>CM052438.1:85047345-85078401 GCA_028533085.1 Varecia variegata
TACCCAAGCAGGTCAGGCTCTGGTGAGCTAGTTTCTCCTGGAAGGCAGATCTTTTTAGAAAGAGCAGAGTGCTCTGGGTTTTTCAAAATGCACACCCTCCCCTTGGAGACACAGGGATTTTTCCCCACTCTTCACTGTGAGAACCTGGCAGGGCTCCTAGAGGGAGGTAAAGCTCACAAAAGTGTGGGAGCCCCCATGACACGGTCCCCCTGGAGTTTCTAGCCCTCGGACTTGTCTGCACTGAGCCTACAGCAATTTGTCAACTCCCACCCAGCACTGGTTCCCCTGAAGGTTTCTGCTCTGGGGCTCCCGCTCGACTAAGTTGCGATTCTCTGTATCTGCCCGTCTCTCTCTGATTTTGGGAGCAGTGGTTTGCCCCGTGATCTTAGTTCTCTGACAGATTTAAGAAAAGTAGTTGATTTTCAGTTTGTTCAGCTTTTCTCTTGTTGTGTGGATGGGAGAAATGACTTCCCAAGCTTCTTACCTGCTTGACCAAAAACCAGTTCACTTTTCAGTTTCTATTTGCTTTAAAATTACGTATACCAGGGTCTCCTCTCCCATGTTAGAGTGGAATCGCCCCACTGCAGAGATCCTACGCATCCACCCTGACTTTCTCTTCCCAGCATGATCTTGCTTGAAGGGATGACTGGCTAAAATCTAGAAAACGTTTCTTTGGTTGATACATGCACGTTCTTGGACTTTTGCCTGCACATGGAGGGAGGACAATGGCTGAGAATCAAATGATAAAAATTAAAAAAATAAAAATAAAGACCCCAGTTCACAGGTTTGGGATTTCATCACAGAGATGCATCTTTTGGCTTATACAAATCTCAGGTGTGTGGTGTATGTCTCATTTGTATGTGTTTGCTGCTCTCTTCAAGAGAACTTCAAGACTCTTTCCAAAAAGAAGGAGACTATCACAGAAAAGTGGAGGAAGTTGGAAATCATGTTTATGATAATAATTAAAAATTAAATACCTGTATCAATATTAGATAGTGTTTTATAGGGTGATACTTTGAATTACAGGATACATAAGTTAACATTTGGAGATTTTATATGGAAAGAGGAATAAACTATTAATAAATGAGCAAAATAAGTTTGCCTTTCTAGAAATCCCTAGGGATATCCTATTCCAAAGGTTAAAATCTAGAAGATTCACAGAGAAATTCAATTCATTTTATTTCTAAAATGGGCACTATCATTTGTTTCTTTTCTTAGATTCTCTAAGTAATACTTGTTGCCTTTTAGCAAAGATTTTCTTTTATCAAAAAATGCAATAAGATTTAAAAAAAAAATTGGCTTTCTACTAGTTCTAATCAGTCAGACTTTAATTTTCCCCACCCCAACCTTCCTCCACCTCCTTCTTTCACTCTACTTTTCTTCCTTCTTCTTAACTTTTCTCTCTTCTTTTTTTGTCCTCCAACGGGTCACAGCTTGCCAGCTATTATCACCTTCTGGGACAATCCCTGATAAAAATGTTCAGAACCTTGGTGACCTAATGAGAATTTTCAGGGTCCTCTCAGGCCACTGTTCTTGCCATTATGCCATCTGATTAGCAGGGCTATATTCAGGCACACGCTGGGCTCTCAGAAAAATAGGCCTTTACAGTGTGGTATAATTAAATGAGAACAAAATCTGAAGTCAGAAAACTGACGTTTGAATCCTGTCTGTGTGACTTAACAGTTATGTGACCTGATAAAATCACAATCCCATGGGGCGTCATCTTCCTCACCTGAAAACTGGAGATTAATGACATCTAACTCAGTGGGAGCTTTGAAGACTAAATAAGAGAATACAAAGCTCTTGTACGAAAGAGTTTTGTGCACCTGTCTCACGTTGTATGTGTCATTGTGCTATCCGGCTCTTAATTCAAAAGGGTTCCACTGTCCCAAATTGCTACTCTTCACCCTCAGCTTGAGAAGCAGAGGGAGGGCAATACTAATAATATCATCCTTGATAATAATGGTGGCTTCTGCTCATTAAGAGCTTACTTGCCACCAGGTGCTATGCTATATGTTTTATAAATAATATTTCAATCAAATCTCACAATAACTTGATGAGGTAGAAATTGAGGCTCAGCAAAGTTAGAGTCACAAAGTTACTGAATTGTCAATCTGGGATTTAAGTCTGTGTCTTCTCTGATACCAAAGCCTGTGCTCTTACAGCTACATAACATGGATCCTGACAGCCATCACGTCTTCCACCATCAGCACCTCAGAGATTTACTTACTGCCCTTTGGCAGGACAGCTGCATCTGCCCTTCCTCCTGGCAGAGAAGAAAGTAAGACACTCATAATATAAGGGACAATGAGTAAGGAACACCTCTCGTGCTGAAGAAGATGTTTCCTTGGATGGCGGGTTAGTCATTAGCATCAGTGTGTCTTGTCTTTAGGCTAACCCCGCTGCAAAAGCTAAAGCCAAGTGCTCCTCCCTGTCCCTTGAGGTTCTGATGGAGCTATCAGCTATAGTGTCCCACCCCAACCTCTACCTAGAAGCTGGGCATGGGACTCAGGCTGGACATGTAACAGTAACTCATCATGTTGGCAACACATATTGATACACTGGGGATATGATGTAAGAACACCATTCAGAGCCCATTCCCTGCCCTGAAATTTGGACAGAGAAAAGAGAAAGTCTCTTTATACAAATGATGCCTGGTTGGGATGTTGTGAATCTGTGGTTCTGTCTTTCCCTCTATCCTGCCAAAATAAAGGATGCCCATCTTCAGGAAGAAAGAACCAGGCCAACATACAGAAGAAATTGTGGGAAAGAGAAGAGGGAGGGAGGCGGGGAGCAGGAGAGGGAGAGAGAGAGAAGCTGATCATCAGTTGTTTGAGTTTGTAGATCCACAGATCGAGCCTCGCCTGAGGCCACAGTCCACCTCTGGGCTTCCTATAGACCCAAACCAACAAATTTCCTTTTCTGGGGTGAGATAACTTGAGTTGAGAGTCTGTCTCTTACAATCCAAAGAATCTTGATTCAGGTGATTTAATATAGTGGAGAAAGCTAGAAAGCCCAGAGGTAGAAAACGAAAGTATATCAATGGATTAAGACTACACAAATTATAAAATGGCTCCATTCCAAGACAAAACACAAATTTCCTTACATATTTATTGCAAAGAAGGAATGGTTTTCTCCCTGGACATTTCTGTAATTTCTACTTTTTAAAAAAAAAAAAAAAACAAAAAAAAACAGCCACAAGCTGTAGTGCAAAAATACTCAAGTGACAAAATATTTTAATATGCTGCACATTCAGACATAAATGAAGATTCCCTGTGCTTTTATTGTTACCACTAGCCTGAGGTTTGTGGAGAAATACTGCCTGAGAAGTATTTATTTTTATTCCCATACTCCGCATGAAACGCCAGAACATAAAGCATTTGGATCCTTTTAGAAAGTTATTTGGGGGCAGGAGGAGTGGTTATGAGGCCCAGCTCAAAGCTCTGAAGGTGAGTTTTGATCTCATTTAAAGTACAGTCCAGACAGCAGCTAGCGAATCACATCAAATTAACAACATGAAGCAATGCACAGCCAATTTCTACATTTTAATTTTTGTTTCTCCCACTGTGAAACGCTGTTAAAGAGTGTTGGTGGAGCCTAATGATGTAGATCTTGATGCCGTGGCCAGGTAAGGCAACCAATCATGAGAGACTTTATTTTATTTTTTTCTGAGAAAAACAGAGATTTCTAATTAGATCAGACTTAACGAAGAGAAGTTACTTCATCACCTTCAGGCTTTGCACTGCATTTTCTCATCTAATATATTTGAAATTTTGGCAAGTACCAAACAAGGATTCCAGACTCCCAGTTTGAATGCTTCACACGACCTTTATTTTCTATATGAGGACGACTTTGCTGACTCGAGCAGTGCAGGTGAAAGGTCAGTGAACTTGGTCAAGAGATAACTGGCTTTGCGATATTTTACTTCTATGGGCTTCAGGTACTTCCTTAATAAAATTATAAGATTGTGGTAAGTCATCTATAATGCCCCACTAAATTGTGGCTTTCTATTAATACAAAAACTAACAGTAATCCCCAAGAATAGTGCTGTGTATTCTTCTCATTTTTACAGAATCACCTCATTCTTCATTAAAATTTCAGCATAGTTCTGGCATCTAATAAACATGAGTGGTTGTTTTCTTGGCCTAAGCGATCATGACAGTCTAGTTGATTTGTGTTCATAAAATTGAAGAAATATACTTTTCTATCACTATTCCAAAGAGAAATGCTGACATGTAATTCATTGATTTGACTTATGGCAAAACACATGAGGAAAATGGTAGACTCCAGTGTATTTAAGTGCATTTATAAACATTCACTGGAATCTGATTGAAATGTACAGCTTTCTGCACGCTAATATTTTAGTAATGGCTATTGTATATACAGAAGTTGATTCCCAAAGGTAGACAATCTGCCTCTGATATTTTTAAATCATGGGTAGAAGAAGATGCCTAAACATTCTACATATTTTTCCCTTGACCTTTAAGCTGCTGAGGAAAACTAAGGATTTCAAAGAAGCCTTTATTATAATCCACAATCAGGAAGGGGAGGGAGATGGATGATAAAAAACTGATCAAGGCAAGTCGTCTGTTAAGTCTCCAGTGCTGGAAAAATCCTGGCCAGTTAAAACATTCAGGTACCAGCCTGAGCAAGAGTGAGACCCCGTCTTTACTGAAAATAGAAAGAAATTATATGGACAGCTAAAAAAATATATATAGAAAAATTAGCCGGGCATGGTGGCGCATGCCTGTAGTCCCAGCTACTTGGGAGGCTGAGGCAGTAGGATCGCTTAAGCCCAGGAGTTTGAGGTTGCTGTGAGCTAGGCTGATGCCATGGCACTCACTGGCACTCACTCTAGCCCGGGCAACAGAGCGAGACTCTGTCTCAGAAAAAAAAAAACAAAAAACAAACATTCTGGTAACAATGGATTTGGTAGATTTTTATATGCTACACACAAAATTGTTTATGTAAATAAGAACTTTCCATAGCTTAATTAATTTATACTTATTTGTATAATTTGCACATATATTCAATCATTTATTTCTCATAGCAACCCTACAATGTAGATATTATTATTATTCTCATTGTACAGATAGTTTAACTGAAGGAGACAGAAGATGAAAAGCTTCCGAATATTGTGAGCTCACGAGGAGCAGATCTGACGATGAGCTCAGGTCACCAAGTTCCAAAGCCACGCCAGTGACCCTACACTGCGGTGACCTCACTGTGAAGAGGAGGATGAAGGTTTAGTTTGGAGGCTCTTTTGTGTTTATTTCATCTAGACCATATGTCGGGATGTTTTTCATTAAGTGCTGTTTACAGGGAAATACCGGAGAGTCCTTGTATTCTCATAGGAAGTCCTTGACAGACAAGGAGATTGTTGACGCTGTCTGAGAAGGTCACAGCTGGAATGCTCGAGCTGCCTCACTAAGTGTAGTAGGTTCTGATCAACAAAGTACCCCATGGACACAGGCGGGCCCTGGCGGGCAGGAATGCATGTTCTTTAATGTCGGTTAATGTAGGCCGGAGGTATAAATGTCTAGAGCCACGAGGATTCTGGAAGCAATTGTGTTATTATGTGTTGGCCAGTCAGCACAAGGAGGGGCAGTAAGCCTGTGGGGAAGAGACGGTACACATTCACCTGCATGCCAACGTGCTCTTCACTAATGAGAATCTGGAAGCCGTCATTGTCCTCTGCTTCCCAAGGGGCAAACTGTCCAATAAGCGGGACATGGTGCTGAGGGATCAGTCGGGAGGGAGGCCAGGCCCGGAGGAGCTGCCAGGTCAAGTGAGGTGCGCAGCTGCGGAAGGCCGGCCTGCTGACGGCTCGCTGGGACCTGCCGCCACGTGGCCGGGACACTTAGATTCGCCTCAGACTTCACACCAATCTTTCTGGGCAGTTTAACCAGCGTCCCGGGAACCAATGCCCATTAATAAGCCTCTATAAGGGAACAGAAAAATGAAGCCTTGGGGTGCAGCCAGTGAGCTGCCCCTGCTGGAACGTTGCTCGAAGCGCCTCTGCTGATCCAGATGTGAAAGTGATACACGACTGTGGATTCCATGAGTAGCGATTGCTATAAAGTGAACTGAAAACGGGGGACAGAAAACCTAGGAGTATTTGCTGACTTACAGTCCCAAGCCTGGGCAAGGTGCACAGAGCGCAGCTGGACATGGGGCTATCAGAGATGGTGTGACTTTCCTTTCTTTCTTTCCTTTTTCTTCTTTTTGAAGAAGGCAGAATCAAAAATAGCAACAAGCTCAGCAAACAGCATCTACAGCTGCTAAGGAAAGAACAGCCTTCATTCAAATGCACTGCAGAAAGGACAGCTGGTCACATTGGTCTTTTCAGCCTTCCTTCTGCACATATTTAGCAACAGAGTCGGTGGCAGTTTCTTTGAGTATAAAAGACGCTGATAGATATCTGGGATAACTCCAATTCAGTTAAATTTTGCATAAGGAGGACTTACCAAGTCATTTTCCATTATGCCTAAATTCAATTCTCTTTAGTTGTCCCAGATTTTTTTTTTAAAATATGGAATGTCTTGGCCTTTAAAATATAAAGAGATGGAGCTATTAAAGTATAGAGAAGTCAGGGTATTAAAAGTCGAGATCTTGGTGGGGTCAGGGTTGTGACTGTTTCAAATGGATGGATGACAGGATGTTTTGGGTATTAGTTCAGAGTTTTGTGTTATTAGTTCTTCAAACATGAAAAATGTACTTTCCTAGTTATCAACTGATAATTCTTTTTTTTATCCTCAAATTCCTTTCTATAATCTCACAATTCTTAACATTAAAAAGGGGTATATAGAAGGATAGGGTCCCCACTCAGTTATAATTTGACAAATAGATCCAGTAAACATGCATTTAGTGTTGTCAAGGCTGTGCAATCTATGGTGTCAGGGCCTGCAGAGGACACCAAATAATGAAGACACCCACCTGTCCCATAGGAAGGTACCTACACTCAGACACGGGCATCGCTGGTGCACAAATAATTGATGATGAAGGCACAGTGGATTAGGCACACACACACACACACACACGAACCCCCAACTGTCCTAAGGGAATAGAAAGAGGGAGAGTTTATACCAAGGAGAAGAAATCAAGAAGTGATTTGGAGATGGACCTTGAAGAATTAGCAGGGTTTTGACAGGTAAAGATTTGGGAGTGGGGAGGCAGAGTAAACTTGGGAAACCATAAAGTCATCCAGTTCAGATGTCACAGAAAAAGCCAAAAGGGAATGCTGAGCCCTGTGTGAAGGGATGTGCCTTCGGTTTGAAGAATTTTGAGAAGGAGAGTGACATGGTTGGGTTGCAATTTAAAAAAATGTCCAACCCACTCAGATAGTTTAATTTTTATTATTGTTGCCTTTTGTACACAGGATGACCAGAGCCAGGAGAGGGTAAAACAGAACAAGTGCTTCGGATTTTGTCATTGATGCTCAAGCTCATCTTCCTTTTTAGTTTTGAAATGTAAGGTTATTGCTCATCATCAGTTAGTAAAAAGATGGCAATAAATTTCAAATTAAATTCTTTCTTCTAGAGCACTGTAGGCATACAGATGAGGCATACAGATGAGAAAAAAGAAGTGTGGTTCCACAGGCTGCACCAATAATAATAATTAAGATAACGCACTCTGACAAAAGTGGGGCAGGTTATTGTTAATCTTTATTGGGAAGCTCAGGTTTCATCTTCGGGTTTCAGATCCTGGCCTGGCCCTCCACCACCTGCCGTCTGCCACCGCCTCCACCGAGTCCCGCTAGAGCCCCCTTATATTCCTGCCTGGCCTCCTTCTCTGCTACCTTGTCCATGGGAGTTTTGACATTTAAAGATATCTTCAGCAAGGTAAGAAGCCCTTCCCTAGCCTTGGCCTCTCTGTCTTCTTTCTTCATAAATCTATTTTGGGAGATATAGCCTGCAAATGTGGTTGTCAAGGTAAACATCTCTTGTTAGCAAAGAAAATGTTGAAGGATTTTGGAACTGATTAACAACAAATGGGAGAGGGAGACCGAGAAATCAACTCCAGAAAACTGTCCGAGACGTGTGCACCCATCACAGCCACAGCACAGGAACTGCTGACAGAACCAGACGGTGGGCCAAGAGCAGAAAATAGGAGTGAATGCTCACCGGTCACCACAGTCGCCTGCCTTGACAGTCCAACTTCCCACTCTTACCTAGCCTGCTCCTTGGCCTCTGCTTAGGTAGGGAAAACAGTACAAACTACTCTGAGTCCCAAAAAAGGATAAAAGTAGCTGACACAAATATCAAGTTTTATAAAGATTTCCTTTCCATCAGAAAGGGAAGACAATGATGGTGTTTGTGTGAGGAGCACTAATGCGTTTAGTGAAACATTAAATAGCATGATGTCTTTGAGATGCATCCATGCTGTTGGTTCAAGACTCACCTTTCTTCTTTCAAAGGGTCTGAGTGGTCCTGAGACAGGGGTAGCTCAGGTGACATGAGCACGGCTGCGTGTACCTTTGGCATTACCTGCACACACCTTACTCTGACACGCAGTCATACTGCATCCAGGCCTTTTGTTGCCTGGGGATTAAAAATGATTTTAACACCAGAATCAGCTCGGTCTTAACATTTTTTAAAAATTTTTAATCAGTAACGGAAGAGGCTGAGATTTTCTTTTCTTGAATTTCAGGCTTATCAGTGTTCATAATGAACTTTCTGCCAAGTAAATCAATATAAAAATAAGATTTGTTAGCACTTTAGTGGGGGATCATAAGAAAAAAACAGGTTAAACTCAGGTAATAAGCTTAGAGGTTTGCCTTCTGAGAGTCCCTTGTTTTTCTAGGATGACTACCCACCCCCACCATGGGGAAGGAGAGCTCAAACTTAGCTTCTAGACTTAGCAGAACCCACGAGTCATCTTCCTTGTCCTGTGCCCATATATGTTCAGCCAAGAAAAGGCCAGGCTCTCAGTGCAGTGGTCCGCACTTATCCACAGGGGATACACTCTAGGACCCCTAGGGGATATGTGAAACTTCAGATAATACCAAACCCTATGTACACTATGTTTTCTCTTATATACACATATGTATATCTAAAGTTTAACTCATAAATTAGGCACAGTAAGAAACTGTCTTAGTCCATTTGTGTTGCTGTAAAGGAATACCTAGGCTGGGCAATTTATACAAAAATATTTATTTGGCTCATGGTTCTGCAGGCTGAACAAGAAGCATGGCCCCAGCATCTGCTTCTGGTGAGGGCCTCAGGCAGCTTCCACTCATGGGAGAAGGTGAAGGGGAGCTGGTGTGCAGAGATCACATGGTGAGGAGAGGAAGCTACAGGGAGGAGAGGGAGGTGCCAGGCTCTTTTTAACAACCAGCTCTCAAAGAAATGAGCAGAGCAAGAACTCCCTCTCTCCTAGGGATGGCGCTAATTTATTCATGAGGTATCTACCCCCATGACTCAAACACCTCCCGTTAGAACCCACCTGCAACATTGGGATGAAATTTCAACATGAGGTTTGGGGGACAAATAAACCAAACCATAGCAGAGATTCACAAAAATAGCTGGTAATAAAATAGAATAATTATAACAATATACTGTAATAAAAGTTATGTGAATATGGGGTCTCTCTCTCTCCCTCTCTTCTCTTGCTCCTCCAAACTGTCTTATTGTATGTCATATTTTCAGACCTTGATTGACTGAGGGTAACTGAAACTGAGAACAGTGAAACAGGGCAGGGGTACCGTGCATGGGTTTGAGGGGGTGGAGCTCCTTCTGCTCGGCTGTCAAGTCCCAGCTTCCTTCTACCTTCTCAGGAGACATTTGCTTTCTTTTTGGAGCAGGTGACCAGTGCCCTCCTAAAGTCAAGGCCAGTTTTGTGCCAGAGAAAAGCCTTCTGTCAGACTCATACAACACTAAGGTAAGAGTGATGGAGGGAGCTTATTCTTTTCAGAAGAAAAGAGAAAAGAAGAATGCTTAGTTGAAATAATGATTGCTGCAAAACCATGACTCCTTTTTTGCAGAGTTCTGGGCACCAGGATGTTGAGGTGGGTGAGGTAGATAATGTAGGAATGGGGTGAAGTGAGGGGTTGTTGTCATGGGCATTTGTCAGACTAGCTCTGCCCCCCATTGGCTTTGTGACCTCAAGACGGCAATTTTTCCTTTTTCTGCTTTGGTTTCCTAATCTATAAAATGAAGATGGTAACAATACTTTTTGATGTAATGAAGGCAATGCAAATTCATATAATTAGTTATACATCCTAACACGAGTGGAAACTCTAATCCCCTCCCCCACCATACACACACACACACACACACACACACACACTCCTTCCTGTCAACTCCACCCAACAAAGAAGAGATCCGACAGAGATCAAGACCATGGTTTGGAGTAAAGCATTAAAAAGTCTTGTTTCTGCTTAGAGGATTCTTTGGTGGATCTCAGGCCTTTTATATACCTAATTTTTAAAACATTTTAAGAATTCTCTAGGACTATACGGGGGCTTAGAATGCCTCTCATTTGGAAAGAAGAGGCCTCCTGCATTACCAGCCCTGCCCTCCTTCAAATGACAAGAAAGAACAAAGACCAGGACAAGAGGCCAACAAACAGAGGTTTCTGAGGTCTATGCTTAATCTAGTGCAAGATTGTAAATAGGTTTCATCTCATGTGCCTAAAAGTGCTGCATATGGAAGGCTTCTGAGGCCACATCTGGGTCATGATGGATCGTCAGTGTCTGCCATGGGTGTTTCAGAAGGACCCAGAGTATGACAATCATGAATTTGCCCTCTATGGTCTAGTTATGTATCACTCAAGCTCCCGAGGCTATGAGTCCATGGGGAAATTTGAGCCCAAAGCTGTAGCTCAGTAATGCAGAATGTACTTTGCTGTTGGTGTCTTAATGCATTTATTTATCCCAGGAATTTATTGGTCTGTGGCTTTGTAAGCCAATCAAGGATTTGGGATTCTGCCTGAGTCCCTTTTCTTGGAAACGATGGATGTCTGGCACTGCTCATTAAACTGAAGTTGAGTGTGTTGGCTGGAGGCTGGGTTGTGCAGAAGCCCAAGCTGGAGCAGCTGCACAACTCCCGGACACAGTTTTATTCAAGAGAGTAAAGGTTTGGGAGCGAAGCTTGTTCACACGTGGGGTTAGAGCAGCCTCACTTTGGTATCTCAAGCACAATAGCAGACCCGGTGGGCCACGGCATTGGCACATCCCATCTGGTTAGAAGAGGGAGGGATTCCTCTGGGGCAAGCAGGCCTCTGCTAGGAGAGGCAGAGATCCTGAGGGGAGGCTTCAGGCTGGGCCTTTTGGACACTGGTGAATGAAACAACAGTTGCTCTTCCTTTCTTGCTCCTTCCCCCAAAGATAAGAAGGCATTGGTGTCACTTGGAGAACATTCTGCTACAAATGCTCACAGGCAGAAAGATTGTCCTAGACTAGAGCTGTTATTCAGTTCAGGATTAAGGTATCAGGAATGCAGAGGCTAAAGAGAAATGTTAACAAAATGTTCTTTAAATATGTATTAAGGATGCTAAAGAGAATAAGAAGGCCTCGGAGAAGACCTGAGGGCTAGTGATTACAGTATATAAAGTTTTAAACTTAGTCAGACAAACAGTGCTTGTGGAGGTATTCTAGAGAAGAGAGGGTCTGTATACTTGTGGGAATCTCAGTTCTGCAGTTAACCTATTTATGGTTAACTTCCCCCAAAAGCATTTTTAAATTCACTGATGATAGAGTCTTTATAAATGGTATGATCAGAAACTAAAAAAAAAAAAAAATGCCTTTCTCTCTTTATCTCCTCCCTTTTCCATATTTCCTTCCTCTTGCTATAGAATGGACACAGTCATAGTCTCTGTTCTGCACAGCTAAGGATGACATACAGGTCTACATGGTGGCATGGGTTGGCTCTGGAATAGCCCTTTGCTGAGGAGACATTTCTACATGAGGTTTTTACGCATTGGGGATATTGGCTACTGCAGAGGTCCCGTCAGGCTCTGGGATTTAGTGCTTTTGACATCTTGTAGATGTGATGTGGTGGTTGCAATCCACTACTGTGTTCACTTGGCTCCATAAACTGAAATGATGGGGACATGCTAGTATCAACATTGACTTACTTAGTTCCCCTTTCCAGGCATCAAAAAAGCTGTACAAATTCCACTGTAAGCTGACCTGAACTTCTGCTGCCAGCCAGAGATCCCAGATCACATAAGGCTTTAGAATGGGACCTCTTTGCCAAGGTCAACCAAAAGGAAATTATGAGAGGGAAAAGCTTTGTGCACATCTGGTAACTTTCACTTTTCTAAACTAATTATTAATAGAAGGATTCAAAAAGTTAATTAATGTATATGACCAAACATTTATCAGATGATGGCCGATTTAAGTCACTTATATTGATGTTATTCTATTTTATAGACAGTGTTAAAATCCAGTCCACATCTGCTGGACTTGGTTGGTTGATGCTGGTGAGCGTAACTCATGATAATGGAGATGATGGTGTTTTCTGATCTGGTGGGTGGTCCAAGGATATTTTTCTTCTTTTCCCTTAATTTCTGCACAATTTACTGTGCAATGAAATGCATCAACCTTAATTTTACAGTTCTAGGAGTTTTGACAAGTGCATGTACACATGTAATCCACACCCTGATTGAAATATAGAAAATTATTTTGTCTCTTTTCTCCATTAAAACTCTCCCTGCAACTACTGTTCTTATTTCTACCACTGTAAATTAGTTTACCTGTTCTTCAAACTTCACATGGATGGAATCTTGCAGCATGTACTCTTTTTATGTATTCTTTATTTGGATAGCATGATGTCTTTGAGATGCATCATGTTGTTGGTTCTTTTTATTACTGGAAAGTATTCCAAAAGTATCCCATTGTATGAATTTATCATACTACATTTCTCTGTTCTCCTATTGTGGATATTTGTGTTGTTTTCAGTTATAGGAAATTATAGATTATTTATAGAATATTGCTATGAACATTATTACACATGTCTTTCTTGCAGATATGGGCAAGTGATACTGCCTTGCCATAGGAGTACTCTGTGTTTAAATTTATAAGGATCTAGTAAATTGCTTTCCAAAGTAGTTGTATCATTGCATCCTCATACAAGCAATGTATAAGAGTTCCAGTTCTTCCACTTTTAGTCATGTTAGCCTTTTTAATCAGTTATTCTAGTGGAATAGAGGGGTAGCTCCTTGTGGTTTTAATTTATCTTTCTCTCATGAATAATGATTTAGAATACCTTTCAATATGCTTACTGGCCATTTAGAGATCTCTGAAGTCTATTTGAGACTTTTGCCATTTTTTATTGGATTGCTTTTCTTGTACTTTTTGATTTAAAGTTCTTTATGTAATGTAGATATCAGTTCTTTGTCAGATACAACAATTGCAAATATTTTCTCCAGCCTGTCGCTTACCTTTTAATTTTTAATAGCATCATTTGAAGAGCAAAAGTTTTAATTTTAATAAAGTCTTATCTTTAAAAAAATTTTTTTAATGTCATTTAATATTTTAAATTTGACAAATAATAATTGTACATATTCATAGGGTACATAGTGATGTTTTGATACATACAAAGCATAGTGATCAGATCAGAGTCATTAGCATATCCATGATCTCGAACATTTATCATGTCTTTGTGTTGGGAACATTCAATGTCTTTTTTCTAATTATTGAAACTGCATAATATATTATTGTTAACTCTAGTCATCCTACAGTGGTATAAAGCACTAGAACTTATTCCTCCTATCTTGCTATAATGTTGTATCCTTTAACATATTTCTCCTTATCCCACCCTTTCCCCCTACACTTCCTAGTCTCTTGCATCCTCTGTTCTACTTTTTGCTTCTATGAGATAAACATTTTTTAGCTTCCACATTTAAGCGACAACATGCAGTGTTTAACTTTCTGTTCCTGGCTTATTTCACTTAACATAATGTCCTCCAGTTCCATCTATATTGCCTCAAATGACAGGATTTCATTCTTTTTTTAAGGCTGAATAGTATTCCATTTTGTATATATATTAATACCACATTTTATTTATCCATTCATCTGTTGTTGGATACTTGGGTTGATTCTATATATGATGTAATAAACATAAAGGTGCAGATGTCTCTTTAGTATACTGATTTCCTTTCCTTTGGATAAATGCCAGTAGTGGGATGGCTGAATCTTAGAGTAGTTCTGTTTGTAGGTTTTTCAGGAATATATATATAATGTTCTCCATAGTGTCTGTACTAGTTTACACTCCTACCAACAATATAGATGAGTTCCCTTTTCTCTGCATCCTTGCCAACATTTGTTATTTTTTGTCTTTTATTTATAATAATCATCTTAATTGAAGTGACCTGGTACTTCATGTGGTTTTGATTTGCAATTCCCTGATCAGTAAAGTTGAGCATTTTTTCATGTATTTGTTGTCCATTTGTATGTCTTCTTTTGAGAAATACTTGTTTGGATCATTTGCCCATTTTTAAATTGAATTGTTTGAGTTTTTACTGTTGAGATGTTTGAGTTCCTTGTATATTCTGGATGTGAATCCCCTGTTAGATGAGTAGTTTGCAAATATTTTCTCTCATTCTATAAGTTATCTTTTCACCTGCTGATTGTTTTCTTGCTGTGCAGAAGCTTTGTAGTTTGTTATAATCTCATTTGTTTATTTTTCCTTTTATTGTTTGTGCTCTTGAGGTCTAAGCCATAAAATATTTTTCCTGACCAATGTCCTGAAACATTTCCCCAATGTTTTCTTCTAGTAGTTTTATAGTTTTTGGTCTTCCATTTAGGTCTTTGATCCATTTTGAGTTGATTTTTGTATAGGGTGAGAGGTGGCAGTCTAGGTTCATCCTTCTGCATATGGATATCTAGTCTTGTCAATACCATTTATTGAAGAGACTATCTTTTCCCCAAGAAGTGTTCTTGGAAAATTTGTCAAAAATTAGTTGGCTGTAGATAGGTGTATTAGTATCTGGGTTCTCAATTCTGTTCCATTGGTGTATGTGACTGTTTTTATGCCAGTACCATGCTGTTTTGGTTATTACAGCTTTGTAGTATACTTGGAAGTCTGGTAGTGTGATGCCTTCAGCTTTGTTCTTTTTCTCAGAATTGCTTTGGATATTTGAGGCCTTTTGTGATTCCACACAAATTTAATTTTTTTTTCTATTTCTGTGAAGAATGTCATTGGTATTTTGAAAGGGATTGCATTAAATCTGGAGATTGCTTTGGATAGTATTGTCATTTTAACAATATTATTTCTTCTAATCATCCATGCTTCTGAGAATGGGATATCTTTTCATTTGCTTGTATCCTCTTTAATTTCTTTCATTCTAGGTGGGGTTTTTTTTTTTGTAGGTATTATAATTGGGATGCTTTCTTGATTTCTTTTTTAGCTAGTTTGTTATTTGTGTATACAAATGCTACTGATTTTGTGTATTAATTTTGTATTTTACCACCTGACTGAATTTGCTTATCAGTTCTAAGAATCTTTTGGCAGTCTTTAGGTTTCTTTCTATATAAGATCATGTTGTTTGCAAACAGGGAAAATTTGACACCCTCTTTTCCAATTTGGATGCCTTTTATTTCTCTTGCCTAATTGCTCTGGCTAGGACTTCCATTACTATGTTGAATAAGAATGATGAAATTGGGCATCCTTGTCTTGTTCCAGTTCTTAGAGGAAAAGCTTTCTACTGTTCCCCATTCAGCAACTTGTTAACTTTGTGTGTGTCATATATGCTCTTTATTATGTTGAGATAGTTTCTTCCTATCCTAAAGTTATTGAGAATTTTTATCATGAAAGGGTATTACATTTTATCAGGTACTTTTTCTGCATCTATTGAGATGATGTCTCAATAGAGATGATGTCTCTTGCTCTCTCTCTCTCTGTCTCTCTCTCTACACATACACACACATCCCCCTCCACAGACTTCAAAAAGTTCATGAAAAATGCATATAAAAATTATGCATGTATTTCAAATTTTTTTTGTACCAAAATAAATCCTGTATTAACTTGTTATAACATGCCTGATCAGGATCTAGTTTGAGGCACTGAAAATAAGAAGACATCACTTTGAAAAGAGCCCCATCAGAGCAATATGAATTCTGCTAAAATTGAAGCAAGAACAAACACCGAATTTATGGGGAAGCTTGGGTGGAAGAATGGTGAAATCACTGATGCTTTATGAAAAGTAGTTGGGGACAATGCCCCAAAGAAATCAGCAATTTACAAATGGATAACTCACTGTAAGAAGGGACAGGATTATGTTGAAGACAAAGCCCATAGCAGCAGACCATCTACATCAATTTGTGAGAAAGAAAAATCCATTTTGTTCATGCCCTAATAGAAGAGGACTGATGATGAACAGAAGAAACAATAGCTAACACTGTAGACATTTCAATTGGTTCAGCTTACACAATTCTGACTAAAAGTTAAGGTTGAATAAACATTCCCTTGATGGGAGCCAAAATTATTGCACCTGGATCAGCTGCAGACATGAGCAGAGCTTTCCATGGAAATTTTAAATAAGCAGGAACAAGATCCTGAAGCATTTCTTCTAAGAAATTTAGCAGATGAAATATGGAAGCATTCATTTCCCCTCTTTTCTAAAGGAGTTTGTCTCAGAGTGCTGTTATTCAAGGTAAATATTTGGGCTTAGGGTCTTTCTATGGGAAAGTTTTTAATCATAAATTCAATTGATTTAACAGATAGCTATTTAAATTTTTTATTTCTTCATATGTCAGTTTTTGTACTTTTGTCTTTCAAGAAGTTTATTCATTTCACATAATCTGTAAAATTTGGTGACATAAGGTATTCATAATGTGCTTTTATGTTTGTATAATCAAGAGTTATGTACTCTATTTCATTCCTAATATTGGTAATTGATAATGTTTATCACAGCTTTTGTTTATTTAAATATATCATTATTGTACCTTAATGTTTGCAGGATATTTGTCCTGAATAATAGAATAGAATTCTGGGTTGTTAATTACTTTTTTATTACAACACTTTAAAGATGTCATTCCATTATTTTCTGATTTACATTGCTTCTGATTAGAAATGAGTTATAATTCTTTTTTTTTAATTTCAAAATATTACAGGAGTACAAATGTTTTTGGCTCCATCAATTGATTTTGTAGTACTTGAGTCAGGGTAATAAAGCATGTCCACCATCCAGATCATGTTCATTGTACCCATTAGGTAGGTTTTCACCCATCCCCTCCCTCCCCTCCTCCCTGCTTAATTTCTACTGAGTTTTACTTCCCTCTGTGCACCTGTGTGCTCAACAGTTAGTTCCAATTTAATAGCAACTACATGTGGTATTTGTTTTTCCATTCTTTAGATACTTCACTTAGGATAATTGTCTACAGCTCCATCCAAATTGTTGCAAAAGGAATTAACTCATCCTTCCTCGTGGATGAGTAGTATTCCATGGTATACATATACTACATTTTGTTAATCCACTTATGAATTGATGGGCACTTGGGTTGATTCCATATCTTTGCAATTGTGAATTGTGCTGTAATAAACATTTGAGTGCAGATGTCTATTTGATAAAATGACTTCTTTTCTTTTGAGTAAATACCCAGTAGTGGGATTGCTGGATCAAATGGTAGGTCTACTTTTAGTTCTTTGAGGAATCTCCATACTATTTTCTATAGAGGCTGTACTAATTTGCAGTCCCACCAATAGTGTATAAGTGTTCCTTTCTCTCTGCATCCAGGACAGCACTTATTGTTTTTGGACTTTTTAATAAAAGCCATTCTAACTGGGGCAATGTGATGTCTCATTGTGGTTTTAATTCTCATTTCCATGATGATTAGTGATGTTGAGCATTTTTATATGTATATTGGCCATTTGTCTATCTTCTTTTGAAAAGTTTCTGTTCCTGTCTTTTGCCCACCTTTTAATGGGGTTGTTTTTTCTTGCTGATAGAAATCAGTTATAATTCTTATTGTTGATTGTCTCTATGTAATGTGTCATTTCCTTTAGGTTCTTTAAAGTTTTTGGTTTTTTAAATTGTCTTTGTATTTTAGTAATTTCTCTCTCTCTTGCTCTCTCTCTCTCTCGCTCTCTCTCTCTCGCTCTCTGCTCTCTCTGTCATTTTAGTAGATACTCTTCTTGAATATTTATTTTAGCTTCTTGAATCTATGGGTCTATACTTGTTATCAAAAATTTTGAAAATTTCTATTAGTGTTTCTAACCTACATTGTGATCTAAATCTCAGCTGGATTGTCCTCATTTCTACAATGCCTCTATCTACAACTAACCAACTTTTCTCTCTGACCATACCTACATTACGTACCTAGTCCCATTTATGGAAGCTGCTACTGTTTTTGGCCCAACTTGGTGCATCAGGGTTGACTTGCATCCACCATTTCTTTCTAGCCCTGTAGAAAACATGCTTATAATTTTGTCCAGATTTACTTGTTATCCAAGGGATAAATGTCTCATCTTTTTCCACATCCTAACCAGATGCACACCTTTCCAAGGTGTGGAGGGACAATGTCAGATTGTTACAACTTGGATACAAAGAAGCAGAGGCAAGTTTGGATACATGGCTTCAAAGGATGCAGGGATGTTTTTCTGATAACTTGGTGATCCTCTTTCTTGGATGGGACATTACAGCATTAGGATCCTCTATGGATGGAGTGCAAAGTCTCCTCCATCTTCTCATTGCTGTGGAGTAGGACTGCTGAGATGGATTGCTGCCAATGATACCATTGGCCAGTGATACCAGAGGTGGAGCTTTGAGACAAAGAGCACAATTGTTGGTTTTCTGTGAAACTGTTGACTCTGGATTATCTATTTCTTTCTTGGTTTTGTTTAAGTCCCTTTTTTCTATTTTGGAATATTTTTCTCTCTTGTGACTCATCTCCCATGCAACAGGTCACGTAAGATTTATCTGTGACTTCCTCACACTTAGGCAGAGGTGACTTTATCTTTACACGATCAAGTGGGAACGATAAAAATCAGGGGAAAATGGTTTAAAAGACGAAAGACAGAAATCTCTTCTTTGGTCCAGCCCTTTTTGCTAAAGTCAAAGGATTTGGAATTCAAGCTTTATATAGTATTAGAATCTTCCTTTGCCTGAAGAATTCTATGAGATCATCTCCTTCAATATATGTGGTGACTGTAGACAGCTAACCAAGAATTTCTTGTTTTGGAATTCCAGCCAAATGTTTCTCTTCCATAATGTATAACATTTATTCCCTGGAATTTTTGTGAGAAGTAGATTACCTAATATATAGAAGAGAACTTTTCAAACTATAAAGTCTTCTATGGTTAATATTTGTTTTATTATTATAACCTTTGTTTCTGTAAGGAGAAGGATTCTGTAAGGAGAGGGATATGTCAATTGGGAGATTGCTGGCACTCACTGATAAAGGAAGAGAAAACTACACTGGTAGCATGCACTTCTAGTCATAATGAGTTTTAGCAGCACATCCAACATCTCTTTTGGGTTTTGATCTCAAATACAATAGAGTAAAATAGAATTGAACCTCCAGGCAGGATATGGCTTGGAGCTCCAGTTCTTCCTGCTCCAAATCATGTTCTTTCTTAGCCTGCACTATCCTTCGCAGTCAGGGCTGGTATTGCTGCCTGTCACTAACTGACCCTTGGCTGTACTGGGGCATGAAGCCATCTTTCCTTCATGGTGAATGTAAAATCAGCCCCAAATGACAGTGTTGAGCTTTCTAATGGTAATTGGCTTTTTATCCCATTCTTTGCAAATAAGCCTCATCTCCTGCCTCTTTAGGAGGATCTGTGGGGTTTACAGTTGCTGGAACCTCTGTCTTGTGTCCCAACAATGTGAATGTGCTCTATAAAGGCAGTCACCAGTCTCTGAAGACATCGCATATTTAGGGGTCTTGAGGTGACTATCTTTAAATGCTTTATTCCTCTTTAGCCTCATTTTGTAGGCAGTCCATGTGTTGTGGAAATGTAACGTAGGAATTAGTCTGGTGAGCTTTGTGGAAACATTTGACCCTTCATGCGACAGTTTGCTTTTCTCACATATGGGGGAGATTTAGAAGTCTGTCTATTTGCTAAAAGTCCTTCTCCCAAGCTCCCTACACACCAGATTGTCTGGCGAGTTTTAAGGATCAAACTTAATTTATTTCAAAAACACAAATAAGCTGTCTTCTATGAGTCCCTATCAGATGTAGTATTTTAATACCTAATTTATAGCCAACCAAAGGAAAGAAAGTGAAGTCACACACCCAAGTTTCCTCTCTCGGTATTGGCTGTTGTTCCCAGGCCAGCTCCCCATAATGCAGAGTTACTTGTCCATATTCTATCTCACACCTTCCGAAACACAAACTAATAAATGGGAGCCATTATTATTATTCCTCTCAATGCTTTGAGAAATATACTTTCTCACCCACATTTGATAGGTTCATTGAGGTTGTACAATGTCCCTAAGGTTGCAAGACTGCTAAGTGATAAAGATAAAATTCAAAACACATAGTCAACTCTCTTAACCACCACACACACTGCCTCCCAATAAGTAACTCTCCAAGGGTTACTCAACTTGTCAGTACTGGAGCCAGGATTCAAAGTAAAGTCTTTCTGGCTCCAGCCCACTCTTTCCGCTTTGCCTTACCCTCTTTCAAGGCCCAGTGAGAAGATGAAAGGCGGCCTCCAGAGGGCTAAGAGGCAGGCAACTATGCTATAGATTGCTAACTCCTTCCCCAGAAGTAGAAGCTGAGATCCTCAACATTTGTTCCACGTTTTACATTTACAAAACAATTTCAAATGCTCAAAACTGTCAATGCTCACAATAGCCCTGAAAAGCATAAATTCCTTTTTTTCTTTCATGTTTCAAGTGGTTTACTATTTAACTAAACTTTAGAAAGTCCAAATGGCTGTATGTAGAACATCAAATACTACTGAATATAATAGCTATATGTAAACATTTTTATTTTTAATTTAATTTAATTTTTAAATACATTTTATTGGATATATTTAAGGTGTACAACATGATGTTATGGATACATATAGATGGTTAAAAAAGTCACTATAGTGAAGAAAATGTACATATTTATCATCTCACATAGTTACGTGTGTGTGTGTGTGTGTGTGTGTGTGTGGCAAAAGCAAGTAAAATCCACTCATTTAGCATGAATCTCAAATACAGTACAATTTTATTAGCTGTAGTCATCATGTTGTACATTAGATCTGTAGAATTTTCCATTCTACATATCTGCTATTTTGTATTCTCTGACATACATCTCCCATTTCCTCCCTATCTCCTCCCCCTGGTAACCACTGTTCTGTTCTCTCTCTCTCTCTGTATATTTGAATTCTTTTTTTTAAGATTCCACATATAAGTGAGAATATAAAATATTTTTCTTTCTGTTTCTGGCTTATTTCACTTAGCACAGTTTCCTCCCCAGGCTCATCCATGTTATGGCAAATAGCAAAATCTCATTATTTTTTAAGGCTGAATAATATTCCATTATGTATATATACTGCATTTTCTTTATCCATTCATCCATCAGTGGACACTTAGGGTGCTTCCATATCTTGACTATTGCAAATAGTGCTGCAATGAACATGGGAGTGCTGATATTTTTGTGAGGTGATGATTTCATTTCCTTTAGGTATTGCCCAAAAGAGGGGTTGGATTGCTGGGTCATATGGTAGTTCTGTTTTTAATAGTGGCTGTAACAATCTACAGTCCCACCAACAGTTGTACAAGAATTCTTTTTTCTTTGCATCTTTGCCAACGTTTTTCATCTTTTGACTTTTTGGTAATACCCATCTTAATGAGTATGAAGTGGTAATCTCATAGTCATTTGGATTTACATTTCCCTGATGATAAATCACATTGAACACCTTTTCATAAATCTGTTGACCATTTTTATGTCTTTGAAGAAATGTCTATTCAGGTCTTTTGCCTATTTTTAATTGGGTTATTTGTTTTTCTGTTATTGAGTTATATGAGTTCTTTATATTTTTTGGATATTAACCCCTCATCAAATACATGGTTTGCAAATATTTTTTCCCAATCCATAGGCTTCTGTTTCATTTTGTGGTTGTTACTTTTGCTTTGAGGATGTTTTTTAGTTTGATGTAGTCTCATTTATTTATTTTTACTTCTGTGGCCTGAACTTTTGGTGTTCTATCCAAAATATTATTGCCAAGGCCAACGTCCAGGACCTTTTTCTCTATGTTGTCTTCTGGGGGTTTTATAGCTTCTGGTTTTACATTTAGGTCTTTTACCCAGTTTGAGTTGGTTTTTTTGTATGGTGTAAGATAAGGATCTAATTTCATTCTTTTGCATGTGGAAATCCAGTTTTCCCAGCCCCATTTATTGAAAATACTATTTTTCTCCAGTGTGTCCTATTGGTCCCCTTGTCAAAAATTAGTTGATGATATATATTTGGATTTCTGGGCTCTCTATTCTATTCCATTGGTCTATATTTCTGTTTATGCCAGTACCATGCTGTTTTGATTACTCTAGCTTTTTAATATAATTTTAAATCAGGAAGTATAATGCCTCCAGCTTTGTTCTTTTTGCTCAAGATAGTTTTGGCTATTCAGAGTCTTTGATATTCCTACACAAATTTTGGGATTGTTGTTTCTATTTCTGTGAAGAATGCCATTGGGATTGTGATAGGGATTGCATTGAATCTCTATATTTCTTTCAGTAGTATAAATATTTTAAAAATATTAATTCTTGCAACCCATGAACATAGGATATCTTTCTATTTATTTGTGTCTTTTCCAATTTCTTTCATCAATGTTTTATAGTTTTCAGTGTACAGATCCTTTACCTTTTTGGTTAAGTTTATTCCCAAGTATTTTTTTTATGCTATCATAAATGGGATATTAAAAAAAATTATTTTTCAGTTAGATAGTTATTTGTGTGTAACAATGCTACTGATTTTTTTGTATGTTGATTTTGTATCCTGCAACTTTACTGAATTCATGTATTAATTCTAGTGTGTTTTTTTTGGTATATGTGAAACCTTTGAGATTTTTTTTTTTTTACATATAGGATGATGTCATCTTCAAATAGAGATAATTTTACTTCCTCCTTTCTGATGTAGATACCTTCTAATTCTTTTTCTTGCCTGATTGCTCTTGCCAATATGTGCAGTAATATGCTGAATAGAAGTCTCAAAAGCAGGCACCCTTTTCTTGTACTAGATCTTAGCGGGGAAGCTTTCAGCTTTTCCCCATTGATTATAAGGTTAGCTATGAGGTTTTTTATAATAAACACTGAGGAACTATCCTTCCATAACTAAATTATTGAGAAATTTTTATCAAGAAAGAATGTTAGACTTTGCTGAATGCTTCTTCAATGTCAATTGAGATGATCGTATGGTAATCTTTCAATTAATTTGATATATTACCTTGAGTGATGTATGTTAAGGCAGCCTTGAATGCCAGGGATTAATCCTACTTGGTCATGATGCATAATTTTTTTGATGTGTTGCTGGATTCAGTTTACTAAAATTTATTTTTTTTGAGGATTTTTGCATCATTGGTTATCAGAGAAATTATCCTATAGTTTTCTTTTCTTGTAATGTCTTTGTCTGGCTTAGGTATCAAGGTGATGCTGGCCTCATAAAATATGTTTGGAAGTATTCCCTCCAGCTCTATTTTTTGGGAAGAGTTTAAGAAGTATTGGTATTAATTCTTTTTTGAATGTTTGGTAGAATTCAGTGGTAAAGCTATCTAGTCCTGGGCTTTTCTTTGATGGGAGGTTTTTGATTAATTATCAATCTCTTTATTTGTTATTGGTCTGTTCAGGCATTTTATTTCTGCCTTATTCAATTTTGGTAAATTGTATTTTTCTAGAAATTTATCCATTACTTCTAGAATATCCAATTTGATGGCATATAATTGTTCATAATAATCTGTTATCCTTTTTATTTCTGAGGTGTCTGTTGTAATTTCTCCACTTTCATTTTTTATTTTATTTATTTAAGTTTTATATATATTTTCCCTTAGACTAGCTAAGGGTTTGTTCATTTTGTTTTGCTGTGTTTTGTTTTGTTTTAAAAACCCAACTCTTAGCTTTATTGATTCTATGGTTGTTCTCTGATTTGTTTCTGTTTTGATTTTTATTTTATTCTTTCTGCTACTTTGGGGCTTAGTTTGTTCTTTTTCTAGTTCTTTGAGGATTAATGTTAGATTATTTATTTAGTATCTTTTTCATTTTTTAATGTAGCCACTATTGTTATAAACTTCCCTCTTAACTGTTTTTGCTGCATCCCATAGGTTTTGATATGTTGTGTTTCCATTGTTGTTTGTCTCAAGATTTTTTTAAAAATTTCTCTTTTGATTTCTTCTTTGACCTATTGTTCAGGAGCATGTTGTTTATTTTCCTCATATGTGTAAATTGTCCAAAATTCCTTCTGTTTTTGATTTCTAGTTTCATATCATTGTGGTTTGAATGGATACTAGATATGACTTTAATCTTCTTAAATTTGTTAAGACTTGCCTTGTGGCCTAACATATGGTCTATTCTGGAATATTCCATGCACCTAGAGAAAAATATGTACTCTGCTGCTTTTGGATTGAAAGTTCTGGATATGTGTATTAGGTCCATTTGGTCAAAAGTGCAATTAAAATCTAGTGTTTCCTTATTAACTTTCTGTCTGGTCGATCTATCCATTGTTGAAAGCATGAACTCTTATTTCCATTTAGATTTGAGGAAGTCATGACCCATGTCTCAGGTAATTTGCCCAAAGTCATGGGATTCAAATCTAATCCTCATGTGGCTTCAAATTCTTTCATTTTTATAGCACACAATTCTACATAAGCATTTTCCCAGTTAGAAAGTTTTCTTCCTTTCCTCTGAAATGAATCAAAGAATTATTGTACCTTTTATGAATGTGGATGTGATATTGGCACAATTACAAGCATTTTTTCAATGTTAGCACTGTCATTTGGACTTTTCTTGGCAAAGCAGATCTTTGAACCTTCTATGAGCTACGTCATTATATCCAATACTGTATGCAAGTGGATATGTAAATGCGTATACAACACAGTGTCTGCACAATGATTTGTTTCACTCTTATTTGAATTCTCCTTTTGCTTGGACTTCTGTACACACTGCTTCCCGCAGGCTTTCACAGAAGATGGACAAACAAATGCACCTGACTGTGTGCCTTCCCCCGTGAGGACGCACGGTAGCGATGCTCGTCCCTTACACTGCCCAGGCTTTCTCGGGTGAGCAGGAGCAGAGTCCCAGGAGTAGACTTTGGCTTTCATGCTCCTGTGGTGAATGTCTAAGCCGTCATTTTCCTGCCTGACATAAGGGCTTCCCGTGTCTCCAGCAATCTGTTTTGCATACATTTTCCTTCAACTCTTACAACTTACTTAAAAGATACATTTTTACTTGATAATATAAAGAATAATATGATGCAGTTTTCCCAGTTCAACAGTTTTCAGGACAAAAAAACCCAAAAAAACAAAAACAAGAGCAATAACAAAAACAGCCAGGATTGGGATCAAACCACTGAAACATCAAAAAGAGAATTGGAAACACATTAATTCAGACAAAGGGAAAACAAAATGTGTTTACGCAAGAGAATGAAAGGTAGAATACCCTTCTGCCTTCTTCTGAATGTGGCTTCCGAGTAGAGAGAAGCTCCCTGTGCCTCAAATGCTTCCAAAGATAAAAATGTTAAGGTGAACTAAACTCTATAAGTCAGGAAAATGGCTAGAAATCGCTGTCACCTGGTACTTAACCACTGCCCTGTGATAAGAGAAAGATATATAGGTTACTATTCTAAATATGACTTAGCAATTTGCTTCTCAATGTTGTTATCATCTTTTCGTTTTAAAGTAACACACCCAAATGAAGGATGAAACAATTTTCATAAAGAAATAAGATGAGCTCCAAATTTTTACTACAACTTTAATGATTATAATATAACAATGACTTAGATTAAATATGCTGTATTTCAAAAATCTGTAATATAGTTTCGTATACACTTGCAGAATAATATTTATATAGACAGTTTTTCTTTTTAGTAAAATATAATTTGGTTCTTGAAGCTTTTGAGAACAAAGTAAGGAAAGACAAATTCTGAGAAATAAATGTAAGTTTAAAAGTTAGCAACAGCTATTCAATGTCTGTAAATTATGAATATTTTATGTATTAATTTAGTTATTGCTTATTGAACCTAAACTTTGTGCCACATACTGTATTTGCTGCCAAGGATACAGAAATAGTAGCTCGAATCAAAATTGCTGCTTTTGTGAGTTAAAAACAGTTAATAGCAATTTAAGCAGCAATTTACCATGATTTAAACCTAAGTTAAATGTAATCCTTGTCCTTGTGGGCATCAGTCTGATAAGGAAGACAGACTCATAAATAAATATGTGCAAGTGCAGGG
The DNA here is from genome assembly GCA_028533085.1 of Varecia variegata. Taxonomy (NCBI): domain Eukaryota; kingdom Metazoa; phylum Chordata; class Mammalia; order Primates; family Lemuridae; genus Varecia; species Varecia variegata. The sequence goes on from CM052438.1 coordinate 85,073,663, forward strand.
TGAGTAATTAGAGGGGATTTTTAATGGTAGGTTAGATTTTTCAAAAAGTAGGAGTAGTATGGCTGGTATGGTGACAGATGGAGTAGGCTGCGATGGATTAGAACATTTAATAGGAGTTAAAGGAGTGGAGACAGGAAACTCAATATATCATTTTTAAAAGTTTGGCTGTGAAGCTGGGAGTGTCAACTGTATGTGGGTGTGGTTCTGGATGTATTTGTGTGTGTGTGTGTGTGTGTGTGTGTGTGTATGTTTCATGGGAGAGGGATGTTTACGTGCTCAGGGCAAGGGGTCAGAGAGAGGTTCTGAGAATGACCCTGCAGAGGCTGCACAGGAGAGTTTCTGGTGCTGAGCATTTATTTGAGTCCTACATTTCTAAGTACTATGCACATGACTTAAGTAGGAGGCACACGACAAATGTTCTTTGAACCGAAATAAAAACAATGCTAGATTTTTCTATCCAATTTTTGGCGACGCCTTGTTCTTCTCCAGGGAACATAGCTGATGAGAGCCAATTCTGGGGAAAAGTTTTGAAATTTCACTTGTAAATGCTTTAAGTAAATAATGTTATGAGGAACGGAAAAAGAAAAGAAGAGGAAACAGATATTTAGAAAAATTTTGAAAAGAGCCCAAAGCTTAGTAAAAGAACAATTTAGGGTAAAAGCAGAAAAGAGAGCTGACTTACACACAAAGAAAATGAGACATGCATATGAAGGCTTAAGGAATGAAGACATGGATGAGAGAAAGATATTGCCGATGGGGGAAAAAACATGAAAATGAGAGAGGCTCTTTGAAGCCCAGAGCAAAGGCAGCAGGAAAACTATGAGGCTCCATTGACAGAAAGAATGTTATTAATTGCTGGATGGAATACAATGGCTATCCCTTTGTCCGATGGAAGCTAATCTACATAATCTGTGAATGAAGAATTAGCAAATGGTTACGGTGCACTGTGCTCTGCCAACAAGGCAAAATCTAGAAGGTCCATAGTCAGAATGAGTTTTAAGGTCAAAGAATCCTACTTTATAAATGACTAGTGAGAGAGAAAGAGAGAGAGTCAGTCTTAGTCCATTTTGTGTTACTCTAACAGAGTAAGAGTTTGGGTAATTTATAAAGAAAAGGAAAGAAGTTTATTCCTCACAACCTGGAGGCTGGGAAGTCCAATATCAAGGTGCCTTCACGCCAGGTGGTCCCGCGATGGAAGGCGGAAGGCGAGGGAGCGTGCCCTCGAGACAGCACGAGAATGAGAGAGGGCTGAACTCACCTTTGTAGCAAGCCCGCTCTCATGATTACTGGCCCATTCCCACAATCACGACATCACTCCATACATTGTCTCTTAGCAGGCCCCATCTCCCAACACTGTTGCTTTGCAGATTAAGTTTTCAACACGGGGACTTTGATGGATATGTTCAAACCATGGGCAGGGGGTAGCGGGGCGGGGGGAACCTGTACAGTTAAGAAATAGCAACTTCTCTAAAATTAATGTCTATAGTTAAAGTAAAATAAAAATTTTGGATGAGTCATTATATAATTTGTAACTGTATTCCAAATATTTTAGGCCAATTCAACTCCTAATTCAGGGTTTTTTCCCCCCGTGGAATATTCTCTTTAAATATCAAAGCTTATGCATGATCTCTAATATATAACGAGAGACAAGAAAAGCCTCTGTGTTCAAAGCTGATGGGGACAGAAGGTGCTGCCATTTCAATGATCCTTATTGTTGAACACTCTATTTACTGTGTGTCAGAGTAACCTTCCTAATTTCAATATTCCCCACCCCCCTCTGATCTCACCTCTGCCCAGCTTCCCTGGAGGCTGGGGCCAGTGGGTCAGTAAGGGTGTCCAGACCACCGGTAGGCGTGCACTGGGCTCTGGGTGGTGCCAAGTGTGTGTCTGAATTACCCATGTTTGTTGCTACTTCACGAAGGGACACTACTATGCTGGATCCACTCCACCACCAGGGTCCTTCACCTTGTCACCAATGGGAGGAGAACTGGCTTTACTAAAATCTGGAACTCACTAACTCGACGCATCCACTCACTCATTGTCTGGTACCCCAGAGATACGATCAGGTAAATCTGAGTTATTCCTTAGGCAACATCCCAATATATTTAAGAGGATGGACTCCAATCCGGATGGATCTAGGTCCACAGTCTGACAACAGCCACTACCAGTTACAAGAGTTTAGAAGAGTGACTTCACCTTTCTGTTCACCAAATGTACAAGTAAGATAATAAGCCCTGTGTGTAGCATTGCTGGGCTAGGAATAGTATAGGTCACATTCCTGGCACTGTGGCTGGCTCAAGGAAACCACTTAATACATAATCATTAATACTATTTTTCTATGAAAGCCTGTATTTTCTCAATTTTTCTAGAAGGCTAAAGTTCCCAAGACTGACTCAGTGCGACGTCGTGGTCCTGCTGAAATGGCTTCTGGCGGGCCGCACGTCAGAGTCAGCGCAGTGCACCCCGCGCCGTCGCCTGCTGGAGAACACGCTGAAGGTGGGTCAGTACCCTCAGCACCAAGCCCTGTCGTAACACTCTGCTTAAACAATCAATAGACAGATAGGGGGGCCTTAATGATTTAGCATGTCGTTAGCATAATGCAGCGGTTGCTTGCAAGGCGACTTTGAAAGGTAGTTGGAAATTCGAAGTGGTGTTTTTTTTTTTAAAGGCCACTCTGCTTTTTGGCAACTATTCACTGACAGCATGTTACTTTTGCTTTCTTTGTCAAGCACAGAAAATAGGAAGCACAAAATCGATTTGGACAGGGGGTGGTGGAGCAGAGAGAGCTGGCGGAGAAGCAGGCTGTGTCTGGCAGTAGGGTCTGATCCACATTGAGCGACAAGAGATCACTCTGTACCAGGCCTGGATCTCCCGCTGGGCTGCTCCTTCAAGCGTTTTTGAACACCCAAAGAAATCCTTCTGTACATGTGGGGTTTCTGGCTCTCTCCCTGGGACCTGGCTTGCTTTTTTTCTTTTCTTTCTTTAAATGTCTGCTGTGGTATAGAGGGCAGTGGAGTATATGGGGAGCAACAAGACTGAAGCATGGGTGTGTCCCCATTTTGCAATGAATTAGCTATGTGACCTTGATAAAATAAACTCCGTGTGTCTCCGGCTATGGGAGTACTGAAGAAGAAGGAAGCATTTCACACCCAAATTCCAGCCAAGGGAGGTACTGTGGGGAAGCAGTGAAGGTAACCCAGGGGGGCTGAAGGGGGCTGTGGCCCATGGGAGACCCTGTGCCCAACCTAAAGACTTTCGAAATCCACTAAAAAAAGTTATTCTCTAAGAGAAGACGTATCTGTAGGCTGCCAATTCTAGACCTCTGGGCCAGGTGCTGTGTAAGGTCTTTTCCAGTTTTATTATTCGGGCCATCCTGGCTCCAGAAAGTAGCACCAAAGGGCATTGAAGGATGTGAAAGTAGAGCAACTTGGCAAATAACATTTAGCCATGCATTATGAGAAAATCTTTAAGTGTGGAAAAAAAAACTTGCTTTAGTTAGACTAATTCTAAAACAAAAACTAAATGAATTCCAGTTTAATTAGAATTAAATTTGAGAGTAATAGACAGCTTTTCAGGAATTTTTAAACATACAAAAAATGTAGTGCTTGGAGAAGAATGTCTGTGAGATGATGCTAGCCTGTGGCATCATTTATCATCTTCAGCGCAGCCGATATATACCTACCAGACAGCGCTTGCCTTAATGGCCACTCAGCAGGGACTCAACCCATCCGTCTCCATTAAAAAGAAGAGGAAGTGTTTTATTTATAGAGTGACCAAAAGTGTCCATTTTTGCTTTATTCTGCATTTTAAAATAGTGAACACACACAGATGTGCTGCTTCCCAAACTCTTCAGCCCAAGACTTTATTGACTATTCCCAGGTTAATGAGATAAAAACCTAGAAGGCAATGACCCAAATTATCACCTGATTGGACAAGCCTTGCAACAAAAACAAATAAAAGAAAGCACATACACTTTAAAGGATCCCTTGATGCAAAAGCACCAGATGTCAATATAGATGGTGAGTTCCATAGAACATCACAGCCAAATTAGGAATTTTTAAGACATGTTTTGTTTTGAAATAATGATACACTCATAGGAAATTACAAAGATAGTTCAGAGAGGACCTGTGTAGTCTTCTCTTGGTTTCCCTCATTGGTTACCTCTTATGCAGAGGACAGTATCAAAACTAGGAAACTGATGTGGGTATGAAGGATGTGGGTAGTTCTGTCATGTCATCCCATTTAGACCCTGCAATCACCATCGCAGTCAAGATGCACCACAATTCTACCTTTGGGGTTCCCTTTGTAGTCACACCCCTGCACCACTCCCACCACCCCTATGCCCTAGCATTAATTTGTTCTCCATCTTTGTAATAAATTTTGTCATCGTAAGAATGTTATTTAATAGAATCATATGGTAAATATGAGGCTTTTTTATTTTGGATTTTTTTGCTTTTACTTGGCATAGTGTTCTTGAGATCTATCCAAGCTGCTTCATACATTTTTATTTTTTGTCCATCCTTTTCTGTTGCTGAGTAGTATTTCCTAATGTAGGCTTGCTTAACTATTCATCTATTATTGGACGTTTTTGTTATTTTCAGCTTGGGGCTATTTCAAATAAAGCTACTATGAACAATCATATATGAGTTTTTGTATGGACATAAATTTTTATTCCTCTTTGATAAATGCCCCAAAGGGCAATTATTGGGTCATATGTTAAGTGTATGTTTAGTTTTTTT
>CM052438.1:85087497-85155455 GCA_028533085.1 Varecia variegata
TCTCAAAAAAATAAATAAATAAATAAATAGATTCTAGTTATCAGTCCTTTTTAGGATGTGTAGCATGCGAAAATTTTTCCCATTCTGTAGGTTGTCTATTTCCTCTCATGACAGTTTCTTTGGCTGTGCAGAAGCTTTTTAATTTAATCAGGTCCTATTTATTTATTTTTTTTGTTGCTGGGATTGCCTTTGGGGACTTCTTCATAAATTCTTTGCCTAGGCCAATGTCTATAAGAGTTTTTCCCACATTTTCTTCTAGAATTCTAATAGTTTCACACCTTAGGTTTAAGTCTGTTATCCACCACAATTTGATTTTTGTGAGAGGTGAACGGTGTGTCCTGTTTCAGTCTTCTACATGTGGCTTTCAAATTTTTTAAAAGTCTATTTGCAATATCTAATGAAGCAGGACTATTGTTACACCATTTTTACTAGGTTCCTCTCTGAAATATATGATGTATGAGGACCTTAGTGTTCCGTAGTAAGTTTACCACTCTTCTCCAAAAAGAGAAAAAGCTAAATTTCCTTCTAAACATCAAAGAAGTTTCTAGAGAAAATCATTTCAGTATTTTTTTGAATGTGTCATTAGCCATAAAACTAAATGAATATTATAAGCCTGAAGCCTAATACAAAGAGAATCTCAGACTCTTGATGTGTTCTAAAGGCATCAGTCAGGAAATCCAAAGACATTTTATCAATTGGAAACATATTTTACTGCGATTATTTGTTATTCCATTTAAGGAATTTCAAGATTAAGTGTGGGTTTTTAAGGAGCTCGTTTTATCCCAAGGTACAGTATTGTCTGTGTTTGCCAGAGACTGATGCCAGGTGACAATTGGACCTAATGGCAGTTTATCTTTGAACACAGAAAACTAAGCAATAGATATGGAAATTAATGGCCAAATAGATGTGTCTGCACATATCTATATGTACATATCACATGTAATTATCTAAGCAGCACAGAATAAAAATTAATCTACTTCCTCTCTACATATCTTAAAACACCCAAAATGGAGAACATTATAAAAAGTAGTGAAAAAGTAGGCATCTAATCCTTTAATCTATTTCTGTGCTCTTGTAGGACTTATCCACTCAATACAATATTTATTATGTACATGAAGGCTATTATGAGGTATCCCTGAAGTACTTGTCAATAAAAGAATTCTGAATATCTTCTGACAGTTAAAGTATAAAATCAGAATGTGATGAATCGGATAAGAGGTCTAGAAGGTCATCGTTGAGGGAGATGACGGCCACTACAGTGCATGGTCTGAGTGCAATCGACTGAGTGTATACAGTGGTCAACAGGAAGAGGGGTTGGCCACCAATGGAGACAGCAACAAGAACCATGGCTACTCTTTCCAAAGCTGCCTGCAGTTACATTGACCATCCAAGGGTTTGGGGTATAACAAAAAATGTATATTTGATCTTCTCCCCCAGTTTCTGGCACAGAACTCTGTAAATCCTTGGAATTTCCTGAGGGATGAGTGATAGGAACATCTTTTCTTATTCCTGACAAGCCCCTTTCAACCACACCTGAGTTTATGCTAATGAGTTAAATAGCTCTAGTATGGGGGCTGGTTACCGGGAAGACCAAATAGGGTTAGAGAGTTGGAACTTTCGGCCCCACCCCCCAACCCCTGGGAAGTGGGGAGGGGCTGGAGATTGAGCTAATCACCAGTGGCCAGTGATTTACTCAATCGTGTTTGTGTAATGAAACCTCCATGAAAACCCCTAAGCAGTGACTCAGAGAGCATCTGGCCTGGTGAGCACACCGAGGTGCTGGGACGGTGGCCCGCCCAGAGAGGGCTGAGAGGCTCTGCCCTTGCTCTACGCATCTCTTCCATCCGGCCGTTCCTGAGTTGCATGCTTTATAATAAAACAGCAAGTGTCAGTGTTTCCCTCAGTTCTGTGAGTTGTTCTACTGAATTATGGAACCAAAGAGGGGCCATGGGAGCCTCTAAATTTGTAGATATGTCAGACAGAAATGTGGGTACCCCAGGGAGCTGGCATCTAAAATGAGGGCAGCATGAATAGAGCCTGTTAACTTGTAGGGTCTGCACTGACCCTGGATAATTAGTGTATTAGTCTGCTTGAGCTGCCATATAAAATACTGTAGAGTAGATGGCACGAACAGAAGAAAATTTATTTTCTTACAGTTCTGGAAGCTTGAAGCCCAAGATCAAGGTTCCAGGGTGGCTGGTTTCTGGCGAGGGCTCTCTTCCTGGCTCAGAGATGTCTGCCTTCTCAAGGTGCCCTCACATGGCCTTTCTTTGGTGTATGCGTAGGGGGAGAGAGAGAGAGAGAGAGCGCGCACGCACGTGTGAATAAGCACTCTGGTGCTACTTCTTATAAGGACACTAATCCTATTGCATAAGGTTCTCACTTTTACAACCTCCGTTAGCCTTAATTACTTCCTTACTCCAAATAAAACTACACTAGGAACCAGGGTTGCAACATATGAGTTGGGTGGGGAGCACAAACATTCAGTCCATAACAGTTGGTGTCTGAGAATTGGAGAATTGATACTGGAAAAATATGATACACTTGATGTCAAGGGAAACAAACCATTCAGGACAGAAACAAAATTTGTCTTTGGGAAAAGACTCTTTTGATTGGGAAAGCATTCCCACGGATGTTTTTAGTGCATTTATGGTGCAGGATTTCGTCTGAAGAGATAGGTTGAGATCATGAGAAGCTTCATTGCTCCTCAGCTCCTATTAGGATGACCCACACGATACCTCAGCCCCGTAGTTCCTTGACCTCCTCCTGTAGAAAGTGCTCCTTCTCCCTGCCTCAGCCATACACTCTCGGGTCACCCTGGACTCATCACCCCTTGAAACTGATCCACCCCAAGTATCCCACATTCTTCCCATTCTTCCTCGCCTTCCATGACCTTCCTGGCCACTTGTTCCCACTATGCAGTGCTTCAGCCTCAACGGGGCCTTCCAAAATGCCTCCGAGGTGTCCCAGTCATCAAGCCTTCCCTTCCGCTTTCTCTGCTTCCTTCTTTATCTGACTTTGATTCCATCCACAGTCCTCCTCTTTTAGAGATAGTTTTGCCAATTCTTTAAACTGTCTTGTCCTTCTTTTCAGCATGTCCATCTGGAAAAAACCTGGATTAACCCTTCTATATGCTTTCATCAGACCTACACTCCCCCTTTACCACACTGCAACAGCACCACAATCCGCCTTGTAGTAAAGGTGGAGCACAAGTGTGACGTCCTATTGTGGTGTCACCATAGGTTCAGGACCACCAGCTAGATTGGACCCGCCACACTGCATCTCTCAACCAACTCCAACGACCACTCCAAAGTGTCTCCACTTTCCTCCAGTCTGCAGCTCCACCCAACTGCCCCCTCACCAAGCAAAGACTTAACCTTCTACTTAACAGAAAAAGTTGAAGCCAACATTTGAAATATTCCTCACCTTCCAACCCTGTCACCCTGCCTATGTCTAGAAACACCCACTTTTTCTTGCTCTGTTTCAGCAGGGCCCCTCCTCCTATCCACATGTAGTCCCTGAACCAGTGTTTTGAGCCTTGGGAACCTGAAATTACCAATTACCCTCTCTCTCTAGTATAATCATCCACATCTATCAACCCTATTGTTGGCACCTTCATTTAAACTCCCCAGCTAGATCTATAAGTGATAAACAGAAACCTTTCTTTACCGTGCATCCCTGTCTAAACACTGACCTTTTCTTTTCATGTACTTTATAGAAAACTTCCTGTGGACAAGTTTTTCATGAACTGCTGGTGATTACGGCTTATATTTAGACCCTCTGCTTGTCTCTGTACTCTCTTTCTTGACAATCCCATCCACCCTTAACTACATCTTCAAACCAAATATTGCTTAAATAATTATAACCCAGATCTCTCTTCTGAGTCCCAGCCAGATTATCCAGCCAAAAACTCGACTTGGGTGTCTCAAAGGCATCTTGAACTCAACATGATCAAGACTCAACCCATGATGTTAGGCTCCAAGTCCTGCTCTTCTTCTAAGGTTTTCTACTTCAATTTGTGATGCTTCCACACTTGCAGATGTGCAATCTGAAGTCTAAGGGTCATGTTTGTGGCTTTTCTTTTTCACTCTGCTCTACCACTAATCTCCAGCCCATCACTGATTCTTGTTGATATTCTCCCCTTAATAATTTTCAAAGCCTTCCTCCTCTCTCTGCTTTGGTTGGTAGTTGTTCCTACTCCTAACATCCACTGACTCCTGTTTGGACTATCTTCCTGTGCAAACTCTGGCCCACCTCCAATTCATTCTCCATGTTGCAACCAGAGCTACTCTTTTTTTCAAAACTTAAATCTGAGCTGTAACAATCCTCTAAATTTCTGCACACTCCAGCCTCTCTGCCTCCCCCTCCAGCCTCACCGTGTGGGCTCATGCCATTCTCCTCCTCCCCTCTGCTCTCCAGTCACAATGGGCTTCTTAGCTTTCCTGTGATCTGGGAACCGTCGTCCCTGTGTGTTGACTTCCTCTGCCTGGAGGACTGTACTTTCCCACCTGCCCCCCTCGCTATCTTCTTATTTTACTCATCCAATAATTGATAATTACTCATCCAATAATTGATATTGACTCTCTGAGATAGGCCCTCTCTGATGGCCAGATGCTATTGTTAAATGCTCCCCGAATACCATGTTTCTTTTCTCAGAACACTAACCTCACTTTGTAATTACACACTCATTTGTGTACTTATTTTGATTAATACTTCCCAAGAACAGGATTATACTTATTTTCCCCCCTATTGTATCCCGAGCCCTATCACAGCATTTGGCACATAGTAGGCATGAGATAAACATTTTCTGAAAATGATAGTATAATCATAGCTCAGGGGCTGTGCTTTTTTTTTTTTTTTTTTTTTTAGATGAGGAACTTTAATATTGTTTTCTATGTGGGCTGGAGAAGGCAGCTTGAGAATTTTGGAGCTAAAAAGAGCAAGAGAGAAGATAAAAAAGAATAGAATAGGGGTTTCAACAGCATGGTCGTGGAGAAACTGCCACTCAGGGATGGTCTGTCATGGGCCATGTTCAATTCTCTTTGGGAGCAGTGATACCTGGTTTCGCTTTGAAATTCTTTTATGACACAGATTTTTAGCAAATTAGCTAGTACAGACAAGTGAGCTCTTGCCAGGGACACAGAGGAAGGTAATATACAAGGGATAAGTCTAAACTAGTGAGAGCTAAAACAATAGACAGAAATAGTAGTGGGAGGGCAAGCAATGACTTTAGGGGCACCTGGGAAGAGTAACTTAGGGTGAGCAAGGACACAGGCTAAGCAGGATAAGAAACCCTCAGAAACACTGGAGAGGTGGCTGAATTGTTTGTACAATGCCACGTGGGAGCCACAGAGTATTTTACTTATTTATTAAGAGGAAGGTATGATCCCTGAAGATTATGAAATTCAGGATAATTACATTACACAAAGAGGAAGAATAGCTCAAGATTCAAATGTTGTCAACAGGTTCAAGAATGTTATTCATTGGCAACTGACAACTTACAGAGACAAATGCATCAGATTACCTTAGTCTGGTGCCATTAAATATTCAAATCACTTATTGATTTTCCTTTGATCTGACTCCAGGTTCACCCAGCAAACTTCTGATTTTATCTGTCTTCCCACATAGGACTAACAGGGAGATGCTGCCCTTCAGTGTTTATGACAGTCCATTTCTCACTGTGAATTACTAAATCGACGTCCTGATTTTACTCATCAACCTTATGCATGTGCATCTTTGGAGGAAACCACTCTCCATTTGCAGCTGGAACCAGTTTTCAAAGCTCATGAGGTGAAACGATAGCCTCTGGCCCGTCAAGTGTCTGCCAAGGAAGAGTCATCCTCTGGGGTCTTTCCAAGTGGGACCTTTCCCAAATGATCCTCCACTTTCCTGCTTGAGCATTTTCTGTGTTCTTCCACCCTACACACAAGGATCTGTGTTAAAGTAACATTTGTTATAAAAGGAAGTATAAACATTGTCTCTTATTTTGAGAGTTTACAGCTCCTTTAGGAAAAAAAAATCTTCACAAATACCTTCATTCATTCAAAATGTTTATTGACTGAATAGTACTATAAGAGAAATGATACCAAAAATAATTACTAAAATAAATAAAATTTGTTTTAAAATAAAGTAAAAGAATTGCATTTATGATTCAAAGAATTTAAGTTAACTCCAGCTAGAGAAATCAGGGAAAGCTCCATGGAGGATGGAGTTAGACTTGAAGAGTGAGAGATATTTCAGTAGGAAGGGATTTCAGGAAAGTAGACAGAACAAGAGTGTAGAGAAGAACAGGGTGTGTTGAGATCCTACAAGCAAAACAAGACTCTTTGTTATAGGCTAAACTGTGTCTCCCCAAATTCATACGTTGAAGTCCTAACCCTTAGTACTTTGGAATGTGACCTTATTTGGAAACAGTGTTGTCGTAGATGTGATTAGTTAAGTTAAAGTCATATCATCAGGATTGGCCTCAATCTAATATGACTGGGGTGGTTTTTTTTTTTTTTTTAAAGTAATTTTGGACATAGAAAGCTGAATACAGGGGGAATATTGTGAGAATATGAAAATGACCATTTACAAGCCAAGGAGAGAGACCTGGAGCAGAACCTTCCCTCACAGCCCTCAGATGCAACCAATCCTGCCAGCACCTTGATTTTAGACTCTCGTTTCCAGAACTGTGAGACAATCAGTTTCTATTGCTGAAGCCAGGTACTTTGTCATGACATCCCTAGCAAGCTAATGCACCATTGTAATAGGGATTCCAGAAACAGAAGTCCCAAGAAATAAGACCAGACAGATGTGTGCATATTTTTTAAAAGGGTCATGAATGCCACACAGATCATTTAGTATTTTATCCTAAAAAATGTGGAAAGGGGCAGGAAAATAATTATTCAACAATCTTTACCAGTTAACAAGTGTTATTAAGCAACTTTATCCCATTTCTTTCTCCCAAGAACCCCTGGAGAAAGTGTTATTAACATAGATATTAACTGCAGCACAAACTACCAGAACTAATTTACCCAGTGGTGCTCAATAAATGTGTGTTGAGTGAATGAACAAGAAATAATACTCTGCCCCTGCTTGGGTTCAACTACTACCAAAGCCTCAGTACAGTATTTTCCACTTGGTAGATATCCCATAATATCTCCTGAGCAGGTGGTCAAATGTCCTGACTCTCTCCATAGTTCCCATCAAAATGTGAGGAATAATAAATTTCCTACAATTTATTTCAAGGTCAGTGTCTCAAAAAGGAAGATCCGTTTCCTCCATGTTAATAGTAAGTTCATGTGAAACAAAGCAAATTATATTTTAGCCTGAAAAGCATATTTCCACAACTATCCCTCCATATGTGCCCTGCCTACATGCCTTATCTTCTTTTTAAAGAAAATGAATTATTTGTTTTCTAATTTATACTGTCCCCGCAAACGCAGAGAACACGGCCACATCGTGAGTTGGAGGAAAAGCTCACCGTTGGGTTATCCTCCAGGTTCCTGAACATGCCTCGTCCAACGTTTGTGACCAGGCTGGGTAGAGACTGGAAGAAAGGCCAAAAGAGACCCTTTCCTTTGCCAGTAAAATCCTATTTTCTAAACCTCCTCTGTTCCTCGTAAGCCCGCTCTGCTGGACAGAGCGACGTCGTGCTACCCAGATCATTGTAAATCCTGTCGTAATCAAACAAGGAGAGAAAGGAAAACCATCATGACTTTCTATTCCTTTCTGAGAAAATTATGGGACTCTGTCCCGTCCACATCGCTCCCCCACATAAGGCACATTTCTGAATAGTGATGGTCAGAGGGGCACCCGTGACAGATTAACACACAAATACTCTTCGAAAGAACCAGCTGGAACCCAAGCTGGGTCTGTCCTTGCATTTAGCCTTCTCTGGCCCTGGGCAAGATTGGTGGGGTAGCTACCACCGCAGGAGAAACTAAGGAGGTCCTTGGAGAAGAAAGAAAGAATTTATGCCGAAGGAAAAGACACTGTGCTTCGGGCTAGTTCGCTAGTTGGAAGGGTCGAGAGTGAAGGAAACTTTGAAGCCGGGCATGCTGCCTCTTGCTCCGGTTTTCTGACTGGGTCCCGGGGAAAGAAGACAGCCAGACGAGAACGGGGGAGCTGAGAGGTTTGCCACCATCACCCGGCGGTCGCTGCAGCAGTCAGGGCCATGGGCAGGAGGGGAAGGCTGCCGCGGAGCCACAGAGTCCCTGGGAGGTGGCTGTGGAGCCAGAGCGCAGCCCTTGACCAAGCTCCTCCCTTGTTACCCAGCAGGGCTCCTCAGGCAGCAGGGCTGCGACTTTCAGGCTCCCAGGACAAAAGGACCTGCCTGGGCTTCTGCCCCAGCTGCCGTGAGCTGAAGCTCTCAAAAACAAGGAAAACGGTGCACTTCGCTGGTAGACACGAGCCTTGCCTTTGCAGTCTCTAGGAGAGACCAGAGACCACCTTCTGGGGACTCCCAGAGCCGCGGGAGGGCTGCGGGAAGAGCGGGCGCTCCGAGGAGCTTGCAGGGATCTGCTAGACAAGGGCCGTTCTGTGCGCGCCTGGCGCCCACTCGCTCCGCAACACCGGGCTTGTCTTGTGGAACACAGCCCGGCCTCCTCTCCACTGCTGTCCTCCCCTGCGAGCGCTTTCTCCGTGTTTGGGTGGCTGCTCTCCTGCCATTCAGGTCTCAGTTCATTTCAGCCTTTCAGAGCCGCCTTCTCCACCCACCGGCCAGCCCCTTCCGACAACTGCCTGGCTGGATAGCCTTCACATCCCGTACAAATACAGCATTTAAAAATGCATGTCTATTATACATTTATAATTGCTATTTTATCACCCGTTTTATCACCCGTCTCTCTCCCAGTGAATTTGAGCTCCGAGAAAGCCAGGACCCTGCATGTCCCTTCCCTTTTCCATCCTTAGTGCCTAAAACGGTCTTGGGCAAAAGGCAAGCCCTCAGTGAGAATTTGCTGGGCCTATGGATTCTTACCAGGAGGCAGGTGTGCTGGAATAACATGGGGTGCAAACACAAAGGAATAAACTTATTTTTTCCCTACCTTATTATCGAGTGAACATCTAGAATGATCTTGGGACTCAAGGGGAGTAGGGTTGCATAAAGCCGAGGCAGCATCGCTGGGGTTCTGAGGATAGTAGCCTGGATTTAGGGTGCAGGGCCCACAGTGCAGGGACTCGTTTGTACCCTCCCTCGCTGTTTGACAGGCACCTGCCACACAGGGTGGCGGCGGGGCTCAGATGGCCGCCTGCCCCGATGCAAGTAGGCACATGTGGCCTGGCCAGGCGGCAGCCTCACTCTCTCTCACTTGGCACTAAGTAAGCACCTCCTGGGAGCCCGCGAGCCCCTCCTTTGCTAACATTTCTTTGTGCAGCAGTTACCATGGCATCGACCTGCCTGGTTGACGTCTAAATATAGTGATAAAAGATTTCATCTGCTCTCAACTACTAAAAGACAAATTTGAGGAGCAAAGAAAAAAATCAATGTTCCTGTGCCATTTTTTGGCAGGGGGTGGGGAAGGGAAGGATATATTTTAATCTATTATCTTTCAGATGTAATGAAAAGAGTGATTTATGGGTTTTATTTATATTTAAGAGGTTATTTGTTGCATTGTCATATTGATGTTATATTAAAGTTTGTTTTTTTTAAGTATCGTCAGCTTTTTGGGGGGAGAAATAAGCAAACAACTATTTTAGAATGACTGTTTCAGTAATTTTCCAACAGGTGACATATGTGGAAATAACCCAGGAGAAACACCCTGTGATAGCTCAAAACATTTTACACTAAGGGGAGGAAATACACATTAAGGAATAATAGGGATTTTTTTTCTATTCAAAGCTACAACCAAAAGATAAAAGAGACATTGCATTGTTTCATGGCCACGGCCACGGAAAAACCTATGTATTATGGAGCACTCCCGTTTAGGAGCAGCAAAGATGACAGTCCTTTACAACAGTGATATTTATTAAAAGGCCCTTGGATGCAATATAAAAATTGTTTGTTTCCTTCTGCAGAATACTGAGCAACAACTGCAACTTTGAGAGAACCATCATAATGTGAAAGAGTCAGCAAAAAAAGATAGTGTATGAAATCATTAAATTAAGCACCAGTTTGGCTCTGGAGGCATAAACTGTTTATGTAAAGCAGAATTCATTTACTTTTAGTTTAAAACCAAGCCCTTTGAATACTACTCAAAGAAGATACCTGTTTAGGTGAGTAGGATCCTTCCCAGGCCACCTGTGGAAACACCGTGGTTTATGCAGGAGCCCTGGGCTTGGGGTCAGAACACTGTGGCCATTGAAGTGGGCGCTGCCAGTTTATCCTTTATCTCCAGGCTAGCTCCAAGCCTGGCACGCAGGGACTTTGTGCAGGGACTTCGATGAATGTTGAAAGAATCTGGGCAGTTGTTCCTGCAAGGCTGGTGCCCTGACAGTCAAGTGCGGTTTGGCCATGACTGTGACTCAGTGTTGTGCAGCTCTAGCATCCGCGAAAACTACTCGTAGGGGAGAGTTAACTCAGGCTGCATGCCTGGGGAGCCCCACCTCAATGTCTTGGAAAGGAACAGTTGCAGAAGGAAGTGAGGCCTGTGAGCTGGGCTCGTCAGCACAGCAGGTGTGAAAGGAGCCCTGGGATGGGGCTGCTTCCTGAGACCCAAGCCCGGACCTACAGCAGTTACAGCCTGCAGAGGCTGGCCTTGTGTGTGTCTAAGGCATCAGATATTGTCTCAGATGCTCTGTTTACACAGCGTCCCCTTGCACACGCGGCCTCAGTGGTGAGGGGTGGGCACAGTGCTCACATGGCTGTTCTACGTTTGCCCTCCTTACACTTAGCTCATCTTTGCTGTGCGGTCCTTCCCATGTTCAATACCTTCAATACTGTGTCCACACCAAAGTCTCTACTATCAAAAACATAAATCTGATGAGACATGAGATGAACAAGATCTGGGGATCTAATGCACAGCATGGGTGGTGATGGGCGTCAAGTAATTGGATTGTGAAAATCATTACACTCTGTGTATGTATATCAAATCACTGTGTTGTTCATCTTGAATATACACAATCTTTATTTGTCAATTAAATATTTTAAAATTAAAAAAACTGAAAAGTTAATTTCCACCAAGATATTAATCACTTAGTATTAATATATTTCAACATAAAGGAGTATTTACTTTTGAAAAGACCACTGAGGAAATAGGGCAATGTTAAATCCAAAGACTAAATTGCTACTTCCCTCTGTAGCTAGGTCTCAACATATTACCATAGCTAGGAAGCTATTCTGCATATGCATAAGGCCGGGTGAAGGAACTGGCCCTATTGACGCCTGCCAGAGGAAAGACATGTTGGGGGAAGAGTGCAGCCCCTGGACTTGGTGAAGGCTGGACATGAACTTTTGGAGGATGTCTGGACAATGGCCATCACTGACTCCATTTTTGTTTGTTTTTCCCTGTGATTCCAATGTGACATAAATGCAGCCTCAATTTATGATTTAGTGCATCATTTACTGAGTTTCTGTTTCTTTTTTTGGGAGAAGGGGAAGAGGGAAGATAAATATGAACAATGTGTTGAACTCTGTTTAAAATCCCTCTGCCAAATCTATCTGCCCTGCCTTTTTTGCAGCTATAATTATTTTCACGTCCAGTACATTCATGTGATAACTCCAACCCTGGTCTGCTCATTATTCTTTAGTTTCACATTTTTAAGACCTTAAGTAGTTTTCCACTTGTCTACCTTACCATCACCCTAAACTCGAGAGAACATCAAATCTAACTTTCAATCCTTAACCCATAAGTGTCCCTTCTCAATATTGCCATTTTTATCAATGGTCCTATGCTACCATAGAGTCACTTCGATTTATATTTTTAAATTTCTTTTCCTTCAAAACATATCATAGTTTAGCTACTTTCTTTCTAGTTTAGTGTCAGTTCTTGGGCCTTGAATGACCTCTTGAGTCCCAGGAGGGGGCCCTCCCCTCTCCAATTCTAGCCCATAAACTCCATGGGAGCTTGAAGTCATCTGCAAATGAGGTTATACAGAAGATGTTTATCATACAAAGTTAAGCTTTTATTTCATTTTTGAACTGCATCTCCAATAGTGCATACTTTTTTCAAAATCTTCTATTTTGTGACTAGCACAATTACACTACATTGCAATTTTTTAGTGTTAATTATGCTATGTTAAATGAATATATTAAAATATTAATACATCAGGATTTTTGTAAGCTTGTTTGTATTTTTCACTTTTAATACACCACAAATCTCAAAAAGTAAAAAAGGTATTGAATGAGATCTCTCTCCTTGTCTAAGGGACTCTAACTTCAGCTGCTCCCTCATTTATATTCTGTGATGGTTTCCTGGGGCAATGCTGGGAAGAGGCCTTAATGAGGTTCTGGTCTTTGCTTATGACTTGTGCCCCACCATTCCCGTGCTGTGGTCCACATTTTGGGGGAGGGAGGGCTCAGGAGCACCATCTGCCATCAGCACTCTGGGAGCTCAAAGGTTGATGTAACCAAATCCATCTTCTCTGTTTTGGCCAATGCTCCTTCCCCGCTGCCTCCCCCACAGGCAATTCCCTTTCCCACCTCTGGGCCACTGCCCCACCATTTCCCCATCCAGCTTTGTACTGCCCTCCCAAACTTCCCCCAGATTCCACTGCAGACAGCTCATTTTCCTTAACTGCCATAACACAATGTGCTCAGAGAATTTTGCACATTCGATATTCTTCCTTTTGTATAATTCTCTGCTTTACATTTATAGTTTCGACTCCCCATACCTTTCCAAGTATTCTTTAAGTCATGGGTCTTTCCTTCATTCATTTAACAAGCACATACCCTAAACCATTCATCTCCCTTGTCGAATGGAGGAAAATGCACTGAACAAATAAATACATGTGTATCTATGATTATAAATTGTGACAGACAAAAAGGAAAGGAACAAAATATTATGAGCAAAAAATATTGACTGAAGATGTGACCAAGAAGGAAATGGATAGAAAATGATGTAGTGTAGTAAGCTCATGGGGGGAGGGTAGTTTATAGAGGGTCTTTAGAAGTCACTGTCAAGAGTCTAAGATTTTATTCTGAGGACAAAAGAGGCCAATGAATGGATTTAAGAAAGAGAGTGCCATGTCTTTTGTATATTCTGTCACATATATCTAGGAAGCAACCAGCCCAACTTTGGACACACTGTGAAGTCCCTGTGAAAGAGAAAACAAAAAGCAACAATAATTGCATTGAGTTAGCGCCAAGTACCTTGAGGAGGTGGTGTCAGTAGCGGCCCTGTACCACGATAAGGCAGAGGCTAGGAGTGGCTATAACTTGCTGTTTTGCGTTACCTTTTTCCCTTTCCACTAAAAAATCTTATCAACTTAAATAATCTAGTCAATTTACAGACATGGCTACAGTTAATACACTTAAAGTTCAGTCACTATTCCTAAACAAATTTTATTTTGAAGAGAAATTTTTTACCAGAGTGATTTTGAACGTGTTCAGGCTTTTTAATGAGTTGAAGCAACATATGTCTCTTTCAGTTAAGAATAAAACCAAATACATAAAAAGTATATTATCCTCTCCACATGTTTTTCAAAGATGCAGCCTTGCCAAAATTATGTGACATGGTTCATCACTCTCTCCAAGGCTCTTTCTCCATCATTTACACACACAGAGCAGCTGTGATGACTCATTTCCTTCACTCAATCGAGAATTAGATGCCAAACACTTATGTGATGCATAAGGCCTGTCCTAAATGTTGTTGGGATAAGATCCTAGAAAAGGACAGTATCATAGAAATGCATTCTTCTGCCACCTCTTTGTGCCTGATTTACCTGGCCTATTTGTGGATCCTGAATTTGATTTTCATTGTTATTATCTCTGAATACACAACTGAATGTGAAATTTAATTTCCATTGCCCCTACAGCTGGTGTTTGGCTCATAAAGGGGCAGATTCTATCATTTTCTAAATGAGCTTTCTATCCATGGCAAATCCATTTGAATGTTGATGTTTTCCATTCTCCTTTGTACTTTGCTAATCTTTGGGGTATCACAGATCTGATAGTAGTGCTCCCAGTAGCAGAATCATGATATAAATAATTTAATATTTTGACAGCACTTTACTTCAATGGTGAAACATAGTTGCTGTTTACTAGCATCTTTGAGGCAGGGTAAGGTCTTATTTTTAAAAAAACAGTATTTCTTTAAGGAAGCCAATGCAACTTCCTAAATGAAAATCCCATTTCTGTTACCCTTACAGAAGCTTTAGCTCCTAGACTTGGAAGCATTTCTTAAATTTCAAAGCTACCCAGAGCTTAGGCATAAATGGCAAATACGTCTTTTAAATATCTTCCTTAACTAACTAAACTAAAGCCAGAGTATTTGGTCATTCACTGAATTCATCAATCTATTTAATAAAATTATCTTATCATTTTTACCACATAGTAATCTCTATGGATTTTATATTCTATTGAGTAATTTCACTAGTCCCCAAATACTAGTACCCAAATATCATCACGTAATAGTTCATCATAGCATAGCGGTTAAGTGTGTGGACTTTTGGAGATGGTAGATTTTGGTGAGAGTTAGGACTAGGCTTGTGTTTACATTTACGCTTAGGCTTAGGGTTAGAGTTTGGGTTGAGGTTAGGGTTAGGGTTATATTTAAACTTTGGGTTAGGGTTAGGGTTGAATTTTAGGTTTAAGGTTGGGGTTCAAATCTTGGGATTTTTTAAAAATCTTCTAGCTGTATATTTTATGACCGTGAGTGAGCAAGATATTTAACTTAATTGTGCCTGAGTTTCCTCATTTACAAAAGTGAGGTGATAGCACTTAAATTATATAATTGTTTCAAAAATTAAATGTTTAATACATACAGAGTACTTGGAAGAGTGCCTGGCACAATGGAAGAACTCAATACAATTAGTTTTACTCCTGTCAAATTTGAATTTGACCACAACACTAGGTCCAGTTAATATTTCTTTAAGATAAATGCTTATTTTTTAATTTTTAATTTTAAATTATTATGGGAGCATAGTTGTATATATTTTATAGAGTACAAGATAAATGCTTATTTTGAAGCCTTGGCAAAGATTGAGAAAAAGAGTGACCAATTTTTTTGGCCCCTTGTCTCTCTGACTCCAGCCCAGCCCTTTTGAGATTTAGCCTGGAGCACTGCAGGATGAGTCCATACTGGTTCCCCAGGCTCTGAAGTGCAGCTCAACTCTCAAAGGCACCCAACTCACATGCTCAGAGTCACTGAAGTACCTATTATGAGAGCTGATTCAGAAGCAGGAGATTACAATTTAAAGTCCATAAAGTGGCATTTTAAAGCCTGTCAATGGCTTAGAAATCAAAGTTTTTTCTGAGCTATCTCAATCTGAAGTACAGCAGGTTTTGAACTAAAACCTGTCTTCGAATTTCAGTCATTTCTTTCATCAGCAGCCACCAGCCAGGTTGATATGTCCCTGGTAGGACAGGGATTTGGAAACGCGTCCATAGGCTGCTGCGGCCCCCAAGATCCTGGCAAGCATCTCTAGAGGCGGGTACCCGAGTCAACACCCTTGCACTGGCCATCAGTTCAAATCAGCCAAAGAGCCCAGAGAAATGTAAAACTAAGCATGTGTGCATTTACAGGCACGCGGAAGAAATGAATAAACGTCACAGGAATGTTCTTGTCAAAACTTTCCTGGCTGGAGGCTCCCTGTCCTGACGGTGCCCTAGGGGTCTTGTCGCTGTCATCTGAGCTGACCTCAGGTTTGGGCTGACTTGCGTTTGTTATTTACATCTGCAGTTCTCAGGCCGGAAGCCAGGACTCCTGGAATAAACTGCCACTTCTGAAGACGGAGATAAAAGTGTCTGTCAAGATAGGAAAAGAGGAAGAAAATAACCTTTGTGCCATTTACAGATTTATCTAATAAATTGGTGTGAGTTGGTCAGTCTGCTACTCACTGTGCATTCCTTAGCTGCCCTTGATGTTAATTCTAATCAGTTATAACACACCAGGAAAGGGGCTGTGCCCAGGTGTGCAATCTTTCTTAGAAGCGACATATTATCTTAAGAGGGGAATTCCTTTTTGAATTTTGATGTGCCTGTGACCTCAGGGCAAGATGACTATTTAACCCAAGGAAAAGTGTCCGTCTGGGACTGTGACATGGTCTCTGGAGCCCAAGGTCATTTCCAAACATCCTACCAGAAATGGGGAGGAAGACACTTACCTTTTGAAGCAGTAGTCTCCTTTAGGCCAGTGGAGTGCTATTTTGATTAATGGAGAAGTGAGCTGTTTCCTAAGGAATGTGGCAACAGTTTTTGAAGAATTCATTCACCTTCAGAAGGTGAAGGAATTGTAAATTGGTGCAGCT
The DNA here is from genome assembly GCA_028533085.1 of Varecia variegata. Taxonomy (NCBI): domain Eukaryota; kingdom Metazoa; phylum Chordata; class Mammalia; order Primates; family Lemuridae; genus Varecia; species Varecia variegata. Next base: position 85,103,827 of record CM052438.1, read on the forward strand.
CAAGCACTCAAAATAGCTCCTGATGTACATAGGAATTATCAGCTTTATTTTTCAAATGGGGAAAATGAGGCACCTGTCTTAAATGGTTCTGCATAAGTGTCGGGGATTGTATCTGTGTCTCTGACACTGCGCACAGATGTGACTGAGAGCCAGGGTGACGACAAGTAGCATTGACTAAGTGCCAGGCACATGCTGGAAGCTGTTCTTAGTGTTTCATAGGTTCATCCTCACAGGCACTCTAGGAGGTTGATATTATTCTTATCTTTATTTTATAAGTTAAAAAACACACATATATATTTTGTGTGCGTGGGGGAGGGGGAGGGCACAGAGTGATTTAGTGCACTGGAGCTCAGTTCTGAACCGAGGCAACCTCTCTGTGACGTCCGTGTACTGCCTGCCACCGTGCTGCCCCGAGGAGAGACACAGAGAGCAGGGAGGCGTGGAAAGAGGATGGAAAGACATCAGCAGAGGGCACAGTAAGTGAGGGTAGGGGAGGAGGAATGAGGCTCTCAGCCAAGGAAAAGAAGGGTCCGTGGGAGCACACTACAGAGCAGGTTAGAAGAGAAAGTCTCTAAATGCAGGAGTGTTTCCCAAAGGTTAGATCCCTGGTCACCTTTCCCATGTTAGAGCCACCAAGGAATTTAAGGCATGTACTGAAAAAATTATCAGGGGTAGAAAAACTATCCAATTCCTTGAAGAAGGGAGTTATCTAAAATAATACACTTTAAGGTCCATACAAGATAATGACCACAATTCAGAAGAAAGGAAATGCAAGCTAAAGTCAGGAAATCTGAGAAAATATCATCCCCTTTTCCCTTCATCCTTTTCCTTCCTGCAGAGCCTGCTCCACCCAGCGGCCAGGGAGGACCATGTGGCGGACCTGAGCTTCCGCAGCAGCGCCCGACCCTGGGCACCACGCGGTAGCATGAAAGGAAGGGCTTCGCAACCTTTCCAGAGACTGAGCTGCAACAAATTCAAGACCTTTAAGTTGTCAGTTTTACCGTATGATTTGATGACACATAAAATTCTTGGTCCATGACTTTGGGGTTAGATCTTACTAAAGATTGAAGCACTCGCTTTAGTTATAAAACTACGAACAGGAATTATCAGTGTGGAAAGGCTGTCACTGTCCACGTTTCCAGCTGTGTGTCCAGCGCTGCAGAAGCCGCCGTGAGGGTCCCTGACTGCGAGTGAGGGTGCGGGGGTGTGCGTGAGTGTGGTGAGCACGCCGTACCAGGGGCGATAAATGTGGTGCTTTCCACAAGGCTCGCACGATGAAACCACGTATGGTTAAAGAAACTAAACGAAAGAAATAATGGGTTTTTTTTTTTAGTAGAACAACTGTGGTCAATAAAATGCAAACAGGGAAATCTGGGTCATTTTCAATAAAAAGTAAACTTTATCACAAAGACAACTTCTCCATCGGCCTTGCTAAAGCGGCTTGCTGGTATTTATTCTTTACTTCCATAAAATTAGAAAACTTAAACATGATCGAGCTGAGATTACCCACTTTGCTGCAAAGACTTGGGTTTCCTTGTCCCTCTCCACGACTGACCCCTGTGGAGCCCTGTGGAAATCGTGTAACCTCTCCCAGCCTCAGTTATCTTCCAGGTAAGGAAGAGGCAGCGCCAGTGACTGCCTCCCGGTGTCACTGTGAGGAGGACGAGCAAAGATCCTCGCAGAGCGCTGACGAAGCCCCTAGCACACTGCAAGTTTGCAGACTTTGAGGGCTCCATGCAGTACATTAAAGCGAGTAGTAAGTTTAGCATTACAACTGCATTTCAGTTCTTAATAAAACTATTTTATTAAGATTAATGTTTATTTCACTAACACATGATTCTACTTCTTGTGGCAGCACAGAACTGCGTTTTCTTTGTCATAATTGTTATCTGTCTGTCGCAACCTTTCTATTCCTTTTGGTCACTGGGAAACTTTGAAAGAATAAAATGATTACATTAGACAATGAATTAGAACATGTGTCCATCCAAACTAAGGCCTCATAACACTGGGAATTTGAGAATCACATATAGAATATTTTTAAATTGAAGCTTGCTTATAAAAAAATGACAAACCTGAGATCCACAAAAGTTAGATAATTGTCCATGATCCCATAACTCTGCCAACTGATTGCCTATCCCAGGTTTAGTCTTGTACTGCTCACTTCTTGACCATTTCTACATCATTTGTGCCCAAACGACAAGTGTCTATTAATTGGCACCATTAATAGACCATTTCAGTCATCTAAAATTAGAAATGGATCAATGAAGAGCATTGCTCAAGAGATTTGGAGAGAGATAATGAAGGCAACTTCTGGGGATCACTTTTCTTATGTTACTGAAAATGTGTTTAGCAAATTAAAGCCTCCTCAGTGTAGTCCATTTCAGTGGGTGGTCGACACAGTGGTGACACTGGGAACTGCATGATATCTGCCAGCCCATTACTCAGAGCATGTCTACGAGCGATCAATAAGTAATACAACATAAATAATTGTTATCACCTTCACCAGGGAAATTTTGGAATATTGTCAGAAAAATTGTAGAATTTTAGAACTAAAAAGAAAAGTAGAGACCACCTAGTCCAACTCGATTGTTTTACAGGTAAGAAAACAGAGGTCTAGGAAGGCCTAATGCCCCACAGAATAGATTTTGCATTTTTTGCTTAAGGAAAAGGACTGAAGGCAGTGACAATACATGCCTAAGGAAGAGCTCACTGGGTGGCAGGTGCCTGTTTTATGTAATTTAAAATACCATCATCCAAAAGCATTATTTTGCAGTGACAGATGTGACCGGAGAGGAAAAACGCTCTGTAGGAACTAGACCCTGGGCCTCTGTGCATCCCTCTGCATTTGTGAAGAGAAAGGAAAATCCGAGGCTCCCTTGACTTGCCCTGTTGCTCCTGCCTGAGTAGACGAGATGGGAAATAACAGTTTCCATCACATGTAGTTACACTTGGTCATAATCCCCCAAACATTACACCTTATTTTAAGATTAAAGCCAGACTCAAATGCGAGTGGGGAAAGCTCTGGTTGACAAGGCCTCTAAGGATTTTCTCTACCACTGAGATTTCAGGAGTAAAATCTCACCCCACAGAGAGGTCAGGCCGTGGCTCAAGGGGAAAAGGACATTTTGCTCTGTGGTTAATCAGGCTTTGTAAAGCCATTCTTTTTTGTAATAACTTTTTCCCTGGGCCACCTTTACTCTTAAAAACAACTCATATCCAGTGGAGAAAAGAATTTTTAAGTCTTAAGATTTGGAGATCTGGAAACACAGTAGGAAAATTTGCAGAATTGATAATTCTGGCTTTTTTCCACATCAATTCTGCAGTCCTAATAAAAATTTCAGAGAAAAGAGCTTCATTGCTGGAGTAGCAGGATAATTTTAACTGAGCAATCAAGAAAATGAGTAGTAAAGTATATCTAGTTTTAAAATATTTCTACTATAAATATAAATGTATATAATTCAGAGAGTTTTTAGAAAAATATTTTACAGGCACCAGAAGTTACTTTTAGTCACTGAAATACATACAAAGGATTATGGAGTCTCTCTTATATTTTATTTTATTTTTTATTTTTTGATTTTATATATATTCATTGGTTGCTACTTCTACTGTTTCCCATTTACTGGCCACATGTACATAGAAAATTCTTCCTCTGGAGAGGACAGAAAACATATTGTCCCTTACTTCGAAACACTTGCTTTTGCTTTTGCCATTAATTAATTGACTGGCATAGATGTCAAGTTTAATATAATCACCACCACCTGGACACTCATACATCTTGAAAACCAATTCACTGATGTGCCAAGTCTATTGATTTAATGAACCAGTTGGGTCCCTTGGTAAGTAGACTCTACCAGAATGACAGCGCCTTGGTGATAGTGTTATGACCTAATCAAAAAGAAATTAAAACCCAAATCCACACAGTTTTTCTTTAAACTATGACAATCGACTAAACCTGGGTAAGGACTTTTAAAAGGGATGCCTAAAGGAAAAAGCATAATTGAGCAAGTCATTATTACGGAGGTGCATCTACTCTCTAGCAATATCAGACTGCCTAGAGTTCCCTGCATGGATGAGGTTGTTTTTCCCCTCCTTGTCTTTGCGATCCTGCCCTCCATCCCTGCCCTTCCCAATGTTTTTCAGTAATAAAGACTTATTGGTGCTTTTAGAGTTCAACTCAGTGATCATTGCCTCCTAATTGCTTTCTCTGTTCACCCCCAACTTTACTTCTAAACCTTACTGATTCTTCACAGTGGTGCCTTAATTCCCAGCTCCTTCTGCATACCCCTGGGAGAGCTACTCTTCACTGTTTCTTAAGTATACCTTCAGACAAGATTGAACACATTCAGGGTGGTATGGCTGTAGACATAAGTATACCTTCATATGTTTGATTCACTCAGTAGAGTTATAAATTTCAGGGTATGGTTCATAAATGAGTGCATCATAATCACCTAATTATCCTTATGTGGATAATATAGGACTGGGGCTGGGTCCTAGTCTAGGAATAATGAAACATAGTCTATGTGTATATGATGTAGAAGTATTCAGTTTTGAATAACCTTACAAGAAGATATTGATTCATGCCAAGGTTTGAGAATAGTGCAGAAGATACTGCACACCACGGGAGCAAAAAATACGACTTCTTCATCTACAGCCCCAGAACTTCAGCATAGTGTCTGGCACTCAAAAAATGTATATGAAATAAATGAATGTAAAAGTAAATGAGTCAAAACAATACAGAAAATCAACAAAACCAAAGTAGATTCTTTGAAAAGATCAACAAAGTTGCTAAAACTTTAGCTAGACTGACCAAGTGCTATGGACTGAAGTGAGTCCCCCCAAAATTCATATGTTGAAGCCCTAACCCCCAATGTGACTGTACCTATATTTGGAGAGAAAGTCTCTGAGGAGATAATTTAGGTAAAATGAAGTCATAAGGGTGGAGCCCTGCTCCAGTAGGATTAGTTCCTTTTAGAGTTCACTCTCTTCCCATGCACACACCAAGGAAAGGCCACGAGAGAGCAGAGCAAGGAGGCGGTGATCTGCAAGCCAGAGGGAAAGCCCTCACTGAGAACCAAGTTGGCTAGGACCTTGATCTTGCACTTCCAACCTCCAGAACCATGAGAAAATAAACTTTCATTGTTTAAGTCTTCAGTCTGTGGGATTTTGTTATGGAGCCTAAGTTATCAACACATAAAACAAAAAAGACAGAAGACTCAAATTACTAAAATCAGAAATAAAAGAAAAATGACATTACAGAAACAAAAAGAATTATAAGGTATTATTAAGAACAACTGTATGCCAACAAATTAGATAACATTGATAAAACTGATAAATTCCTAGAAAGATACAAACTACTGAACTGACTCAAGAGAAAGAGAAAATTGACAGTCCCATAACAAGATGCTGAATTAACAACTAAAACAAAACAAACACATTTAAAAATTGCCAAACTGGCAAAGAAAATGCCAGGTCCAGATAGCTTCAGTGATAAATTTTACCACACATTTAAAGAATAATTAAGACCTTTAATTGGCAAACTCTTCCAAAAAAAATCAGGAGAGGAGTGAATACTTCCCAACCCATTCTGTGAGGCCAATGTTACCCTGATGCCAAAACCAGAGAAAGACATCCAAAGAAGATAAAACTACAGAAACAATTTCCCTTATAAATGTAGATATTAAATACTCACAAAATATTAGCAAACCAAATCCAGCAATATGTAAAAATAATTACACACTAGGACTAAATGGGATTTATCACAGTAATGAAAACTTGTTTTAACATTTGAAAATCAATTTATGTAATGCTCCATATCAATAGAATAAAGGGCAAAAGTCACATTTATGTGACTTGAATGTTTGTGTCTCCCAAAAATTCATATGTTGAAATCTTAGCCCCTATAGTGTTGTTTTAAGAGGTAGGGTCTTTGGGAGATATTTAGGTCATGAGGGTGGAACCCTCATGGATGGGATTAGTGTGCTATGAAAGGAGATAGGAGAGAGCTTGCTTCCTTCCCCTTTCTCTATACATTGTGAGAATACAAGAAGATGGTGATATACAAACCAAGAAGACACTCACCAGACACTAGATCTACCAGTGCCTTGCTCTTGCACTTCCCAGCTTCATTAGTTCCCAGAACTGTGAGGAATAAATTTCTGTTGTTTAAGCCAACCAGTTCATGATATTCTGTTATAACATCTGAAGCTGGCTAAGATACACATGATCAACTCAAAATATGTAGAAAGGGCTTGGACAAAATTCAACACTCTTTCTTGATTAAAAAACAACAGTATCAAAAACAAAACCAACCAAACAAAAAACTCAACCAACTAGGAATAAGAGGAAACTTCCTCAATCTCATCATAAAGGAGATGTATGGAAAAACCTATAGCAAGCAGCATACAAATAATGAAAGACTGAAAGTGTTCTCCCTAAGATCAAGAACATGACAATGATGTATGTTTTCACTACTTCTATTTAACATTATGCTGGGGCTTTAGCCAGGAAAATATGATAAAGGAAAAAAAATTAAAAGTATCTAGATTGAAAAGGAAGAAGTAAAACTATCTCTTTATATGGTGTGAATTATAAGGAATCATTTTTTTTTAAAGAAGCTATTATAGGAGTGATGTTAGCAAAAATGTCAGAGTAGATAGCTCAAAGAACGCAGCCCTCCACAGAAACATAAAAAAATCAACCAAAAACTGACTGAATCAACTTTGTCATAACTCTGGAAAACAGTAAAAAGTTTATAGCAGCCAAACAAATGCTGAATTAAGAAAAAAAAAAAGATTTTAAAGTGATAAGAAAGATTTATGGCATTTTTACTTGTCCTTGCTCCATCTACCACCCCAGCTTGTTGGCAATCTTGAGGACAGAAATTCATGTTCCCAGTGTGGGACCCTAGCTCTTGGTTCTGGAAGGAACAGAGCAGATATTATTCTTTAAGAACTGCGTTTGTTGTAATCTGCCTGGGGGGCTATACTAAGAACTGAGACAAAGCATTTTCCCTTGCTTTGTCTAACTTAGAACTCAGGGAAAAGTTCTTGAAACAACTTTAAGGAGAAGGAGCAACTGCTGCTACTTGGGCAAAGATTACAACTGAGGGAAACAATAGAATGTCAAAATTCTGAGAGGAAAACCTAGGGAGAGTTTCTTGAGGAAATTGGCACATTCAAAAGAGTTCACGTGTACTGGGAAATTTAGAAAGCCACATACATGTTTTATACAGAACTCACATTTGTAAAAGACCTGAATAGACCCTAAGCTTTCATCTCTGGCTGATCTCAGGCTCAGGCCAATCAGGAAGTGAAGGCTAAGACAGAGTGGTGAACAACCTGAAAAAGCACTGATGGAGTGTTCCAACACAGGGACAGTCTGCAAATACTGGGAGAGGTTTTTCCTTCTCTCTTCCTCTCTCTCTCTTTTTCTTTTCCTTCCCTTCTTCTTTCTCCTGACAGTTAAAAAAATCTCTGTCAAAACATGAATTTGAACAGACAGAAAAAAGAATCAGCAAACTCAGAGATATGTCAATTGAAATTATCCAGTCCAGAGGAACAGAAAATAAAAAAGAATGAATCTAAGAATCCTCTGTGACAACATCAAGGATACCAAAATTTGCATGACAGGAGTCTCAGAAGGAGAGGACAAAGAGAAAAGAGTAGAAAAAGAATATTTGAATAAATAGTGGATGAAAATTTCTCAAATTTGATAAAAAATATATAGCTACACATTCAAGAAGCTTGTCAAAGTCCAAGAAAGATAAGTTCAAAGAGATCCACACAGAGACCCATTATAACCAAATTGTCATAAGCTAAAGACAAAGGAGAATCTTGAAAGCAGCAAGAGAGAAGTGACTCATCAAGCACAAAAGATACTGAATCAGATTATTGACAAATTTTTCATCAGAAACTATGGAGACCAGATGGCAATAGGATGGAGTTTTAAGTGCTGTGGGAAAAAAAATGTCAACCAAAAATTTTATATCTGGCAAAGTTATCTTTAAAAAATGAAAGAGAAACTAGGACATTCCTAGAGAAACAAAAATTGAGGGAATTCATTACTAGTAGGCCTGCCCTACAAGAAATGCTAATGACTAAAGGAGTCCTTCAGACTGAAATGAAAGTTCACTAAGACAGTAACTCAAAGCCATACAAAAAAATAAAGAACTCTGGAATAGGAACTATATAAGTAAATATAAAAGTCAGTTTTATTATGGTCTTAGTTTATAATTCTTTTTATTTTCTAAGAAGACAAATGCATAAGACAGTATTTTTGTTTACACAAAACAATAATATGAGTATGTCTGGAAAGTATCCAGCCATTGTTAATATAAAAAGAATGTTTTTCATATTACATGGTTGAATACTTTCCAGATAGACCTCATATGTGTTAATGAGCACACAATGTACAAAGATATAACTTATGATAATTACAACATAAGGTAGATGGAGCTTATATAGGAGCAGAATTTTCATATGCTAGTAAAGCTAAGTTAGTATCAATTTGAACTAGATTGTTATAAATTTAGGATGTTCATTGTAATCTCCATGGTGATTACTAAGCAAATAACAAAAAATAAAAACATTGAATTTGTAATCAAAAACTTACCAACAAAAAAGGTCCAAACCAGTTGACTTCATTGGTGAATTCTACCAACCACTTAAAGAATTAACAACAATTCTTCTCAGATTATTAAAAATAAATAGAAGAGGAGGGAACACTTCCTATTCCTTCTATGAGACCAGTATTAACCAAATACCAAAGCCATACAAAACACCACAAGAAAACTATAGATAAATATCTTTTATAAACAAGGATACAGAAATCCTCAAGAAAATACTAACAAACCAAATTCAACATAACAGTAAAAGGATTGTGCACCATGACCAAGTGGGATTTACCCCAGGAATGCAGGTATGATTCAACATAAGAACATCCCTGTAATATACCACATTAATAGCAAGCAAGAAAAAAAAGATCATCTGAACTGAAGCAGAATAAATATATGACAAAATTCAACATCCTTTCATGAAGAAAAGAAAAACTCAAAAAACTAGGAATATCAAGCAGGGGAAAGGGGGATTGGAGGGGCAAAAACCTACCTAACAGATACAGTGAACACTATTTGGGTGATGGGCACACTTGTAGCCGTGACTCAAGCATTACAAAAGTGATTCATATAACCAAAAACATTTGTACTCCCTTAATATTTTGAAATAAAAACAAACAAACAAACAAAAAACTCTGAAGGAGTAAACATATCCTACTGTATAATGGGACAGAATAAAAACATGTCACTGTTATTTTTACTAACTCTTATCTTGTTAAATTTTAGTATCTGATTATTAAATCATATTGCATTCACATTCTCCTTCTACAAAGTCTTACATTCTTATGTCTCTTAAAAATACACAACAATATAACCTACAAAATTTAAATACCCAACAAAGGATTTAAAAAGAGTTTAAATAAATTGCTTTATCAGAGGACATAAAGAAACATTGTAAAATATTATTTTTTTCTCATACATACTAATTGCTTAATTAATCCTGCTATAAATTACCACCAATTGACACTGTTAAGTAATACTATTGTGCTTTTGTTCAGATAGCATTTAGGCAACAGTTCAGTTAAATAATATAAAATTATCTATAATTTTAAATAGACTACCAATCTTTCATTTTTTATGTTTGTAAAAACTAGGAATAGAAGTAAATTTCCTCAACACAATAAAAAGCATTTAGAAAAAACCTACAGCCAAAATCATGCTCAATGGTAGAAGAGTTAAAGATTTCACATTAAAATCAGGAAGAAGACAAGGATGCCTGTTTTTACCACTTCTATTCCATAATGTACTGGAGTTTCAAGCCAGAGCAATTAGGCAAGAAGAAGAAATAAAATACACCCAAATTGGAAAGGAAGAAGTAAAACCACCTCTATTTGCAGATGACATAATCCTAGATATAGAAAGTACTAAAGAATCTACAAAAAAGACCTACTAGAGCTAATACACAAGTTTTTCAAAGTTGCAGGATACAAAATCAACACGAAAAAATTAGTTGTGTTTCTATACACTATCAATGAATAATCTGAATAAGAAATTAAGAAAAACAATTCCACTTACAATAGCATCAAAAAGAATACAACACTTAAACTTAACCGAGGTGGCAAAAGAATCATACACTGAAAACTGCAAATTACTGCTAAAAGAAATTAAGGAAGACCGAAATAAATAGAAAGACACCCTGTGTTCATGGATTGGAATACTTAATGTTATTAAGATGACAATACTGCCCAAAGAAATCTACAGATTCAATGCAATCTCTATCAAAATGCTATTAAAAAATGACTTTTTTTATTTGCTGAAATGGAAAAACTGATCCTTAAATTCATATGAAATTGCAAGGGGCCCTGCCTTGCATCACATACAAAAATCAAATCAAAATGTGTTAAAGATTTAAATGTAACAACTAGGAACTATGAAACTAGTAGCCAAGACAATCTTGAAAAGAACAAAATCGGAGGACTCAAAATTCCTGATGGTAAAACTTACTATAAAGCTACAATAATCAAAACCGTGTGGTACTGGCATAAGGACAAACATACAGTCAAATAAAATAGAATTGAAAGCCCAGAAATAAACATGGAATTACATCTATAGCCAGTTAATTTCATTTATATGAAATATTCAGAATGGGTGAATCTGTAGAAACGGAAAGCTGATTGGTGGTTGCCAGTTGCTGCAGGTAGATGGGAATAAGGAGTGACCACTTACGAGATACAAGGTTTTCTTTAGAGGTGAATGAAAATATTTTGGAACTAGACAAAAGTGGTGGCTGCATAACATGTAAATGCGCTAAATGTCATTGAACAATTAATTAGATGTCATGTACACTTTAACATGATTTATTTTAAGTAAATTTCATCTCAATTAAAAAACTACTAGAACTAATAAATGAAGTCAGCAAAGTCTCAGGCTACAAGATTAATACAAAAATCAATTGTATTTTTATATACTTGTAATGAACAATCTAAAAATAAAATCAAGAAAACAATACTATTTACAATAGCATAAAAATTATAAAGTATTTGGGAATAAATTTAACAAAAACATAAAAAACTTATACATTGAAAAGTACAAAACATTGGTGAAGAAAATTAATGAAGCTCTAAGTAAATGGAAGGAGAACTGTGTTCCTGGATCAGAAGACTAAACCTTGATAAGACGACAATACTCCCCTAATTGACCTACAGATTCAGCACAATTCCTATCAAAATCCCACCTGGCTTCTTTGAAGAAATTTACAAGTTGATCTTAAAACTCACATAAAAATTCAAGGGACCCAGAATAGTCAAAAAATCTTGAAGAAGAACAAAGGTGAAGGTCTCACACTTCCCAAATTCAAAACTTACTATAAAGTTATAGCAATCAAAACAGTGTGGTAAGAGAATAAGGATAGACAATGGAATAGAATTAAGAGTCCAGAAACAAACCCTGATTTTTACAGTCAACTGATTATTGATAAGGTGCCACGATAATTCCATAAGAAAAGAAAATTATTTTCACCAAATGGTCCTGGAACAATAGGATACCCACTACATAATAATAAAGTTGGATCCCCACCTCATACCAATATAAAAATTAACTTGAAACAGGTCAAAGACCCAAATGTAAGAGCTAAAATTATAAAGCTCTTAGAATAAAACATAGGCATAAATCTTCATGACTTTGGAATAGGAAATGGTTTGTTATATATGACACCAAAACCAAAGCAAAAGAAAGAAATTGATTTCATCAGAATCAAAAATTTCTTTGTTTTAAAGGAAACCATCCAGAGAGTGAAAAAGCAACCCACAGAATGGGAGAAAATATTTGCAAATTATATGCCAGAGAAGGGATTTGTATCTAGGATATATAAAGAACTCGTACAAGTCAACAGAGAAAACCAAATAACCCAATTTAAAAATAGGGAAAGGAGCTGAGTAGACATTTCTCCAAAAAGGATATACAAATGGCCAAAATGCACATGAAAAGATGTTCAATGTCATTAGCCATCAGGGCAATATAACTTAAAACTAATGAGATACCACTTCACACTCACTAGAATGGCTAAAATAAAAAAGATAATAACAGGTATGAATGTGGAGAAACTAGAACCCACGTACACTGTTGCTGAGAATGTAAAATGCTGCAAGCCACTGTGGAAGAGTCTAGTAGTTTTCCAAAAGGTTAAATATTGAGTTTCTCATTGACCTGGAAGTTTCTCATTGACCTAGAAATCTACTTATACACATATACCCAAGAGAATTGAAAACATATGCCCATGCAAAAACTTTCACACAAATGTTCACAGCATCTTTTTTTATAATAGTCAAAAAATGGAAACAATCCAAATGTAAATTAACTGATGAATAGATAAGTAAAATGTGGTATAGCCAGACCATGGAAATGAAGAACTCATAGCATTCTACAACATGGATGAGCTTTGAAAACATTAGGCCAAGTGAAAGAAGCTACACGCAAAGGTCATGGTCATGGTGGTCATTGTGATATGAGTGAGTAACTTCTCTAAGCTGCTTCAGTGTCTCACATCCTGAATTGTATATATTGGAACAAAGACAGACTGATAAAGTGCTTAACATACAGTTAAGTCACTGTGTAACATTAATCAAGCATATGATGGAAAAAAATTCTCAGGCACACAGAGGGTATATATTGGAACCATTTGTAGAATGAAAACAAACATCAAAAATAAAGCAGCACACTCTCATATTGTAGACCAAAGATAGATTTTGGCTTTGTTTGTAACACTGAAACACTCATTGAATTTAGGTAAAAAGTATCTGCCTCAATTTCAGATGATTGAACCACTTGTCCCTTTAAGAAGTTTCAGTGCATCAAAAAAGCTTTTATTGAAAAGAATTACATTTTTGAAAAACATATTTTTTTTGGTGTCCTGGGCTAAAGAACTGAAAATTTCCTTGACAATCAACTTTTGGAATCTGTATCAATAGGTAATGAGTCCTCAGTGTACTGTTCTCTCATCCTGTTTGGATCATGTCAGATTGTAGCCCCTCCTCCTAACTGGACCTGTAATTCCTTAATTCCTGGACTTAAGATAGAAGAAGCTGGTGGTAGCTAACATCTGAGAGATGTTTGCCAGTTTACTTGGCACGTTTATACCTCTTGGCTCACATAATCCTTATAACAATTTTATAAGTAGGCATTAGCTAAATGAATCCTAATTTATAGATACAGAAACTGATGCTCTTCAAGGTTAAGTGTTCTGTGCAAAGCTAATGCGTGCAGACTGCACATCCGGGCCCCAGATGCCTAAGGCTAAGATCTCTGCAGAGTCACCACGTGAACTGGAATTGTGCAGCCTGTGACCAGAGTCCCACCCTATTCACTTTCAACATCATTCTGTCCCACTTCCATTGTTGCCATCCATAGTCTATGAAACCAAGTCCCAGCAGATGACAGCATGAAAAATCACTTGCAATAAAGATATATCATTCAAATTATGACTCAAGGGCTATGGTAAAATACCCACTGTTTCAAATATACAATTTTTGTGCTGAAAAAGAGCAGGGATGAAAAAGATAATGTAGTAGTTGCTGAATGGCTTAAGGTATAAACTGTCTTCACGAGTGTACAAGTGGTAAGCCTTGAAGCATTGGTCTGCCTCTGGCAAGAACCCTCTGGCTTTATTATTGTCTGTGCTTATTCCTTTACTCTTCATAACATCAGTGCTCCCAGATGGGCATATTCTATTTTGGAGGCAATGGAATGCTGTATCCGAAGCAACGCTGAACATACCCTCTATTTTGGAATGCCACTGAAGCAACACGAACCACTAGGATATGGTCCCCAGACAGGCTGCAAGTTAATATTGGGCCAGGGCACAACTGGACCTGCTGACACCTATGGTTTAATAGTGCCATCATTCTGGACACTCTGATATTTACCCTTGGTTAAAATGTTCTTGTTTCATTTCACTGTGGCTCTGTTGCAATGGGAGACGCACACTGGTTTGGGAGTCAGGAAATCTCGTTGCAAAGCCGCTGCACAGTTTTTTGCGGTGTTGGTCAAATGCCTGTGCATCTCCAAGATCCCAGACTTCTCATCTGCCAGTCATGGGAAAGAAGACTTCACATTGTTACTGTACTGGCTAGATTCAGGGCCTCGTGGCCTAGGAGGAAGCTACCATCGCCCTTTGGGAGAGGATTTCTCTGTGCTTTCCTGTGTTCAGGAAAAGCATTTCCATAACTGTGCTTAGTTACGTTAGTACTGAGGTAGAGAAGTTAGGCTGGGTGGAAATGGTCCAGGAATTTAAGTTCCAGGGCTCTAAAGTTCAGTTTGAAGTAGATCGCAGTATCAGTCATCATCTGTTTCTCCTCTGCCATCCCAAATCATCACGGCCTGCCTTTTATTCGGGAAGTTTAGGGTGAAGAAAGTGTAGTGTGTCCTCGTGGGGCAAAGCTGTGCGCATGGAGGGCAGTGGCCATGGGAGCCACATTCCCAAGGCGGGATCCAGAAAATGTCAGAGCCAGGCCTGCGGAATGGTGCGTGACATCACTGGAGCCCCGCCCCTTTTCTCAGCGCCTACGTCCAGAGTGAGCCGTGGAAACTTGAGAAACTTGGTAGCAACAGGAGCCAAATGGTTAACTTAAGTAAATATGAAAGATTTGGTTGATTGACCATCAAGCATCCTTTCAGTTAAAATATTCTGTGGTTCTATGCATCTATCCAAAGAGAAATTAAATACAAGATAGCTAAAGAATTTCTGTGGTACTGTTTTAGTCGTTCATTTGTCTAATTTTTTTGTGTGTTTTAAACCAAACTATCGAGTTTATTTTACTGCTTTTTAATGTCAAAAGATGATGAAGTTAGCAAGTATATATTCAAAAATTAAAGACTGCTAAACAACGTATTTTTGTAGGAAGTTGCAATATTCATGGTGGCACTTTAAAAATAACAGTCCCTTGGGTAAATTAGGTGAGGAGGAAAAAAAAACAGAGAAAAGCAACTTTTGTGGGGTGAGAAGGATGATCATGGACCTAAATACGTAATGCATTAACGTACATTATTTTATGTCTGGTACTGTTAGTCTGATATCAAATATTCCTGACATCCCTTCAAGTTGAGGTTTGTATGTCAAGGTTCTGACTCTGAGCCTATTCATTTCAAAGGGGTTTACGGGCAATTAGCTAATTGCTCCTGTAGGGTAGGCATAGAACCCCACGAGTGTGATTATCATTAAGCTCTTCAGACCTGCACACTATGTGTAGCAGGACCCTCTGTTTGTCATGAGAAAATCTGACATACTTAACAGCTCAAGGGAGCAGCAATGCCAAATTGACATACCATCTGTGAAAATCCTTCAGGGTTGAATTATTATTATTATTACAGTAACTCTCTTCTTTTAAAAGGCTTTGAATCATTACTGTCTTTCGCTGAGGGTCCTGTGCCAGTAGTTAATTATGAAGTTCCAGCCCTTAGTATGTGCTTCCTACTGAGATATATTAGCATGTGCAGTCTTTTATATTTTTAAGGTTTACTTTTAATTAACAAACAATTGTATGCATTTTGGGGGTACAATGAGATGTTTTGATACATGTACACATTGTGAAATGATAAAATCAGACTGATTAGCATGTTCATCACCTCAAATATATATCATTTATTTGGGATGAGAACATTTAAAATCCTCTTTTTTATTAATATCTATTTTGAAATGTACATTGTTATTAGCTATAGTCACCATGCTGTGCAATAGGTCACCATAACTTATTCCTCCTACCTAACCTGTTGACCAACATCTCCTCTCTCTGCTCCCAGCCACTGGTAACCACCACTGTGCTCTCTACTTATATGAGTTTGACTTTTTAGATTCCACAGATAAGTGAGATCATGTGATATTTGTCTTTCTGTGTCTGGCTTATTTCACTTAACATAATGTCATTTATGTTGTTGAAAATGACAGAATTTCCCATTTTTTAAGGCTGAATAGTACTGTATTGTATATACATGCCATGTTTCTTTGTCCATTCATCAGTTGGTGGACGCTTAGGCTGTTTCCATTTCTTGACTATTGTGAATAGTGCTGCAATGAACATGGGAGTGCAGGTATTTCTTTGACATACTGATTTCAATTCCTGTGGATACATATCCAGAGGTAGAATTGCTGGATCATATTGGTGGGTTTTATTTTTAGATTTTTTGAGAAACCTCCATACTGTTTTCCAAAATGGCTGTACTAATTTACATTCCCACCAACAGTGCGAGAGTGGTCCCTTTTTTCCATATCCTCACCGACATTTGTCTTTCATCTTTTTGACAGTGGTAAGTTAAACAGGTATGAGGTAATATCTCATTATGATTTTAATTTGCATTTCTCGGATGAATAGAGATGTTGAGCATTTTTTCATATATCTTTTGGCCACCTGTATGTCTTCTTCCGAGAAATGTCTATTGAAGCCCCTTGTCCATTTTTTTAATATGGTTATTTGTTTTCCTGTTATTTGACTAGTTTGAGTTCCTTGTATATTATGGATATTAGCCCCTTATCCAGTGAGTGCTTTGCAAATGTTTTCTCCCAATCTGTGGGCTGTCTCCTCACTCCATTAATTGTTTCTTTTGCTGTGAAGAGGCTTCTTAGTTTGACTCACTTTCAAATTTACCAACTGGCCTAACATGTGCATCTTTTGCAGGAGGATGAAGGTGAAATTGGCAGGTGGCCCTGCAGATTAATGTTTGCTGTTGTTTCATCATCCTGCCAGCTTCAGCACTTAAAAACTGATGAAGAGGTTTTCTTTCTGTTCTTACAAAGAAAAATAACAAGATATACTTAAATACAGGCTTGTAAACTTTCAACGGAGAGAGTTGGATTTTTTTTTTCCTTGCTCTTTTTCTTTATTGCCAGGACAAATGGATCAGGATCTAATCTGCTTACTATTGCTGTACTTGCACAGCAATTTTGATGTGATCAGAGGATTATCTTCGACATCTCAGACACTTGAACTATTCATTTCATTTTTAGCCTGTCAACCAGTGTGGCAGATACTTTTGTTAAAAGGCATTTCCAGAATCTAAGTTCATTACCTCTTTGGGATTATATGTCTGGAATGTATAACAGCCAATTTGGAATTATGGTAATAATCTCTTACATGCCGACAAAAGTGAAAATAAATTGAACTGGGATAACTTTGAAGTTTGATTTCCACAGGCAATCTTCTCCTGCTCTCTTCCAGTTAGAAATAACTTTGCAATTCATACATCATCTAATAAAAATTCTAAGAGGTATTTTTTCCGTCACATGTAAAATCTTTAATGCTGAGACTTGGCAGCTAAAATATTTTTTAAATAAGAAACTTATGCAGTAGTACATACCATTAACACCATAGTAAGAGAGCAAATCAGATCATGCTAAGAGTTTTATCTTTGAAAAGGATTAATCAAGTTCCTGTCTCTATGAAACACCATGCTAGGCCCATGTGTGGGTCCTGTCCTCCAAGAATTTATAAGGAGACACACAAACATTAAAAATAAGAGAATACAAATGATTTAATGTTTTTCTTGATGGCAATAGCAGATGTCTCCATTTGTGGCATCTCTGGCTGGCGTGCAGGCTGACTGTCTGCAGGCCCTTCATTACCACCTGTTTGTACTGTTGTTTAACTCACCTGTGCCATATGAAGACAGCATTTTGGGACCAACACTGGAGCACAGAGACCCTGATCATGCAAACTGCAAAGGTCATCTCAGGGCTCAAACTTTGCAGAGATGTCATTAGTCTCCACCGGAATTTCCCAAGTGTCTATTTCTTTAGAACACAAACACAAAAAGATACATGGATGGCCTTTAATACATACTGTACTTGCTCCAGGAATTATAAAAATAAACATAACTTCTGTTTTCAAGTAGTTTTAATCATTCTTTGGAAAGAATCAGAAAATAAAACCATGGTACTGAGATATTGCCTCTGTTGCTAGTACTGGTACAGAATGATCTAGAATGATGCATTCTAATAGTGATGGAACGTGAGCCACACGTGCCATTGTACATTTCCAGTAGGCAAAATAAACAAGTGAAATGAACTTTAACCATACATTTTATTTAATTCAGTATTCTAAAATATTCTCATTTAACTTGTAATCAGTATAAAATTATTAATGAGAGATTTTACATTTTTTATACTCAGTTGTGAACTCTGTGGTGTATTTTACACTTAGTGCACATCTCATGTTGGACTAGACACATTTCAAGTGCTCAACAGTCACATATGAATAGTGGCTATTATATTGTACAGTGTAGATCTAGACTGCAAATGTAAATTTTGGACTTCTTCTATTAATGTATGTGATGAATTTGACCACATATATTTTAGGAATTATTAATTCAGTATTACTATTTTTATTTTTAACTACCTTTTTTTTTCAGTTTTTGCTTCCATGTGGTTTATGCCTTTGGTTGCAATATTATCAAGCAGTGCCTTTGCTAGAGGCAATTGTAATTCATACTGTAATTGAAACAGGGTGTGACTTTCCCTGAGGATACATGAAGATGCTGTTTACTTGGAAACTTAATAAGGAAGTTAAAAGGTTAATTGAGAATAAGGTATGAAATTTTAAAATGTGCAATTTGATCACCCTTTGACTAATGCAAATCCTTCAGGATAAAGCCCTAGGTCCCTACCATGGTTTTCTGTGCCTTTTGTCATCTGGACTCTGCCTTGTCTTCTAGCCTCTTTGCTCCCCACTCTCCTAAATCCACCCCATGGTCTAGTAATACTGAATTATTTACAGCTCCCCTAATGTGTTCATACACAAGCCTATGAGGCAGGTATTCTTACCACTACATCACAAGGAAAGACATTATTCAATGGGGCTAAATGACATGCCTGAGCTCACATATGTGCTAAATGATAAATCTAGGAAACAGGTCTTAAGACACCTGCACTAAGCACTTCCCACTCCACACCGGGCAAGTAGATGGGCTTCACGGACTTTTTGTAAAGGGTGTCCTTGGTGCCTTAAATGATAGCGCAAGTCTCTAGACCAAGCTTGATGACTGTTTACCGTTAGCTTGCTGCTCTGCATATGACAAACAAAATATTTTATTGCAAGCACGTGTCTTGAGTTTTGCAGTAGGATACTATACACATTTGCCAAATACAAAGAGGCAAGGAATTGTGGTATTGTTTCCATTTCAAAGCATTCTAAGTATTTAACTTCTGTTATCTCAAAGGCATATCAGTCTAAGGCCTTAACAAGGTAATTTGAGGCAATTATAATTGATGCCATTGAATCTACTGCTATGGCTTTGGGTTTTCTCCTGTTTTTTCCCAAAACCTAGAATTTTATGCAGGTGAATAAAAAGTTGTTCTCATTTAGGAAATTGTTGGTGTTAAAGAAGTGAATTTGTTGGTTAGCAAATATTTTAAAAGGGAGGACCATGCAGGAACACATAATCATTCCTTCACTTTAGAAATAACTGAGACTGAGATGGTCGAATCTCTTTGCCCCAAACAGGTTTCTTCCCAAAACCTTACTTTATGTGACATGCTGCCACTCATAGAAGGTGACATTGATAAATCAGAATGTAAAAAATTAAAATGTGTGGATCCTACTTTACTAGGGGTGCCTCATATTTTATTGTTATTATTTGAAATAATGTGGACATCTGTTGATATGTGTCAAGAATCAAGAACACATATCTGTCACACATTTTAGAGTACTGCTGAAAGTGGGGTGTGTCCTCAGCTGGTTAATTCTAAAATCTCAAAATTACTTGAACAGAGACCACAAAAGCATAGTCAAATCTCTGGGTACCATATGCACAAGAGAACCCAGAATAAGAGATTGGGCTGATGGAGAGAGAATGCCTGTGTTTTTCCTGATGAGGTAGGGCAAACACAGTGTATTATCTGGAGCATATAGATGCATCAGAAGATTAGAGACCCAAGACACAAGTGGAGCTGTTACAAGGAGCAACTAGTATCCCTAATTTTGGACACAGTAAAGAAGAAATCTCCAAGTCAGAAATGCACAGATCCTAATTGGCTATCAAGAGGTTTGGGTAATAAATAGTGAGTGGAGACCCAGTCATTGGTCTGATTCTCAGTGATGGAACATTCTCTGATTATATGTCCATCAGCTGCTCAGTTTTAGATAAGTAGGAATCCCTATTCCTCCCAAGGCTCTCACAAAAGAACAAACAAAAACACGAGGGCAAGTAGATAATTAATAAAACAAATAGGTAAGCATTTATATATAACAGCAAAAATATTGGAGACAATCCTGACTTTCTTGTTCCTATTTTTTGAGATCCTTTGTAAAATTTCTTATTTTTTTTTCAATAAAGTCCTTTTTACTTGAGGTAGTTTGATGGGCTTCTATCAGTTGAACAAAATAATCTCTTAGCTGTGTGGTCATCACTGGGTCATCACTAGGTAGCAACATTATAATTTTTTTCTTCCTTCTTTATGCTTTTACAATTTTTCTATTTGTCTTCAGCATAGGCCTGGAGGAATTGGGGTACCAGGCAATCAGGCAGGGCTATGCAGGTGGTTGGCATTGCACTATTCTGGGAGCCACTTTTTTACACTGCAGCTATCCCTGACTTGTAAATTTTTATTACAATTTCTGACTGGTAGAAGTAAAATATCTTGAGGAAAGGACATTTTAAAAAACTCTCACAGAGATTAGCAACATCTCTGTTAAGGAGCTTAGCAAGGAGGGAGTTGGCACAGGATACAAGTGGTGGATTCAGTGCACACACTGGTAAATGAGTTGGGGTCTTGCTAGAAGTAAGGTGCAAGCCAGATGGGAGAAACAACTCACCTATGTCAGAGATAGATCAAGGCTTCTTAGGCATTTCTAGGTAGGCTGAACTCAGAGCTACCGATGATTTAAGAACAAACAATACCAAAAATAC
This sequence comes from Varecia variegata, assembly GCA_028533085.1. NCBI lineage: Eukaryota > Metazoa > Chordata > Mammalia > Primates > Lemuridae > Varecia > Varecia variegata. The sequence continues at coordinate 85,124,768 of CM052438.1, forward strand.
GGAAGAGAGCAGTCTGGGGACAGAGAGAAGGTATGTGAGGATGGTGTCTACTGGGAAACAATGTAATTACATATGAGTAAAAAGTACATGTATGTTTCCTTGCACTGACATTTGGTAGTCTTTGATCTGTCACTTGAGGACAATCAGAGGTTAGCAACTAATCTTCTCTGTTACATCAAGTACGGGTTGCAGTGGACACCAGCTACCAATGAGATGGCCCATGTGTTTTATTCCTGCCTCTACATTTGGTGGGTTGGACAAGAATTACTGGAAAATTGATTATGCAGAAAGCCACTATGTTTAGGGTGTTCTATTCAAAATCACTTCATGCTGGAAGAAAGCAGGAATAAAGTCAAGGGGCTTTAAGCTCAATAGCTGCGAAAGGTTGGCCTCACCCATTTAGATCCACCAGATAACTAATTAAGTAAATGTAAAGGCATATATTTTGACATGGCCAACTTTAGTGAAATCTGTGCCAATCCATAATACAACTGTGAATACAGACAGGCACATCAGACAAGGCAGATAGAGCCAGAAGCACTGAAAGACAAACAAGTGCTGAATAACTCACTCCGCATCGTAGGCGGCCCCAGAAATTTTGCTTAGAGTAAATAAGAAAGTTCCTGCTTTGAGTCTAGATCCTTTTCTTTAATATGTCATCTGAAATAATAGTATATAATTTGGGGGCATCTATAAGAAACTAGTTATGCAAGTTGTTTAGTATATTTTATCATAGAGTTAATTTTTTAAAGAATAATTTTTAAAAATATATAAAACAGTATCACCCAAAGCATTTTGGAAAAAAGCATTCTCCCTCTCCTCCCCCTCCCCACACTCACTATAAAACTTAGAATAAAAGCCATTTGCAGTTCAGTGCTTCCTTCTTGCAGTTGTTTGGCAATGACAGCTCACCTTGACTATTACCAGGCAGCATCTCTGTCGATGTGCCCGGAAAGCTGCAACTCCCTTCGGCTTTCTCCATCACTAACTGCACATTGATGCACTGCTGTCCTGTAAAGGTGAAGGCTGGGTTGCTCCTCCCCAGCCCTGGATGACCATCTGGTCCAGGTGACACCCAGGACATCCTTGTGTGTGCACAACTGGAGCCTATCTCACCTGCCTGGTCCACCACACACGCAGCAAAGGTGTTCGACTGATTAAGAGCAAATTGCAGAAATAACACAGGTATAATCACGTACCTTTGAATGTGAGAGTACAATTCTGTTATGCATATGTGATAATTTGTGGGTGGTGGTTGTTTGGAATTTACAGAAAGATCTATATAGAAATACAGGGCAGTCAACAGCAACTCTTTCTTTCTATCTGTAGGAATCTCAAGTGGCGATTTCAACCACAGCCCATTCCAGACTCCATTGCTTTTGTCTCACCTTTCCAACAATAATGGTTTACAATTAGTATGCTGTAGGGTAGTGATGAACCCTGCAGTCTTCACAGAGAAGCCTCCACATTTTTGTCAATGTGCATGATTTATTTTTGCTAAAAATGAGGATACATAATCATGGTGATTTTTGTCAGGAAGAGATGGAAGCTGAAGGGATCATGTTATACAATTCAGAGTAGGGTAAAACTAGTTGCAAGTTGTAAGATGCATAAGAAAAACCTCTGGTCATACCTGAGTTAGGGTTGAGTTAGGGCTGTCAGCAGTTCTACAAAGTTCTAGGAATTTGGAGTACAAAATGAACAGGGGAATAACTGTAGAAGTGATATTTTTTCTAATTTTCTAGAACTTCTTTTTTATTAAACTGGTGTTGACTTTTTACATCCTTCGGTACTGTCACCAAAAACTCTAACATCAGAAAGTGTGTCATGAACACAGAAAGGTAAAGAATCCGTTTCCTTACTATGAATGAATTCGCCTATTCCACTTGTACATTTCCTTTTCCAACCTGTATTAGTCCACTAGAGCTGCTGTAACAAAATATCACAGACTGGGTGGCTTAAACAAAAGAGATTTATTTATCACGGTTCTGGAGTCTAGAAGGCCAGGATCAAGGTGCTGGCAGGGTTGGTTTCTTCTGAGGTCTCTTCCCTTGGCTTACAGATGACTGTCTTCTTGCTGTGTGTTCCCATAGTCATCTCTATGTGTGTACACATGTCTATGTCTCTCTGTAAGTACTAATCTTTTCTTCTTAAAGATCTATAATCCAGATTGGATTAGGGCTTTTCATGGTGGCCTCATTTTAACTTATTTACCTCATTAAAGGCATTTTCTCTAAGGATAGTCACATTCTGAGGTACCAGGGATTAGGACTTCAACATACAAATTTGACAGGGACACAATTCAGGCCATAAAACCCTTAATGCAGTTTGCGCCACAGGTTTTTCATGGGCTTTGACTCTTTCTGCAGTTCATATCCTCCTTTCATGGTTCAGACTGATTAGTTTTAACATCCACAAGGGCACAGAGCCAACATTCTTACTTCATAACTCCTCAATATATAACAGTTAGTAATTGCTTTCAGCTGACTCTGAGAGCCACAGCCCAAAACTATGTAAAGTCAAAGGTGAACTTCCAGTAGCCCTTTCTCACATATCCCGGTGCACCGATCACCCTAACAACTGGAGCCAGAATGTTTAGAAGGGAAGAGATTGCCTTGGTTTAGGAAAATGCTTTCAAAAGTGATCTGAGAATAGCAGACAAAGCCCTCAGGACGTGGGTTGGTAGGAGATAAGGAAACAAAAATAGATAAAGCATTTGGTATATGAAATGTGAATTGAAGAGGAAAGGTTGGGCAGGAGACTCAAGAGAGGAGGAAAATGCTGTGTTTCATAGCAGGAGGCTGGAGCCTGAGTTAGTGGGGAGAGATTTTTCAGAACCAGGTTCATGGCTTAAAAATGTATCTATACATTAATGTTCCTCAAATTTATGCTTTTGTCCCAGGCTTGTCCTTGACTACCAAACTTGGATGTCAAACCCAACTGCCAATTCAACTTTCTCTATGTGAAGAATAGCCATCGCATACTTAAATAACCCAAAACAGAATCCTTAATTCCCACCTACCCACAAAGCTGCTCCTTCCCCATTTTCCCTGTTTCAGGGAGTGGTGATGCTGTGCATCCAGCCACTGAGGTCACAGCCTAGGTAGCATCCTCATTCTTTGCATCCAAGCCCACATCCACTCCAACAGCATCATCTACTGGCTTATTAACCTGACCTTCAAAATATTTCTCCAAATCCAAAGATTTCTCTCCACTTTCCCTGTTTCCACATTAGTCTAAGCTGACACCAGCTCACAGCAAGAGGACAGTGGTAGCCAACCCATGGGGTTTCCATGCTTGTTCGCTACAGTCAATTCTCCAGGCAGCATCCAAGGTGAGCTCTTTCCATGTAAATTAGGCCACGGTACTATTCTCTAGTTCACCAGCCACCTACTGACTTCTCATTCTCAGAGTTCCATCTCAAATCCAGGTCATGGCTTTCAAAGTTCTGCATAATCTGGAGCCCCTCCAAGCTCACCTCATACCTCTTTCCACCTTCTAACAACTCACTAAGCATTTTTTTTTTTTTTTTGCATTCACTCTTCCCTATGCCTGGATACTCTCCTCCCATATTCTCTCTACAATCACATCACACTCTACTAAGGCCTCTATTCCAATCAGACACCCTCAGGAAGGTCTTGTCTGATCAGCCCACCTGAAACAGCCCCCCTGATAAGTCTCCACTGAAGTGCTTTATTTTTCCTCTTTGTTTGTTTAATCTCTGTTTCACTCACTAAAATGTAAGCTGCATGAGGACATTGTTTCCTTCATTATAAAAAAAAAACTTTAATAAGTGCATTCCTGGCAGCTAGTACAGTACCTGTAACATTAAACACATTGTTTGTTGAGGGAAGGGACTCTATCAACATTTTTAGCAGTAAGGGGAAGAGATATAAGGAGCACCTACCCTTAGTCCTGATGTTTCCTCTTAGTAATTTTCCAACCACTGACCCCTACCCTGCTCCTTGGCTATCAATTCCACTTGCCCAAGAAAAAGGAAACATTGAAGCTGATACCACAGAAATAAAAAGGATCATTAGAGAACAACTACACATCAACAAATTAAAAAACTTAGACGAAAGGATAAATTCCTGGACATATACAACCTACCAAGATTGAATCATGGCTGGGCACAGTGGCTCACGCCTGTAATCCTAGCACTTGGGAGGCCGAGGTGGGTGGACTGTTTGAGCTCAGGAGTTCGAGACCAGCCTGAGCAAGAGCGAGACCCCGTCTCTACTAAAAAAAAAAAAAAAAAAAAAAAATAGAAAGAAATGATCTGGCCAACTAAAAATATATATAGAAAAAATTAGCTGGGCATGGTGGCACATGCCTGTAGTCCCAGCTACTCGGGAGGCTGAGGCAGTAGGATCGCTTAAGCCCAGGAGTTTGAGGTTGCTGTGAGCTAGGCTGATGCCACGGCACTCACTCTAACCTGAGCAACAGAGCGAGACTCTGTCTCAAAAAAAAAAAAAAAAAAAAAAGATTGAATCATGAAGAAATAGAAAACCTGAACAGACCAATAATGAGTAACAAGATCTAAGCAGTAATAAAAAGTCTTCTATCAAAGAAAAGCCCAGTACCTTATAGCTTCACTACTGAAGTCTACCAAACACTTAAAGAGAAAGTAACAGCAATCCTATTCAAACTATTCCAAAAATGAATGAGAAGGGAATACTTTCAAACTCATTCTGTGAGACCAGCATTACTCTGATACTAAAACCAGATGAAGACACAACAAAAAAAGAAAACTATAGGCTAATATCCTTGATGAACATAGATGCAAAAATCCTCAACAAAGTACAAGTAAACAGAATTCAACAACACATTAAAAAGATCATTCACCATGATCAAGTGGGATTCATACCAGGGATGCAAAAATGATTAAATACACACAAAGCAAAAAATATGACACATCACATTAGAAGAATCAAGGACAAAAACCATATGATCATTATAATAGATGCTGAAAAAGCATTAAATAAAGATCAAACGGTCCATAACACAGCCCTTGATCATACTGAACAGGGATAAAAATTGAAAGTCTTTCCACTAGGATCTAGAACAAGACAAGGATACTTACTTTTGCCACTGCTATTAAAAATAGTACTAGAAAGCCTAGCCAGAGCAACTAGACAAAAGAAGAAAATAAAGGGCATACAACTTAGAAAGGAAGATGTCAAATTAGCCTTGTTTACACATAACATAATCTTACATTTAGAAAATATGAAAGACTCTACCAAGAAAACTATTTTTACTGATAAACAAATTCAGGAAAATTGCAGGATCCAAAATCAACATGAAAAAATCAGTAGCATTTCTACACACTAATGGTGATCAGTCTGAAAAAGAAATCGAGAAAGAAAATCCTTTTAGAATAGCTACAAAAAATTAAAATACCTAAGAATAAACCAAAGAAATGAAAGATCTCTACAAGGAAAACTATAAAACATTGATGAAAGAAAATGAAAAGGGCACAAAATATGGAAAGATATTCCATGTTCATGGATTAGAAGAATTAATATTGTTGTAATGTCTATACCACCCAAAGTGATCTACAGATTCAATGCAATCCCTATCAAAATATCAATAAAATTCTTCACAGAAATAGATAAAACAATTCTAAAATTTTTATGAAACCCCAAAGACTCTGACTAGCTAAAGCAACCCTGATCAAAAATAACAAAGCTAGAGGCATCACATCACCTGATTTCAAATTATACTACAAAGCTATAGTAACCAAAACAGCATGGTACTGGCATAAAAATGGACACATAGACCAATGGAACAGAATAGAGAACTTATAAATTCACACATTTAACAGCCAATTCATTTTTGACAAAGGCACTAAGAACATACATTGAGGACAAAACAGTCTCTTTAATAAATGGAGATGGGAAAACAGGATATCTATATGCATAAGAATAAAGCTAGATCTTCATCTTTCACAATATATAAAAATCAACTTGGCTGGGTGTGGTAGCTCACGTCTGTAATCCTAGCACTCTGGGAGGCCGAGGAGGGCAGATTGTTTGAGCTCAGGAGTTCGAGACCAGCCTGAGCAAGAGCGAGACCCCGTCTCTACTAAAAATAGAAAGAAACTATATGGACAGCTAAAAATATATATTGAAAAATTAGCCGGGCATGGTGGCACATGCCTGTAGTCCCAGCTACTCGGGAGGCTGAGGCAGGAGGATTGCTTGAGCCCAGGAGTTTGAGGTTGCTGTGACCTAGGCTGACGCCACGGCACTCTAGCCTGGGCAACAGAGCGAGACTCTGTCTTAAAAAAAAAAAAAAGACAACTCAAATGGATTAAAGACTTAAATATAAGACCTGAAACTACAAAACTACTAAAAGAAAACATTGGGGAAATGTTACAGGACATTGATAGTAGGAATAAGATCTAGTGTTTGGTAGCAAAATAGGGCAATTATAGTTAACATTTATGGTTACTAATTTATTGTTAACTATTTAATAAATGTTGCTGAGTAACATTTATTGTTACTAATGTTAGGAACATTTATTGTTAACTATAGTTGCCCTATTTTGCTAGAGTAGTGGATTTGGAATGTTCCTAACACAAAGAAATGATAAATGTTTGAGGTGATGGGTGTCCCATTTAACCTAATTGGATCACCACACATTGTATGTTTGCATCACAATTTCACATGTACCCCCAAAATATGTACAATTATTATGTACCCATGAAATTTTTAAAAGGATTATGATCATCTTTTTTACAATATCTTTAAAGCCTGATGAATCACATGCAATTAGTCTTATAATTGTTGATAAAAATCCCACATCTGCTCTCTACCTTAAAATCTGTTCATTTTATTACCTCTACCATTCTTCTTATGTTCCAAACCAGAGGAAACTATTTCACATTTCTCCCCCTATCTAATCTTCTGCTCCCTTCAGTGCTCCCGCACTAATGGCAAAGTAATGTATGAAAGTGGTTGTAGGGTGCCAATCCCCTCATTTTCAAGCAGCATGGCGCCAAAATCTTCATGCTGGTGCTACCTGGTGTGAGAGCACTGTACGTGTATTCCAATATGCGGAACAAATCCTGACATGTTCTATGTGGGAAAGCTGTGGGGAAACATTATCCTAGACCTGTCCTAGAGCTTTCTCCTCCCTGCCTCCTCCAGAGCTTGGCCCCTCGGACTCTGACCCTCTCTGACTCTCATGTTCACTGTGTGCTGTACCTGTTCCCTTGGCACGTAGCACAGACAGGATTGCCTAGTAGAGCATCCCAGCAGCAAAATGAGCACACACCAGTCCTGCTACCTCTTCTGAGCTGTATAAATGACCTGTAATAAAAATAGAATGCATGAGAAAAAGAAATCATCAATTAAACTGGGAGAGATCTGTCAACTCAAACTACAAAAATTGAGGAAATATGGCCAGAAGTAGAAAAGGAGACCAGCAGATATTGAAAGAATGCTTGTGGCTGGAAATCCCAGACAAGATTCCCCAAGCACAGTTCTCCACCAAGTTTTCCAAAGCAGGTGTCATATCCTAAAAAACAAAACAAAACAACAACAATAATAAAACTAAATATAGATAGAGATGGAGATACAGATACAGATATAGATTTTTTTCAAGACAATGGAAGTGGAGCATGAATTGGTTGAAGCATCTTCCTGGTATCCTTTTGGCAAGGAGGATTGAAGCGGAAATAGGGTAGATACACCACATTTTTAGGAAGCAGCCTTGCAGAGGCAGGGGAGAGCAGAAGGGCTCTGCACAGGTGAAGGGCAGCTCTGCTACCACAGGGCTCTGTGGCCCGGGGAGAAATGAAGGCCTGGGTACCTCATTCACTCACATAAATCAGTCGCGGGGAACTACACTGTGTGCCGAGGATGATTCCTGAGAGCCTTAAAAACATCCCTGGCCCTTTCCTCATCTAAACTTCCCACAAGTACTGGTCTAGGACGAACTTTCCTCTTCAAAATTCTTGTCCTCTGAATAGAATATGTCAAATTATATTTTTTAAAAAGAAAAGGATCAGGAAAAGCAAATTGAAGGTGAAGATCATGCAGAAAAATGTTGGACAAGAACAGTGAACATTTTACCCAAACATTTTTATGAATTTAAAAATTGATGAGGAAAACTGCTATAAAACAGAATTCAAAGCAGAGATTTATTACAGCACATTATATGGCTTCTAGAAGAAGAGAACTGCTACCTTCTGTGGCTGGAAGCTACTGGCTCCTGAACCAGACTGTCACCCATAATTAAGAATCCACCCTGGGGTGGGGGGATCCCCCTGAGCAGTGCTATTGTGCCTAGGTCCAACTCAGGCCTGTGCTATGGTCCCCACCAACAGAATGGAAGCCATGTCCTTCTTGATACCTAGGGTGCTGGTCACTAGACATCGAGCTGCTGCAGAAAATCCATACAGCACTACCACTCTTGCAGCAGAACTGAGGCTTTTGTCTCACCTCTGCCGTCGAGGAGAGTGCATCTTATTTGTGAAATCTGAATTTTCTGGAGCCCTAGCTGTAAAGGATTCCACAATTTGGAGCCTTTAGCTTTTCAGCCACTGCAGTGAAGGGCAGCAGCTAATAGGAGAGTGGGTAGAGTAACCTACCATACCCATGAGAAAATATTTAAAGAGAATACTAAGGAAAATAATAGAATCAAACCATTTATGTGGTATAACAAAGAAAAGGGAGTAGATAATGTATAAATATAATAATTTCATCTTTGCTCATATTTGGTAATATTAATAGATATCTAATACAGTACCTTTTCGAGCCACAAAGAAAAGAATACACACCAAACATATAGATGGATGGGCCCCACCCACTGCCCTGGTGCCCATGGCACATCTATAAGCCACCATATAATATGCTGTGAAATATCTATTGAGCAGCTCTCTTCCAAGGAATAAGGAAATTGAGTATGAAGTACTCTGTGGCAATGTTTACCAAAATTATAAATTAAAACACTGTAGGTATGTATTTTACATATGTACTTGCACCTGTGTAAAATGACGTATTCATGTAGATATTCATTGAAGCATTATGTGTAGTGGCAAAATCTTGGCACCAATTTATATGCCCATCAATTGGGGACTGGTACAATACGTTATGCTATATCCATACATAGGAATAATATGCAGTAGTTAAAAGCATGAAACAGCTTTATGTATAACAATATGGAATGGTCTCTGAAGTGCACATCAAGTGAAAGCAGCAAGGTGAAAATAATTTGTGTTAAAAAGAAGACATGTCATGGCATATGTGTGCTTTGAATCCTTGGAGTCTGTGCTGGTGACCTCACACCTGCCCCTCCAGGTTCTCTCTACTCCCTTCTCTGCCCCGCTATCTTTTCTAAGAGGTTGATATGTGTGGGCTGTATCAGTGGACTCTCTTGCCCTCTGGCTTCCTGTTGGCCTCCACAAATAGGGTGCACTGAGAAGAGATTGCAGGAAGGGAGGAGAGGGAACCCAGAGACTTATCCCACCTAAATTGGCTCCTTTCCCACAAATCAGAATCAGTTGATTATGGGGAGTTTATGGCCTCTTTTCTCATTTGCAGACTAAGCTAGTTCCTAGATATGAAGCCTTTGCATTGAAGGCCCAATTGAGATAGGACCCTGCATATGGTGATTCTCCTCCCAAGCCTTCTCCAGAGGGACCCTGGCCATTTATCAGGGTAACTGCCTTAGGAAAAGGGAAACACCTAGATTTTCTAGGGGTTATTGTTGCTAATACCCAGAGATGAAAAAGATCCCTGTAGTGGACTGTTCAAAATGGGAACTTATGGAAGTTGAGTGATAGATGAGGTGTTGGCTTGAGTCTATCTCAGACAGGGTTCGGCAGAACTCTTATTTCCCCATCCCTGAATATATAGTGGGAATATACATACTTAGTAACTAGCTACCTGTTCAAGTGGGTTTCCTGACCCAAGGAGGTAAGACCAAGGGAAGGACCAATCTGAAGCTGCCTCTAGTTCCAAGATGGCAATCTGCTATGATTCGAGTGTGTCCCTCAAAAGTTCATATGTTGGAAACTTGGTCTCCAGTACAGCAATGTTGACAGGTGGGACCTTAAGAGATGATTGGGTCATAATGGCTCTGTCCTCCTGACTGGATTACTCCGTTTATAGATTAAGGGATTAATGGGCTAATGGGTTATTACAGGAGTGAGTTAGTAATTACAAGAGTGGGTCTGCTATAAAAACCAGTTTCATTCTGTCTCGTGTGCCCCCAGCCATGTGATACCCAGTGCCATCTCAAGACTCTGCAAAGAGTCCCCACCAGCCAAAAGGCCCTCACCTTGGATGTGGCCCTTGACCTTGGACTTTTTAGCCTCCAGAAATGTAAGAAAAATAAATTCCTTTCTTTTCTTTTTTATGCCCAATTTATATTTATTTATTTATTAAGTGATCCCATTTTTTCATTTTGCTTTGGTTGTCTGTGCTTTTGAGGTATCACTCAGGAAATCTTTGCCCAGACTGATGTCCTGTATCATTTCCCAAATGTTTCTTCTAGTAATTTAATAGTTTCAGGTCTAACATTTAAGTCTTTGATCCATTATAATTTGATTTTAGTATATGATGAGAGATAGGAACTAGTTTTATTTTTCTGCTTATGGATGGCCAGTTTTCCAAGCACCATTTGTTGAAGAGGACTGCTCTATACTCAAAGTATGGTCTTGCAAACTTTGTCCAAAAATGACTTGACTGTAAATGCATAAATTAATTTCTGGGTTCTCTATTCTGTTCCATTGATCTATGTGTCTTTTTTTTGTGCTAGCACTATGCTATTTTGGTTACTATAGCAGTGTAGTATAATTTGAAGTCAGGTAATGTGATGCCTCCAGCTTCGTTGTCTTTGCTCAGGATTGCTTTGGCTATTCCAGGTCTTTTGTGATTTCCTATAAATATTAGGATTGTTTTATCTATTTCTGTGGAGAATGCCATTGGTATTTTGATGGGGATTGCATTGAATATGTAGATCACTTTGGGTAGTATGGACATTTTAATAATATTGAGTCTTCCAATCCATGAATATGGGACATCTTTCCATATTTGCATGTGTGTCCTCTTCAGTTTCTTTGATCAATGTTTCATAGTTTTTTTTATAGAGGTCTTTCACTTCTTTGGTTAATTTTTTCCTAGGTATTTTATTTAATTTATTTTTGTAGCTATTTTAAAAGGGAGTGCTTTCTTGGTTTCTTATTCAGATTATTCACTATTGGCATAGAAAAATGCTATTGAATTTTGTATGTTGATTTTGTATCCCAAAACTTTCCTGAATTTATGCATCAGTTCTAATAGTTTTTGGTGGAGTCTTTAGGGTTTTCTAAATATAAGATCATCCTGTATGCAAATAAGGCTAATTTGACATCTTCTTTTCCAATTTGGATGTACTTTATTTCTTTCTATTGTCTAATTGCTCTGGCTAGGACTTTCGGCACTATGTTGAATAAAAGTGGTGAAAGTGGGCATCCTTGTCTTTTTTCAAATCTTAAAAAGAGTTTTCAGTTTTTCCTCATTCAGTATGATACTTGCTCTGGGTTTGTCATATATGGCCTTTATCATGTTGAGGTATATTTCTTCTCTACCCAATTTGTTGAAAGTTTGTATCACGAAGGTATGTTGAATTTTATTGAATGCTTTTTCAGCACTATTGAAATAATCACTTTTTTGTCTTTGATTCTGTTGGTGCAATGTATTCTGTTTATTGTTTTGCCTGTGTTGAACCATCCTAGCATCTTTGGGCTGAATCTCACATGATCATGATGAAGAATCTTTTTACTGTCTTGTTTAATTCTGTTTACTTGTATTTTGTTGAGGACTTTTGAGACTATGTTCATCAGAGACATTGATCTGTAGCTTTCTTTTATTGTGTATTTTTCTAGTTTTGGTGTTGGGGTAATGCTGGATTTATAGAATAAGTTTGGGAGTATTTCCTCCTCCTTCATTTTTTGGAATAGTTTAATTAGGATTGGTATCACTTCTTCTTTAAATATTTGGTAGAATTCAGCAGTGAAGCTATCAAGTCTTTGGTGGGAGACATTTTATTACTGATTCTATCTCATTGCTTGTTATTAGTCTATCCAGATTTTCTATTTCTTCATGGTGCAATCTTGGCAAGTTGTATGGGTCTAGGAATTTATCCATTTCTTCTAGGTTTTCCAGTTTATTGGCATATAATGCTCATAATAATTTATAACAATCCTTTGAATTTCTGTGGTATCTGTTGTAATGTCTCCTTTTTTGTTGCTAATTTTATTTATTTGGGTATTCTCTCTTTTTTTCTTTGTCTAAAATTTTGTTGATCTTGTTTATCCTTTCAAAAAAACAACTTTTTGTTTCATTAATCTTTTGTATTATTTTTTCTCAATTTCACTTATTTCTGTGTTATTTTTATTATTTATTTTCATCTACTAATTTTGGGTTTGGTTTGATTTTGCTTTTATAGTTCATTAAGATGCATCATTAGGTGTTTACTTGAAATTTTTCCACTTTTTTGATGTAGGTGTTTCTTGCTGTAAACTTCCCTTTTAGTACTGCTTTCAGTGTGTCCCATTGATTCAAGTATGTTGTGTTTCTCTTTTCATTGTTTCAGTAAATTTTTAAATTTCATTCTTAATTTCTTCATTGACTGAATGGTCATTCAGGAGCATGTTGTTTAATATCCTTATATTTGTATAATCTCCAAAGTTCCTCTGTTATTGATTTCTAGTTTTTTCCATTGTGGCCAGAAAAGATACTTGATATGATTTCAAATTTTTTGAAGCCTTTCAGACTTCTTTGTGGCCTGATATATGGTCTATACTAGAGAATGTTTCCTGTGTTGATGAGAAGAATGTGTATTCTGCAGCTGTTAGAAGAAATGTTCTGTAATTATTTATTAGGTCCATTTGGTCTACAGTGCAGATTAAGTCTAATGTTCTTTTGTTGATTCTGTCTGCATGATCTGTCTAATGCTGAGAGTAGGGTATTGAAGTCTCTGTTATTATATTGGGGTCTGCCTCTCTCTTTAGCTTTAATAATATTTGCTTTATAAATCTGGATGTTTCAGCTTGGGAGTATATATATTTATAATATATTTTCTCTTGCTGAATTGACCCATTTATCAGCATATAATGACATTCTTTGTCTCTTTTTACAGTGTTTGTCCTGAAACCTATTTAATCTGATATAAATATAGCTAGCTACTCCTGTTCTTTTTTGGTTTTCTTTTCATGGAATGTCTTTTTCCATCCCTTCCTTTTTGTCCATGTGTGTCTTCGTAGGTGAAGTGAGTTTCTTGTAAGCAGCATATAGTTCCAACATTTTTTATCCATTCAGGCACTCTATGTCTTTTATTTGGAGAATTTAGTACATTTACATTCAATGTTATTATTTATAGGTAAGTACTTACTATTGCCATTTTGTTATTTATTTTCTAGTTGTTTTATTAGTCCTCTCTTCCTTTATTCCTCTCTTCCTCTCTTCCTTTGTGAATACATGATTTTATCTAGTAGTATGGTTTAATTTGTTGCTTTTTATTTTTGTGTATCTGTTATAAGGTTTTGCTTTGTGATTACCATGAACCTTGAATAAAACATCTTATAACCAATTATTTTAAACTGATGACAACTTAACTCTGAACACAAGGAAAAGAAAAAAACAAACAAAGAGAAAACTAAAAACTCTACACTTTAACTCCATCCTCCTCACTTTTTGACTATTTGCTATTTCTATTCACATTTTTATATTATCTATCTCTTAACAAGTTGTATGGTTATTATTATTTTAATAAATTTATCTTCTAGTCTTTATACTAAAAATATGAGTGGTTTACATACTGTAATTATGGTATTAGAGTATTGTGTATTTACTGTTATCAATGAATTTTATATCTTTGGATTATTTTTTTTCCACATTAGCATTCTTTACTTTCAGATTGAAGTACTCTCTTTAGCATTTCTTGTAAGACAAGAAATGTCTTACAAGATATTCTTGTTGATGAATTCCTTAAGCTCTTGTTTGTCTGGGAAAGTCTTCATTTTTCCCTCATGTTTGAAGGATAACTTTGTTGGATACAGTAGTATTCTAGGTTGGAAGTTTGTTTTGTTTTGTTTTGTTTTTTTCCTTCAGCAATTTGAATATGTCATCCCACTCCCTCCTGGCCTGGATGTTTTTACTGAGAAGTCTGCTTCTAGATGCATTGGAGCTCCTTTATATGTTATTTCCTTCTTTTCTCTTTCTGCTTTTAGAATTCTTTCTTTGCCCCTGATCTTTGGGAGTTTGATTATTATAATATATTCCTTGAAGTAGTCTTATTTGTGTTGGATCTGCTTATTATTCTTTGATCTTCTTGTACCTGGATATTAATATCTTTCTGTAGGTTTGGAAAGTTCTCTGTTATTATTTCTTTGAATAAGCTTTCTACTCTGTTCTCTTTCTTTACATCCTCTTTCAGGCCAATAATTCTCAGATTTGCCCTTTTGAGCATATTTTCTAGATCTTATGGGTATACTTCATTATTTTATCTTTTCTCTCCTCTGATTATGTATTTTCAAATATCCTATCTTCAAACTCACTAATCATTTTTTATGCTTGATTAATTCTGCTGTTGAGATACTGATGCATTTTTCTGTTTGTCAATTAAATTTTTCAGCTCCAAGATTTTTGTTTTTTTATTATTATTTCAATTTCATTGTTAAATTTCTTTGATAGAATTATGAGTTCTTTCTGTGTGTTATCTTGAAGTTTCTTAACCTCCCCAACACAGCTACTTTAAATTCCCTGTCTCAGAGGTCACATACCTCCATCACTCGAAGATTGGTGACTGGTACCTTATTTAGTCTGTTTGGTGAGATTATGTTTTCCTGGATGTTCTTGATACTTGTGGACATTCATTGATGTCATAGATGTTGAAGAGTTAGTTATTTTTACCAGTCTTCACAGTTTGGCCTTGCTTGTACCTTTTTTTTTTTTTTTTGAGAGCAATGATTTTTTCATTCTTATGAAGGTAATTCTTACATGGAGAGTTGTTCAAATTTGGTGTTCCTGCAGGAGGCACAATCCCTGGAGGGTTCTATTTGGCTATCTTGCTCTGCCTATCCTTATAATAATTCTTATACAGTCATTGTAAGATGACATGGAGACTCAATTTCTTAATCATGGGTTCATTCTATCACTGTCATAATAACACAATTTTAAATTCTGATGGAAAATTTAAGTAATGGATTAGATTGGTATTTTTTAACTTTCCAACTAAAATTGTATATATTAGTTGTGTTTTAGGCTGGTTTAGTCATATAATCACCCTGTCTGTGCCCCTTGTACATGTGTAGGTGGATATGTGGGTGAGTGTGTAAAAGGCATAAAGAGACAAGGCAGAAGGGAGAAGCAGAAGATCTGACCATTTATGGCCAATCACTGTGCCATTCAGGGAGTGCTGAACGCCAGAGGAATCATGATAGATTTGGCAATCAGTCCAACTACTCTTTACCCACATCAGAGACTTGTTGTTCAGTATGAAGTTTGCTAGTCTCAGACACATAAAAGAAGGAATGTGGAATGGGAAAAGGAAAACATTAACCATGGTTGATTCCTGTCTTCATGACTTTGTCTTCTCTAAGTAAACCCTCAAAAAGAGACATGGGTAGAATAGTATAAATACTACATTTTTGCCCCCCAAACTATTTTTCCCTTTTTTAAACAAATTTTAAAAAACATATTTTTTTTGTCAATCTAGATGACACTTCACTTAGAAAAATCTAGTCTATGAGAATTCAATTGACATTTTTCCCTACAACATAATTCAAATGGGAGCATCAAACTTTGATATAATAATTCCTAGTCATTATACACCAGTAGACACAATTAGTCATTGTTTTAACTGAATTCTCATCACATTTCCTTTATATTATTATCATTTAAATAGCAATATTTTCTGTATGTGCATACCTTCTTGGTTTTTAAATTTTTCTCAGTATGGGAGGATTGATTTTTATAATGTAAATGTTGATGATACAAGACTTTCAAATTTGAATAGCCATAAAACAGTCAACTTAATTTAAATGAAACATTTTCAAGTAAATATTAGAATTTGCATTCATGATAATATAAACAATTAGGACGAAGATTTAAAAAGTTAATCCACAATCTAATATTAAGTTGACAGTAAGAAGTATGAAACTCTACAATTTCTGAAATTAGTCACTAAATGGGAATGAATTACTGATCTATGACAAAATATTTGTTTTAATTGGACATTATTTGGAGAGTTATAAGGGGTGGGTTGTAATTTTTAAAAGAAGTAGCTATTAAGAAACTCCAAAATACATAATGTACTCTTTTTCTTATTTTACATAAAAATATTATTATTAAAATAAAATTTGTTTTTATTACTAATGTTAAATTATAGATTCTTAAGTGATGTTTAACCAACAGATGCTGTATGCATTTCTATGGCATCAGTAATATTATATTTACTATTTTGACTAGAGTTTATATATATAATTTCCTCATACATATTATGAGAAAAGGGTTTTCTTTTTTTTAATTAACTGACTGAATTTTGCATATTCTACAGCAGAAGTTGGAAATAGCCAGCCATTGTACATAACCACCCACTATAAGCAGGGTTCTGTGAGACCCAGCATGTCATAAAGCCATATATGCCCAGCAGCATTTGATTGATTGTAAGATGGATATGTTACCCCTGGGGTTGAGCTTGAGTAGGACCATGGGCCTGAGTAAGCTTCTCAAGCAGTAACCCAGATGCCCATGTTGCCCATATGGTTTTATCAGTGCCCTACCCCAATTCACACTTATGGTCATACAGGGTGTGGGGATCCCCAAATGACCAGATGTAAAGGAAGAAAAGGCCAAGCTTGGTTTATGAATAGGTCCACTAAGCATGTAGGAACATGTCTGAAATAATGACTTCATTACCACCACAGAGAAAAGTGGCCTTCAAAGAGAGTGGAGAGGAAAAAAATCTTTTAAACTGGGAGACTGTTGAGGAGTGTTCCTGCTCATCCACTGTGGGTGGAGGGAAGAGTGATCCAAGAAAGAAACATATCCAGATCACTGGGTAGTGGCCAGTGCCCTGGCCTGGAGGGGGAAAAAGGGACTGGAAGATTGGAGCTAAGAAGTTCTGGGTGGAGGCACACAGACAAACACAGGAGAGTGGCACTAAGGGTGAAGATTTTCATATCACATGTTAGCACATACTCCAGAAAACATCTACCAGAGGAGTCACTGAACAACCAAGTAGTCAAAATGATGCATCTTTGGCTGAAGCCAGCCCTCATCACTGGCACCCTGAAATTAGCAAAACTAGCACAACGAGGAAATAGGGTAACCATGGTGGCAGGGATGGAGGCTATGCAGGGACTCCTCCTTACTATGGCTGATCTAACTACTTTGAATGTCTTATTGTCAGCAACAGAGACCAATGCTGAGTCCCTGATACCAAATAGTTTTTCAAGGAGAATACCCAGCCACTTGAGCAAGTCACCTACATCGTGCCCTTTCTGTTTTGGAAGGGCAGCAATTCATCCTCACACAGGCAGAGACTCATTCAGGGTTTGTATTTGTCTTTCCTGCCTGCAGAGCTTCAGCCAGTACCACTACCTGGAGTTTATGTGAAGCCTGATCTGTAAGTATAGAATGTTACACATCATAGAATTCATCCAGGGGACTCACTTTACAGCAAAAGAGGTGAGCATGGGCAGTCTTCTAAAAGACTGCTGAGTTGCCAGCTTAAAGGCAACAGTTTGAAAAGATGGAGAGGCCACCTTCACATATGCATTAAATTAGAAATCTCTCTGTTTCCTGGTAGGAAGAATGCACGAATCTACTTGCATTGCTCTCAAGGACCCACTAGAGGGCTTTGTGCTTCCCATTCCCACAACTCTAGCTGGAGGTCTGCAGAGAAGGCACACTCTTCCCAGGGGGTACTTAATGGTCCTACAGAATTGCAAGTTATGGCTATTGCTAGGGAACTTTGGACTCCTTGTGCCCAGAGTCCAGTAGGAAAGAAAGGCAGTGGCAGGGGTTGAGGTAATGCTTCCTTTACACATGGAGATAAGGAAGAATATATGTGGAACCTGGATGACCCACTTGGGTGCCTCTGGGTCCTCGTTGCCTCATGGTAACTTTGAACGTACATGGGTAGTAACTTTGGCCTGAGAAGAGTGTGATGGCTAAGAGCTCAAAATCTTGAGAAATGAAGGTTTGGGTCACATCACCAGGTAAGCCATCCAGACCTGCCAAGGTGATAGCTGAGTGTAAGGAAAACTTAAAATGATTCGTGCAGGATGGAGAGGATGAGAGGTAGTTGTAGCCCCCAGATCAACTGCAACAGCAGGTATTATAGTTCCTCCCACTGAGCTCCTTCTTCTAAGTTTTCCCCCAGGAAAAGAGACCCATGGGAACCACAGAGGAGCTGCTCCCAAGTCTGCATGGAGAAGTCCATCTGTGCAGTTCAAGGGGCCGACTGTAGTGGGCATGAGAACGCAACACTCAGGTCTCCTGCTGCAGGAGACACAGCTGCCTGATGGCCCCAGCTGCTGCCCTCCAGATCTACTACTCTGGCCACACTTCCTGCTGGCTGCTCTCAGTCCCCCATTCTGCTGAGGTGTGGGACTACATGAAGTGGTAACTTTGGCTTGAGGATTCCCTGTTGGCCTAGTGGAATCCTTCTCAGAACTCTGCTGCAATCTTTCCTTCCTGCCTTCCTTCCTACATTGTGGTATGAAAGTCTTCCTTACCTTCTCCTGCTCCTTCCTTTAAGAATTCTCTTGCACTTCTGATCCCATCTTGGGATCTGCTTCTTAGAGGACCTGAACTAAAGTAAATAGCATTAAAATGTTGTCTCTTCTCATTTTTTTCTCTCCCATTTGGTTCTTTCTATATGCTAATGTTACACTGTGAAAACTCAATGACCATATATGAAAAGTACATCTTTTTTTTTTTATTTCAGCTTATTATGGGGGTACAAAAGTTCTGGTTAGATATATTGCCCATGTCCCTCCCAATCCCCTGAGTCCGAGCCTCAAGCGTGTCCATTCCCCAGACAGTGCACATCGCACTCTTCCTGTAGGTATACACCCATCCCCTCCCCCACCCCCCGAAAAGTACATCTTAAATATAATTTTTCATAAACAAAAGGGATAGTTTGGGTGGGAAAATGTTGAAATATTTATTGATCTGTAGGTTTTCATTTGATTGGTCAGAATATATAACAATAGTGGATTTCCAACAGGTTCGAGGGGAAGGTCAGTGAGGGAATTGTTGATATGTTGGTAGTGGTTTGCCATTGCTCTCATTTATAAATTATAGCTTTTCCTTGTTTTAATTTAATTAATGTAGATAATGAAGGGGTTGTTTGTTTAAAATTTGCCAATAGAAGCAATGTCAATTTTCATCAACACTATTTTAACCAATGATTTTTCAATAATTAGTCTTAAGATATGTATAGTCTGCAGTTCAAATACATTATTCCTATTGCTGAAGCCGAATGATAAATAATTCATGAAAAAATTGCTATACACTGATACTAATTGTTACTTCTAATTTCTTTTCTCTTGAATAGTAGGAACTATAAAATAGATGTTCCCCCATTAAATAGGCCACAGTCTAAAAGATTAAAAAAATTGAGAGCTCTTCTATTAAACTGGGAGCAAATTAATTTAAGAAGTTGGAAGGATAAATATTATAGTATTATTTTAGTGTTACATGAAAATTCTTTCTTTAATTTTTTTCCTAATATTATCAATTATTTTCAAATCAGATTTTATTAACTTTCAATTTTTCTTACTTATGCTTTTAGAGAATTTCTGGTTTTTCTTTTGTATCAGCAAACTTTGTTTTGACTCCTTTTCCCATTGTGAATTGTGCATTGCCTTGTGAATATAGTGTCTATACTACTTTAAGCTGTTGATTTAATTGTTCAAAGAGAAATTATTGTGTCTTCACAGGTACCTTATACAGTTTATAGTTTTCCAATATCTGACATTTCAGTAAAGCAACCCACACTTTACTGGTTTATTATAATATCAGTTCAAACACTGATATCCAAAAACCATCAACAAAGAAATAAGCCAAAAAAATCCCAACAATCTTTTATTTATTTATTTTTCATTTCAAAATATTATGGGGGTACAAATGTTTTTGGTTACATATATTGATTTTGTTATGCTGGAGTCAGAGTTATAAGTGTGCCTATCACCCAGGTAGTGTTCATTATACCCATTAGGTAAGGCCAGAGCAGAACTAAACAAAATGGAAAATAAAAAAAATAAACAAAGGATCAATGAAACAAAAAGTTGGCTCTATGAAAAGATAAACAAAATTGATAGACCTCTTGCTAGATTAACTAGGAATAGAAAAGAAAGGACTCAAATAAGCGCAATCAGAAATGAAAAAGGAGATATTACAGTTGATACCACAGAAATACAAAATATCATCTGTAAATACTATGAAAATCTCTGTGTATATGAATTTGAGAACATAGAGGAAATGGACAAATTCCTGGAAATACAAAACCTCCTAAGACTCAATCAGGAAGAAATAGAACTCCTAAACAGACCAATAACAAGCAATGAGATTGAAGCAGTAATAAAATTCTTCTAACAAGAAAAAAAGTCCCAGACCAGATGGATTCACAGCCAAATTTTACTAGACTTACAAAGAGCAGCTGGTACCCATATTGCAGAAATTATTCCATAACATTGAGAAGGAGGGAATCTTCCCCAATTCATTCTATGAAGCCAGTATCACCTTGATACCAAACCCAGGAAAGGATACCAAAAAAAAAAAAAAAAAAAAAAAAGAAAGAAAAAGAAAAAAAAGAAAAGAAAAGAAAAGAAAAAAGAAAGCTCCAGACCAATATCTGTTATGAATATAGACGCAAAAATCTGCAATAAAATACTAGCAAACCGAATTCAACACCACATCAAAAAAATAATCCACCATGACCAAGTGGGCTTCATCCCAGGGATGCAAGGATGGTTCAACATATGTAAATCCATAAATGTGATGCACCACATAAACAGAAGCAAAAACAAAGACCATATGATTATTTCAATAGATGCAGAAAAAGACATTCAACAAAATTCAGCACCCTTTCATGATACAAACCCACAATAAGCATAGAAGTAACATATCTCAAGATTATAAAAGCCATATATGGCAAACCTAAAGCCAACATCATATTGAATAGGAAAAAGTTGAAAGCATTCTGCCAAAGAACTGGAACAAGACAAAGGTGCCCACTGTCACCACTTCTATTAACACAGTGCTGGATGTCCTAGCCAGAGCAATCAGGCAAGAGAAAGAAATAAAGGGTACACAAATCAGAAAAGAGGAGGTCAAACTGTCACTTTTTGCTGACAATGTAATCTTATATCTAGAAAACCCCAAAGACTCCACCAAAAGACTCCTGGAAGTGATAAATAAATTCAGCAAAGTCTCAGGTTATGAAATCAATGTACACAAATCAGTAGCATTCTCATACACCAGTAACAGTCAAGTTGAGAATCAAATCAAAGACTAAATACCATTCACAATAGCTACAAAGAAAATAAAATATCTAGGAATATACTTAAGCAAGGAAGTGAAAGAGCTATACAAAGAGTCCCTCCAATTTTTCAAATCTTCACTTAAAATAAAATTAGCAAAGTATTTTAAAATAGACTTATTTTTAAAAATACTCTTCTCATATGTTAAAATATAGTTTCAAGTAAATTATTTTTACTTGTCTTTGTTAAAGAAATCAAATGCTAAGTAGGTTGAGACATAAGAATTTACATTTACAACTGTCTTTTGGTGTTTCTACTAACCTCCAATATTTGAGTTTTATTTTACAGGAATGATCATGTTCCTCAAATAAGAGATGAAGATTTCTTTATCTGTTCCAGAAACAGATTGATTGTACCCCTCCATGGACACTAGCCAAGTAAAGCACATCTGTTAAAAAGAACTTAGTGGAAAAATCTTAATGAAACAACTTAGATCATTGCTAATGCAAAGACAAAGAGTAGAGCCTTATTATATTATAACAGATATTTATTATTCCCTGGATTCAGAATAAATGCTGAGAAATATTTTGTAAAGGTTTCACTTCCTTGAAATACGTTAATGAGTGTAATCACATTTGCTTCCCCCAAAACTTCTACACAGATATTAGAACCTTTATCAAGATGACTTCTAGATTGAGTTACCCTAGCAAGTGTTCTTTGATGACTTTATACATTGTCATTTTTCAAATACTTCTCAAAACCCCAAATCTACATTAATATGCTAATTCAGGTTTATGTTTAAAGCTAAAACACCCCTTCAATTTGTCTAGTTATAGTTTACTTACCTGCTCTAGAACTTCATGAATGAAAAGAAGAAAATTTACTATGAATCATTTCTACTCTTTCTTCCAAACGAGAAGCATTTGGTGTAGATAGCCAGTGAGGTAATTGCTGTCACTTCAAATTAATATGGTCTGGGAAAGGGGCTCTATCCTTCCAATCATGATAACATTTTTCACACAGGACAGTAATTGTCATTTAGCATGTTTTCTAGACAACAACATATAGTTAGATTGTACATGCTCCTTAAGCAGCACGTCAGGAATATTTAATCATGGGTTACATAAACTCTGTAGAATTAAATGCCACAAAACCCCTCACTATGCAATTTCACTGATGTCCTTGCTCTGAAGCATATTTCCTAGCCAGCTCCGTGTAGTATTATCCACCACCATTCTCCCAAGCAGAGGAACACAAGCATATTTCCCATGTGCCACAAAGACTCGTTCTTTGTGTCTGCAGTGTACAAACTGGCAAGTACACATATCGTCTCATCTGAAGTGTTGCAAATTACATTGTCAAAATTCTCCCTATTTGTTCTAAATACCTCTTCTATTTTTGGCATTGAATTTCAAAACCAAGAATAATCATTAGATAATAGACATTTGTGGTGAAAAAATTACAGGTTTTGAAAGTATGTTTAATACAAAATGCCATTAGTCTAAAATGGTAAACAGAGAAATAAAATTGAAACTCCTAATCTCCAAAATAGTGATATGATGAAACATGCTTGAAATCATAGTGTCCTAGGGATCCTTCTGCAATTGGCTGTCTTCACTAGAAGTGAGGTGCAGAACAGGAAAAGAACTGGGGAGGGACTTCGAGGCTTTTTGGGAGCCTCGGGGTGCACCCCTCCCTCAGGGATGCTTCCTCTGGTGACTCACCCCAGCATGTCTGCAGCTGGAAACGCAAGCTCTTCTTCCATGGTCATGTCTGAGAGCCAAAGCTACAAGAAAAAGAAAATCGTCCCAGGGCTACATACAAACTCTTCTTTGATGTGATAAAAACAGTTTTGGATAACACACTTACTGTTATTTTTTGGTGATTACAAAGAACTTTTTCCCCTATAAACTGTAGATTATCTGTTCCTAAAGTTTATGAAGTAGTCTGCCTTCTTGTGGCATACACTGCTTGCTTTTGGGCAGCTTCCTTTAGTCATCAGTCAAAAAATGCAAAGTCATTTTGAAATCACAGCCAATCTATGGCATGCCAAGATTTGAAACACTATAGAAATGATACTTTGTCTTAGTTATAGTTTGTTTTCTTTTACATATTTTTATATCTGGAAGATACTAATTTAACTAAAATTTCTCTCTTTCTCTCTCTAATCTGACAGCTTCCTTACCTAAGGCCTTTTAAGTTAATTTATATATGTAAACAAAAAATTTAGCTGTAGGGTGAAAATATGCCTTTGTATTTTGTGAAGGCCAATAGTAATAATGAAATTAACCATGATGTAAATGTGACATGCAAGTGATAACCTACAATAATAGTAATATTGTTCTAAAAGAATATACTTCTATTTATTTTGAAAAATTTCAAATCTACGGAAAATTCAGACCACTACAGTGAACACTAACATTCCTTTTATGTAGATTCAGCAATTATAACATTTTACAACATTTGCTTTATCTTTCTTTTCATATATTGCTTGGCTAGCTAGCTAGATACGTACATATACACATACATACATATATACACACATACTTTTTAGTACTCATTTAAAAATAAATTGCAGACATCATGACACTTTACATTTAAATATTTCAGTACATCTCTCTTAACATTCTCCTATATAAACATGGTACTATTTTCATAAATAAGACATTTTGACATTTATACAATATCTAATATTAATATATAGTACATACTTAAATTTTCTCAATTATTCCAAATATCCTTTATAACTCTTTGTTTTGAAAATCCAGTATCCAATTAAGGACCATGCACTGCATTTTGTTGCCATGCTACTTTTATCTCTTTTAATCTAAAATAGTCCCCAGTACCATTTTCTGTCTTTCATGGTATTACATTTTTGGAACTTAGACCATTTGTTTTATAGAATGTCCCACAAACTAGATTTGTCTGATTTTTTCCCTTATGATTAGATTCAGGTTAGAATTTTTGGCAAGAGTACCACAGAGATGATATGTGCTTCTCACCGCCTCCAATCAGGAAGCAGACATGGCATTTGTCCTATTATTGGTAATTTCAAGTTGGATCACTTGGTTAAGATGGAGTCTGCCAGGTGTTGCCATTGTAAAGCACTGGAATTAATAACTAAATTGTGGGATGATACTTTGAAAAAGCACAAGTATCCCATTCCACAACAACTTTCCATTCAATGGATGTGCTATTTCCAGGGCAAAGACTTTAGGAAGCCAATTATGATTTCCTACTCTCTTTCTGTTTCCACTGACTGGATAAAGATGATGCAAAGCTACACAGAGGAAGACCAGCTGCTGATCCAGAACACCTATGCTGAGATAAAGCATGAGAAATAAACCTTTCCATTGGTAAGACCCTAACACTTTTGGTCTATTTGAAACCACAACTCACATTCTTCTGGATAATAACTCAACATTTTTTAAAATTTTTAATTATTATTGGTATGTAATAGTTGTATATCTTTATAGGGTACCTGTGATGTTTTGATACAGGCACACAATGTGAATTAATCAAATCAGGGTAACTGGTGCATCGATCACCTCAGGCATTTATCATTATTTTGTGTTAGAAACATTCCAATTCCACCCTTTTAGTTCAAGTGTATCCTAACTTATCATTGATTATAGTCACTTTGTTGTGCTATCAAATACTCTTCTTCCATCTAACTATATTTTTGTACCCATTAACCATCCCCACTTTATCCCTTTCTGCCTTGCTCCCTTCCCAACCTCTGGTAACCATCATTCTACTCTCTGTTTCCATAAGATAAATTGTTGTTAATAATTAGTTCCCACATATGAGTGAGAACATATTAAATTTGTCTTTCTGTATTTGGCTAATTTCACCTAACATATTATTTCCCAGTTCCAGCCATGTTGTTGAAAATGGCAGGATTTCATTCTTTTTTTATGGGTATATAATATTCTATTGTGTATATGTAGTACAATGTCTTAACCCATTCACCTATTTGATGGACACTTAGGTTGTTTCCATTTCTTGGCTATTGTGAATAGTGCTGCATAAACATGAGAGTGCAGATATCTTTTTGATGTACTAAATTCCCTTCTTTTGGATACATATCTAGCAGTGGGATTGCTAGGTCATATGGTAGTTCCATTTTTAGTTTTTACTTTTTTGAGGAACCTTCATACTATTCTCCATAGTGGTTGCACTAATTTACATTCCCACCAGCAGTGTTTGAGGGTTCCCCTTTCTCCACATCTTCGCCAGCATTCGTTATTACCTGTCCTTTTGATAAAAGCCATTTTAACTGGGGTTAGATTATATCTCATTGTAGTTTTGATTTGCATTTCTCTGATGACTAATGATCTTGAGTATTTTTTCATATACTTATTGGTCATTTGTGTTTTCTTTTGAGAAATGTCTATTCAGATCCTTTGCCCATTTTTTCATTGGATTATTTGATTTTTTCCTATCCAGTTGTTGGAGTCCCTTAAATATTCTAGTTCTTAATCCCTTGTCAGATGAATAGTTTGCAAATATTTTCTACCATTCTGTGGGTTGTCTCTTCACTTTGTTGATTGTTTCCTTTGCTGTACAGAAGCTTTTCGGTTTGACGCAATCCCATTTGTCCAATTTTGCTTTAATTGCCTGTGCTTTGGGGGTATTACTCAAGAAATCATTGCCCAGATCAATGTCCTGAAGCATTTCCCCAATGTTTTCTTTTAGTAGTTTCATAGTTTGAGGTCTTAGATCTAAGTCTTTAATCCATTTTGATTTTATTTTTGTGTATGGTGATTGATAAGGGTCTAGTTTCATTCTTCTGCATAAGGATATCCAGTTTTCTCAGCACCATTTATTGAAGAAACTGTCCTTTCCCCACTGTGTGTTATTGGCAATTTTGTTGAAGATTAGTTCACGATAGCCATGTGGATTTATTTCTGGATTCTCTATTCTGTTCTCTTGGTCTGTGTGTCTGTTTTTATGCCAATATCATGCTGTTTTGGTTACTACAGTTCTGCAGTATAACTTGAAGTCAGGTAATGTGATTCCTCCAGTTTTGTTCTTTTGCTCAGAATGGCTTGGTCTATTCTGGGTGTTTTGTGGTTCCATATACATTTTAGGATTATTTTTTCTATTTTGATATATGATGGGGATTGCATTGAATCTGTAGACTACTTTGGGTAGTATGGATATTTTAACAATATTGATTCTTCAAATCCATGAGCACGGAATACCTTTCCATTTTTTGGTGTCCTCTTCAATTTCTTTCATCAATGTTTTATAGTTTTCATTGTAGATATCTTTCACTTCCTCGGTTAAGTTTATTCCTAGGTATTTTATTTTATTTGTAGCTATCGTATGTGGTATTACTTTCTTGATTTCTTTTTCAGATTGTGTACTTTTGGCATATGGAAATCCTACTAAATTTTGTATGTTGATTTTTGTATCCTGCAACTTTACTGAATTTTTGTTTATCAGTTCTAATAGGATTTTTTTGTGGAATTTTTAGGTTTCTCTAGATGTCCAATCACACTATCTGTAAACAAGGATAATTTGATTTCTCCCTTTGTAATTTGCATGCCCTTTGTTTCTTTCTCCTGTCTGATTGCTGTAGCTAGAACTTCCAGTACTATGTTGAATAATAGTGGTGAAAGTGGGCATCCTTGTCTTGTTCCAGTTCTTAAAGGAAAGGTTTTCAGTTTTTCCCCATTCAGTATGATACTCGCTGTGGCTCTGTCATATATGGCTTTTATCATGTTGAGATAAGTTCCTTCTATACCCCATTTGTTGAGAGTTTTTATCATGAAGGGATGTTGAATTTTATCAAATACTTTTTCAGCATCAGTTGAAGTGATCCTATGGTTTTTACTTTTCATTCTGTTGACATGATGTATCACATTGACTGATTTGCATATGTTGAACCATCCTTGCATCCCTGGGATGAATCCCACTTGATCATGATGAATAATCTTTTTAATGTGTTATAGAATTCTGTTTGCTACTGTTTTGTGGAGGATTTTTGCATCTATGTTCATCGGAGATATTGGCCTATAGTTTTCTTTTTTGTTATGTCTTTGTCTGATTTTGGTGTCAGAGTGATAAAGGCCTCACAGAATGAGTTTGGGAGTATTCCATCTTCCCCAATTTTTTTGGAAAAATTTGAGTAGGATTAGTATTCCTTGAATGCTTGGTAGAACTCAGCAGTGAAGCCATTGGGTCCTGGGCTTTTCGTTGATGTGAGACTTTTTATTACTGCTTCTACCTTGTTACTTGTTATTGGTTTATTCAGGTTTCAGATTTCTTCCTGGTTCAATCTTGGTAGGTTGTATGTGCCTAGGAATTTATCCATTTCTTTTAGGTTTTCAAATTTATTAGCATGTAGTTGCTCATAGTAGTCTCTAATGATCCTTTGAATTTCTGCAGTATCAGTTGTGATGTCTATTTTTTCATCTCTGATTTTATTGATTTGGGGTTCTCTCTTTTTTTCTTAGTCTGGCTAAAGGTGTGTCCATTTCATTTATCTTTTCAAAAAACAAACTTTTCATTCATTGATCTTCTGTATTTTTTTGGTTCAATTCCATTTATTTCTGCTCTGATCTTTATTATTTCTTTTCTTCTAATTTTGGGTTTGCTTGCTCTTGTTTTCCTAGTTCTTTGAGATGCATCATTAGGTTGCTTACTTGTAGCTTTTCTACATTTTTGATTCAGGCACTTATTGGTATAAACTTTCCTCTTACTACTGCTTTTACTATAACCCATGGGTTTTGATATGTTTTCTTTTCATTTTCATTTATTTTGAGAAATTTTAAAATTTCCTTCTTAATGTCTTCATTAACCCACTAGTCATTCTGAAGCATATTAGTTAATTTCCATGTGTTTGTGTAATTTCCAATGTTCCTCTTATTATTAATTTCTAGCTTTATTCCATTGTGGTTAGAGAACATACTTGATATGTTTTAAATTTTTTTGAATTTGTTAAGACTTGTTTTGTGGCCTAAAATATGGTCTATCCTTGAGAATGATCCATGAACTGAGGAGAAGAATGTGTATTCTGCAGCTGTTGGATGAAACATTCTGTAAATACATATATTAGATCCATTTGGTCTATAGTGCAAATTAAATCCAATGTGTCTTTGTTGATTTTCTGTCTGGATAATCTGTAAAATGCTAAAAGTGGAGTGCTGAGGTCTCCACTGATTATTTTTTGGGGTCTATTTCTTCAGTTCTGATAATGTTTGCTTTATATATCTGGGTGCTCCAATACTGAGTTCACATATATTTAAAATTGTTATATCCTCTTGCTGAGTTGGCCCTTTTATCATTATATAATGACCTTCTTTGTCTCTTTTGACAGTTTTTGTCTTGAAATCTATTTTATCTGATAAAAGTATAGCTACTGCTGCTATTTTTTTTCATTTCCATTTGCATGGAACATTGTTTTCCATCCCTTTATTTTTAGTCTATGTGTGTCTTTATAGATGAAGTGTGTTTCTTATAGACAAAATATAGTTGGGTCTTATCTTTTTTATCCATTCGTCCACTCTATGTCTTTTGATTGTAGAGTTCAGTCCATTCACATTCAGTGTTGTTATTAATAGGTAAGGACTTACTAATGCCATGTTGTTATTTGGTTTCTGATTGTTTTATGGTCCTCTCTTTCTTCCTTCTTTCCTGTCTTCCTTTGTTAAAAGTGATTTTTCTCTGGCAGTGTGTTTTAACTTCTTGCTTTTTATTTTTTGTGTATCCGTTTAGGTTTTTTGACTTGAGTACATGAGGCTTGCAAAAAACATTTTATAACCAATTAGTTTAAGCAAATGACAACTCTGCTTACAAACAAGCAAAGAGAAACCTAACATAAATTCTATACTTTAACTCCATTCCCCTCCACTTTTTAACTTTTTGTAGTTTCCATCTACATTTTTTAATATTATCTCTCAAAAAGTTGTTGGAGCTATTTTTAAGTTTGTATTTTAGTCCTTCTACTCAAGATATAAGTGGTTTATACACCACAATTACAACAATAGAATATGCTGTATTTGTGTACTTAGTGAGTCGTATACCCTCAGATCATTTCTTATTGTTCATTAATGTCCTTTTCTTTGATATTGAAGAACTCCTTTTAGCATTTCTCATAGGACAGGTCTGGTTAGCTCAGCATTTGCAACATGTTTTTGATACATCAGTTTGAAGTATTGGTTTTAATTTCTATTTCTTCTGATACTTTGGTTTAAAGACCATCATTGTTGAGGAATATTCATAAACTATATGTAAATCCAAAGGGAAGACATAATCATTGTCTATACTAACTAGATTTTGATACTAATTTTTCAGTGCCATTCATCCACTGCAAAGTTTTTTGGTTGAAATTCAGCTAGTAATTATATCAATTAGTTGTTCTTGAAAATTAACAGAGAAGATGCTCAATTTTATATTTTTAACAAACAGGATTAACACCCACAGAAACTCTTCATTTGAGGTTTGTATAGAGGGTGGGATACTGTGTTTCCAAAATTTGTAAGTCTGTAGGCACAAATATTTTTATAGGTAGCACATACATTGTTTTAAACAACTAATAAAGAGGAAGAAATATTTCTGGATATTCCTTTTCAAAATTCTCTTTTTGTGCCATGGGTTTCTTTTGAAAAGTAGTAAAATTTTACACCTCTTTTTCAAAAAAAATGTCACCTTGCTCTTGAGAGAGTGATCAAATGCATTTAATTTTCCAAGAATTTGTGCTTGTTAGCATAATACTGATCTGTTATTTATAGTAGAAAATATCTGCAACTTTGGAATGCCATTCTTTTGTAAATAGAAAAAGTAATATCTTTAAGTTCAGTAACTCAAGCATTTTGTCATAAAATAATAAGTGACTCTTGCATTAAAGATATTTTAATGATCATTCCCCATTTCAATACAAAGTAGTATAAATATCCTACCATGTTTTAAAGGTTATATTTTAAAATTTAACCACATAGATAGATGTTGTCCTGTAGAACTTTGTGCATTCCTTATTTCAGCTTCTTTGCTGCAATAACTTGCCTATGAATAATTCAGAGAACAAATATTATGAGAGGTTCTAGCTCTATAACCTTATCATGGTGTCCCCTTTTAAATTCAGGCCAAAGCAACTGCTTTATTAGTGATTACACTTACATCTTTCCACAAATGGCCTTTATCAAAAAGTCCCAAATCAATACATGTTGGCGTGGATGCGGAGAGACAGGAACTCTC
>CM052438.1:85155955-85186561 GCA_028533085.1 Varecia variegata
CGCTGCAAAGGTGCTGCGTTGCGTCGCAGGAGCCCGCTGCAGTAGTCGTGTGGCTCGCCCATCTGGCGCGGCGTTTATTCCTACGCCGTCCCTAGGGCTGCAATAATGTTCTGTGCCGTGGTCGGGTTTCAGCAGTCTTACCCCGCACACTGCGTTTGCGAGTCCTCGGCCCTCTGGTCTTCCAACTGGACCCTCATTGTATAGACAAGCTTTGATTGTTACCTCCGTGGAACTTGAAAAGCTCATGCCTTTCCCATAGGCTTTAGTTTCTTTTAAATGCAGCCTTTCTCCAAAATGAGGTGGTTTTGAGTTTCACAATCCATTGCCCCATCAGTATCTTATATTGACCTGATCTGTCAGTGATGTTCCAAATTTTATGTCTTGCTAGCATTTTGTATAATTAGTGTTAGTATAATATAGTATTAGTGTAATTAGTGGCATTATAAAAAATCCCAATCTAAAGTCCTGAGGTCTTATCTCTCAGGAGATGAGAGAGAGAGAGGGGAGGGAGAGAGAGAGAATCTGATTTATTTGTACTTTCTTCTATGACGTGACTAATCTATCAGTTTGCCAGCCGCTGTGGGACTCCTTCCACTCTGTTACGGTGTTAATCGCCCGTGATCACTTGTTCTTTTTATTCTCAGGGTGGTCTTTTTTTCGCTAGATCTACCGAGATTATTCAAAATATTCCATGTCTTGCCATCTCTACTTACAGAGAAAGAAAAATATATGTCAGTACTTTGTAAACAAATATATACTTGACAGGAAAAAATTGAATACTCAAATGTGTCAATACTCGGTTAAAGTTCATTAAAGTAAATATCCTATTATATTTCCTTCCATTGTATTAAAACTAGCTCTTACGTACTTTATTTTTACGTTTCTCTTTTTGAGAAAAGTATGAATTCATGATGAATTCATGGCTTTTCGTAAACATATATTCAACTTTTTATAATTAATGATAATAGCTCTTCCTTCCTGATGCTCAAATGTGTGCGTCCGAGCTAGGCGCAGCAGCTTTAGCTGACTCTGTCCTTTCAGCACCACTCTAGACATTTTTTAAGGTGTCTTTGCTTCCAACAGTAAGCTATTCCAGGAGCCTTTGGGTTTTTCTTATTTCTCAACATGGAATTATCTACTCTCAAAGGAATCTGGGTTCCTTTACCTGGAAAATAATCCTAGACAAAGGTATATATGGGATGATTTCACGTGGGTACCTTTGGTCAAAGGATCCGGCCATTTTATTGAGAGGGCCAGAAAAAAGGGTTTTTTTTTCAGGTCCAAAGTTCATACGATATTTCCAAATTAACCCTAAAATTACTGAAGCATACTTTTAAAGATTTTGTTCTAATATAAAAATTACAATTTGCTGCATTAGATTTTTAATTCTTTACCTATGAAATTATGAGATTCAGCTATGTGAAGATCTTCTATTGCATTGACTGCAGAAATTGACTTCATTTCATTGTCAATGAAAGTACATAAAAGGGTGAAATACACAGTAGTCATCAAAGGCTTTGACTTGTTAATGATATGGCACATGTATTCATTTAAATGTAACAAATTAATAGGCAATACTAAACAGTATTTTGTATAGCTTAATTCCTTTCTTCAAACATAGCCCAGGTAATAGAAAAGAACTTTAATTATAGCACCATAAGATCAACATGTAACCATACAGTGACACAAAACCAAAGTGAATAGAAAGGCATTATGAACAAGAATCCTTCCATAGTAGAATTCAAAGCATATTTGGTTGCTGGCATTTTTCTAAAAAAGGATGGTATCTGAGCAGTTTTGCTTCCTTTCAACACTCTTGCGTGTAGCATCACAAAACTCAGTCTCTGGAAAATGATTTCAAGAGCTAGACTGAATTACCAATGAGTCTGCCAAGATTCTCTGGCATTTGGGATTTGGCAGAACGTTGCAAAATAAGTTTTCTTAGACAATTCTGGTTTTGCTACAAACCCAAATGTCTAAGAAGTAATTCCAAATGTTCCAATCATGGATTTCCCTATACATCTCTTGATTATGTTATTTTTTTATCTGCCAGGGTTAAATGGCAAATCACACCAGCTTGAGAAGGGATCTAACACTGTGCTTTCTTATTTCAGTGAACTCTTTCAAATGCTCTTTAAAAAACCAATGTATAGTTAAAATTAATATTTTTAAAGTAAACCTATCAATGATGAATCATTTTTCAAATTTTCAGTTTTCTCTGCAGAGTTTCCTCTCATTCCACAGTCAGTCACATGGCCACAGGGACCAAGGCTTGCCAGAGGGACTAGTAGACTCCACTTGCCACTCTTCTCCTTGTTTGTCACATAGGGACACCTGTTTACTCCTAAACTTGGAAATAAGAACAATTCATATGTATAAATGTTGTTTATAGTGGGCAACGCAGAGAGAATTCTGTTACGTAAAGGTTTTTCCCCTCCATATTGCATTACATAATATTTGCTGGACTCAAAACACTTTATGCTCATGACAAGTGTTTAAGTGCCAAGTGAGTGGTAAAGACATTTTGTGTTAGCTGAGTTCAGGGAAGAGCAAAATGGGCACATGCATGAGAACATGGGAGGGACTTTCAGAGGAGGTGGGGCTTGCAGGTCCCCTGAGAGAGAAACGCGTTGAAGAGATGGGGAGTAGCACTGACAATGAGCGGGGCATATCAAGGAGGCATCAGGAAGCCGGTAGGGTAGTGGGAGTGGTCCAAGAACACTGGGAAAATTACGGAGGGCTGGGAAGGGCAGGCTCAGGCCAATAAAAGAGATAAGGGCCATCAGGTACTTCCTAGTGTCTGTTTGCTACATGCTAGAGCTCAGTGTCTTCTCAGTCCATCGTAGGAGGGAGGCATGATCGATAGGGAAACTGAGGCAGCGAGCATGAGTAGCTTGACTGGCATCACCAGTTCACTTGTTTTCATTCTTTTTGCTCCATTTCCCTAAAACAATCCTGAAAAAGTAGAATCTCACATATTTTTAAATCAACATAGAAATTTATTTTTCATTTTGATTATATCAAATAATTAAAATTATTTCATTAGGAACTGGAAAATAATCAACACTTTATAAGATGAAACATCTATCATAGAAATTTGTATTTTATAACATGATTTGATGAAATAGGTTTAAATGAACTTGTATGACTAGTAAGCACACTGAATTGGAAAAGAATCACATAAAATTTTTATTTATGGGTTTTATCTAATGTGTCTTGAAAGCTTTTGCTAGTCTTGGACAATTAGGCAAATCTAGACTATAGTTGGAAATTTGCTTTTATAAGGGAACTACTGTTTTTTCTTTTTTACCTAATCAAAAAAAGATACTGAGCTTCAAATAACAAGACTGACATTACTTTCAGTGAGAGAAGGTAAACAAACCTCTTTCTTTATGATGGTTTCACCAAGAACCAATCATCTGGTTGAAATACAAAAAAGTGGGTATGTTTACTTACTGGGAACATAATGACACTTCTTTAAAACATACACCTTCAACATTCTAATGGAGTTAACATGTCAAATAAGTTACCAAAAAAACCAAACAAACAAAAAATAAACTCTGCAAGCAAATCAGGCAGTTTATTTTGGTGAAATAATCAGTAATTTTGGTCTAAATCACCTGCGATATTCAGCATCACACTTCAACAGGTTGCTCTGACATCATCTGCACAGCTTGTTATCAAAGGTGTACATATCAGTATTGCTAATTGGCATGCACCAAGGGTCCAGAATAGGGTATTCGACTAGATGCAGTTGGCTTGTTTTCCCATTTGACGCTTAAGTTCTTATCAACAAGAAAGAATTATATGGCTGCAGCAGCATCTTTAGCATCGCTCTCTATTTAGAACTGCTTCATTCTGAAAGATTCATGATGACGCATCCACTGATATACTCTGTTGATTGTTAATTCTAAATTTTTTTAGTGTTTCTGGATGTATCCAAGACTGCTAGTTGCCTCCCTATTATTTTCCTATATTCCCTAATTTTGCTTAGCATGGCAATATGCCCAGCTAAATATTAATATTTACATTCTCTGGCCTTCTTTGCAACTCGAGGATTCTCAGAGGCCACAGTTCTGGCTGAAGAGCTACAATCACAAGCCACTGGAGCAGGGGTGGCTGCTAGGGAAGCTCTGGAACTGCAGCAGACCAGCCGGCGTGGCCGCGTCTTTGCCCCTTTCCCTTTCCCTGCGTCCTGCTGGAAACCGATGATGGCGGATGGAGGAGCACCGGTGTCTTTCTGCAGGGCCTGAGACTGTGCTTCTCACCCTAGAGGTGGTGGAACCAAGAACTAGAGAGAAGCTGGGGACCTAGGGACTTTGTAGAGCCACCACCTGAGCCTTGGGCCACCTACTGGAGCCTTACAGAAGGTGAGAGAAAAAGAACCTCAGTTTTTGGTTAAGCCAAACTCAATTCTGAACAGTTGCGCTGGATACCTTGCTACATTTACCAATGTAAAATAGGAAAGTTAAAAGCTAAAAGAATGACTTTAGAGCCTTTCCATTTTTAATATAAAATAGTATTGTATCACAAATAAATGCATCATTAAAAATTTGAAAAAAGCCATACAAAAGAAATGCAATGTATAAAAATAAAAGCATGTAAGAAGCCAGATTTTATATAAGTTAAATGATAGCCAGTGGCTACTATCACTGTCCCCATTTGATGGCAATCCTACTGGGAGAATGATTCTTTACATTAGATGGTAAATAATTAAGTCTTTGATTTCTAAAATATACATGGCCAGAAAAAGGAAATATCTCTTCCCCATAAGAAAATGACATTATCTGCCAAAATCTTGGAGGTGAATGCCAAAAACTAGATGAGTCAAAAAATTTGCTGGCATCAATAAATGCACAAGGTTTTAAATTAATCACATTCTTTGAAAAATGTTTATGATATAACCTTACTGCTTGTGATCCCTAGGAGCGTGACTATATTATTAAAGCCAAGAACGCAGAGTACTTGAAATGTAAAGCTAGATTCTGAAACGGAAGGGGCATGATCTCAATATTTCAGCCTGGATTAATAGTGATACCTTTTCCTCACCTGGGATATCACCCTCCCCAGGGTAAGCAATGTATGCAAACAGGCTTACTATTATTGTTTAATTGTCAAGAAAGCACTCCTAGGAGACAGAAGTTAAAATTCTCTGACATGGATGAACAATTAGAAAGGCGCACTTGGATTGCAGTAGAAGCATCACTCTTTTCACACACTTTCCTCTGCCATGTTCCTGGACTTGTGCATTGATACAATAATGTCTCAAAGTCCTTAACTATTGAATCAATGCTTTGTATGAGCACCTTCTTACACCGATATCCAATACACAAACCAGAATTAAAGCAGAGTAATGAACAGAAGATACGGAGTTAAAGAAGAGAAAGGGAGAATTTCACATGTCACATACACAAACCCTCCGAGCTAATGTTTTATTTGGCTTTCATAGGTGAAATAACTGAAA
Source organism: Varecia variegata (assembly GCA_028533085.1). Taxonomy (NCBI): domain Eukaryota; kingdom Metazoa; phylum Chordata; class Mammalia; order Primates; family Lemuridae; genus Varecia; species Varecia variegata. The sequence goes on from CM052438.1 coordinate 85,161,420, forward strand.
GATAGTCTCAGGAAAAAGGAAATTCTATATTCCCTGTATTCCTCATCTTTGGATGTATGTTAACATGCATCTTAAAATAGCAGGTGAAGACTCATTCATACAAAAATTTCTTGAGTGCCAAGTAGAATTAAGACACTATGGGGAATGCCAGGTATGATGGCATCTTGCTTATGATGTTCCAATCACTGTTGGATTTTGACTATGGATAAACTGGATTTCTTAAAATGCTATTGAAGTAGGTACAACTAGTATTTTGATTTATGTTTTGTTATATTGAGGCAGGGTGGGGCAAAGTGTGCATCTTGAAGTTACACAAAGCAAATGTCTTCGGGCAGTGGCATGTGTTATGGTTATACACCAGTCTACATTTGGACTCAAAACCCACCAATCTAAGCTAATTTTAAATTGAAATAGAAATTAATACACAGAAATGCTATTTTCTTTGGGGCTCCATTCTTTCATATCTCAAAGTGTAAAATGTAGGCAGGCTCAGTCCAGGATTCTGGAAAGTGTAACAGGCAGTTTGAGAATTACAGCTGCTTCCATCATATTTCTCCCTTCCCGATTTGTCTTTCAAAAGTGAAAACAACGAACACCCACTACTCTTTCTTCAGTGAACACGGATACTTTCTGACAAGGAAAGCCATTGATAATTATAAGACTATCACCCTAAACCTCCTAATTTAAAAGATTACAAATTTTAAGATTATGAATTCCCTTTGAGAATTATACCCCTCCATCACCCCCACCTCTTTCTTTGAGAAATAAAGGTTAATTTAATTAACTTAAATAATACTACATTAAAATCTACTAATAAACCTAAAATGTTTTATTTTCTCGAAGGAGGGCTAGGATTTCTTAAAAATGATAATAATAACAATAATAAGGATTAGACACAGAGGAGTTCATAGAAATGAATGTAGTTCTATTTTAATATGTTTTTATTTCATTATGTTAGAGAGAAAAGAATTAAATTCTGCTTTTTATTACTGAAGAACAATAAGGAATTAATCTGGAATAATTCAGGAAGTTATTATAAAATAGTAGCTCTTCATTAAATGTCCCTAATGTATTTAGCATATCACAAAGTGGTGTGGTCAGCCTAGAGGTGATTATTTTACATTTCAAAACACTGCACCTCTTTTTAAACTCCGGGATGCAAGATGCACTGCTGCAGCCTGCCAAGCTGCACTGTTGCAACTCTGAAAACATCCACCTGTAATTAAAGAACAAGCACACAGGGAATGCTAAATGAAAGGTGTAACATTTAGCGCACCAATTGATTTAAAACATGTCTTTCACTCCCTTTTTTGGCAACTTGTGAATATTTTTGCATGAATTTAACTTGTATTGATTTCTCTTAACATCTTAAAAATACACCCCTGACACAGGTCAAATAATCCTATTATTTGTGAAGTCTTTCAGAACCTTGTACAGCTGAAGAAACTAAAGGGCAGGGAGTCTAGGTGAGTTGCTCCTGGAATGACCTGGTGAGTGGCCAGCCAGGATGGGAACTCCGGTTCCTGGAGTCTCAGTCAAGTACTCTCAACTCCACTGCTATGAGAGGTACCAAGGAATTTTAAGCACTGCCACTGTCGATGATATACAGTGTTTTCAAAAGCTTCCATGCTCGGTTTAAAGTTCCACTAAGCATATCATTGCTTGTCAGCTGTTGGGACATACATACTAAATAAGATGACACATGATAGCTTGTGGAGGAAGACAGGCAGTGAATTTTCAAGGAGAACTAGAAGCCCCATCAATTATTACAGCCTCTAAATACTCAGCATTCAGCCTGCATGAGCTCTAGGGCTATGGAAAATGGTTTAGAATTGATTGTAAGCCTCAGTAGCTGAGAACAAGCATGCAAAGGGTACAGAAAGAAACCAAAACTTGGGTAAGCACTTAATCTTATCATGATTGGGATATATGAGAAAGGAAGAAAAGCAATGTTTTTCCTGCAGGTATTTTTCTTCAGAAGCACAGAACTAAAAACTGGTAGAAGATCAATTAGTAATCAAGCCCATTATAGAAGATAAAGAGAAAACGTGTGAAGACCCCCTAATCTTAGGGTGAAAGCTGCTGAATTACTACTAATATTCTATCTAATCCAAATAAAGAGGCTGATATTTTTACATTTTTTCCATTCTCAAGGCAAGTAGAGTAATTATTTGTCTCTACTCAATTTTCTAGTTATATTGACTAATAGCTCCATACACGAGAAAAAATTTACTTGTTAATTTTGGTCTGTCGAAGACAAAGGTTTTACATTCTTATTTTTCCATTACTAGTTCATAATGAAAATTGAATTATTTGGGATTAAATAAAATGGTGAATTTTTCAGCATTACTGTCTTTGTGCCAAACTTGTCTCTCATTCCAGCAATTCCAATGTTCAGTGGACCCATCCACAACCCTTTGCCCTGCTCTAGTCCAGTGGTCTTCACTCCCCTCCACTTCCCACCATCATGGACAAACTCTGGGCTTAGTCATCATGACAGTTCTCCAACCTCTGAGATCGCAAGTGGTCAGAGCTCATTCTCTCACTTTAGGCCAAACACATAGCTAGTTGCTCATTTTTTCACTCCCACTACATCTGTTCATTCGCACTATTTGCCACCTTAATGTTTTTCTATTAACCTTTAATCAGTTCTGCTGGTCTCACGTCATTCCTTAACTAACCTAGATCATAATGCCAGTTACTTGGATATTTCTCTCCCATCACCCTCATTTTCCTTTCTTGTTTATCCTTCTGTCCTATCTGTTCTATCAATTCAATGTCAAGACTAAAAAATACCTCCTCTGTGCCTGCACTTCCTTTCTCTCTTCTGTGAATTAACCGGTCATATCCATTAACCATTTACCTATCAGGATTTTTGCCTTTCTGATAAGGATACTAATATCTTGTTATATGAATTGTATAAGTTTAATCTGCATATTCATATTTCATCTATATGGATTGCAAGTATCTTGTCTCAGATTCTTCTCTTTTAATTCAAATATGTATTTTATTATACAGAAATTTTTAATTTTAATATATTCAAATTTTTTAATCTTTGTATCTTGATCAAGGTAACTTTCCCCACCATGAAATAAGAATATTCACTTATATTTTCTTATAATACTTCTAAAGTTTTATATTTCACATTTTGTAATTTCACAGAAGTAAAATTAATTTTGTGTATGGTGTGTTAAAAGATAAGCTTTACACAGATTAAATTTAGTAGTGTTTATAATCTGAGTAAAGAGCAATTCATGAATTGGGCAACACTCAGAACCAGAAGAGGTTCAGAAAGTTCCCCACAGCAGTGTGTGGCAAGATTTTATAGGCCAAGGCTGGAAGCAAAGTAGAGAAATGACCTGATTGGCTGCAGTTAGGCATTTGCCTTAATGGGCATGGTGTGATAGTTGGCTGCCTGTGATTGGCTGAAGCTCAGCTGTTTGTGATTGGCTGAAACCCAGCTATTTGTTACAACAAATGTACTCTCAAGTTAGGTTTGGGGTTGTTTAGGTACTAAGTAAGGTTACAGTTTGTTATAAAGAAGCTCATAGGACTAGTAGAGAGACAGCCTCAGGCTAATGGGCTCCTGCTTATTGCATTTAACAGGTGTTAGGTAGAGAGCAGATTTTATCTTCTTTAATGTTGTTAATCAACTGTGCCACTTGCTGAAAGTTCAACCACAACCACTAATCTGTGATGCCACCTCTGACACATTCCTGGGTTTATTTCTGGGCCCTTTATTTTGCCTCATTTAGTTTGGTTAAACCTGTGTTTACACTGTGTAGTCTTAATTACTAAGCTCTAAAATGCATGCTGTTATCTAGGAAGGCTATTCTCAGATGTTCTCCAATATTTTCTTAGCTATTCTTGGTCTTCATTTATTTTGCATGAATTCTGGAATCAACTGGCCAAGTTCTACAAAGAGAAAAAAAAAGAAAGGAAAGCAGAAGGAAGGAGTGGAGGGAGGGAGGGAGGGATGGAGAAAAAGGAGGAAGAAGGAAAGAAAGAGAAAGATTTATAGTCTTATTGGTATTTTATTAAAATCAGAGTTAATTATTCAGATTAATATGACTATTAATTTATCTCATCTATGAATATGGTATATTATTCACCATATAGTTAAGCATAATTTTGTATTTTTAAATAGTTTTTTTATTCTTCTCATCTTCTATAGGATTTATTCTAGAACCTTATAATTTTTTCTTTTGCTTTATTATATTTTCTAATTAGAAGTTGCTAGCCAATAGGAATGTACTTGATCTTTATATAAGAATTTTAAATTCAGCATGATTTCTAAACTTTCTTATTTGTTTGTGTGTAATTCTCTTGGACTTTCTATGCAGATAATCATGTTTATGAATAAGATAATTTTATTTTTTTCTATTCTGATGTATATTCTTTTAAATTTTTTTGTTATTGTTTACTATAGAGGTTTGGTAGATACCCTTTATTAAATTGAGGAAGTTCCTTTGTATTCCTAGTTTGCAAAAGGTTCCTGTTGTTGTTGTTGTGCTAACATTAATGTATGTTGAATTTTATTGAGCCTGTTGCAGCATCTTTTAAAATGATTACGTAGAGAAGCCTGTGTTTGACACTGATTCTCTATCAGCCCAATAACTTTAGTTACCCACAGTGCCAACCAAATGAGACACAAAATTGTTCTAAATTCCAGTCACATCAACATTGGCTTCTATGCCTACCCCACAATGAGCTACTCGTAGGGATACACTAAAGGATTTTATAGATCTCAAAAAACCCCAATATAGAAAGCTGCATTAAATATTCTTCTTGACCTTGGACCTTCTTAACTACCTCTCTCTAGACAGATAACACATCTAAAGTCTCCAACAAGGTGTCCTAAAATATATATTCTCTCTTTCTGACAAATGATTCCCAAAGGATATCATGAAATTTATTTCTTTTCCCTACATCGCAGCAGAGGAATTTTGGAAATGAATGAGATGGAAGTAAAGTAGCCAGCTGTGGGTGGTCTGGAAGTGTTGGGTTTCCCATCAGCATTTTGTAGTCCTACAGACATATGAGAATAGACTTTCAAGGTCTTCAACAGACTTTTCTATCATTAAATCATACGGTATTCTCAGAATAGAGCCAACTTGTTCATAATGTATTACTGGCGCCATTACTAAATTCTGTTGGTAAATAATTTATTAAGGATTTTATAATTAGGTTTATATAAATTTATGTTTTACATACATATATATAAAATGTATATACCTTATATATAACATATATATGTATTTTATACATTTATATAGTTCCCCTTCCATTTATTGTCTGGCCAAAGGCATGTCTACTTTACTAATTCTTTTATAGAACCAGCTTTTGGTTTTACTGATGCTATTTACTATTTCTTGGGTTTTAAAAATTATTTTCTGATTTTTCTTTATTACTTTCTTCCTTCATCTTTCTTTGAATTTGCAATGTTTTATTTTTTATCTAACTTCTTCAATTGAATGATAAAGTCATTTGTTTTTAACTTTTCTTCCTTTTGGAAATTTACACTCAGGACAATTTATTTTCTTCAAAGGAAATTTTGTTGTATCTAAAAATATTTCATGCATGCACTATGCTATGTTGTTTAGTTTTTCATACTTAATAATGTTCATTGTGTTTTGGATCCACAAATTATTTATGCATGTTTTTAAATATCCATACATTTGGTTTAGACCTCTTTTGTTTTGTTTTGCTTTTGATTGTCAATCTTATTATGTTTTGGTAACAGAGTATTTTTAGCATTCTGCTGCATTCTCATAATTTTCTCAACTTTGTCTTCCAGAAACATTGACTAAATTTCAGTGAGTGTATTTTTTATTTATTGTAAATCCCGTGTGCCCAGTTATGAGCATCTTCCCCCTAAGGAGCTTATCAGGGCTTCTCTGAAGCCAGGAGGGAACCTATTTTCAGCTCTTTAGTTCAGTGTGTGTGTGTGTGAGAGAGAGAGAGAGAGAGAGAGAGACAGACAGACAGAGAGACAGAAAGAGAGAGAGGGAATAGGGAGAGAGCAAGGGAAGGAGGGAAGGAGAATGTAGACCCTACACACACTTTTGTGCAGATGTACTTTTTAATTTATCCCCTACAAAGAGGCCCTAGGAGAGACAAGACCTTTTTCTTTCTTTCCTGGTGCTAATTCCCAGACACTGGGCAGAATGATGCTAAGAGGGGTGACACTTTCCACTGCAGGCCATGCTGGTGGGCTGCCCTCCTCTCGGGCCCAGGCCCGTCTCCTGTCCCACTGTAGCATCTCAAGGCTGGTGCTCACGGCCTTTCCTTGTGCCTCGCATTCCTCAGTGTCTGCTCAGAGGCCTTGTACACGTGGGAGGAGGAGATGCATTCACTCCCCTGCCCTAGGGCCATAGCCGAAAGGTTTCCTAACTCCTCCCTTCTGGGTTTTTCTCCTAAACTCAACTGTCTTTCATTTTAAGATAAAACAAACACCCACTAAGCCTCTGTGCGCTGTTCTAGCTATGATCTTCACTTTCTTCTCTCCTCAGTTGAGGTACAAAGATACACCTACTAGGTCTCCTTGCTATAGCCCTCATAGCAGACCTTCCTTTTCTTGCTCCTTTTCCCTGAAAACAGGACTCCACATCACCCCCCTCCCCACTCCAGAAACAATCATTTAACTCCTACTGCTCAACTTCTCTGCTATAGTGACCCATTATCACCCCAGAATAAAGTCCCCACTCCTTCACAGGACTCAAGAGGCCCTAGACCAGCCTTCTGCCTTTATTCTCTTGTGTGTCACCATCCCTTTCTTAAAAGCTCCAGGAGTTCCATAACACTCCTAGAGTGTTCAAAGCACAATGTGACTTCGTGCCTCTTTGCTTTTGCAGGTGTTGTTCTCTCTGCTAAAATGATTTCTCTTTACCTGCACAGAAAACTTTCAATCAAACTTCAAAACCAAGCTCTGAGATTTTCTCCTTGGTGGATCCTTCTCTACTTGCCACAGATACAATTAATCTCTCTCTTCCATTGCATTATATGTTTAAATGGTTCATCTGGTACTAAATTTGACATACAATACTGAAAATATTTTCCTAGATATTTGTTCCCATCTATTATACCCTGTGTTCTTGTTAAGGTGGGACTCATAGTTTATTTGTCAATAAATTCCCAATAGGTATCACATTGCCTGGCATATGGAAGCAATCAATATATGCTTATAAACATTCAATGGGATGCTATAACTAGCTATAGCAGTCCCTCGGTATCCACGGTTGCGTGGATGGCGATCCACGGTTGGAGTCCACCCTGGTGGATGCCAAATTCAAGGATGCTCAAGTCCCTGATATAAAATGGTGCAGTATTTACATAGAACCTGCACACATCCTCCCCTATACTTTAAATAATGTCTAGATTACTTATAATATATGATACAATGTAAATGCTATGTAAAGTGTTGCTATACTATACTGTTTTTTAAATTTGTCCTATTTTTATTGTAATTTTTTATTGGCTTCATTTTTGTATATTTTCAATTGTGGCTGGTCGCATCCATGGATGCAGCACCTGCAGATACAGAGGGCTGGCTGTATCTTGGTTTTATAGTAAAAATTCATAAATACTCTTATAAAATAAAAAGTAGTTTTTAATTGTTGTATATGTGAATACAAAGGTAATGAATGAAGGAAGAATTTGGCATTGGAAATCCAGAATCTTGGAATGTCATGTTTCCCAACATCGTTACCAATCCCACTGAATGACGGGGGTTACGTAACAACGCTGGCCAAGGACCTCTCTCCAAATCGCAAGAAAGCACAGCTGCTCTTGGGTGTTTGAACCATAAAGTTATAAATGACATCAGTAGTACCTATGAATTTAGATGTTCCAGGGCATTTGATTGAAGATGCATGTCTGTTAAATAATGTCACTTTGATCTGTGCAAATCTGGGATGTTAACTTTTATCTGCTTGATAATGTTCTACATCTTCCCTGGACCTGCATTAATTCTCCCTGAATCTCTTTCTTTTTCATCTTTGGATCTTCTTTATGTTTGTAACTGCTTTTTCTCCATTAGTGTCTGTTTTTATCACTTTGTGTCAACTGTTGTTCAGTTTACACAAAATAGTAGCCAATATATGTTATTTTGAATCAAAAAATAAAAAAAGGTTTCTGTCTATTAGAGAATATGAATTAATGTATTGTTTTAAATGTATAGGTGTAGGTTAATTCAAGGGATTAAATATTCCACATGGATTAAATTATCATTTAAAACCTTTTAAGAAATAATTTATTGCTGTCATCACAATGCCCTGATAATAATGGTGTCTGAAGTATTTTCATGGTGCTTTACAGTATACAAATGTTTCTGATAGACGTTATATAGTTGTAGACAATAGGGTGGAAGGCGGATGGTGTCGTTTCTCTTGCATGGTTGGGGAGGTGGAGGCCTGAGCATACGGCCCCTCAGCAGTACATCTGGTCTGGGACCCAGGGTCTAGGATCCAGGGTTAACTCTAGTGCAATGTCCTTCTCCTGTTCATCTCATGTAAGGATTACAGTGGAAACAGAAATGATAGAGACCTTGCTTGCAGCCTAAGGTAGAAAATAAAAATGATCCCACTACATAGCATGACATAATGCAATGCTTCTCAAACTTTGGTCATGTATTCATCCCTATAAAAGTCAAAACCAGCTGGACACAGTGGCTCATGCCTGTTATCCCAGCACTTTCGGCAGCCGAGGTGGGAGGATCACTTGAGGCCAGGAGTTCGAGACCAGCCTGGACAGCATAGAGAGGCAACATAGAGAACCCTATCTCTATAAAAAACTTAAAATTTAGCTGGGTGGGGTGGTACACACTTATAGTTCCAGCTATAGAGAGAGAACCTGTCTCTTTAAAAAAAAGTCAAAACCAAACAATAACAAAATGAAATCCTTATGGACCCCTAAGTCCTATGTTTATTATAATATAATGTTCCTTAAACATGCACACATAAAACATAAAATATAAATTGCTTATGCTCCTAGTTATGATATTACTCTCCACCAAAAATAAATTTACAAATTAAATGAAAATAACACTAAAAGGCAAGAAACCTCAAATTATCCACATGCATTTAATGGGATTGATAATGCTACTTTCTAAATATAAATCACAACTTCCAAGAGTACCAACTGTTGGGTCCAGGTTGTTTTCAGTTTGACATAGTTATATTACCATATATCCTTGCTCTTTCAAGCTACTATAACAAAATACTGTAGACAGGGTGGCTTATAAAAAACAGAAATTTATTTCTCATAATCCCAGAGTCTGGGAAGTCGAAGATCAGGGAACTGGCAGATTCAGTGTCTGGTGAGGGCCAGCATTCTGGTTCATAGACAGTGTACCTTCTTGCTATTCCTTAGGCCTATGTGATGAGGGTGCTAATCCCACTTATGAAGGCTCTGCCCTCATGACCTAATCACCCCCAAAGGCGCCACCTTATAACACTGTCAACTTGGGAGGTAGAGCTTCAACATATGAACTCTGGGGGAGCACAGCATTCAGATCATAGCACCATGTAGCATGTGAAAAGTCAATTACCCTCGACTTTTCTCTAATCAATTATTCTAACCTTCACAGCAACTTATAAACCCATTTTTTCTTCACTTGACCCAACCACATCATCTACATACTAAGTCTGCTCCTGAGATTTTTCATCTGGCAAGCATAAATAAATTAGTTCCACTGCTAACAACACATTTTTAAACACAGGCATACATGCAATGTATATCCTAAAATAATGGGATAGTGCTTGGTTATACATTAGTCCTCCAAATAATCATTACAGAATACTCTTATATTAATTTTTCTGATTATGATCAATATGTAAATATAATTTAAAATGTATCATAGCAAACTCCAAGTTCCCCTACAATATACCTGCTAACCCCCAGAGATCCACAGACAATAGTTTAAGAAGAGCTAATATAGTGGGAAACTGTTCTGTTTTAAACTGAACTGAACTCAATATCCCACTAGAACAACCATAAAACAGGACTAGATGAGGCAACAAGTAGTGAGAACTGAAATTCTCTGGAGAGGGAGAAGCAATGAGCAAGGCGAGCCCCGTATTCCTCATTCTCCGCCTGGGACCATTTTTTAACAGGTGGAAGGGTGGAGTCCATGCCACACAAGGTGTCTGCTGAGCTGTGGAAGCAGAGATCAGTGTCCTGGGCAGCTAAAGAGGCCGGAACCTACAGAGCAGGACCCCAGGAGGAGAGAGCTGTATGCAGCCGGCCCCAGAATCTGCAAGCTGAGCCCCTGAGTCTCTGGCTGAGGTCTGGGCTGAACATGCACAGGCCAGAGCTCCCCAAGACCAGAAGAGGGAGGCTCCCATGGGATAAAGATCAGGACAGAGGTACCGCAGGTTGCTAAATTCATCTGCCAAAAGGCAAATTCAAGGAGCTCAGCTGAAATCCAAGCATGAAAGAAATTCAAGTCCAAGAAACTTTGGTGTCACGACTTACAAATGAGATTTGAGATCAAATGAATGGTCTTCACTATTTGAGAACAGCTAATAATATTGTTACCATGTTATGGGTAGGACTTCTTTGAATTTTCAGATAAATATTTTTGTTTTATGAGCTATTTTTAAGCCTCTGCTATTTTAATTGGAATGGATATTACAGTCTTTCATTTATGTAGTGGGTTTTGAAACCAGAGAGAACTTAATGAATTAGACCCAGCTCCCTTCTGAGCTCTGGTGTCACGTTGTTTACGAAGCCTGATGAAAATGATAATTTTTTCCAACCTTCAGAATGAGTATTCACTTTTTCTTCTTTTAAATTAGTAAAGACTCTCACCTTACATGCAACCAGGGAAAATGAAGCCTGAACAGAACAAAAATGTCCCTTCCCTCTGGACACAATAGGCTTCTACTTTGCTTTAACTGTGTCTATATTCAGCAGATAACTTCTCATCAGAAAACGTATTATGAAGTAAATTCATCCCTTTTGGATGTGAACTTTTGGCTTCTCTCTCTTTGCATGTTAAAATTTGGTCAAAGATGACTTCAACATCCCAGAAGGACTTCACATCCACAAAATGCCTATCTAGCTCCTTGCCTTAAAGGCTTATTTAAACAGAAAAAAAAGAAGAAAGAAAGAAATATATGGATTTCATTGTTTTCTTCCTGAACCTTTAGTTTATAGGTAAAGTATTTTCATTTAGTAACACAAGACAGCCTCGTTTGTCCAGCCCGATGAGACAGCGGATTTGAGAAGAGTCCCTTTCAGGTTGGGTCTTCTGAGTTTTTAAGCCACAAGAACAGACAGATGTAGGCGTGCACCACATAACGATGCCCATGGCAGGTCAATGGGGAACTGCGCATACAAGGGTAGTCCCATAAGATTATTACATCATATTTTTACTGTATCTTTTCTATGTTTATATATACAAGTACCATTGTGTTACAAGTGCCTACAGTATTCAGTAAAGTAACGTGCTGTACAGGTGTGTAGCCTGGCAGCAATAGGCTATATCACATAGCCTAGGTGTGTCGTAGGTTGTAGCACCAAGGTTAGTGTAAGTGCACTCTGTGATGTTCGCACAAGGATGAAATCTCCTAACAGCACATTTCTTGGAACATATTCCCGTCATTAAGCAACATATGACTGTATCTAGAAATGATACTAAAACACTTCATTTAAAGTGGCAACTGGCCATGCCTGATGAGAGCACAGGGAGAGTATGTGACACAGAGATAAACTGAAGTCACAGAGAAGGGAAAGAATATTTTCAGAGAGCTTGTTCTTAAAGAAAGAAAAATCTTTGAATTCCAAAAACCATGACAAGAAAAAAGGAAAATGTACACACACATATACGTATATACACATACGTGTGTGGGGAGCTATGTATGCGTGTGGAGAGAGAGACAGAGACAGATGGAAATGCTTTTCCAGATATTAAATTTCTGTGTCCTTTCTCACTCTGTTGAGAGAGGGCGTGATGACTCCCAAGAAAAACACACCTCTGAGCAGTGACTGTATTTCTGTTCTAGTTTCCCACATGCTGCCACCACGGTGAAGGAAAGGGACAGGGAATAAGTCCTTTCCAGAAAACACTCAGTTATCTTTAAGAGGGAGAAGTATGAGTAATTTTATAATATGTGAAGATTGCAGAATAATCAGCTCTTTGAGATTTTGAATTAAGATATGGCTGTTGCCAATTGGTCAGTGGTCCCCTAAAGATGCTCAGGCTGTCTACCTCTAGGAGAGCAGGCAGATATTTATTCAGAAGGGGGTGTTGGCCTTTAAGCTTGCATTTCTGAAGGAAGAGCTGTCAGGCCTGAGAGTTGTGGGGAAAAGGAGAGGAGGGAGTCAGAGTTCTAGACTGTAGCCTGTGCCTATGCCCTGCATGACTTTGAATTTCAGGCTCAGCTTACCCCCAGGGACAGCAGTGTGTGGGCTCAAGGGTAAGACAGCTGCAAATGGACACTATGCCTGGCTCCAGGACAGGGCGGAGCCGGGCAGTTGGCCAAGCCACGCTCTGCCTATGTCAATAGCCTCCTATGCTTTCAGCATTCCACTGCAAGGGTGTCCCCAGACAATCACAACTGATCTCCCTCAGTGGTCCCTGCCAACTATGTGAGAGTGACATCTTCAGGCCAGCCTGCTGTCTGAGCAGAACCGCCCTGGGCCATGAAGCAGGAAGTGCTGCTCCTTCATTTTCCTGGTCTGTAGGCAAGCACTCTGGGCTCAGGGTGGATTCATGCTCCTTCACCTGTTACCTGGGGAAGGAGGTGCCCGGGTCCCTTGCCACATGTCATAAAGTCAATGCTTCTCTACCATGTAATAATTTACATGCACTTTCCATGCAACTTTCCATGTTATCTTGCTCGAGAGCAGCAGTTTTGCCAAGTGACATGGCAAAGAGTAGTACCCATTTTACAGATAAAGAAAATCTGAGGTAATGATGTAGGTGACTCCCCAAAGTGGCACAGCTAATAAGCAACACAACTGGCACTCAGGCACAGTGCTTTAAACCAGCCCTCAATGACATGTCACTTTTCAATGTTTGCTCCCAAACCTCCTCCATCACCAGTGGTGGCTCTCCATAGAGTTGACCCAACTTGCCAAACAGTTTCGGTCTCCCAAACCAAACTAAGCCATGTGAGTAAATAATAATCTGTTTCTGTTCTAAGTAAGCACTGATCCAGCGTGATTGGCACCCAAGGGACGTGGACACAAGCCAGCAGAGAGAACGCTGGGCACACGGCTTCCTCCAGCTGGGAACTGGCTCCCAACTGCCTCCTCGCCCTGCTCCCCTTCAGTCTGCTCTGCACCCCACAGCCCCGTGTTCACCAGCCCCACCCACCCCCACCTCCAGTGTCTTCAAAAGCTCTGCCATGCTGTTAGCAAAGTTAAGTTTTTAAAAACAACTTGCCTCATCTTGTTGGGATCATCAAGGTTGCATCCTAACCTTAAATATAACCAAATTTGTAGTATTCAAGTAACAATAAACGTAGTTTAAATAATCACATGATGTAAAAATAATTTCAAATTTAAAAATGGAAACTAGGGAAAATATTTGTAACTTATCTCACAGAAAAGGTTATCTATCTATCTATATATATATATATCCCTTAAATATATAAAGAGTATCTAAAAATAGGGGGGGAAAGGGCAGTGGTACTACAGAAAAATGGTCACACAGATTAAAAAATAGAAGTTGTTCCCTATGAAAAGATGTTCAGCCTTGTGCATGCTAAGAAAATATAAATCAAAACTACCTGGAGATATTATTTTAACTATAATTCCTACATGTTTATTATAACATTGTGTTGCCAAAGGGGCCCATGTCTCATCTTTCCACAGAGCTTGTGCCCACACAGAAGACAGGACCATGTTTTATATTTCTATATTTCAGTAGCATCTGGATGCATATCTGATTAATAAACATCAGAGGAGTTAGTGCTGTGGACGCTACTAATGATAATTTGTAACTCTTCAAAGTTGCCACAGTCTCCAGAACTAGAAAAAGACCATAGATGAAGGGGTGCCTGTAGAAAAAAACACTTACTTTCTCTGCCTAGGGTGACTCTATTGCACTGGAATGGAACATGCAGTCATCTTCTTGCCTGGGTACAATTTTGAAAAGAAAAAAAAAAAACCAGTGGCAATTCATAAGGCTATTGTGCATTTTCAGTCTTTTTCTGGCAGCACTCTGGAACATTCAGAGAAAGCTCTTTAGAAATCTGGGACCATGCATCTAAGTCATAATATTTCAGCCCCTCCTCAAGGATGTCGCAGATTAGTATAGATCACAAAGTGATTTTTGATCAATACAGTGAAAACAAAGGTTTAAAGCAAGACAAGTCTGAAAGTGGCTGTGTGTGATGCCTGTGAGAGGATGCTGACTGGGCAGCTCGGCAGCATAAACTGGGGAGGGGCAGAGCTAAGGACAAAACAAGGTGCTGCCAATTGTGTTGGTTCACAGGTGACAGAAAAAATGTCTCCAGGATATTTACTTCTAAATGTCTTCCTGCAGCTCTTTTAATAAGCTTTCCATACTGAATGATACAATGAAAGGGCTCAATTCCAAATATTATGACATTTTATGTAGTCATTATTTAAAATACTTCTAAAATGACAAAAATAGCACAATGTTAATGAGAAAAAAGGCAGTTTTGCATAGTCTTGACAAAGTTAGAATAAAAAAAGATAATCTCTAATGGTAGGGGAGGTTAAATCTACAATTAGGTTATTGAGTATGAAATGTCCAATTTCGTTAAGTACTAAATTTAACAGTTGATATCTCTGACATTTCACTTTGACACTTCTTGTTTTATTTTTATTGTGAAGGTACATTCTCAGTCTTTCAAACATACATTTTGTCTTGTGATTATCTTCCCCCCCTTTTTTAGAGGAATTTTTGTGAAACCATAGATAAGTCAAAAATTCGTGTTATTTTCAAATATGAGTTCCTTCATGGAACCAATGCAGTGCAGACAGCTCGAAGTAGGAAAGAAGTGTTCAGGAAGTTTGTGGCTAATGAGCCTATACTAAATCGATGGCTTGAGAAGTTTCATTCTGGTGATTTTAATCTTGAAAATGAGCCACATGGGCAACCTGAGACCAAGGTGGATAATGATGAGCTGAAAGCCGAAGTGGAAGCAAATCCATCTCAACCTGTGTGTGAATTAGCAGCAAGGTTTGATGTTACTATTCCAACAATACTGGACCATTTGAAGCAAATGGGCAAGGTAAAGAAGCTGGATATATGGGTTCCCCATGAATCAAACAAGTGTTAGCAGAGAAATTGTCTCGAAGCTTGCCTTTCTTTGCTGTCACGACGTAAACGTGAACCATTTCTACACTGTATTGTTACATGTGATGAAAAATGGATTCTCTTTGACAATAACAAACATTCAGCACAATGATTAGATAAAGATGAAGTGCCGAAACACAGTCAAAAACCAAATATTGGTCAAAAAAAACTAATGGTATCTATTTGATGGTCCAGGGCTGGTATTATCCACTACAGCTTCATGAAACCTGATCAATCAATTACAGTGGATGTCTACTGCAACCAACTGGATGAAATGATGAGGATGCTTGTGATTAAACAGCTGAGGTTGGTCAATAGAGACAGGCCAATACTCTTGCAAGACCACATATCGCACAAACAACACCTCTCAAGCTACAGAAGCTGGACTTGGAAACTCTCTGTCATCCACTGTATTCACCAGACCTTGCATCACTGACAACCACTTGTTCCAGGCTTTGGACCACGTCTTGCAAGGAAAAATATTCAATTCTCAACAAGCTGTGGAAAATTCCTTTTGTGATTTCACGGCCGCTTGCTCCCCAGGCTTCTTTGCTGCTGGCATACACAAGCTACCATTAAGATGGTAAACTGTGTCGATAGTTTAGGTGCATAGTTTGATTAATTGTACTGCTTCTTGTTTGAGATATAATCAACCATACCTTTGATTCAAAATTGGACATTTCATATTTAATGACCTAAATAATATACCTAATGTAGAGATGTTGTACCTTCAATGATATGTGTCTATAAGAGAAAAATAATGTTCTGATTTGCTTGGAATTGTAAAGTGAACAAAAACTGTAAAAGGGAAGAGAAATGTTCAGTGTAACTACCAAACTTCACATTGTTAGCTTCTGCACAAGTGTTGGTACAAACATTAAATATGCTATTACTTAAAACTATTAACATAACATTAAAAAGCACCAATCCATAAATTTTTACTGCTATAATCAATAATTAGAGGTACTTAAACAGATTTTTCTAAGTAGAGGGCTAAAGTTACACTGCTCATAAATATTATATACAGTTTTATAATTGAGTTAAATATCCCTCCTTTAGGTTCTTTAGTTTCCTCTCGTATTTATTAGTTTCAATACCTTATTTAATGTGCGATAGGACACAGGGAAACAGCAGTGGCATGCCAGCCCCAGCAGGCTGGGTTCAGGACACAGGGCCTTGTACACCAAGTTTTCTAGAGTTACAGACTTCGCTGAAGGGATCTGTGAGCACCAGAAATCCTCCCGCGAGTGCCAGAGGGGAAGTCCTTGATGTCTCAGTCTTGGTTTCCTTAGAAAGGAGCCTATTCAATAACTTGGGTTCCCTTTTTGAGGACAAACGGAATCTCAAAATTTATATTTGCTTTAAAAAAAAGACTTGCACAACTCAAAGACAAGGCACAGTCCTAGTAGTGGATAGAAGAGAAGCAATTTGGAGTTGAAAGGTGAAAAATGACTGGCAGCTTAAAACTAGCCTTTTTCCAACACATCCTTGGTGAGGAGGGAGCTGCGAGGTTGGTGAGGGAGCTAATGGAGAGGCCTGTCGTGTCCAGGTATGGGGTCACGGTGGGCAAAAGGAAAAGGGAGTAACCGTGGTGATCACAAAACACTTCCTTTCTGCAGAGCCTGTCTTACACCTGTCAGCAAAGGTGACCCAAACATGTTTCTACCTGAAATTGTCAAATGATTCTGCAGACCCAAAGCTGGGACTACAACCGAAGGAAGCGTCCCTATGGTCACAGAAGGCACAACTCAGGGCAAACAAAAAGCATTCTGCGGGGCAGGACTTGACAGGTCCAAACGGAGGTCGAGGTACACACCGGACACCACCAGAATCAAAGGAGGCCTCAGGAGTATGTCAGGGAAGGTCTGCCCAGGAAAATCTGGCAAAGTTCCCAAAGCAGCTGGGCAACAAGTATGCCCTGATGGTCTACAGCATGGTAGGGCTGAGCGCGGTGTGGGTGGGTGGAGGGAGCAGATGCACCGGAGAGTGCTGGCAGTGGCGTGGGTGAGGGCAGCACTGCACACGTGCAGGTGTTCAACCCACGTGAGGGTCGCCTTACCCAGCCCCAGGTGGAAGGGCTGTCCGTGACTGCTCTCTAAAGCAGAGGAGCCTGAGCAGAGACGTAGCGGTGGGACGACGGGGAGGCGCAGAGGTGGGAAAACGTGCCTCAGCGGAATGAACACAGAGTGCGTTGGCAGAGAACGCGGGGCAGGTGCGAGCCTGGAAAGTCACGCGAAGTTGGGTCTTATTTTCTACCTAATGAGTAACCACAGTGATGCCATTTAGAATAGAAACCTGCAGCAGGGTGGGAAGGATGTTAGGAACGAGTGGAGAAACCTGCGTGACTAGCTGGGAGCTGCTCCGATGCTAGGGCAGCGGGCGAGCAGTGATGCGGGTCTGTACCAGGACCGCGGCAGGGCCGGGGGCCGAGGACAGGGTGGGGGCCGATGACTGCGGACTGCAGGTGGCAGGAGGGAAGGTGGCCTGGCTGCGGACTGCAGGTGGCAGGAGGGAAGGTGGCCACAGGTCCCAGCCCCTGCGCTGGACAAGACTGAAGGGGGAGGAGAGCAGTTCTACGGATAAAGACAGCGATTCTGGTTGCGCAGGTAAGACGTTCTGCATACGGGGTGCGGGAGGGTCCTCAGACCGGAAGGTAGGAGCAATCTGAGAAGGTGGAGCTCACGTCGTGGGAAGGAATGAGGTTGCCATGGAACAGACATTTGCCCTTCCGGAGTCTTTCCCTGTGGCTTCTCCCTAGTCTCTCCTACATCCTACCACTCCCTGAGTTCTCCCAGTCCTGCCTGGTCAATTATTGAACTGTTTGATCATTTTTTCATGAGAGCTGTGCTGTCTAATACTTGCCACGTGTGACCACTGAGCACTTGAAATGTGGTTAGCTGAATTGATATGCACTGTAAACACAAAGACATATATTCTGTGACAAAGAATGTAAACATTGTATTAATATTATTTAGTGTCGATTATGTATTTAATAATAATTTGATGTGTTTGGTTAAACAAAAATATACTATTAAATTAATTTCACCTGTTTTAAGTACTAGAAAATTTAAAATGACATATGTGGCTTGTATTATATTTATATGGGACAGTCCTCTTCTAGAGTATTATTGGGACAGAGTAATATGATATAACTGAAAAGTAGGATATAAGCTATTAAGGCTACTTAAGAACTAGAACAGCCATCTCTGTGAGCACTCTGACCCCTTCTTCCTGTGATCTATGTTACCCCAGGTTATAATATCCACCAATGTGAAGATGGTGGCTCTGCTAATGACATCACCTGAGCAAACCCATGGTAAAGACATCAAGTGTCTGGGCCTTTTCTTCCTGGTAAGTGCTTGAAATAAACACTGTCAGGTGGTGGCATATTAGTAAACTGGCTCTTCAAAAAAAAAAAAAAAAAAAAGTCGTGATTGAGACCTTTGCCATGGTGTAAATGTTCCCACCATGGCCAATTTCAAACTACCAATAAGTTATGAACTGGCTTGCAAAATTCCTGGATATTCAGCAACAGGCTCTTGCAAGCCAGTTCAAGCAGGCGTGGCCCACCACTGCACCACTGTCAAATCCCAGGCTGCCTGGTGAGCCAGAGAACCAAGCATGAGTCTGGGCCAGTACTGCCCAGTAGAACTTTCTGCCTTGATCAGAGTATTCTGTACCTGTGTTCTGTGGCTACTGAACACTTGAACTGTGGCCAGTGTGACTGAGGAATGGAATTTTTAATTTTATTTTAATTAATTTAAATTTCAGGAGCCATCTATGGCTAGTGGCTACCATATTGGACAGCCCAGGTCTGGCGGTCTACAGGGCAGACAGAAAGCTGTAATTTTTGTAAGCAAACAACATCCACATGAAGGGAACTGAGAGAGAAAGAGAACACCATCACAGCCCATGCAAGCCCAGGTCCTGACTTGAGTGAACCGGTCCAGATGGAGGATAGGGAGATTACACAGACCTCTCTACTACCTAAAGCATGTTGATCCCTCCTCCTGAGAGAAAGGGGAAAATGTAAACTGTCCTCGATAAATTTTGAGTCAGTATAATTTTTTTCTTAAAACACTGTTGAATATTCCTTAAATTCCAAGTATTGTAATACAACTTAAATTCATGAACTCCATCACATTCCTTCATCACTTAAAAAGTTCTCTAAACACCAGGGAGAACTCAGTTACCACAAAACAATCATCCTGACTCTTCAGAATGTGCTAGACTACTGGTTTAGGCCCAGTGAGGCAAACCATGTGGAATTTCTGCTGTATTTGCAGGTTAAGCACTTTTACCAGATAACATGTGCTTTTTCCTTGAGGAGATGAGCCCTCAGAGCAATAAGATATCCTATGCCTTATTAAAAGAAATACTTGAAAATAGCTGGGGGCACATTATGTTTGTCTTAATCACATAAGATTCATCAATCCCATTCCCATTGCTGCAGATGAACTCACTACCGTGTCGATTCATTACAAAGTCATAGATCAATGGAACCCGAATCTGGACAGCAGATTGTGGTCAGTTCTGATTCCTGAAGCTCATTTCACTGCATTCCAGACATCTGAGCCTTAATGACTGACCTAGTGTTTCTAAGTTTATCCTAAGAGAAACAATATAGTAATTTCTTAATAGTTTCATTAATTCCCAAATGGTAAAAATATGTATTAATGAATTGATCAGTAGAACTTTGAATTAACAATACTGAATGTGTATATACTTAATGAAGATTACAAAAGCAGTTGATATATTATGATCACCATTTTTCTTATATTCTGAAAAAAGTATATTTATAAAAACAATTGAACCCCTCAGATTTAAACACTGGAGAATTTATAATTATTTATTTCTGAGAATTGGCAGGAGTAGAAAGTCAAAACAGACACTCTTCACTTAAAGGTGACCTTGAAAGGCAAGCTCAGTAGTTCTAATGACAAGTGTGCATAACAGTTGTATCTGTTTAAAAAATACAGATTCTAGCATGTAGGGTCTGAGAATCTGCATTTTAACTAGTAGCTCAGATGATTCTTTTGCAGCCTAATTGATAAAAACCCTTCAAAGTTGAATGACTTTGAAAACTATGATAAGTATCATGAATTGCTCTTATCTGCCTACCCACAAAAACTAGCAACGAGAACATTTGTACATTCAATTGCTTACCATTGAAACCCAAGCACTGCTCCATAGGCAATATAGATCCTGGGCACTTATTACTTAGCAACATAAAATAAAATTCTGGTCCTCAAATGTCCAAAACTGATAGGAATCTGTTGTCCTCAAAAAAAGTCAATGGTCTGTGAAGAACCCTGACTGCTGGTCAGTGCAAGGACAGGACAAAATTATAAACCTAGTAACTCACTCATCTCTCCCATCACTTCTCTTTCACACTATGGGCAAGAACTCTGGAGCTGAAGACATTAGTTTGCAAAGTGTTTCATTCTCCAGTGACTACATACAAATGGAATTAAAATGAAACATCTCATCATTAAAATCTAAGGGGTTCAGGGTCTCAGACCTCCTGCCTCTGGGGGAGTGTTTTCAAGAGATGATCTTTCTGGGTGCTATAAGACTAATTTGAGTGAAAAATATAACTTTAAACAGTTATTTGTAGTGATGAAGACAACCTCTGTGGAGCAAAAGGGATTTAAGGCAAAAACAACAACATAAAAATACATATTTGATATAGAAAGCAGAGGAAACAAGAGGTGAAGGTTAACTATTAACAGAGACCATCCCTCAGCAGGGTAACAATATCTGTAAATTAATTACAATTTCTCCATGAATCAGGAGTGTTCCTTAACATTGTCGAGTGCTATTCAATTAATAAGCAAAGGCTACACTTTGGTTTTGTGCTCTACTTCCTGTAATTTGTAGGGCCGTCTCTCTGAGATTTAAGTGCCCATAAAAGACCATATGGATGCTTCCATATCTGTTCTGGGTCCAGCCCACATCCTTCATGTTCGTTTCCACACGCTTGGGGAGTGCTCCTCGATTTGTAGTAGAGTCCAAAACAAAGTTTTCCCTTAAAAACATGAAAGCAATGAAAAAGGAGAAAGCATGAGATCAAGTCATAATATAATACATAAGGACCAATGGCTAAGCACTACTGTAAAGTCTAAACAAGGCTGTATTTGGAGGTTATGTTTGCAGTCACGAGTCGCTTGACAAAGGGGCTATGTTTTGAGAAATACATCATTAGGCAATTTCATCCTTGTGCGAACATCATGCATAGAGTGTGCTTACATACACCTGGATGGTACAGCCTCCTACACACCCAGGCTATATGGTACAGCCTGTTGCTCCTAGGCTACGAACCTGTACTGCCTATGCTGGTTTGAATGCTGTAGGCAACTGGAACACAATGGTAAGTATTTGTGTATCTAAACATATCTAAACATAGAAAAGGTACAGTAAACACATGGTATAAAAGATTTTATAAGCTTTTTTCTATTAATTTTTTTTTTTTTACATTTTACACTTTTTTGTTAAAAACTAAGACACAAACACACACTAGCCTAGGCTTACACAGGGTCAGGATCATCAATATCACTGTCTTCCACCTGGAAGGTCTTCAAGGGCAGTAACATACATGAAGATACATGAAGCTATCCTCTCCCATGACAGCAATGCCTTCTTCTGGAATACCTCCTGAAGGTCCTGCTGAAGCTGTTTTACAATTAATGTTTTGGTTTTTTTTTATATATATAAGCTGAACTAGTACACTCTAAAATAACCATAAAAAGTATAGTATAATAAATCTGTAAACCAGTAACATAGTCATTTATTGTCATTATCAAGTATTACGTACTGTACATTATTGTATGTGCCCAACTTTTGCACAGCTGGCAGTGCAGTAGGTTTGCTTACACCAGCATCACCACAAACACGTGAATAACCATATTAGGATGGTTGAGACATCACTAGGCAACAGGAGTTTTTCAGCTGCATTATAATCTTCTGGGACTGCTGTCGTATATGTGGTCCACCATTGATGGCAACATCATTGTGCGGGACATGGCTGTACAAGTGTGGCAGTGATCTGGGTAAACTGTTGCCATGGGTACCGTATTGATTTTATTGATGAAAAGATTTAACATTTGAGCATTCTTAGATATTTCAAGCTTTCTGGACAGTTTTTCTCATTACCAAGTTACTTTAACTCATTCCTTTTAGACCTATTTGTTAAAGGGTATGAATTTTCCCTAAAATTAATCCCCAAAAAATGATCGATAGAAGGAAAAAACCCCATCATTTCACTTAGAAACTCTTTGTGCTTATGAGAAATGACTATTGATTTTAACTTTTATAGAACTTGTTCCCTTTGTATACAAGAAAGTTCTGCTAGAATTAGTATTTTAAAACCCTCCAAGGAATTGTGGTATAGTTGAACCCTAAAACAACTCCCTCTTCTACAAAATATTCAGATATTGAGAAATCCTACGTCTTTCCTAGGGATTTCACTCCCCCCAAATACCAGCCTTAAACTAATCCTCTCCTGATTTTAAAAATCCAATTTAAGATCTGTTGGTTTGACGAGGCTTTTACAACTTTAAAATTTTAACGAACTTTAACAAACTACCAAAAAAAGAGAATTTGAAAGACAAGGAATCTTGCAAAGGTAGTACTGAGAACTCTGAATTGGTTCAGTTTGATTATCACAGGGAGTTTGATTATCCTTAAGCGAGATCAAATGAGTCCTGCCTTTTTCACTCAGTTGATTCAGAGAAAAAGGAAAATAAACTTGGTTAATACACCCAAACCTATTATCCATCCATTATTAAGTACTAACTGACCCCTTACAGACTGGTCAGCTCTGTCCAGAGGACCAAGTCCCGGGAAGCATAATCTGATTCCACTAACAATTTGTCATTAAATGTTTAGTTTAAGAGATAAAGATTTTGATGATTTAAAATTTAATCAGAAACTAATAAGAATTCTTTAATAGGTATTTGATTTATGGTTATTAATTTTCACACTAACATTTATCATTATATGAGAAGGTTTAGTTGTAAAAGACACATCTAAATATGCATGTACCCTTTGACCCATTATGAGAGAATGATTAAATAAATAATGGTATCTACAGCCACTTAAGGTAAGTTTTAAAAAGAGTTTTCTGGATTTTGTAAACTTTCTAAAATGAGAATGTATTATTTTAAGGATAAAAAAATTACAAAAGAAGGCCCCTCCTGGTTGCAAGATAAGCCTCACATAGACAATTTAAAATAAACACTGGCCTTCCTCACTCTTTTTCCTATCATCTCGTTTAAATTGTCTTCATTATCATTAAAATTCCTTCATTATTGTCTTATCAGACATTATTTTTAACTTATTGTTTGTCTCCCCTGTCCCAGCCAGAATGTAATCTCCATGACATCCAAACATTTGGGCCTCTTGTTCAGTGTTCTTCCAGACTCTGGACTGGAGAGCAGAACAGAATGGGCAATTGTTTGTTGGGTAAATAAATGAACTACTGCTCGCTTAGCACATTCTCTCATAATTATATTTGGTATGTCTCTCTCCCCTCCATGACCCTGCCTACTCTAGCATCAGACCCATGAGGGCAGGGACTATGTCATCTTTTATTTTTCATACTCCCAGTGGCACTAAGCCTGACCACATTCATTGTGACTGAATGGATGAGTAAGTGAACAGGTTTAAGGTCTGATTGTTAATGCCCATGCTCTTTCTCCTGCACCATTATGCCTATTAACTCCTCTGAGGAGTTAATAGGAATTCTAAGGTTAGAGAGTTCTGCAGTCAAATAAACTTAACAAATCCCGGTTTAAAGGGGGTTAAAATTGCATTTGGCGTCGTACTTCAGGAGTCTTCAGTGCACAGGTGCGTTGTAAATCATGAAGAGGGTAGGACACGCCGGGCTGCTCATCCTCTGGACAGGCCCCGTGACAGGGCAGCCCGTCAGGCTCCAGAATAGTCAGCCTGACTCTGTGAGATTAGTTTCATTTGCTCATTATCTTACACAACAAATCTCATTGAGCTTTTAGTGATCACATTGAATTTTTTGAGATTAATTTTTATACAAGCTGGGAAAGAAGACAGTAATAACATTTTTCAGCTTTCCATTAGGGTGTTTGTCAGTTACCAGACCAAGCCATCTTCGGTCGTGGAGCCATGCTTCTAAGCTGGCCTGGCTGCAGGGGGACCCTCGCCCCTCTGTGATGCTGTCACTTTCCTTGCTGAGACTCTGCCGATGCCAGAGCATTGCAGTGGCCTGGGCTCTCCAGTCAGTTTTTGACTCGGACCCCGGTTTCTTATTTGTAAGACAGGGGTAATAATAATCACCTTATGCTTGCTGGGAGGAGGATAGTTATGCAGTGGGACAGTGCATATTTATACTCAAAAAATAAGGTTTTCCTCCTGTTTGGTGACATTTGGCGCTATTTATGTAAAGACACAGAGTTAAGATCAGATTTGTGGAGGAGCCTCTGAAAAGAATTTACCACCAACCAACACTGTTCTCAATACTACAGTCTTCCTCTTCTGTTCTTTCCAATTTTATGATAGCTTACAGCTACCTTCGGTTCAGAAACAGGCTCAAAAGCTCCCAAGTGAGTACCCAGTGAGTCCCAAAGTGGGAATGCCCACTCCATGGTGGCCTCTTCAGACCCCTGAACTGTCAACCGTGTCCAGGAGCCGAGCCCCACGGCCTTCTCCATCACATCCTGCAATCACCACCCACAGTGGCCCATGAAACAGCTGCCCCAAGTGTGAATCCACCTTCAGAAATAAAATACTCAAAAGGATTACAGGCTTACACTTGAAATAGATAATTTGAATGATACAGGCTAACCTATTAACCTTGAACATTGAGAAAGAAGCCTACGAATTCAGAAAAAATATC
>CM052438.1:85187061-85218173 GCA_028533085.1 Varecia variegata
AGAGCGAGACCCCGTCTCTACTAAAAATAGAAAGAAATGATCTGGCCAACTAAAAATATATATAGAAAAAATTAGCCGGGCATGGTGGCGCATGCCTGTAGTCCCAGCTACTCGGGAGGCTGAGGCAGAAGGATCACTTGAGCCCAGGAGTTTGAGGTTGCTGTGAGCTAGGCTGATGCCACGGCACTCACTCTAGCCCGGGCAACAAAAGCGAGACTCTGTCTCAAAAAAAAAAAAAAAAAAAGATGGAGGTGACTTATTTTTACATTTTAGAATAATTACAGGAGAAGAGTCAAGATGGCAGAGAGGAGATGACCTCCTGGATCCGTGCTCCCAAACCTTGGAAATTAGATTTATAGGAATAAAATTATGCAGGTGAAAATATTTAAGATGTTTTATTGTATTATACTATATTGTATTATTACAAACTGCGCAGAGGCTTATCATGGCACTGTTACCATTCACTTTACTGCAGCGGTATTAACAGTTTTCCTTGCTCATTTTCCCTGAGTGCCCAACGTCACCTAAGTAAGAAAAGAAAAAAGCCTTCTTGCTATTCCATCAGAGGTAGAAGAGACCATAGATAACATTTAGTCTCATGCTTTACAGATGAGAAAACTGACCTAGAGAGATTAATGACATGCACAACTCATAGACGAGTTAGTCAGAGAGCAGGGTCTCCTGGTCCCTTGGCACTGTGGAAAATTTTAATTTAATTTAATTTAATAGTGTCTATCAATCTGTTGTTTCTGTTATATCGCCATGATTTTGTGAATTATCTTCTATGGAAGAGGCATCTGCACAAGACACTGAGTTTGTTAAAAAATGGTTTTGTCAGAAAATTCTATGTAGATTTTGAGAGTTTAGAAGCCACAGGTTTTACTGTCTTCCCCAGTAAAACATATCAGCTGTTTAATCTCAAATCCACTTCTATTAATAATTATGAGAAAAGAAAGGGTCTCTGAGAAAGAAGTCATTTATAACTTTATAGTGGAGTTTAAAAATAATCCAAACCTGGAGGGGTCTATGCTATTGTGGGACCCTCAGAGGTTTCCACCCTGTCTTGTGTATGGCTGGAGAGAAAGTCCGAAGGACATGCATCATGAGCATTACTCAAACTCTTACCAAGGAACAGGCTTCATGGTGAAACCCGAACTTCACACTTGAACGCATTTGATCCTCACAAAAACCTATAGGTAGACTCTGTGTTACTTCCATTTTGTATACAAGGAAGCTTAGGCACAAGGAGAGTAATTTTTTTATCCAAACATAATTCGTGGAGTCAGGACTCAGATCCAAGTATGTCTGACTCTAGAACTGTCCTGTCCCACAGGGGGGCCACAAGCCACTTGTGTCTGCTGTACTGGGGCTATTCTGAATTAAGATGTCCTGTAAGTGTAAGATACATACCAGTTTTCAAAAACGTAGAATAAAAAAGGAATGTAATATAATTTTTATATTGATTACATGCTGAAATGATATTCTTTTGAATTTATGGAAATGAAAAATACTAAAATTAATTTTACCTTTTTCTTTCTACTTCTTTACAATATGTGGTTTGTGTTCTATTTCTCTTGAACAGTGCTGTTCTAGAGTCTGAGGGTTTAGCCACTGTATGCACTCCCAGTCACATGGCAGGAGAGAAATAACAGCCATCATCATGGAAACTCAAAATGAGAAATGTTTCCAATTTAAGATATATTATCATGTTTGTGATGTTACCATACAACTCTTCTAAAAGCCCAAATTTTAGGGTGAACCAATATGACCTTGCGACTTGAGTGTAGGACAAAGGTTTGCTGAGGTTGGACTCCTAAAGGTAATTTGATGTGGCCTGCTTTTCAAAAATTTTTAAATGCTTTCTAAATATTGTAAGCTTCTCTCTGAAGGCCTCTTTAAATCCTTTCCATATTTTGTTCTTTCTAAGTAATGTGCCTTCTTTCAATACTCTCTCATATTAAATATCTTCCCTCTTCCCATGGCAGATGGTTAGATGAGTACCGAGATGACGGCAAGACTGAGTGTGCACTGCTAGCAGGAGGCAGCCACAGTGCGGGAAAGACTGGATCTGTCGCCTCCTGAAAGGGCCCATTTGGAGCTGTTGCTCCACGTATGCTTCAAAAGGCTGATTGTGATGGTGCGTCTGCCCTTGGCTTGGACTGGAGCAAATGCCTGGGGAGGGTCAGTTTGTGCTGGACACATTCATTGCTTTTGAGAGCTTCCAGTGTTGGGAGAACGCATTGACAGCATCGGCCAACAACTGGCCAAGGTCTTCCTACAATACCTGGGGTGCACGTACTGCTGCTCCCCCTACCCCTCCTTGAACTCCTCCTCTTTCCCTTTTTCCTCTTCATCCTCCCCCTCCTGCTCCCTCTCCTCTACATTCTCCTTCTTTTTCTTTCAGAAAATCTGACAACTGCTAATTTTACTAAAACATTTAAATAGGTAGCCTTCGTAGAAAGTAACTGAAGAGGTGCGCAATAACATTTGATTAATGTAAAATACTTTTATGCAACATATGTTAATTTTAAAGTGGAAGTCTTAGTCTTAGAAAATGATATGTGTTTCTCATTATGGTGGTGATAGCAGTAAGGAAACGTAGAAAGCCCCTAACCAATTGGATTACCTTGTGTTCCCACCACACTTCCTGCAGGTCCTCCTGTGCCTGCCAGGGTCTTCTGCGAGCTGGTGACAGGGGCCTGCAGGTGGACAGGAACAGAGCGTGAGGCAGGGAATGCACGTCCAGGCAGGCGTCTTATGTACCTTAGTCACTTTTCCCCCACGAAGCCTCAGATACCTGTCAGCCCAGTGGCACAGGCAGCTTCTTCCAATCCTTCAAATTGCACACGAGGTAAAACCGATTTGCGGCCCAGGAGAGCTCATGGTGTGGCCTGTGACAGCCAAGACAGCTGTGTTTGACTTTCGATTCTGCCACTGTGAGGCAGATACTATCATCACTCACATTTTGCAGATGGGGAAACTGAGACATGGAAAAGCCAAGTGACCAAGTGACTCGTCCAAGCTCAGAGAGTGAGATAAACAGAAGAGCTGGGAGCTGAACCTGCGGTCTGACCCCAGAGCCCTACACACAGACACACACACACACACACACACACACACACACACTATGCCCTCCTGCCTTCTTCCTCCCATTTTTAGTAACCCATGAAATCATGCGGAGGGACCCAAGGAGTCGATCTCACTCAGCACCTCCACGATTATTGTCATAGGCAGTAGTACTGCCTATGACAATAAGTTATATACTTAACACTTTTTTCTTTGGACTATTTTTAAATTAGGTTATTTAAGGGTGTGAAGAGCTTAGCCTCATGCTGAACCATATTAATAACATCCATGAAATCACTGATTTAATATGTCATTACTTTTTTTTCCTGAAACACATTAAAACAAATCTATATCTAAAAAATTTTTGTTAGTCCCTATACTACCTAAAATTATCTTATAAATATCCAGTGGTGCATATTTCAAAATTTGGAAAAGCACTGAGAATATATACCTATGTAGTACTTAACTCTGGCCTGGCATGTAATTGTCAGTAAATAACGTTTCAATAAATAGAAGCTGCTGTTATCATGGTTTCCCTTTTACCAAAACATAACTAAGAACTAATCCAGTCTGTAGAAATCATACATTTTCATCTGAGGATAAAAACACATGAAGAATAGAGCTTCGGTGATTTATGGTTAAAAATAGCTTTTTTCTGAAGTGGCCAACAGACGAAGCTAGGGGTAAGAAAATAAGTACAACAGCCCCCTTTATCCTTGGCTGTGCTTTCCAAGGTTTCAGTCACCAGAGGTCAACCATGGTCTGAAAATACTAAATGGAAAATTCCAGAAATAAATAATTTCTAAGTTTTCAATTGCATGCCATTGTGGGTGGTGTGATGAAATCTCGTGCTGCCCCACTCTGTCCCCCGGGACGTGAACCCTCCCTTTGTCCAGCATTTCCGCAGTGTGGATGCTCCCAGCCTGGGAGTCACTGAGTAGCCGTCTCCGTTGTCAGACCGACTGTTGCGGTCCCGCAGAGCTGTGTCCAACTCACCCTTATTTTACTTAGTATGGCCCCACAGTGCAAGAGAAGTATCAATTCGGATATGCCACAGAGAGGTTGTAAAGTGCTTCCTTTAAGTGAAAAGGTGAAAGTTCTCAACTTCATAAGGAAAGAAAAAGAGAGTTGTATGCTGAGGTTGCTAAGATCTACATTAAGAACGAACATTCTACATTCTACCCATGAAATCGTGAAGAAAAAAAGAAATTTGTGCATAGTGTACGTGGGGTTCGGTACTACGCACAATTTCAAGTATCCACTGGGGTTCTTGCATGGTATCCCCCACAGATAAGGAGCTACTGTATTTCATCCAGGCTGTGGGAAAGCTTGGAGAATCACCTCTAACCCTCAATGACACTTACTCTCACGGTGCCCAGACAGAGCAGAATAAACACACTTATTTACTAAGCAGAAGTTTGTTAAGCATGTCCTGTGTGCCAGGCACAGAGTCAGGTACTGGGGACAAACTGGCAAACAGCAGAGTCATCTCCCCTTGCCCACAGAGGGACCGGCGTTCTGGCGGGGACCTGGGTGGACAGTGGATGCTTGGACACAGCACGGCAGTGCTCTCTGCTAAAGCACAAGCCCCGTGGAGGGAGAGATCACTGTGCGCTCCACTCCACACATTCAGTTCTTGGCACGCTGCCAGCTCATAGTAAGGGCTCCGTGTCTATTAAGTACATGAATCATCTGTGCTTATGACACAATACACCTTTTTAGTGACTGGAATATTAAATGATACCCAATTCAGTTTATATTTGTGCGGGGTAAGTATTCACAAATAATTACACTCAAGGCTTCTAATTTTTTTTATAAACTTTCCTACAACAAAATATTTTAATTCTGAACATAATCTTGCCCCTACCCTCACTATTCAGAATAGAGTGTCTGTTTCCTGGTTCTATCCAGCAGCACATTTACAATCCTTCTCTAGAGTGGAGAGGTGGTGTAGATACTGATTTGATCATTTTGTGTTGATTCTCATTTATTTCATTCTCACAGTGCTTATTTCTTAGATGTCATCCAGATTCTGGAACTGTCTCAGTCCAAACCCCTAACACAATGGCTGTTCCCTGAAACTGGAAAAAGAGCAGAGCAGCCATATTTTTTTCTAGGTTTTCAGAGAAGGCAGAAAATTACTAACAGTACATAGCACAAAGGTGGAAAATAGGTTCTTAAAGGTTGGGTGGAAAGAAGCATTTTTTTTTTTTCTTGTGGAGAGAACAATGTAAAACTCTTATCCAGAAACCTGACATGTATATCCTTTGGAAATAGTGCAAATACAAGGGTGAGAAACAGAATGTGGCCCCTTTCATGGAGCACAGTTGTTACTCTAGCACAATCCCTCTGTCTTCACAGGTTTGTGTGGGGTAACAGCACTTATACTTGGTGGGATAAATCCTCTATTTTAACCAGCAAGTTACAGTAATGGTGCAATGATGATGTGGGTGGCCCAAGTTCCAAAGTGTTTTTACACAAACCTCACAAGCAGATTTAAGTGATACATTTATTATAGCAAAGGATGATGTTACTTATTTGTGGCTACAGGTAATACAGTATTTTAGACAGCTAAGCTAATTGCGTTAATGGGGAGAGAGGCTTTCCAGAAAGCCCACCAGAGTTAGGTTTATCCTACAGTTATCGGGGCTGATAATCCTTTTGAATAGTTACATTTTAAGTTACTTTTAGAAGGAGAGACACACTGCAAAATAGGCCCTCCTCCATATCCACGTAGTCTGATGTTTTTAAAATGCAGGTTCATTTTAGTTCTTTCGAGCAGTGGGATAGAGTATCCTGAGCAAGGGCTCTCAAGTTCAGAAACTAATCTCCATTCTCTACCACAAAGAATGTGAAGTCCTATGGATGTAACATCAACTCCTTGGACCTCTCTTTCCATGCCTCTATGATGACTGGACAGTATCAACTAAATTGTTTACTAAGTTTATAAATATGGCAATAACATGATTACAGGGTCAACATTAATATTTACAAGCTCATCCACATCAGTTGATTGAAACTTTGCAAATACACCATTCTCTAGGCCTTTACCCATGTTGGTTTGGTTGGAAGATCCTTCCCTCTTAGCCTGGTAAACTGTTCGTTTTCTAAGACCAAGCTTGAAGTTCTCAGCATCAGTCAGAGTTAAGGGTCCTCATCCTCTATGTTTCCATAGAGCCAAGTCCTTCCTCTCTTATTGTAATCATCATTTTTGTAGTGGGCATGAATCTTAGTTCACGAATTCAGAAGCATGATAAATATTACTTGTTTTGTTTTCCATAGGCCAACTTAATGTCTGGCTCCAAATCTCCATCACACAGATCTGCTAATCTACTAATCACACAGTTTAGTAGAAAATTCCTTCTCAAACATAATTGAGGCATGTTCTCCTTTCCCAGGGGAAACAGAATCCTAGGGGCTTATGCTCTGTTGGGAAAGGGAGGAAAATGCTTCTCCCCGAGTCTATCACTGTCCCTGGTTCAATATGTTCTCTCTCCACTTCTGGGCCACTCACAACGAGGCTGAGAAGCTGAACACCTCAGGTTTTTCCTTTCTGGGCTATTCAGAAGCCTTCTCCTTGGAAGTTTGAACTTCTTCCAGATCTCTGCTTCCATGAAGATGACAGAGCTCATGGAGAGCCCACTGCTCTGGGGCTCACAGACCTCTTTTTATCTGGTAGATGAAAATCTCTCTTCCTTACCCTGTTGCTTCTCCAAAGCCCTCTCTCTTTTTCCTCCTATATCAGTACACCAGTATAAGTTCTTTTATGTGTTTTGACTTTTATAGAAGACTGGACTTTGTTTCCAGTATGAGCATAATGATGGCAGACAAAAGAACCTTTCCCCTTCTGTTCTTACCCAAATTAACCAAGAGAATGGGAAATGTCTAGGCTTCACTTTCAGTGAAAGCATGAAGTAGTGAACATCTGCAAAATTCCCAATACATGGTATAGACTGCCAAAAGCCACTGAAACAGAAACTTGAGGGGCCAAATTGTGGCAAATTGTATAAAGTGCCACCAGAAATCCACGTCCAAAGGGTGTGGGGCCCCCCAGGAAGTACAAAAGCTGTATTTTTTATTAAAATAGCTGGAGCAGGCACCTATGTAAAGCCTGACAGAAAGGAGGGCTGAGATTGAGCAGAAGCTGTGTGAAGGAAGGTGGAGTGGGGAATGTCTCTTTCGTTGCCTCAGAGCCTCCACAAATAATTTGCCAAGGAAAATGAACAGTATACAGTAAACAAACAAGCAAACAAAACCCCTGCTAAGCCTTAAACAAAAATAATGAAGCATCAGCAGAAATAAGACAGACACGGAGCTTTTGGATATTGGAATTGTCAGCACAGATTATTTTTTAAGAATCTATAGTACTCTGTTCAAAAAAATAAGCAACTGTAAAATTAATCTAGTGTATTGGAAAAAACAACCAAAAAAGGACATACAGAAATTAAAAAATATTAATACAATGCTTAAACTTTAAATCTAGTTTTATGTGTTTAACAACAAATTAGGCTTCAGTTGAAAAGAAAATTTGTTAACTGGAATATATATCAGAGGGAATTTTCTAGGATGCAGCAGAGAAAAATAAAGAAATGATATGTATGAAAGAGAAGTTGAGACTTTGAGGATGAAATGCTAAGTTCTAATACATCTGATTGAATTGCTAGAAAAAGAGAACACAAATAATGGTATACAGACAGTATCTGAAGAGATAATGGTTGAGAAGTTTCCAGAAGTGTTGAAAAATATCATATCACAGATTTTCAATTTCCAGCAAACCAATAAATCTCAAACTGGACCCATGAAAAAAACCCCACATCTTAGAGCCAACATACTAAAATTGTTGAGTTCCAAAACCATACAAAACATTTAACAAATAGCCATAGAGAAAAGTTAGTTACCCTCAAAGAAGCAGAATGCACACTTGCAGAGAGTTTCTGAAGATCAATAAAGGAAACCAGGGAATGGAGTGATATCTTGAGAAAGCTGAAAAGTTATAATAACCTAAAATACTCTAACCAGAGAAAACATATTTTCTCTGAAGCCAAGATGAAGATATTTTCAAACACAAAAACCCACAGATACAAAAATCCTAAGAGAATTTGCCACTAGTCCCTTACTAAAGGAAATGCTAGAGCAGGTACTTCAGGCAGAAAGAAAGTTATTCTGGAGGAAAGAACTGAGAGGCAAGAAGGAAAGATGATCGTGGAGAGTGGAGAATATGTAGGCACATCTAAAATAACATTGACTGCATTGAAATAAGAATATTGGCTTAAAAATAAAATGAGATAAAGTTAAAATAGGATAAAACAAATAACATGTATGTCTGTTAGTTGGATGGGGGCGAGTGAAGCACCAAAGACCTTGTATGATCTAAAAGAAAGATGAAGGTATTAGATTAAGTATGTATGTTTGAATTGCTAGTGTAGCCACTGAAATAATAACAGGATAAAATTTCCAAACACGTATAAGTTGGTGAAAAAAATTAATCCATCGGGAAGTTAATGGAATTTTAAATTAATACTACCAATAATACAGGCTGAAATGATATAAAGCAAAAAAAAAAGTGCAAGTAAAAATAGATATATCATAATATTGATAGATTTTTAACACTTCTTTGGTAATTGGGAAAATAAAAAGGAAAAAAAGTTAAGAATATAGAAGATTTAAATGACACAGTTAACAAAGCACCTAACAGAGACATAAAAACACTGCATCCAACAAATGCCAAATGTGCATTCTTTTTAGATATGCATGGAACATCACAAAAATAGGGCATGTGTTGGGCCACAAAGCAGTAGGAAAACTTAATCAGCTCTAGATACCTCAATTTCATGTATAAATTTTATAAACATAATGTTGAGCAAAACAAGCCAGAAACACAAATATGTAAATATATTTCTATTTATTTGAAAGTCAAATACAGGCAAAAATTTCATATGTAATTTTTATTATATATATCATATATAAAATATTATACTATTTTTTGAAGCTTTAGAAATTATTATTACCAAAAAGGTCAGGAAGATGTGACCCCAAGAGAGGAGGTCACCCAGGGGAAAGTCACAGGAGGACCTTTTAGGCAAGTGATGGTGCTCTTTTGTTGGCTTTTTTTATGGCTACATGAATGTTGATTTTATAATTATTATTTGTACTGTTAATATTTATTTTTGTGGTGAAAAATACATAACATAAAAGTTAGCATTTTATTGTGCAGTTGATCTTCATTATTCATGGATTCTATATTTGCAAATTTGCCTACTAGTTAGAATTTATTTGTAACAACCCCTAAGAAAAGTTAATATTTTAACCATTTTTAGGTGTACAATTTAGTGGCATTAAGTACATTCACAGTGTTGTGCAACCATCACCACCATCCACCTTCAGAACTTTATCATCATCTGAAACAAAAGCTCTGGGGTCATTCAACAATATCTCCTCATTCGCCTCTTTCCTCTAGCCCCTGGTGACCTCTGGTCTACTTCCTGTTTTGCCTAATTCTGAACATTTTATGTAAATGGAATCATACGATATTTGTTATTTTGTGTCTGGCTTCTTTTGCTAAGCATAATGTATTTAAGGTTCAACCATGTTGTAGCGTGTATCAGAATCTCATTCCTTTTTAAGGCTGAATACTATTTCATTGTATGGATAGACCACATTTGGTGCATCGTCATGTGTGTTTTATGTACACTTTTGTCTTAATGTTACATTTCACAGTAAAACACAGAAATAAACCAGAGAAGGGCGTACAAGAAACTAGTAAAAACAAAAAGGTTATCTGTGGTAGCAGAGGGATGGGAGTGGGGGGATGAAAGGCAAGAGTAGGAATGAGTCTTTTTATGCCATTCCATTGCTTCTAATCACTGTATTTATCACATATTGTAAAAATTAACAATAAATGAATAATTGAATGAATGACTGAAAATGAATGGGGACTATGTTTAACTACCAAGGTGCATGAGGGATAGGTTTTCAGGGAGTTTCCATCTTCTTCCTTACCCAAACGACAGGGACAGAGATTTACCCTGATCTCCTGCCAGAAAGAAAGGGAAGGAGAAGCAGCAAACCGCGGAAGTCAGGAATTAACAGCTCAGAATGTTCCTGTTGCGTTAGTCTATTTCTCTCTTGAGAGCATGAATTTTTGTCTTATTCATCTGTTTTTCCAGTGCCTGGGTCAGTATAGACACACAAAAAAACATTATTTTTTGCTGTTAGAAAGTAAACATATTTAGTAGTAATGGAGATTAATAGAAAAGCTGAGGAAATGGAAATATTTTAGGAAATTCATCTCACTTTCTTTTTTTTTTCCGACAGTGTTTGTGATTCTGTGTTAGCTCAATGAGATATTCTTAGAACAGAGATTTGTAAAGTCTCTTGTTAAGCCCAGTGTCACTGTCAGCTAATAGAAAGGGACAGATCCTCAGAAAGACTTAGGAGGTTAAAAATGTATCCTAAAGTGACAGTCCCAGCAGTGGCGAGCCAGAGTGCACCGAGAGCGCTCGCGGGCTCCCTGAGTGCTCCGATGCTGGGCGGCGAAGCTGGCGGCCCAAGAGTCCGCGCAAGCGCAGTCTACGCCCTGACATTATGCAGCTCTTAGGAATATTACACTGATTAGCCTATTGAGGGAAGAAGACTCAGGGTGGGCTTATAAAGTGTCCAGTTTTGTAAACTTTCTGGCTCTCTTACTTAGTTCTTTTGCCACTAGTCTCCTCGCGACTTTTGTGATTCTCTATTTTACTGCTCATCTCTGTCAGAATTGATGATTACTGGTTTAATTTTAACAATAAAACTGGTGATTGTTGGAAGTTGCATTTATGCATTCACTCATCTGAATGTTTTTCATATGCATTTAAATTTTTAGCAGATTCCCTAACACTTAAAAATTCCCCACCCCTTTTTTTTTTTAAATTTCAGCAATATAACTAGAGGGTAATGTGTTAAGTTAAATTCCAGGTGTGCTTCATTGGCATTTACTGTGTTTCGGCTGCCTGGCCCCCATTGCCCTTTTCTAAGAGCGGCCCACTTTCATTTTGCAGAACCACTGTTCCTAACGCAGTGGACTGTCCTCTCTTGCTCCTGTCCTTATCTTGACTGGGGGCAAGGCTTGCGACCCAAGCAAAGCTAATACTTGGACTTTGAGACTTGAATAGCCAAGAGACCGCAAAATAGCATCTCCACGCAACTCAGCACAGGACCTCTAACCGGAGTGGTGGCTGTTGAGGCCTCCGCACCTGGGCCAAGTGAGCTCTCTGGTGTCTCCCACCATCCTAGGCGGCTCCACACCCACAAACTGGTCCCCTCAAATGCCTTCCTACAACTACTTAAGAAATCCAGCATCAGTTACTCTCCCCTGCAATTAAAGTATTCTGATTCAAGCACTTTGCTCAGCCTACTTACAACCTCCCTCCTTGTTTTCTGCCCTGTGGCCTTCCTGGCCCCCTTCACAAACCTCAGCTGCTCACTCTCCTTCCAGCTCCTCCCACCTGCTTCCTTTCACCCAACCTTTAGAGAAAGGCATGGGGTGGTTTAGAATAGCAGTCCTTAAACAGCAGGGGGAATGGGTTTTTGCTGGTTTTTCTTTTATTACTTTGATGATTATGTGGAAATAAACAAAAACTACTCAAATGAGAAAAGCAAAGGCTATTTACTCCGAGCTTGCTGTAGCAAGGGAGTCAGCCACCACCACTTGCATTTTGGCAGTGACTCCAAGTCGGGCAGAGGAATGGGAAGGCTTCATAGTGGAGAAATGCCCTGATGGGGCTGTTGGCCCGGGGAAGCTAGAGGCGGCTGGCTGGAAACAGGACATCCTATGTGGTGGTTAGAGGTACATGTACGGCTTTTTCTGGTTGAGCTTAAGGTATAAGCAGGAGCAAAACATAGGGAAGCCGACAGTACTGATCCAGTTCTGGCTGTTTGGGGCCATTGCTACAGAGGCTGTGTCTTGCCTTCCTGGGTTGGTTGCTGCGCGGCTTGTGGCTCAGAATTCTATTGTCACATATGGTCTGCCCATTGTCTGTTTACTAAGCCACTGAACTGGCATTTGAGTTTTGTGGTTTAGGTTCTATTTATGTTTAAGACACTCTCTATTTACTTTTATTTCCATTCCGGTGCAAAGGAAAGGAAATGCTAAGAAATAAAATTCTTTGCCCAAAACCACCTGTTGAAACCAGGAGTTCTAGTTTGGGATTTTTTTGTTCTGTTTTAATAAATGAAGATTATCTGTTAGTTGCTCTTTGTAGTCTCTAAATGCAGGTGATCAGGGCCTGCATATGAAAGGGTTTAAAAATTCTTTTGAATCACGTCTTCTGGTCTGAATACATTTAAATATAAGTCTGCAAAAATGACTGAATAAGTTTTCTCCCTATGCGACTCTGATCAAGATATTATTCCCAAACGTGCTTATACATAAGAATAACCTGGAAAAGTTATTCAAAATGCAGACCCCCAGGCCCCACCACACACTTAATGCACCGGACTCTCCAGAGGTAGGGGCCAGAGTTCTTTGTGGTTTGCTTGTTTGTGTATAAGAAGTGCCCCAAGTGATGTTTATGCAGTCTGGCAGGAACTGGTTTTGGGGCTGACATTTGGCAATCTTGGAATTAGGAATTTCACTGCTACATATTGGTGGGACTGACAATGTCACATCATTCACCCCTTTTGTAAATGTTGCCTTTGACAGGCACACTTACATTTGTGTTTCCTGAGGTTTGGAAATTGTTCAGCCTGGAGGATTTCTGATTTACCACTATTTGATATATATATTATATATATTTTTTATTACACCTGGGAGGGGAGACAAGTTAAGGCAAATCATGTAGGTCAGACCATGTTACTTTTGTCCTTAAACACCTTGCCAGAGGTGCTTTCCTGAACCCAGAACAAGTGTGAAGAACAAAGCTTCACAATGTTAGAAAGTCCAAGAAAGAGCAGAGTTGCAGAGCATGTAAGTACAAATATATTAATATGTAACATTTTACAGTTAATTTAATGAAAGGAGTCACTTTATCAATTTAACCATAATGCCTAAAATAGCTTTTGCTCCAAATTCTTTTGAAGACTGGAAGTGCAAAGAGAGACAGAAAACCTTCCATACCGTGTCAGACAGTAAGTCACTCAGTTCTTCCAGAGTCGTTCCTGACTGAGTGTTAATTAGAGTTCCCTTTGAGACCCTTCTGAGCAGGACGAAACCCAGCGGGCAGAGGGCTCTGTCCCTGGTGCAGGGCTGCTGTCTCTGGGGTGCCCAGCGCTGACCGCTCCTGGGTGGTCTGAATCTTTCAAAGGTTGCCTTCAACAAAGAAATGCACCGCTGCTGCCGGTGTGTGAGCTCTCCAGCAGCGGCCCTGGCTCTCACAGGCCACGGCTTCTTGAAACATCGCGAGTCTTCAGCAGGTTGCCATGATGGCCTCACAGCACCCTGACAGCTCAGACGCGAGGAGAGGTGTCAGCAAAGGATGCTTCTCAGCCACCCAGCCAGTCCACGCTCCTTTGGTGTGGCTTCATGTACCCAACCAATTATCCATTCCTGCAATAAGCACCACAAAGTGTGCCCCAGGGGCTTGCTTCCAGGGTGGCTCCTGACATGAGTGGGGTCCAGTCTTGCCCCGTCTCTCTTCAGTGATCTCGAACTGCTTTCCTATGAATTGTATCCTGAAGCCAAATGGAACTCTTAGCCTGTCTTGAATGTGTTGTGTCCTTCCATCCTTGTGCTAGGTAGTGTTCCTCCAATCTGCATGTGGCATTCCCACTTCTTTTCAATATCTACATTTTAAAACCATATCTGTCTTTCAAAATCCAACTTTCTTTCTTACTGTTCCTTTGAGTGAAGCATCCAACAGGTCTAGCGTTCCTGAATATGTCTTCAGCATTTAAAACAGTGGCCTTAGGTTTGCCCTGTGAATCTCTGGGTCAAGCATAAAGTAGAGCGAATGAAGAAACATAGACATGTTTTCTATAAAGCTGACACAAAGAACTGTCACACAGAGTTAAAAAGAAAAATCTCAGTCAAACTTTTAAGAAAAGTAAATTAAGCCATTTCAACTTGCATTGTACTGTGATGTCATCTTTAGCATAAGGTGGTAAATGTCATCTTTTTAAGCTATAGTGATCTATAGCCACCAGTGCATATTAACATGGGTCGTTCAAAACTAATTTATTTTTTTAAACTATATAAAAATACCTTAGCCATTTCACAATGTATACATATTTCAAACCATCATGTTGTACATAATACATGTAAACAATTTTTGTCACATATTTAAAAATTACCTGAAACTCTCCATGTAACAATATTAGGTGCTGCTGCAAGTAAAATTAATATTTTAGGGAATTTTCTTTTAATATGTCCTTTAAAATCTTCATACTTTTTAAGGTTAGAGTTCTCTTAGGCCTTTAAATTTCTTTAATATTTTAGTCTGGTTTTACAATTTGAATTATTTCAGTGTTTTGAATGTGTTAATGGATTAAAGCAACTATATTCCTACTTCTGTTGCTTATGTTTTGTTTATTAGTCTCAACAAATCTGATTGGTTTTGATGAATTATTTTAAAGGTTACTCCTAAGATAGCATTATATAGTCACCGTGAGATGACAGGGAATGGTATTTTGAGTTTTTTTCCAGCTTAATTGAGGTATAACTGACAAATAAAAATTGTACATCTTTATAGCATACAATGTGATGTTTTGATAAATATACATTTTGAGTTTTATATGTCAAAAATAATGAGTGTAATAGGTCAAAAATAATCTTAGTAATTAAGAAGTATCTTTTTACTCTTATGATTTACCCAAATGAATTAAATCATGATCAAGTTACCTATCACATTGTTGACATACTTTAATAAACACATATGCCTCTAAATACTCAAAATCCTAGGATCTGTCTAGTTGGGTGGCTTCTGTGGACAGTAAAGTGATGGTTAGGACTTGAATACCAGCTTGACCACTTACCGCTGGGACTATTTGTCTCTTTCCCTCAGTTTCCCCATCTGCAGAATGGGGATAATAATCACACTGATTGTTTACAACAATGACTGCTGTGTTATAAGCATGCAATGAATGGTAGCTATTATGGTTATATCTACATATTATGCGTGGGGATCTTTTTCCTGAAAGGATATTTTTCTCTATTATGATAAATTGGATAAACGTCAGAGTGAAATTACCTGCATATATTTATTTTTCTAATAGTCTTTTAACCATTTACAGAGGTTCATTCTTCCATAAAGCCCAAATCACTTCATTGTCTTCTGCAAAAACACAGTGGATTCACATGGGGTGCCTTTGTTCTTTAAAGTGGCAGTAGTTATGTAGATTTGTTTGTTTGTTTCACTCATTTGGAGGCACTTGGGGAAGGTGGGGAGGAGCATGCCCAGTCCCCCTCTTGATGTGGCCTCTCTAGTTTGACAGATAGAGGCCCTCCTGATGGACAGAACATTCACATATGTAAAAAGAGCTTTGATATCTACTGGTAGCTTCATTCACGGGGAAATAAATTCCAAACACCGTAAGTGTAAAGAGTTTAGGGTTAGAAGCAGCCATCCAGGCTTGTTCCACTTGGATCATGCTGTTTTTTCTCACTCCACTTGTCCTTATCACTTGTTTCGGATGCTCCAAAATGTGCTCCCTTGTGTGGACAGGGAAGCCTCGTGGCCAGCTTGACCACACAATCAGAGAACCACAACTCCAAACCCCTGGGTGCCGTTCACCCCAGAGGTGCACCACTTCTGCAAAGTGCACCTTGCAGGTGCTCTAAGTTATATTGCCATTAAAATAATAATGATTTAAAGCAGGGGTTGGCTCAC
Organism: Varecia variegata; assembly: GCA_028533085.1. NCBI lineage: Eukaryota > Metazoa > Chordata > Mammalia > Primates > Lemuridae > Varecia > Varecia variegata. The sequence goes on from CM052438.1 coordinate 85,202,928, forward strand.
TGTGGCCTGTGGGCCAAATGTGGCCTGCAGCCTGTTTTGTGTGGCCTTGGAGCTTTCAAAAGGTGGTAAAACAAACACAAAGGAAGACATGTGACAGAGACTATATGTTGCCTATAAAGTCTACAGTATTCGCTTTCTGTCATTTTCCAGAAAAAGGTTGCCAACTACTGACTTGAGGTTTCTAAAACAAGGTAAAAATCAGTATGTTATTTTGAATTAAAATACTCTAAATAAGTAATTTAACAATTAGTAAATTATACTGCAATTCAGTAGAAGAGCTAGGGTTCCTGGGAGTGACCCCAACCCTGGTCCTGCCAGGAATTTGCTAGATGTCTTAGGCCAAGCATGTCACCCATCCAGGCTGCCACCAAAAGAATGTACACTCCATTATTATTTTTCCTTTACAGCACATAGAAAAAAAATTATTTTCAAATGGAAACACATGCCCTGTTCCTAATTCCTTTTAAATTTCCAGAGGTGCATCTAACCTTCCTTGCTCCAGGTTTCCTGAACTGTGTAATCACTCACCTTGCCATGTTCACCTGAAAAGAGCACAGTGGAAGTCGTCCATTCGCGATGTTGACTCTGGCCCATTTGTGAACATTGTTCCAATGGGGAGAAAACTCTGTGGATACTCTCTGACTTTTGAGAAGAAGCAAATGTTTTCTGTAAACCACCTATAAGATAGACCCACAACCAAATTATAACCTTCTCTTCTTTAAGCATTTTAAATTACACAAAGTTTCCAAGTATATCTCTTTATTAAACAAATTTAATTGCAGTGACATTAAATTAATCAAATGACAAGAATATTGAAATGGGGAAATACTGTATCTCTCCACATTCCTGAATTCATCTCTTCTGAAAGTTTGCCCTTTCATGCAAAGTATGTTTCTATCCTTTGCACTAAAAGTGAATTCTAGTGACAAGAACCTACATTCCATAATAAAGGACAGATTCATCAAACCTCACAGACTATATTGCTGCTGGCTGTTGCATATATACCGAAGGACCAGGGAATTTTGGATATAGAAAGTCTGCAGAGAGAATGATAAGGAATTAAAATGTAAATTAATGGGAAAAAAATCTATAGTAAGAATAATGGTAATTAAAATCAAGGATTATAAGATAGGAATACAATTGATTTTTAAAATGTTACATGGAAAGTCTACTGCAAAATTTCTCAGTTCTGTGTCATATTACTATCTGTAAAATACAGACTATTTGCCCTAAATTTATCAAAAGAATTCCTCTGGTTTTATCTCACAGTTGGAATACAGATTGGTAATGTATGTTTGCTTGTTTGTTTTTATAAATTCACCTTTCCACTTGAGAGCAACAACTATCTCTACTGTCCTCACAATGAACAAACTCTACTGTCTCATCCGACGAGGACAAGGTGTTCTTTTCAGTCTACCTGAAAAATTCCAGTTTATTTTTAAAATGACTTGGTTGCCTATGTTTTTTTCTAGGAGTTTAGTGGTTTCTGATCTTACATTTAAGTTTAACATATTTTATGTTAATTTTTATATATGGTATAAGACAAGGGTCCAATTCATTCTTTTGGATGTGGATATCTAGTTTTCCCACCGCCATTTACTGAAGGGACTTTCCCTTCCCCATTTTGTATTCTTGGTGCCCTTGGCAAAGACTAGTTTACCATATGTGCATGGGTTTATTTATGGGCTCTCTCTTTTGTTCCATTGGTCTACACGTCTGTTGTTATGCCAGTACCACATTGTTTTGACTACTATAGCTTCGTAATATAGTTGGAAATAAGGGAATGTGATGCCTTCAGCTTTGTTCTTCTTTCTCAGGATTGTTTTGGTTATTCAGGGTCTTTTGTGGTTTTATGAATTTTAGGATTATTTTTTCTGTTTCTATGAAACCTGCCATTGGTATTTTGACAGGGATTTCATTGAATCTGTAGATTACTTTCAGTAGTATGGACATTTTAACAATTATTTTGGGGGGGATATGACTCCCAAAACACAAGCAACAAAAGCAAAAACAAGTAGGACTGCATTGAACTAAAAAGTTTTTGCACAGCAAAGGAAAGAATCAACAGAATGAAAAGGAGGCCTATGGAATGGCAGAAAATACTTACAAACCATATATCTGATAAGGGGTTAATATCCAAAATATATAAGAAAATAATTCTGTTATATGGATGTCTTATAATTTATTTAAGCACACTCCTATTGATGAAGCTTTAGATTGTTTCTAATTTTTTTTTTTAATTTTTTAAAATTTCCACATATTATGGGGGTACAAATTTAGGTTACGTATATGGTCTTCGCCCCACCCGAGTCAGAGCTTCAAGCGTGTCCATCCATCCCCCAGAGAGTGTGCACCGCACCCATTAGGTGTGAATATACCCATCCCCTCCTCCCCCCTCCCACCTGTTCAACACCTGATGAATGTTACTATATGTGCACATAAGTGTTGGTCAGTTAATACCAATTTGATGGAGCTGGAGCCCATTCTGCTAAGTGAAATATTTATTTGTTTTTATTATTGAGTAGTGTTGCTTTGTATAGATGTACCACAATTTGTTTATCCATCAATTGATGAATAATTGGATTGCTTTTGTTTTGGGCTATTATTAATAAAGCTGCTGTAAACATCTGTGCACAGGAGTTTGTGTAGACATCTCTTCTCATTTCTCTTAGGTATGTGTTTAGGGATGGGATTGCTTTGTCATACAGTAAGTGTATGTTTAACTTTACAAGAGACTGTTAAATGGTTTTCACATGTGGCAGTAGCATTTTGCCTTCTCGCCAACTATGTATGAGAGTTTTACACTATCTTCTTGCCAACACTTCGTACTGTCAGCTTTCAAATTTCAGCCATTCTAGTTTGTGTAGTAGTATCTCATAGAGGTTTTAATTTGCATTTTTCTAATGACTAACAATACTAAGCGTCTTTTCAGGGGGTTATTTTTTATCAGTATCTCTTCTTTGTTGGTGTATTGGTGCAAATATTCACATTTTTTTCATTAAGATAAGTGAAGTATCCCAAGAATGGAAAAATAAGCACCACATGTACTCACCACCAAATTGGTTTCACTGATCATCACCTAAGAGCACATTTAGGAATAACATTAATTGGGTGTCAGGCAGATGGCGGAGAGGGGATGGGTGTATACATACATAATGAGTGCGATGCGCACTGTCTAGGGGATGGACACGCTTGAAGCTCTGATTTGGGGCAGGGGGAGGGGGAGCAAGGGCAATATACGTAACCTAAACTTTTGTACCCCCATAATATGCTGAAATTAAAAAAAAAGATTCATTTTAAAATAACCTTCCTTATTTTCTAAATGTTATTCATGAAAAGGATATACTTATCTCTCTACCTCCAGATTTCCTATGAGCTTAAAAAGAGAAATACTTTTCCCTCCAGCCACCTCCCACCCTTTTTTAAAAAAAATCAAGATAAGAACAAAAGGAATCTTTGGGAATGTAGTTGAAAATATGAGGAATCCTATCCCCATACATACCCCATGTGTCCACGAGGCCGCTTTTGCATTCTCCACTCTTTGATCAGTCCTTCCCACGTGGGTAGAGCTGACACAGGCAGTTGGTGAGTAGCCCGGGGGAGATCAACCTTCCCTGCTGCCTGCTCTGCAGGCTGGCTTCCCAGCAGACAGTCATTCTCCCTTTTGGGCCCACTTGTGTCGGGGCCTGCTCTTATGACCCAGCAGTGGGAGCCGGCCAGTGAGCGACTGTCCACGCAGCTGGCCCAGGAGGGTCTGCATGGGGGAACCAGTGCCCCGGCGTGTTCCCCAGATGTACACCTCACTCTGGCATCAGCGCTAAGGCATGTTCTCCACTCAGTCTTCTGAGTGTGGAGCTCATAGTTCCAACCTCATCTGCTGGCTGTGCCTTCTCAATGTATTTGGAACCCACTGGGGTGACGGGGGTAGGTGGCGCCTGGAAATTTCAACACGCAGTTTGGAACGCATGTACTTTTATGGAATGTTGCCCTTGTTCCCTCCCTTCCATTCATTCTATAAATATTTACCAAGTACTTACCATGCACCAGATATTGAGGCATTAGAGCTTTGGAAGTTTAAGTGCCTGACTTTGAAAGATTAAATTATAATCATATGGGAAAAGAGGAGGAAACTTCTATAGTATACATTTTCCTTAGAGCATCTTTCTTTATCTGTGTCATATTTGTTTCCTTTACTCTGCTGTTGGGTAAAAATAGAAGATTTTGCTCAACCTTTCATTTCTTTAATGCTTAGTCTATGCTACTTCTCAAAATGTATCCTTCACACAAAGTAACCAAAAATATTGAATGTAGGGATAATTTTATCCAAAATATTTCACAGGTTCATGTTTGCAAACATTATCACCATTTGATTTTAAGGTCTTTTAGAAACCACTAGTGCTTAGCTCATCAGAGCCACTGCAGTTATGCATGCTTTTTAAACAATCAAATTTTAAATCATCTTCCACAATTAAAAATTAAAATCACTGTTTAAAAAACTTTGTAATTATATTTTTAACTTAAAAAGTTTACCTGGAGTCCATTTAAATTTTTGGTATGATATCTTTCACCTTTGGTTTTTTCAACTTTGCAAGCTCTCTTAAATTAGAAGAATGATAGATTATGTATGAAAGCCCTTCATACTGACAAACATTCAACGTTTATACCTGTCAAACAGAGAATGGATCGTGGAAGTGGTGACAGTCGAAGACTCTGTAGAAGCTCAGGAATGTGAGAGAACACAGGTGTTTTCAGTACCGAGGAAACTATCACCATCAGCATCCGTCAGCCCAGGGCAAGGATTTCTTTCTGGAGCTACCAGTGAATTCCTTGTAAGTCACTGGAGATGTTCTTTGTCTATTATATTGTGGAAATCCAACAGAAAGAAAGAGACAGTGTGTAAGAAGGAACTTGGTGCTCTTTGAATTCAGAGGGTTTATGTGTCTCCTGTGGATTTTAAAGTAAAAACTTTCCAGGCCTCCGTGTGTGTTTTAACTTCCTGCCCACAGTCGCTTCTAACCCCATTACTCTGACACGTATTCTTTGTAGAACTCAGTGTCCTCCAAGGCAGTACACATTTGCTGGTGTGTTTGCTTATTGCTTCTCTCCCCAACTATTACATGGACTTTGTAAGAGCAGTGATTACGTCCTGTTCAGTGCAGAATCCCAGGGCCTAGATTAGTGTCTGGCAAGGAGTAGCTGCCTCTAAATATTTGATGAAGAATTGAATACTAGCTGATTGCCAATTAGAAATTAGAACTAATCATACCAGATAACTGCCTCTTCCAACTGGGATATCTTTAAATTGTGGACATCTTTAAATTGAGCCTAATAGTTTGTCAAAAAAAAAAAAAAAGAGGTTAAAGCTTCCCGTGGCTAAAAGCCTAGGCAGCAGGCTGGGAGGACCCTCACCCCCAAACCTCTGCCAGTCTGTGCTACCACGCCTGTCCACCAGTCTGTGCTGAAATTGCAAAGCCGTGTCCAAAGGACAGAACCTTACCTACCTGCAGAAATGGGTCTTTTCTATTGTGGCCAAGAAAGGCTGTCCTCTCTGGGTGACAGTGCAGGGCCCCTCCAGGACACTAGCCTCATCCCATATTTATGTATCAAACAGAACTTTCTCTTGTTCAGCCTCTACTGCGAAATGCACTTTCTCCAACACATCCCATTCCCATGCCCGTTCAGACCCTACAGAGTAATTGGGAGTAGGATTATCCTCCCCCGACCCCTTCCCATTACTCTCCTAATGGCTGTGGATTATTTCATGGTCTGGTTGTCATATAAAAAGCCTGAGAATTTCATGAAACAGAATGGACAGAAATCATGATTAGATTTCCCCAGCCTCCTAGCTCTCTGGTCAGACGTGTCAGCTACAGTTTCATACCCTAGAATCATCCTTCACAGGGAGACAGCTCAGCAAACTGTTAACGTTTGTTTTACTTTAGGCTTTGTAGTGTTGACTTACTCCACATTTATACTTGGATCAGTAATTCACTGGCCACTTAGAAATAGAATGCCTCCCTTCTCACTGGTCAAGATCTATGAGGAAAAGAGATACATTTCATGCTTGTTTATACATGATCTTGCCAGAACATTAGTACTTTCAAAGTGATAATTTTTTTCTTCTTGAATACATTGTAGTGTTTTATCAATTTTTTAAATGCTATACAATAATCAGAACAGCAGGGTGCAACAGTAAGAAGTTAATGTTTTGTGGAATACATTCTAGTTAGAAAGAATTGAATGCATATGCTATGTGGTTGCTACTTTTTTGCTGTCTTTATCAATAAAAGTTTTATTGGAATTAGAATATTCATTTCTGAAGAAAACGGGAAGCACTTAGCATATCACGCTTTTTAATTGTGGGGTGATGATGATGTCTTGATGAACAGCGCAGAGCTAGCGCAGATGAGGAGAAATCACTGGCATGATAAAGATAAAGTAGAATGTATCCCTGAGAAAATAAAGATGACAAGAAGGAGTAAATTGGATAAAATTTTTGGAAGCTCATTAAGAAATAAAAGTTTGATATGTTCTGAGTGGCAAAGAGGAAAAATGTGGCAAGGAAATGAAGCAATTAACAAATTGCTAGGGACCAAAACTCTGATGAATTTAACCAAAATAGTAAAGCTTTAAAAATCTGTTTATCTAAGAACATCTTAAAATTAGTGAGTAGGAGGGACGCTGGGTTGCAAATGTATGTCTGTTATGTAGGCAGTGAAAAACAGCAAATGAAAGCCGTGACTTTGGCAAGCCAAGATTTACAAAAAAGAAAAAGCCATTTTGACAGCAATCCAAGTCATTGAGTACAACAAAATATTCCTTTACGTGGCTTGCAGGTAGCTGTTTAAATGCACAATGCTGTATGCAGTATGTGCGACCGGGCCCTGTTGTGAAAGCGGGAGACCGCATCTGTGAAGACACTGCTGGCAAAATCCTAAGAAATAGAAAGCCAGCGATGATTCCTAGGTTGCAAGACATTCCCTGCTACGAGTGGGCTGACTCGTGAGGTTCATTATCTTCCTAAACCAAGAAATTTCAAATATAGTTTTTTTCTGAGAAATCCAGTGTGATCATGGAGATGCAAGTTGAGAACTGAGTCTATTGCAGTGAAAGACAGGATTTCCATGGTTCTGTGGAAGGCATGTGAATTAACCCCAGGGACGTATGTATGGTCCCATTGTAGCCATGTGTTTGCCCTTAAATGAGAATCACACTCATGGGAGAAAATGCAGACCAGCCGCTTGTTGAAAGTTTTCCCGTCTGCATCACTCCCTTTGCACCTCAGTATGGCTTCACAAAGTCCCTTTTTCTATTTGCAATCTATTTCATAAAAGCTACTTTGTTATTTTTTATAATTTTCCCTTAAATTTCCAAAACACTTCTCAGGGTTTTGAATGACAGAACTCCTGTTAACAAAGCATATAATCTCTAAGTAGAGAAAAGCAATATGTTCTCTTGTTATAATTTTGTTCCTACTGTATGAGCTCTAGAAATCCTCTCTCAGAAGATGCTCCTTCCAGTCTTCTCCACAACCAGAGCAGGTAGGCTATGCAGAGTGAAGCAAGGAACCAACACCTCCCTCATTCTTTGTTATTCTTCCTAAAACTAGTCGAGAGAGTGGTAGGAAGACTGATGTTCTGATCTCAGTTCTATAACCTGTTGGCCACCTGGCCTTGAGTAAATCATTTTCTCTCTCCAAGACTGACATTTTCTTTTATAAAATGTAAATAATATTGTTCACCTCTCTGGATTTATAGCAAAGATGAAATGAGATAATGTGGGTGAAATTGCTCTTGGATGTGAAAATAGTACTAATAATGATAATGATAGTAACCATAACTGCTCATTTGAAAGTTCTTGATCTCATCATGAGAACAGGCACATCTCTCTCTGGGTACAGCTGACTACAGCCTTGGCCAATACTCAGAGGCTTCAAAAACTGTTACCCTTTTGAATGTAATCTGTTAACATTTGCTTTACTTTCAGTTTTGTCCTTGATGCAAACCCTTTTGTAACACCAAAGAGTAGGGATGTTATACTGGGTAGTCTAAATTTAACTGGTCTATTGGGGGTGGGAATTCTCAGAACAAATTTCCTAAAGACTCATAACCACTGTTAGTTTATGACCACTTGGGGTCACTATGGGCAAGATGCACTAAGGTGAAGATCTCTGTATCCTAGAGAGGCCCAAGCTTTTCCTCTATTCTGTTTTTAGATAGTGGGCTAAAAATGAGAAATCCAACAGTATGTGATACACATAAATGTTTAATTGATCATAATGATATGATTAACTGTAGCCTGTTAAATATTCAATATATGGCTTATTAGCAAAATTATAAAGCAGACTCCAAAGTGTTTAATAACTTTTTTCCACAAAAATGAACAGTGTAACCCTAAAAGCAGTCATTGAAACTTCAATGACACTACTAGAATTTCTGATCTTGAAATTGCCGGGGTCAGGGGAGGGCATTAGAATATTAATATATTTAACTGGTGACTCCAAATTTATATCACCAATGATTTATTAAAGAGAGACCACTGTACTGGAGTTAATTGTTACTAAAAATTGTCAAGTCTTTGGCCACATTGTCAGACCTTTTAGGAGACATCTGAAATTAATGGGTTCATCACCACTATCCTGGGGACCCTTTGTCTTCTTGGTGGACATGTTGACATTGAGCCACAGGCAGGATGAATAATGATATTTCAGAGACATTTGGAGTCCTGTGCTCTAGCGACAGCAAAAGCAAATGAACCACTTACAAAAATCTGTGAATTATCCTGGAAATTGTGATGTCATATTGCTAACCAACTCTGTAATTTTTCAAAATCCGCAATGCATCAGACTGTTCCTGTACAGGTAGACAAGGTGGTCTATGGTGGGCTTCTACCCAGTGCAGGTGTCCAGCTTGCATCTGAGGACCTGGACTGCCTTTATTAGTCCATCCTTGCCTTAGTTTATTTCCTGAAATTTAAGATTTAAAGTGTCCAGATGGTCTGTTACATTGGAAAAAAACTTAAATCTTGTGAATCACTCGGTATCTAACAAATTGGCTTTCTCAGAGCTTTTAGTTAAAAAAATATCCTTAGTCGGATAAAACAGTTAAGTACATCTCTTCAACAAGTTTCTACAATCTGTCTGTAAACAACCACCACCACCACAAAGGGCAACCACCATACTTTGCTCAACTTTTTTTAAGTATCACATAAACCAAGTATGGTTAAAGGCACAGCATGAAGAAAAGGACTAAACATGGCTATTTTCTCTGTCTGCATTTGGGGCTCAGAACATGATACCCCAAAGTATGGCACCTTGGCATGCTGAGTACTTTGAAGGACACTGGAAGAGCCTCAGAAGCAAAGTCTGTCTCAGACCTTCTCCTGCCCTCCTGTCTCTGCTCCTCTTCTTTCTCCCTGAAGCGAATAATAGAAACTATAATTCTTCTTCTCTGAGGTGGGATATTAAAACTAGAACTCTTCTTCCCTAGCTAAGCCACAAAACCTGGAAAGGTTACTCTCCCGTCTCCTTTCTCCTTTGAAGATCCTCATTGCAGAAAGGCCCTGCTCTATATGAGGGGTCTTCAAAAAGTTTATGGAAAATGCATGTAATAAAAAAACTACACATGGATTTCAAAAATTTTTTTCACCAAAATAAACTCATATTAACATGTTATAATATGTTTGAACAGTATCTAGTTTGAGGCACTAAGAAGGATAAGATATGAGTTTGAAAAAAGGCCCTATCAGAGCAACATGATTTCTGCTAAAATTGAAGCAAGGACAAATAACTTTATGGTGAAGCTTGGGTGGAAGGATGGTGAAATCATTGATGGTCTATGAAAAGTTTATGGGTACAATTTCCCAAAGAAATCAGAAGTTTACAAATGGATAACTCATTTTAAGAAGGGATGAGACAATGTTGAAGATGAAACCTGCAACAGCAGACCATGCACATCAATTTTGAAGGAAAAAATTCATAGTGCTTATGCCCTACTTGAAGAGGACTGATGATTAACAGCAAAAACAATAGCCAACACCACAGATATCTCAACTGGTTCAGATTACACAATTCTGACTTAATGTTTTCATTAAGGTTGAATACACTTTCCAATCCATGGGTGCCAAGACAATTACACCTGTATCAGCTGCAGACAAGAGCAAAGCTTTCAATGGAAATTTTAAACAAGTGGGATCAAGATCCCACAGCATTTCTTCTAAGAACTGTAACAGGAGATGAAACATGGCTTTACCAGTACAATCCTGAAGACCAAGCACAATCAAAGCAATGGCTACCAAGAGGTGAAAGTGGTCCAGTCAAAGCAAAAACAAACCAGTCAAAGGTCATGGCAACAGTTTTTTTTGCAATGCTCAAGGCATTTTGCTTGTTGACTTTGTAGAGGACCAAAAAATAATATCTGCTTTTTATGAGTGTTTTGAGAAAGTTAGTCCAAGGTACAGCAGAAAATTTCCCAGGAAATCTTCACCAGAAAGTCCTTCTCCACCATGAAAATGCTGCTGCTAATTCCTCTCTTCAAACAAGGGCAATTTTGTGAGAGTTTTGATGGAAAATCATTAGGCATTCACCTCACAGTCCTGATTTGGTTCCCTCTGATTTTTGTTTCGTTGTGTAGCCTTAAAAGTTCTGTATAGGGCACCGATTTTTGTTCAGTTAATAATGTTAAAAACACTGCATTGACATGGTTAAATTCCCAGAACCCTCAGTTCTTTAGGGATAGACTAAATAGCTAATGCCATTGCTTACAAAAGTGTCTCAACCTTGATGGAGCTTATGTTAAGAAGTAAAGTATATATATTATCTTTTAATTTCATTTGTCCATGAACTTTTTGGAGTCTCTTCATACTTGAGGGGAAGGAATGCTACACAGAAAGGCCAAGAAGAATATGAACAGATGGGCCTTGCGGGGTTCCTTCCTTAGTCTATTCCCATTAAATCATATCCTTTTGTTTGGTCATATTTCTACAGTACTATCCATTCTTAATTGAACCTAATCATAACAACAGAGACAGAGACCAATGGAACAGAACTGGGAATGCAGATATAAAACCATCCTCATATAGCCATCTAATCTTTCACAAAGCAGACAAAAACATATACTGGGGAAAGGAATCCTTATTCAATAAATGGTGCTGGGAAAACTGGATAGCCACATGTAGAAGATTGAAACAGGATCCACACCTTTCACCTGTCACAAAAATCAACTCATGGTGGATAACAGACTTAAACCTAAGGTGTGAAACTATAAGAATTCTAGAAGAATATGTTGGAAAAACTCTTATAGACATTGGACTAGGGAAAGAATTTATGAAGAAGACCCCAAAGGCAATCACAGCAACAACAAAAATAGATAAATGGGACCTGATGAAATTAAAAATCTTCTGCACAGCCAAGGAACTACAACTAGAACAAACAAACAACCTACACAATGGGAGAAAATATTTGCATGTTACACATCCAATAAAGGGCTGATAACTAGAATCTATTTAGAACTCAGGAAAATCAGCAAGAAAAAAATCAAACAACCCTATCAAAAAGTGGGCAAAGGACATGAACAGAAACTTTTCAAAAGAAGATAGACTAATGGCTAACATATGAAAAAATGCTCAACATCCCTAATCATCAGGGAAATGCAAATAAAAACCACAATGAGATATCATTTATTCCCAGTGAGAATGGCCTTTATCAAAAAGTCCCATAACAATAAATGTTGGTGTGGATGTGGAGAGATAGGAACACTCATACACTGCTTGTGAGACTGAAAATTAGTACAACCTCTGTGGAAACCAATATGGAGATACCTCAAAGAGATACAAGTAGAACTACCATTTGATCCAGCAATCCCATTACTGGGCATCTACCCAAAAGAACAAAAGACATTCTATAAAAAAGATACCTGCACTCTGGGAGGCTGAGGCGGGAGGATCGTTTGAGCTCAGGAGTTTGCGACCAGCCTGAGCAAGAGTGAGATCCCGTCTTTACTAAAAAAAAAAGAAAGAAATTAGCTGGACAACTAAAAATGTATATAAAAAAAAATAGCCGGGCATGGTGGTGCATGCCTGTAGTTCCAGCTATTCAGGAGGCCGAGGCAGAAGGATTGCTTGAGCCCAGGAGTTTGAGGTTGCTGTGAGCTAGGCTTATGCCACGGCAGTCTAGCCTGGGCAACCAGAGTGAGACTCTGTCTCAAAAAAAAAAAAAAAAAAAAGACATCTGTACTCAAATATTTATAGCAGCACAATTCACAATTGCAAAGATGTGGAAACAACCCAAGTGCCCATCAATACATGAGTGGATTAATAAAATGTGTATATGTATGCCATATACCATGGAGTTCTACTCAACTACAAAAAACAATGGTGATATAGCAGCTCTTATATTATTCTGGATAGAGCTGGAATCCATTCTACTAAGTGGAGTAACCCAAGAATGGAAAAATAAGCACCACATGTACTCACCATCAAATTAGTTTGAACTGATCAACACTTAAGTGCACATATAGCAATAATATTCATCAGGTGTCAGGCAAATGGGAGGAGGGAGTAGGGGATGGGCATATTCACACCTCATGGGTGTGGTGCACACCATCTGGGGGATGGACACGCTTGACGCTCTGACTTGGGTGGGGCAAGGACAATATACATAACCTAAACATTTGTACCCCTGTAATATGCTGAAATAAAAAATAAAAATTAAAAAATTGAACCTAAGCATAGAAATAGACAGCTTCCCCTATGTCTCTGGGTCTTCATTTCTGAAGACTGCTGTGCCACTTTGTAATAAAGTTTATGTAAACTTTGATTAAACAAATTTGTTATGCTTTTCTTTTATTAACTTGTCTCTTGTTATAGGAGTGTTGGCTATGGCCCTAATGATGGATGAGGAAAGGGATATGGTATCGCGCAGAAAGGCAAAGGCCTTGGACCAAACTCCCTGTGGATAACTCCATGGAAACTGGACACAATGATCTTCTCTTTGACTTGAATGATTCACTGACTTTATCTCTTTTACTCTTTCATTGCTTGTGTCCTGGGGCAAATAAACATTTTTGAGGAGACACTTTTTATAATGCTCCATTTTATTAAAAAATTTAGTGAAACTTAAACATCTCAAAATAATATCATTTAGTTATATATAGCTTCACAAGTATTAAGCAAACTAGGTTCCCTAATGTGACAACTAGCAGTAGTTACCTAAAAGTATTATAGTTAATAGTAGTGTATCAGCTAATCAGTTTTCCCCACAAATGTTCCACACCATACTCAACTGTAAGTTGTATGCCTGTGGAGCATTTTGTCCACAAAAATAAAAGTTTTACTACAAACCTTCTTTGCTATCTTGTCCTGCTAGTCTAACACAGGTTTTCAAAGGATAGCTAATCTCTAAATCAATAAAGAAAGTAATTCTGTGTGCTATTTCTAATCAGGTGCAATCAACTGCTAATATGAATCAGTACTTTATACAAGCTGCAACAGACAAACAAGTTGACTGGTTGGTAGGCTTGGGGGTCAGAATGACCAGGGTATAAATATTAATTCTCCTACTTATGATTAAGCCCCAATTTCCTCATTTGTGAGATGGGCTCAATAGGGCCTAATTAGCAGGGCTATTGTGAAGATCAAATGAGTACTACTTGCAACACTGCCTGTTACATAGTATGGTGTCCAAAGTTATAACTGTTACATAGATGTTAGCAGCTATTTATATATATATTATTATTATATATAGCCCAGCATCCAATTTCTTCCTGACTCTATTGTAGATGTCATTTGGTTGTGGAAAACATGCACAAGGTTCAGATCAGCTGTGAGGTCTCAGCAGCCTTTGAGGGCTGGCATTTAAAGTCTTTTCTCATAAAAAAAGAAACATATAAAACATGAGGTGAACTTTGACTGTAACTGCTGGTTCTCTATTAACAGAGAAGACAGGGTACTGGTCAAAAAATTCTCTGCAGACAGAAAGGATGAAAACATTTTATCAGGTAAAAATGATGGTGAAGATAGAAACAGTGCCAACTAGGCTTTGAAAACAAGCCAATGGAACATTGTATTTTATTGTTTTCCTCTTCCCCTGATATTTGTTTATGCTTATGTGTTTTCATAATGACTTTGCCCTTTTCAATGTTAATGAGTCAAAGTTCAATTTTCATATAACTCTGAGAATGTAAAATCCCACATATAATATTAGTATTAAAAGACAGTATGTGTTATTCAAAAATACAAGCCATTGGTGTTAAAATTTTATATTTATTATTTTGTACCCTTGGTTGAAATATATGACAAGTAGTTATTATAATCCAGGAATGAGTTATTTTATTATCAAGTGTGTTTACATAATCTTTTACATGTTCTTGTTTCTAAAATATGTCAAAAGTGCTTAATTACAATATCTGACAAACCTGAGAAAAATTATAGAACAGAGTTAAAAGAAAAATAAAAGATATTGCCAGTTCTCTTAATCTCCTAGAATATGAATAAAATTAATTGTTAAAATGTATTAAGAAAATATTAGTGATTTCTGGGAAAGGGGTAGGGATGACTAGGTGGAGCACAAAAGATTTTTAGGGCTGTAATGATGGGTACATGTCATTATAGATTTCTCCAAACCCATAGAATGTACAATACCAAGAGTGAAATCTAACGTAAACCATGGACTCTGGGTGATAGTGATGTGTCAGTGTAGGCTCATCAATTGCATAGGAGGCTGTACATATAGGAGTGCATGGGGGATATGTAGAAAATCTTGTTACCTCCCTGTAAATTATGCTAGGAACATAAAACTGTTCTAAAAATAAAGTCTTCATGCAAAAAGTATTAAGAAATTAGAATATCTCAGGGCTTATGTGTTTTTAGTTACTCCCCTAGCATAGAATTAAGCTATATATGAATTGACCTGGACGATGAACTAAAACAGTAAAAAAAGATTTTTAATTTATAAGTTAGAAATATCACTTGATATCTTGTTTTTCGGTGTATACCTTTCATGATTATGCTCATTTTTCCAAGTGTTATTAAATTTTTGCATTTCTTTTAATCAAGGATGTCAACAAGTCTGTGTTCTTTTTTCTCGAAATTTCTTTCAATTTTTTTTTTTTTTTTTTTTTTTTTGAGACAGAGTCTCACTCTGTTGCCCGGGCTAGAGTGAGTGCCGTGGCATCAGCCCAGCTCACAGCAACCTCAAACTCCTGGGCTCAAGCGATCCTACTGCCTCAGCCTCCCAAGTAGCTGGGACTA
>CM052438.1:85218673-85233714 GCA_028533085.1 Varecia variegata
GGAACTTCTTTTTCAAATGCTCTTTTTTTAAAAAAAGACTTTTTTAAAAACTGTTACAATTAAAAGTCATGTTTTTCACAAGTGATATTTCTCCAAAGATTCATTCCGTCTGTTTCAGAAATCAATGAACTTTTTGTTCTAGGCTTACCCAGAACTGCCTTCCCCCAAGCAAGTAGGTGTCACTCCCTGGAGGCCCCAGGGCCCTCAGGGCAAAAAGGAAAAATGTAGGCAATAAAATCTCAGTTTCAATCTCATAATAGTATCCTGGCATGTTTGCCAGAATTGTGATGGATAATACTGATCTTTTGACAGATCGAATTCCAGTTCTGAATGGTAGAAAGCAGGCCTTTGCTCTGGCTGCCTTCTTCTTACATTGTGTAATCCTTGCACTGGTCTGGGGGGTGGGGGTGGGAGGGCGTGAAGGCCATGGGAAGGGCTCAGCAGTTCCTCACTCGAGAGTTGTGCTTGGTCACCTCCCGGCTGTTGGAGAGCCTGTACTCTCTCGTCTGATTCCTGGTGGCTCCCACAGGCCTGTGGCGCTATCCAACCTGTTGCCATTCATTAGGTTGTAATGGTCCTTCACACTTCCCTGCTACCACTGCCCCTGTTTCCTGGCTCTGGCCCTGGGTGAGCATGTGAGGCCCAGTCCCTGGGGACAGCCGTGTTGCCCACACTGTTCTGGGCTCCACCACCAGCATCTGGCATGGTGCTGAATCTAACAGCTGGTGCTTCTCCTCCCTGCTGATCTACTCTCGTTTCCACTACTTCTGTGTCTTTGCCCACTACTGTAAAATACAAAATAATTTTTATTTAATCTGCTCTTAATTTTAACAGTTTTTCCCACAATACAAAAGTACATGTGATTGCTCTCTCTCCTTCCCCTCCCTCATCTCTCTTCCCTTCTCCCTCCTGTTGTAGTTTTATCCTCATTTCTCTGTCCCACTTATTTGAGGGCTTAGACATTGATGCAGGCGTCCTTAGCATTAAATCTGGGGTAGCACAAGTGAGGAGCAAGTGAGGAGCTGAGGAAGCAGATAGAACTGACCAGTCTCGAGCCGTTTCCACCTGCTCTTGTGCCTTCTCCCTGAGCCCGGAGGCACATGGGCCCCTTGGATTCTAAGGAGCACCTCCTCCTAACCCCTTCCTCCCGGGCCTGGGGCCACGATCCTGAAGGAGTGTTCTTAGGAATGGCAAGGAGACATGAACTGTGGTCTCTGGTTCTTGGTGTGTCCTGCTGCCGGTGCGTCCTTCTGCCCCACCTGGTGGTGACACAGCTGCAGGAGACACATACGGTGTCTGGTTAGGACTGTTCTCCCATAAACATTGCTGGACCTCCTATACTGTGAGGGAAATATGAACTCACAGCCAAAATAATCCAATCTCTGCTTAGTACAGTTGTTTCAAAAGAAAAATCCGGAAATTGGATCATGGATGCAGTTAATATTATAGCAAAGAAACTAAAAATTTGAAGACTTAAAATGAATTTTCCAAAAGAGATAAGAAGAGATGTTACTGATGAAGAAAAGTTCTTTCCCAGGATATTTTAGAGAAGCTTTGTAATGACTGATGAGCTCTCAGACCAAAGACTCTAAGCCAGGTTAACCATTCTTGGCTGTGCCAAGGCTGCCCATCAAGGAAGCAGAGAGTGGGAAATGCCAACATCTGGGATTCTACGAGGAGGAGGCAATTCACCTGTGCATTATCATGTAAACAAGAAAATAAAAGTGTGTTGCGTTTTCCGTTTGTTGTTGTTGTTTTTACAGGTTCAATAACCAACCAGGAGACTAAGCAACTAAATTCATTCATTGCAGTCAAAATTGACTGGAAGAAAAATTTCAAGTTGTTGTCCCTGGACAAATGCTTTGCACGTCCCTTTCCTAAACTTATAGTGAAAAATCCTACTAGGGGATTTGTTTCAGCCTCCTCCTGCCAGCCATGTGACATTTTTAATAAATCCTTGTGACTAAGGAATTATACGTCCTTATGAAGAGCAAGAGTGTGTGTGTGTGTGTGTGTGTGTGTGTGTGTATTTTAAATTCTGCACTTACTGCAGTAAGCAAAGAGACTGAAGAATCCAGGGATTAATGATACTATTTATGGAGATGTTAATGCTTGGAGTTGATGCTGTTAAGTCATCATTAACAAACACTTAGCAAAGATTCTGGCCTACAAAGATGTTTGAAAATAAACCTGCAGGTGAAGATTTTGAAAGGTTTTTGTGCCACTAATAAGATGATGTTAAATCTTATTATGTAGGTCACAAGTTTATAAGCCCAAAGAATACATAAGTTAAAGACATAAGTTAAAGAAATCACACATCAAAAAAATGCTGGGCTTTGACAATGATAAATGTATTATGCATTCCTTGACAGATGGGGAAATTGTTGAAATGACAATAAATAGGTAAATATAAGGATGAGAGTGTTGAAGATGATGACATTGCAAACAAGTGAAAAAACATGCTGAAAAAATGGTGAAACTATATACTACAGCTATCAATTGAATTGGATGACGATTGTGGCATAGGAAGGCAAGTGTTTTATTCTGTCCTTCTGTCAGACTTTGTGACAGTGAGCAAGATTTCCATAAGCAGCTGAAGCTACTGACTAAAATTAATTGTCAGAAAGGAAAATTTAACATCAGCCACGGTAAAAATAATATTAAAAAATGTTGGCAGAAATGTCCAACATATATGGATAACCTAAACCAACAAATTGACTGTTTCAAATACTTGGGTAAACGATGGTGATAGATACATTAATAGCCACTTCTTAAAATTGTATTTTAAGAATGATTATTTGTAGTCAGAATGATTGATTAGTAATATCTATCATCTAAAATGACCTCCTCTATTCTGTAAAACATTGACATCTTGATTCCCATACTTGTATTTTTCAAGTATTCAAGCTAATCTTTAACTTAAGATTTTAATCTTAACATTAAGCTCCCCCAGGAGTTATCTTTTTGTATGTGGGATGTCCCTCTCTTTGGGTGAAGATAATTTGTTAGCCTTGTACATTTTTACAGTAGAATGAATATTTGTTTGCTAGGGCATATGGCCCTGCCTTTAAATCAACAGCATTGAGCCCTGACATTTCATGCCCAAGGGGAAGGACTGAAAAAAGGATTCAATGCAATCTTCACTTGCTAAGATTTGTTTAAAACACGTGATATTTTAGGGTGCATCTCAGTGACATGTTAACTAAGCATTCTTTTAAATTCTCCATTTGGGTTAAGTTGGCTAAAGATCCTTAAGGATCATGAAAAAGTCTGGAGTTAGAATTTATTGTTATGAATTCAGCATTTTTTAAAAAGAATTTACATACTTTTGTTACAGAACCATAGCAAATGCTTAGTAAATTATGTTATCTAATACAATTAAAAGAGATTTAGTGTTACAGATTCTAGCAAAATGTCTGTTTCTTCAGGTGGTATTGTGTTTTCTTTATTTTCCAATTTAAAACTCTTTTATGTGGTTTGAAAATAAAACTCAGTGCTCAGCTATGATAGCCACCTTGTTCTAAATTTCTGGTACATTTACTTCTTTTTCTTTGAATTATTTAGGTAGAATGTACTTTTTTGTTTTGTTTCATTTTTTGATACTTATGTATGTAATCAATTCAGAGCAGTTTCTGGGAACACTGTTGAGAAGTCTCTGAGGCCATGTGCAGGTTAACAGGAAGCCACGTGATTTTGTTAGGGGGTGTGGACAGGGGTTGCGGAAGGGATGAGTGTTGTTGTTTGTGCTGTCAATATGTAGTTTGTGTCCTAAATAATTTTTTTTTTATTTTGGGATATTGTGGGGGTACAAACATTTTGGTTACAAGCAATGACTTTGCCTCCCCCAAGCCAGGGCTAGAGGCGTGCCCTTCCCCATACAGTGTGCACTGTGAGTTTACCCACCCCCACGTCCCCCACCCGACTGACACCCAATGAATGTTACTACCGTGTGAGCACCTTAGTGTTGATCAGTTAGTACCAATTTGATGGCGAGTACATGTGGTGCTTTTTTTCCCTACTCTTGTGATACTTCACTTCAAAGGACGAGCTCAAATTCTATCCAGGATAATATAAGAGGTGCTAGGTCACCATTGTTTTTTGTAGTTGAGTAGTATTCCATGGTATACATATACCATATTTTATTAATCCACTCAAACCTTTAACTATTCATTTAATTGTCTTTATGTGTTTTAATATTTTAAATGTACCTCTTTAAAAAAAGTTGTAAACAAGTTTACTCTTCATGAAATAAAGAAAAAATTCTCAGTAAACAGAAACCTGGTTTCTCTACAAAGACATCAAATCATGTTTGTCCTGACAAGCATCGTGCTTGTTTTCATGAGGGATTCTAGCAGAAGTTTTGACTAATTCAATTCAGGCAGTTCCACAGGTTGTAAGACTAGCTCTTCTTCATAGGTAGTTTTAGAGATTTCTTTGGTTGTCCTAGATTCGTGAGAAGTGTTCTAATTTTCTGCTTAAACTCAGCTGGGTTTCACTCTAGGGTGTTTTAGAATGTGTAAGACTACACAAAGAAACTTATTTATCTTCTCTGCTCATGCCATTTCCCGATATACCACATTTGTCTTTTTAAAGGTCAGGCATGATAGAAACAGGCAATGTTTCTCACTTGCCTTGTTTTCTTACTTGTTGGATTTTCATGTCAGAGTTCTTTGGAAAATGTTAATGTGAATTTCTATAAATGCAACTGCTCAATTGGACAGAGTATGATTTATAAAGAGTTCTAGGATCTTGGAATAAAAAGTGCTCATTGTGTCCAAGATATTATTCTTATTAGTAATATCAGCAAGAGCTGTCTCTTTTCTAATTAGTGACTTCTACCAGAGTCTCAGAAATTGCCTTAATTCTAAGGTCAAATGTAGTGGATTATAATTTGCTGGTACCTTACTGGGTTCTTTTTAAAAATTATATTTAAATTTGCTTCTCTCTAGGATCTTTGTGTTTTTTTCTCTCTCAAGAGAGCTATTAAAAATCTCCATTATTAGAATAATCTCCAAGAAGTAGCAGCATGAGTGACCAGCTGTGATTAGAACAGCCAAACTTCAGGGGGGAAAATTGCCACTTTCATCTAATTAAGAGAGAGGAGAGTTTTTTTGTTTTTGTTTTTGTTTTTGTTTTTAAATACAACGTCTCATAATAACTGTGAAAGTGCAATGATTAATGAAAGTACATAATTGCTAACAATAATTATTTTGAAACAGTAGTTCTGGGAATAGCTGAGAGTCCATATGACTGAGGTAAACATTAACTAGCTGAGAGTATATTCAAATGAGGGTACACATAAGAAAAAGAGTGGGGCCAAGTGCCAGAGAGAAACTCATATCGACTGGATTAAAGAACATTCTGATTTCCTTATAGAGTTTCCAACTACATTCACAGAGATAAATAAAAATGAGAAATATAATATTAGACTTCTGACATTTCAGTGGTGGTGTATGAAATTCACGTACACACTGGCACAAAGCCAGGCGCAGAAACAGAGTCCAACGTATTTATCAACCTCATCGGCTCCAGAGGAGATTCTGGGAAACGAAGGCTTCATCAAGCCCAAAACAACAAAGTCAGGTTTCAGCGTGGACAGGTAATAGAAAGATCTTCATCAATTCTTATCTATCATCCTTCCTCTAATTTCTTTAAAAAGACACACAAGCAGAAAGTTGCTGAGATGCCCATTTGGTACCTCCTGGGAAGTACAGGGCGATGTGGTCATTCCTCGGTGCACATGTTGTCTTTCTGGATTGGGTAGAGGTAAGACTTAACCAGGAACAATGCAGCCATAAGTCAGTTGCAGTTACTTCTATTAAACAACACAAAATCCAAGATTCTACTTCCAGATAGGGCAGACTAGATTGTAACAAAATGAGCGTCTTGCTGAGAACAACTAGAAATGTTTGATAAGACATCATTTAAATTGGTCTTAAAGGCAATGAAGAGCTACCCAGGCAGTTAGGACTTGAGGGCTCAAGGTCCTGGAGAGAAAGGAGTGCAGAGGAGGACCTGGTATCCGTGCAGCTCCTTGCCAGTTGCAAGTGGAAGCATCGAATCAAGAAGCCAATCAGCAAGTGACAGTGGGGAGTCTGAGATGCTGTGCAGAGATTTAGGAGGTCTTATGGAGCTGGGATTCCAGCACAGCAGTAAAGAGAGGCTCTCATAAACCCATACCTGAAAAGTGGGACCTTAGTGTGAGCCCTCCCAAAGCAGAGCTAAACAGGTCTTGCAGGTTGTCCTTGGGGGAGGTGATCCCGGGAAGCAACAGTGGAGGAATGTAGAGAGTGAGAGAAGGAAAGAAGAGCCAACAGAAGTATGCGTTCTAGAGGTCACTGCTGTTGGCAGCAGAGACTAGATCCCTCTAGGACCAAGGCCAACAACTGGGCACCAAGAGCAGCAGTGGCTGAAGCAGCCTTGGGAGACAGAGCCATGTCCTAGGACTGTGCACAGAGAGCCTCCATCCCTGCTATCATGGTTGCTTCACCTGTGGGTCTGTTCACAACGGTCACTGGGGTGGCCAAGGCAAGACCTCTACCTGGAAAATTATAAAATATTATTGAAAAAATTTAAAAAGACATAAATTAGCCAGGCACAGTGGTGTGCACCTGTAGTCCCAGCCACTCAGGAGGTTGAGTAGAGAGGATTGCTTGAGCCCAGCCTAGGTAACATAGCTAGACCCCATCTCTTTAAAAAAAAAAAAAAAGATATAAATTGATAAAGAAATACACTATGTTCCTGAATTGTAAGACTCAGTACTCTAAAGTTCTCACTTCTGTCTAATTAATCTGCAGTTTTATTGCAATGCCAATCAAAATTGCAGAAAAATTTTTTACATGGTAATTGGTAACCTAATTCTAAAATTTATGTGAAAATGCAAAGAGTCAAATACACCTAAAATACTCCAGAAGAAGAAAAACTAATTTGGAGGAATTACAGTACCAGTTATCAAGATTTGTTATAAAGGTAAGGTAATGAAGACAGCATCAATTTGTACAAGGAAAGACAAACACAGCAAAGAAAGAGAAGAGGGTCTGGAAACAGACCCACACATCCTACTGTGCTGATCAGAGAAAGGATAGTGTGTTCAGTAATTTTTTATAGTAAATTGGATGTCATTATAGACAAAAGGAAATCACAACCCCTATTTTACAGCAAATCCTCAAATCAGTTTCATGCAAATTTATGTGTAAATGTGAAAGGTAAGACAATAAAATGTCTAGAAGATACCATATGAGAAAATCTTCAGGATCTTGGGGTAGACTAGAATTTTTAAAATTTTTAATTGTGGTAAAATGTACATAACATAATATTTATCATTTTATCCATTTCTAGGTGTAAGGTTCAGTGGTATTAAGTACATTTACATTATTGTGTAAATATCACCACCATTCATCTCCAGAACTCTTTTCATTTTGCGAAACTGAAGCTCTGTACTCATTAAACAAGTTCTCATTCTTCCCTCCCCCAGTCCCTGGCAACTGCCATTTTCCTTTCTATCTCTGAATTGACTACTCTAGGTACCTCATGTAAGTAGAATCATCCAGCATTTGTCTTTCTGTGACTAATTTCACTTAGCATAATGTCCTCAAGGTTCATGCATGCTGTAGCATGTGACGGGATTTCTTTCCTTTTTAAGGCTGAATAATATCCCATTGTATGTATATACCACATTTTACTTCTCCATTCATTTCACCATGGATACTTGGGTTGCTTCCTGCTTTTGGTTGTTGTGAATAATGTTGCTATGAATGTGGGTGGACAATTATAGACTAAGATTTTAAAGACAAAACAGAGAAAGCACTTAGCATAAAGGGAAAAAAGATAAATTATACTATTTTAATATTAAAGATTTCTCTTCCTCAAGACACTATTAAGAGAGTAAAAATTCACGTGGAAGAAGATAAATTATATGCTAGAAAAAGACTCATTTGCAGACTGTATATAGAACACCCACAGATCAACAAGAAAAAGACAGATAACCCAATTTAAAACATAAGCGTGACACTGGAATATGTACTTTACAAAAGAAGGTATTCAAATCACCAATAAACATGAAAAACATATCTAATTTTGTTACTACTCAGGAAAATACAACGAAATCCATAATGAAGTGTTGCCATGCATAATCTCATAGTCAAACTTAAAAAGAATAACAAAACAAGTATTGATTAGCCTTGTGTAATCAATGTACTGTGCACTCTCATGTACTGTACACAGAGTGTATATTGGTATAAGCATTTTGGAAAACTGAGATTAACTACTAAAGCTGAATATATAAATACCCCGTAACCCAGCTGCTCCTCAACAGAAATGTATGCAAATATCATGAAAAGATAAGAACATTCTGAGCAACGTAATTCTAGGAACAGTGATTGGCCATAAATAGAATGGATAAATAGCTTGGAATAATATTCAGTAATGAAAATGAACAAAATGCTGTTGAACAAAACAGCATGGATAAATTTTACAAATGTTGAGTGAAACAAGCCAGGCAGAAAGAGAAAACACTGCATGGTTCTGTTTATATATAATCCCAGGTGAGGCAAAATTAACTAAAAGTGTTAAAAATCAGGAGTGTGGGTATCATTTGGGGAGACGGTGGCCAGGATGGGCCTGCCAGGGTCTTGGGTGCTGTGAACGCTCTGTTACGGACATGGTTGTGTTCACTGAGTGTGTATTTGTAATTTGTATACTTTCTGACTGTGTTATAGTGTATTTTAAAACTTTATATGTATATATGCACAGATATTAATATTTTAGTGCATAATTTATTTAAAAACAAAAGATACTGAGAGACAGAACAACAATGGTGGAAAGGGTGCACATGGTGGCAGCCTCCCTGGGTCTGAGACCTGGCTCTGTCACCCTGCAGGTGTTGACTTGGGACAAGTAACTTAACGCTATGTGCCTCAGTCTCTTCCACTGTAAAATGAGAAAGTGAGTAATACTTACCTCATAGGTTGTTCTGAAGATTAAATGAGTTGATATATGAAAGACTCTTAGAAAAGAGTTTGGCACATAGTAAGAACTGTATAAACTACTATTATCATTAGAAGTAGTAGGTTTAAAATGTGTCCCAAAGGCATTTTCTAAATATTTTTTTACTAGACTGTATTGTTGAGGAGAACAAGAATTATACACTATATGTCCCCAAAGCATAGTGTAGAACTTTGCACATAAAATATCAAATGGTAACTTTTATAGTAATAGTAAGAATAATAGTATAGTAGTAATATATTAATAGTAATATAGTATCAATAGAAATACTATTTTTTCCTCTAAAGAAAGGAAATATCTAAATGGTCGCTGTGTTTGTTTCTTTATTACACAGGTTGATATTTTTTCCATCAAAGCTGTGTCGCTTGGAAAATTGAAGAAAGTTCTGATTAGTCATGATGGGACAGGTCCAGGTAAGATTTAGTTTCATGGTAAGAAGCTTGTTTTGCAAAAGTATGAAAATAGTGTGAATGGCAGGTGAAAGAAAAATGTACAGGTCATATAAAATTGAGATGAGAATATAATTTTATTTTATAGTTAAGTGAAGTTTTGTCAGGTTAGGTTTATTATATGTCTTACAAAAGCACATGGTTATATTATTATGAAGGAAATTTCCTAGGAAGACAAAAGCTTTAGTGTGTGGGGTGTGTGTGTGTGTGTGTGTGTGTGTGTATGTGTGAGCTCCAGACCTCCAGGAAGTCTTTGCAGTTGGATCTGACACATGTCCGTCCCTGCAGACGTGTTTGCCCTGGTCCTGTATCCCACACAGCACACCAGTGGCGCAGGCATCATCCTTGATCCTCCCTTTCCTTTGTTGTCTTCTATCTGCCATGACTGTCATCCAAGTCTTGTCAATTTAGTATCTTTTTTAGTATCTTTTAGTATCTTTTTTTACTGTCTCTCCTAGAGCTATTAAATTGAAACTTCAGTTTGTTTGACTCTAGAACCTAGTATTCATTACTGCTAAAATACAACTATATATTTTAACTATATCATAGTACTGAAGCCATTTATTACATTATTATGATATTCTCTTTTTCTGTCTGCTAGATTTTGAGTTTTTTGAAGCCAGAAATTATTCATTATTCATCTTTATTCTTCCAGTGCCTCATACAGTGCTTGACAATATAGATAGTTGAATTAGGAGCCATTTATTTAATGAATGGGTTTAAATCAGTGAAATGATTTTCACTGAGCTCTTTCAAAGGAATGGGAAGAGCTTAAAATGGCCATGGCAAGAAAGAAGACTGTGTGTTCAACAGAAACCAAAGGGAAAGGAAGCAGAGAACGGAAGGTGACAGTGAACAGAAAGAACATAGACACATAGTTAAATGAGTTCAGGATCATATAGAGGAGTTGATTACAAAGAAGCAGAAATAGGAGATTGAGTAAGAGGAAGGAATGACATAATGGACTGCCTTCTATACATGGTGTCCCTACAGAAGGGTGTCACTGTAGAGAACTGTCACTATAGATGGAGGTCTCTGTAGAGGGGCCTCTTTGTAGAGGGTCATCACTACAGAGGGTTGTCACTCAAGAGGGGTGTCACTGCAGAGAGTTGTCACTGTAGAGGTGTGTCACTGTGGAGGAGTGTTACCATAGAGTGGTTTCACTGCAGAAAGGTGCCACTGTAGGGTGCTGTGCCTTTTAGATTATATCCACGACAGGTGGAGATTTCCTGCTTTTGCCCCAAGCCTCCTTTGCAAACAGTGCATGGATGTTCAGGATAGGTGATTACAGTCACAGCCTTAGACTTTGGCAGGGATCAGAGCGGGACAGTCAGCAGAAACCCAGGGCTTCACCAGGCTCTAGTGTTTACAAACTATTCTGAGACACCTCTTGGTGATGGGGGTAGGAAACATTGTTAAAAAATACCCAACCCACATCCTAAAATGCCAAAGTTGAGGTGCTGTAGGGACAGCAGCAGCCACAACAAAAGAGCAGTCACTCTCATAGGTAAAGGAAGGAGAGTTAGGGCTTTGTTTGAAGGCATTGACTGGTTGTTTGACACAAAGGATAAAAATGACAGAAGGAAAAATTAAAGGGACATTGTAATTTTAAATATATTTGTGGAGTTAATTTACTCATATAGAAAAGGCTTTAATGGAGAGAGCAACAAATTTCCAAAATATTGAATTTTTTCAATGAAATATTTATTAACGAAAACCTGTGCAGGTACGGGAAAGACTTCAGTGAAATTCTCAAGAATTTTTTTTCTTCCCATTTTTACAAAGAAGCCATGGACAACATTATTCTTTTAACATGAACACAGTTCTGTCTATGGCTATCTAACCACAAATGGAATAAAGAGCTTCAGCAAAGCTCTAAATCTGCAGCAAACTTTGTAAAATTTCAGAATTGTCTGAGTATCTTAAAAAAAATAAAATCGATACCTGGGCCCACCCCCAGAGATCCTGATCCAAGAGGTACTGAGTGATTAGAAACATGTATGCTTGTTTTGTATGTTTGTTTTTTATTTCAGTATATTACAGGGGTACAAATGTTTAGGTTACATATATTGTCTTTGCCCCACCAGAGTCAGAGCTACAAGAGTGTCCATCACCCAGACGGTGCGCACCGCACCCATTAGATGTGAATATACCCATCCCCTCCTCCCCCCCACCTGCCCAACACCTGATGAATGTTACTACTATATGTGCACTTAAGTGTTAATCAGTTAATACCAATTTGATGGTGAGTACATGTGATGCTTGTTTTTCCATTCTTGTGATACTTGACTTAGTAGAATTGGCTCCAGCTCTATCCAGAATAATACAAGAGCTGCTATATCAGCATTGTTTTTTTGTGGCTGAGTAGAACTCCATGGTATATATATACCACATTTTATTAATCCACTCATGTATTGATGGGCATTTGGGTTGTTTCCACATCTTTGCAATTGTGAATTGTGCTGCTATAAACATTCAAGTGCAGATGTCTTTTTTATAGAATATCTTTTGTTCCTTTGGGTAGATGCCCAGTAATGATATTTTTGGATCAAATGATAGTTCTACTTTTTAGCTCTTTGAGGTATCTCCATATTGCTTCCCACAGAGGTTGGACTAGTTTGCAGTCCCACCTGCAGTGTATGAGTGTTCCTGTCTCTCTGCATCCACGCCAACATTTATTGTTTTGGGACTTTTTGATAAAAGCCATTCTCACTGGAGATAAGTGATATTTCATTGTGGTTTTGATTTGCATTTCCATGCTGATGAGAGATGTTGAGCATTTTTTCATGTTTGTTGGCCATTAGTCTGTCTTCTTTTGAAAAATTTCTATTCATGTCCTTTGCCCACTTTTTAATGGGGTTGTTTGATATTGTCTTGCTGATTTTCCTGAATTGTATATAGATTCTAGTTATCAGCCCTTTATCAGATGTGTAGCATGTGAATATTTTCTCCCATTGTGTAGGTTCTCTGTTCTAGTGATAGTTTCCTTGGCTGTGCAGAAGCTTTTTAATTTGATCAGGTCCCATTTATTTATTTTTGTTGTTGCTAGGTTGCCTTAGAGTATTCTTCATAAATTCTTGGCCTAGGCCAATGTCTATAAAGAGTTTTTCCAACATTTTCTTATAGTTTCATATAACCTGGATGTGTAGCCTATGCCATCTAGGTTTGTGGAAGTACACTCTCTGATGTTCATAAAACTACAAAATTGCCTAACAGCGCATTTCTCAGTATGTATCCTGTGTATTGTTAAGTGATATATGACTGTAAGTTTATACATACATGTATTTTAAGTCTTGTTTTTTAAATTTAAATATTTATTCCAATTGCTTTTCTGTACAATATGAAGATGGAATCCACTTTCATTTTTTTCCATATGGATAACCGGTTATACCACCACATTTATCAGCAACTCCATGTTTACCTGAGTATTCTACAAAGTCATGTTTATTGTATAGAGGCTGCCCTTGCTTTGCGAGGTTTCCATATGCACAAATTTCAGTTACAATGATTTGATTAAATAACACAAGTCCCCCAGGAACATGGTTCAGTTTCAGTTACCATGCTACAGTGACTGTAACTGTCTGAAATACAAACTTCACCGACAGCTTTTTAGTCTACAAATCACAACATGGATAACAGATGCACACTCTGATCACTGACCAGTCACATCACTTGTTCCAAAATCTGTCTGCTAGTGTTGGGTCACCGTGGGTCTGTTAGTTCACACACAGACAGAAAAGTGTTTAGTTGTGTTACCTCCTTGTCTACCAGTGATGAACACTGTAACAGTTCATGACAATATATAATGAAAAGATGAAAGTGCATCAAAGAAATGAAAAGTGATAATGCTGGAAGTGAAGTTCAAATCTAACATAAATGGAGTTCTAGAAGAAATTTATGACTGTGGGAATGTTGATACTGCCTCCATTTGAGAGACCTTAGATACACACAAGAACTTAGTGAAGGGAACTGATGCCACAGATAAGGAAAAGTGGTCGTGACAGAAAGGATGAAGGTGTTGGTAGACACTTCCCATTAAAGGAACTCTCAGAAATATTTTATGACATTGAAAGCACAAAGGATAAAATATTGAAAGCTGATTCAAACTTAGAAAGGAATTTGATAATTTGCTAAGGCATAGAAAAGATTATAAATTATATGATGGGAAAAAGAAGGCAGGCACCCTTCAAACTATTCCTAAGATTTTTATTTTTGCAAAGAAATAAAACCTTTTAATTTTTAATGTTTCTGGTGTTTTAAATTCAAAGTTTAGTATTGCTATTTTTTCATGTTTGTATACATTTTTAACTCACAGTAAGACAGTTTTTGATGTTTCAAAAAAATGTTTAGAGGTCATTAAGTGATCATAATTTTTCCACATTGATTATCAAGATGGCTGGGCATGGTTTCAGCTCTCAGGCCTTTTTATGGTTCCACACTACTGTACTGAACAAGGCTGCCTGTGTCAAGGGTGTATAAATGTGATAGGTCAATTCTGAATTCTTTTTTGTGTTCCATGGTCAAATTATCTATGCCAGCATCAATTCTGTATTGCCTTAGTTAGTATAGATTTACAATAAGTTTTGCTAATGGGTAGGGTGAATCCCTTCCCTTACTCTAGGTCAGAGTGCTTGTGGTATACTTGGGCCTTTATCATCCACATAAATTTTATCATCAGTCTGTTGATTTCCTTGTGAAACACCATGGTGAGCTTGATTTAATTACACTGAAGTTTTAGATTGGTTTGTGAGAAACTGATATCTCTACAATGTCTTCCTACTCATGACTATGGGATAGTTTTTCATTTGTTTATGCCTTCTTTGCTGTCACTCCTTAAGTTGGATAATCTTTCTATAAATTATACTACATCTGTTTTTAGATTTACTTCTATATTCTTAGTTTTTTGTTACTTTTATTGAATTGTGTTTTTTAACCCTTCCTTTTTGGCCAATAGAAATGCACTGGATTTACATATATTTATTATACAACTCACCATTTTTCTCATCTCTCTTAATTTCACTATTTTTTGTAATTTATTTGGGGTTTTAATTTAGTAAATCATATCATCTTGGAATAATGACAGTTGTTTCTTTTTTCTAACAATTATCACTTCTGTTCTCCTTTCTTCCTTCTCCCCTTGTTTCATTCCTTCCTTCTTTCCTCCTTCTCTCTCTCCCTTCTTTCCTTTCCTCTTTCCTTACTTTCTTCATTTTTTCTTTCTTTAATTTCACTGACAAGTGCATTAAACAGTGATAACTCCTAAATTTTCACTATTAAGAATGACGATTGATTGTGACTTGCTATTCTTATTTAAATGTGTCAATCTTCTATAATTTAATATAACTGAAATACATTTATGTGAATTTGCTTCTTTCTTTGTTCTTGATTCATGTGCTTTTATTTTTTTTATTTTTTTTAATACAACTATTTGGTGCTTTATTTATTTATTTTTTTTTATTTCAGCTTATTATGGGGGTACAAAAGTTCTGATTAGATATATTGCCCATGTCCCTCCCATTCCCCCAAGTCTGAGCTTCAAGCGTGTCCATTCCCCAGACAGTACACATCGCACTCTTCATGTAGGTATAC
>CM052438.1:85234214-85283005 GCA_028533085.1 Varecia variegata
ATTTTTGTGAGAGGTGAAAGGTGTGGGTCCTGCTTCAGTTTTCTACATGTGGTTATCCAGTTTTCCCAGCACCATTTATTGAATAAGGAATCTTTTCCCCAGAGTATATTTTTGTCTGCTTTGTCAAAGATTAGATGGCATTCCCATTGCTTTAATGTCACATACTGAAGTCAGAAATAGAACCAATAAAAAAATTGTTATCTGAGAATGTCTGATTTGGGTAGTTGAAATTATTAACAAAAAAAATGGTTAAGTCTACACTGAATTTAAAAAAGAAAATAAAGCACTTTGAATATCCATCACAGTTTTGTATAATTCTGCTTGTTATAAACACTACTCCAAGAACACTTAAGTGTGTAGTAAGTATATTAAACCATTTAAATATTTATCCAGTTCTTACAAACACTGCTGTAAGCAAGCATATAAACAGATCTCACAATCCATGTGTGAGGACAGAGATGTAAACTAACGCGATCTGTTCAAGGAGAGAAGAAAGCAAAGCTGAGGTATTTATAAGAAAAACATGGTGAGACGATTCAGTACAGGTAGCAGAGGTAACAAGGGACTTGGACTCAGCAATGACCAGCAGGTCTGTGAGATTTTATCATCATACTCAGAATGACATGCGATTTAAAATTTATGGATTATTTCTGGAATTTTCCATTTAATATTTTTAGACCACAGTTGACCTCGGGTAACTGAAACCATGAAAAATGAAACTGCTGATAAGGGAAGACTACTGCATATCAATTAGCAAAACTGGACAAATACACATATATTAGGTACTTAGTAAATAGTGATCATAATAATTATCGTTGTCATTACTAAAAGGAATCAGAAGGAAGAAGGAATGAATACAATGGGGAGAAAGAAACCAAAGATGACCTCCTTTAATTCTAAGGGCATTCTACTTTTCCCCACCTTTGACCCCACTGCACGGAGCTGGGGGTTCGCATGGGAGGAGGGGAGACTCTAAGGAGACCAGCCCTCTCCACCCGTGGTGTCCTCCCTGCACCTGCAGCGTGGCTAGGGACACTGAGCTAGTGTCTTTCCAGCATGGGTTTCCTAATGACGGGTTAGGCCTATCTGGGTCAGACAGTCAGCTCTGGGAAACAGGGCATGCGAGGAAAAGCATAGTTTGTTGTTGGAAAATCTGGCTAGAGGTCTGAGTCCTCTCACCTCATTTCATATCTCTGAGCCTCAAGTCCCTGTTTGCAAAAAGAGGGCATTTATAAGTACCAAAATGGATAATCTTGTGAAAACACTTTGCAATCCACAGACTGGCATCCCGTACAGTTCTCGGCACAGAGAGTAGGTTAGAGGGGTGAGGAGGGGCCTCTACCGAACAGTCAGAAGGACTCATGCTTGTTACCAATGTTCAGACCACCGTGATCCTTCTTCTGGAGCCCATTTGATTAAAATAGTTGGAAAATCAGCCAGTAATTTGAGGGCCACTCAAGAAAGAATTTGAAGATTGTTGCAAGAGAGGACGTTTTCATTTGATAATGAAAATGGAATTATTAATGCAAAAAATATCAGAAAAGATTCTCAAAGTTGAAAAATGAACTTCAGTAAGATATATTCCCTTTTCAAATTCTGCAGTTCAATGTATATTCCACATTTTCAAAAATGGAAGTTTTTTGACACAAAAATTCCATAGCACAACAGAGGACAGTCAGATACAAAAGTATAAAGGAATAACCTGCATTTCTGAGGCAACAACGTGATCTGTGAATATTCATACAAATGGTTTATGGAAAAAAGTATTCCCTCTTTAGGTATCTATTAATACTTTCAGATGTATCTCTTAACCCAAACATTTTTGCACATGTAATGACTGCCCAGTTAGATTTTTCTAACTAGCATACACTAAATCTCTTCATGAGAAACTTTAGTATTTTTAGGTAAATAAGTTATTTTTAAAACTTAAATTCAATTCCAGTGGCAAATTTAATGTTGCACAAAGTCTGTATTCTCTGTTTAAGAAGTTTTCATACTTCCAAAAACACATTGGAACACAAATTAGCTTTGTGATCACTGAAAGTCCATCTGGGGCATTTTATCTTTACACAGTGTTTCAATTCATATAGGGTAGCTCATTTTACATATTTATTGGCCTTCAAGGAACTATTGTAGCTTTTAGCTCAGGGCAGGAATGTGGAAGTATAGATTAAACTTGAGCTCTAGTAAGTTAGAAACACTTAAAATTGTTAGCATAAATTTTAGGAGGAAGTGACATCACACATACAAAAAAAAAAAAAAACAGGGAAAAAACCCAAGAACAAATCTCCCAAAGTATAGACAGTTTATTACATTATACATAAAAATATGATACTCTTCTCCTATACAGGTCCTGGGTAAAAATTCTTAGTGCATGAAAGAACTAGAAAAGAAATCTTTCCTGTGAGTAAGTGATACTTACATGTTTTAAAGGGTGCAAGGGCTTTATGGCCTGGAATATTCAGGCTTCCTTGTAAAATGAAACAGGCATCCTTGATTTAAAGAATGCTTTATTCTTTAGTCTTGGTGCCATTCACAAAGCTAAGTTCAAAAGCCCTTTCCTCATCACTCTTAAAAGGTTTCAAGAACCTAGTGATCTCAGATTCTAGTAGGATTATTACTGCTCAGAATAACATGTTCTGCCAGTCCCCAGTCCCTGACTCTGGCTTTAATTTGAGGAGGGAACAGCTTCTCATGAACCTGATTATCCAGAGTTATGATATCTTTGAAGATTTGGGAGCTACTTTTAATAGCTACTAGCTCAAAGACTAATGCTGGGCACCTTCAATACCCTGGCCTTGCTTTCTTGAGAAAACTTAACTTACGTCTTTGGTCCTTTCTTCGTCTTTAGCATAGGCGCTGACTATGCTGTGTCGTGGCTGTTCCCTGCTGGACTCTTGACTCCTTGAGGACCTGAGCTCTGTCTTTCCTTTCACTATCCTTAGTATTTACATAGCGTTTGGCAGGTAATGGATTGTTATAAACATTTGTTAAATAAACAATATAGCTATTGGAGTTTCTTTTTTTTCATTTTCATGTGCTTTCTTCATTTTCTTCAAAATTTTAGTAGACACACAAATCTGATAGCAATTTGCAAAATTTGGTGATTTGTTATGACATTCTCCTTGTGGGTCTCTGAAACCCAATAACCAGGGAAAACTTACTAACACTGTGACATTTTTGTTTCTTTTTTTTTCTTAACTTAAAGGTAACAGTTTGTAGTCCAGTTAATGCTATCTAAATGACTGAAAATAATGGCTTTTACTTCATTATGCAGTCTATATTTTCAACAATGAATTAATTCTGTTGGGAAATAAATTCTGATATCTTTATGAAAAAGTTGTATGATTAAGGTTAAGGTCAATGATCCCTGTTATGGATCTTTGACTTTTTTCAACATAGGAATATTTATTCTGGATTTTCACATAAATTTGATATATCTTATTAAAATATAAACAGATTGTGATCAATTCTTTATTAAAGCTCCAGTTTCATTATGGAAAAGTAACTTATATTAACCTAACTCTCTAGCAATAATAATAATAATAAACTCTGGATAAAATGTAAATAACTGCTTGAGGACACTGTAAAATAAGCAAAGAAAGCAGGAAAGTAGGGGATTTGTCCTTAAATAAGAGGGGGGAAGAGCTTACCCTTGAAAAATGGCAACATGAATATTTGCATGGCTTTTCCCCTGAGGGGAAAATTCCCAAGTCTATAAGCCACAAGGAGACTAGAACTCCAGCAGAAATTCACAGTGTCATCTGCTGAGGAGTGGGCAGATTGAATTTGGAACTACTAGAGCAGTTTCCCAAATCAAGATGGGAAATCCTTGAAAGGAGGGAACTAGAGTGGGTGAACCCCTAAATCCACATGTAAATATCAGTTAAATCCTAGACCAATCACTGTACTATTCATATGCAGGAACAACTGCAAGGAGCTCAGAGAAAAAACAAGTCAGAAAGCTGAAAGAACTGAGTGGCAATTTCAGCTGCTGTTTACCACAGGTGACTTTAGAGAGAGACATTAGAGTTTGAGCTCCACCAAGTTATAAAACCATGGTAAATTCCCAGGGCTTTCCATCAAATCCCCAGAAGTGCCATGCATTAGAAATGAAGACTACATCTTTTTACTAAAAAGAGTCTCTCAAGGCTGAGGATAAAACTGAAATATCTCTTTCCTAAAAAAGCATAAAGACAAACCTACATACATAAGCTCACAGTGGTCCACAAGGAACTTACAGCACTCAACGTTCTTCAGAAGAATATAACAGAATCCACACTTTCTGCGCTGTTACCCACAAGATCTAGTATACAATCAAAAATTACTAGACATATGGAGAAAGTGGAAAATGTCAATAGAAAAATTAGTTAATAAAAATAGACTCACAATCAACAAAGATGTCTGAATTAGGAGATAAAAACCTTTAAATAGTTATAGTAAATATGCCATAGTATCTACAGGAAAATATAATGACTGGAAAGATCAGCATTTTCAAGAGATATCTAGAAATTATAAAAAGAAACAAGTGGAAATCCTAGACCTAAAAATTACAATAAGTGAAATAAAAATTAATTGGATTAACAACAGATTAGATACAAAAAAGAAAGGATCAGTAAACTTGAAGACAGGTTAAGAGAAAGTATCCATATTGAAATATACAATAGATAAATTGGTAAAACAATTTTACAGAGCCTCAGTGACTTGTGAGATGGTAACAATTATAGCAATATATATGTAATTAGAGTCCTGAAAGGAAAGAAGAGATTGAATGGAGCAGGAAAAATACTTAAATATGTATTAAAATTTTCCAATTTTGATCAAAAACAGTAAACCACAGAGCCAGGAATCAGAGTGAATTCCAAACAAAATATATTTAAAGAAAACCAAACTTAGACAGATTATAGTAACTGATAAAATGAACAGAAAAATTCTCAAAAGCAGCCAAAGAAAAATGCATATTATATTTAGGGAACTGGAATTAGGAGTAATGGCTATATTCTCAAGGCCAGAATACAATGAAACATCTTTCACAGTATAAGAAAAATTTAAAATTGTCAACCTAGGATTTTATATCTATTAATAACAAAAATATTCTACAAAAGTGAATATTTTCATTCAAACAAATACTAAGAAAATCCATAACTAGCCAACTCTTACTACAAAAAAAAATGCAAAGAGAAGTTCTTCATGTTTAAGAGAAATAATATAAGATGGACATGTAAATTTACAGCAAGAAACGAAGAGCATGGAAATAGTAAATATGTGGGTATACATAAAAGGTAATTTTTCTTCTTTTTTTAATTTCATGAAAATCAATTGACTGTTTAAAGCAAATATATCAATATTTTACAGGGGTTGTAATATACCTAGAAATAAAATGCATGACAGTAATAGCACAAAGGATGGAAGAGATATGAATGGAATGCCATTTTTAAAAATGTATTATACATGTTAAGTATGCATATTATAATGTATTCATAAACCACTAAAAAATAAAAAGAGGAACAGGTAAAAAGCAAAAGTGAAGATACTATTGAAGAGTAAAAAAGAAAAAAAAAGTTGTGTATCCCAAAAGAAGGAAAGAGAGGATGGACAGAATAATTCTTATAAATCATTTATCTAACAAGATTGAGGTAGGTATCCAGAATATTTAAAGAATTCTTAAAACAACAATAAGGAACGGTCTCTATGGGAAACTATTTGGCAGTTTGTCATCAAGGTAAATATAGTATTACCATATTATCCAACAATTCCACAGCAAGGTACATACCCAAAAGAATTGAAAACAGGTATTCAAACAAATACTTATACATGAATATTCACAGCAGCGCTGTCCATGTAGTCAAAATATGGAAACAACCTAAATGTTCAACAATTGATGAATGGATAAACAAATTATGGTACATACAATTTTGAATGAATAAACAAATTGTTGTATACACAAACTATGGAATATTATTTAGTCATAAAAAGAAATGAGGTACTGATACATACTTCAACATGCATGAACCTCAAAAACATTAAGCTAAGTGAAAGAAGTCAGACATAAAAGACTATTAGATGAGTCCACTGATATAAAATATCCAGAGATCGTCAATCCAAAGAAGCAGAAAGCAGTTTACTGGTTGTCAGCTGGAAGCAGGGAGAGAATGGGGAGTAACTGTTTAATGAGTACAGAGTTTTCTTTCGGGGT
Source organism: Varecia variegata (assembly GCA_028533085.1). NCBI lineage: Eukaryota > Metazoa > Chordata > Mammalia > Primates > Lemuridae > Varecia > Varecia variegata. The sequence goes on from CM052438.1 coordinate 85,240,411, forward strand.
GATGAAAATATTTTGGAAGTAGATAGGGTAGTTGTTGCATGTGAATACACTACATGCCACCAAATTGTTTGTTTTAAAATTATTAATTGTATGCTATGTGCATTTCATCTTGATTTTCTTAAAAAAGTAAATGAACCAAATTTTTTAAATAGGAGAGATAATCAGACTAGATAAAAAAGCAATACCCAATTACAAGCTATATACAAAAATGTACTGTATAAAGACATAGACAGCTAGAAAAGAAGAGGATGGGAAAGTGAGATACCAAGAAAACAACCAAGCATAAGAAATCTGCATCTCTATATTAATATGAAATAATGCTGACTTCAAGAAAAGGAGTATTATTAGAAATAAAGAAGACCATTTTATAATGACAAAAGGGTCAATTCAACAAGCAGACATAACAAACCTACGTGTGTAGGTATCTACTAACAGGACTTCAAAACAGGAAGATTATAGTCATGTGCTGCATAACAATGTTGGGGTCAAATGACGGAGCACATATACGACAGTGGTCCCATAAGATTGTAATGGAACTGAAAACTTCCTATCACCTAGTGATGTCGTAGCCATTGTTATGACATGGCACAAGGCTTTACTCACTTGTTTGTGGTGATTCTGGTGTAAACAAACCTACTGCATTGCCAGTCACATAAAAGTCCAGCACATACAATTATCTACAGAATATAATACTTGATAATGATAATGTTGCTGGTTTATGTATTTACTATACTTTTATTGTTATTTTAGAGTGTACTCCTACTATTAAAAACAAGTTAAACTGTAAAACAGCCTCAGACAGTTTCCTCAGGAGGAATTCCAGAAGAAGGCATTGTTGTCATAGGAGATATCAGCTTCATGCGTGTTATTGCCCCTGAAGACCTTCCAGTGGGACAAGATGTGGAGGTGGAGGACAGTGATATTGATTATTCTGACCCTGTGTAAGCCTAGACTAACGTGTGTGCTTGTGTCTTAGCTTTTAACAGAAATGTTTAAAAAGTAAATAAATAAATAAATAAATAATTTTAAAAATTAAAAAGCTTATAGACTAAAGATATAGGGAAAGAAAACATTTTGTACAGCTGTGCAATGTTTAAGCTGTTTTAAGTTCAGTGTTATTACAGAAAACTCAGTAAGTTAAAGTTTAAAATGAAAAAGCTTATAAAGTAAAAACATTAGGATAAGCTAAGGTTAATGTATTATTGAAGAAAAAAATACCTTTATTAATTTAGTGTAGCCTAAGTGTACAGTGTTTATAAAGCCTACAGTAGTGTCCCAGGCCTTGACATTCACTCACCACTCACTCACTGACTCACCCAGAGCGACTTCCAGCCCTGCAAGCTCCATTCCTGGTAAGTGTCCTATACAGGAGTACCATTTTTTATCTTTTATGCTGTATTTTTACTGTACCTTTTCTATGTTTAGCTATGTTTAGATTAAAAAATACTTACCATTATGTTACTGTTGCCTACAATATTCAGTACAATAGCATGAAGCACAGGCTTGGAGCCTAGGAGCAACAGACAGTACCACACAGCCTAGGTATATAGTACGCTATGCCGTCTAGGTTTGTGTAAGTGCACCCTGTGATGTTCACACAACAATAAAATCCCCTAGCAATTCATTTCTCAGAACATAGCCCCATCATTAAGCAACACATAACTGTATTTGAGTTTGAACACGGAGCAGGAAAAGTTTAATATCACACTACATGCAGATTCTTTTTAATAGTATGTTTTTGTAAATATTTTCTAGGGTTTGTATTGAGTCACACACATCATGAGGATTTGGCAGTTCTCTCTAAATTTTTAAAATAATGCATTAAACTGGAGAGTGAATTTTTAATTGAATTATTTGATGTAATAAAATATTTCTGCAATTTTGATAGTTTAAATTTTGTTTGTTATAATACTTAAATAATTCATGTGTATATTGAAAACAGAAATGCTTTGTAATGGTTACACTCTAAAAATCAAGTGAAACAACTTATATCTTCAAAGAAACATCATGGAACAAAAAAGAATTCCACAGTGGACAAAAGTAACAATCTCAGTTATGCACAGACTTTGTGGTTAGAAAGAAAGTAAATCAGGGCTATACATCAACGCATTCCTCCATGAAGTAGGCAGTGAGAAGGTGGATATGGCATGTACAGCAATCTGCATTATTCTCCAAGTACTGCAGTGAGGACTTGTCCCTCCATCCATGATGCCCTTCCTTCACTTTTTTGCCTACAAAATCTTTCTCACTCTTTAAGATTCTGCTCAAATGCCAATTTCTCAAGTGTGGTTACTTATACCAGGTGTTTCAAACCTGAGTCAGTCACTGTCAGCTGAGCTGCCTTTTTCTAGTCAAACATCACTTATTATATCTTTACATAGCTATGGCCAAATATGTAAAGGAAAACTTGATAGAACTAAAAAGAGAAATAAACACATTCACAAGGATAGTTGGAAACTTGAACTTCCCTCTCTCAACAATTGATAGAACAACTAGACCGAACATCATCAAGAATACAGAAGAACTCAACACCACCAACTACCAACAGGACCACATTGACCTATGTGGAACACTCCACCCAATAGGTATGAGTCACCTATCAGATGTGTAGTTTGCAGATCTGTTGTCCCACTCTGAAGCTTGTCTTGTCATCCTTTTAATGGGATCCCTTTAATGGGATAGTTCATAGAACAACTTTTTTTATTTTGATGAAGTCCAATTTATCTTTTTTTTTCTTTTATGGATCATACTTTTTGTGTTTAACAGCACAATAATACATGTATAAGAACTTGGATCTCTATGCTTTTTATTTCCTTTTCTTGAGTTATTGCCCTGGTTAGAACTAGCACTGTGTTGAATAAAAATGCTGAAGGCAGACATTTTTGCCTTGCTCTTATCTTAGGGGAAAAGCATTACACCTTTCACAGTTAAGTATAGTGTTAGCTGCAAGTTTTTTGTAGATGCTCTTTATCGAGTTGATATTCCTATTTTCCTGAGAGCATTTATCATGAATAAGTGTTGAATTTTATTACATGCTATTTCTGCTTCAATTAAAATGACCATGCAATTTTGCTTTTTAGCTTGTCAATGTGGGATTACATTGATTGATTTTTTAAATGTCTAACCAGACTTGTATTCCTGGATAAACCCTACTTGGTCATGGTATATAATTCTTTTTTGTATATTGAGGAATTCTATTTGCTAATATTTTTTTAAAGATTTTTGTATCTATATTCATGAGGGACATTGCACTGTAGTTTCCCTTTTTTGTGTGCTTTTATCTTGTTTAAGTTATCTGGGTAATAATGGCTTCATGGAATAGTTAGAAAGTATTCCCACCTGTTCTGTTTTCCAGTAGAGATTGTGTAGAATTGACAATTCTCTAAATATTTGGCAGAATTCTCCAGTGAAATCATCTCTGAGGCTGGAGATTCTTATCTTGGAGTTTTTAAATTAAAAATTCAATTTCCTTGCTATTCAAGGAAATTATCTATTTTACATTGGGTAAGTTGTACTAGGTTGTGTTTTTTGAGAAAGTAATTCATTTCATCTAAGTTGGCAAATTATATGTAGAATTGTTTGTGGCGTATCCTTATTTTCATTTCAATGTCTACAGGATCTATAGTGATATTCCCTGTCTCATTTCTAATACCAGTAATTTATCTTCTCCCTTTCTTTCCTTTGTCAGTTTTACTAGAGGTTAAAAACTCAACAATAAAAAAAAAAAAAAAAAACAGTCCAATTAGAAAATGGGCAGATGATATGAAGAGACATTTCACCAAAGAGGATATATGGATATCAAATAAACACATGAAAAGATGTTTTGTATTAGGAAAATGCAAATTAAGATGATCACAATGAGATATCACTGCACACCTATTAGAATACCTAAACTAAAAATTAGTGACAATATCAAATGCTTGCAGGGATGCAAAATAAATAAGTAAACCAGATCTTTTGTACATTGCTGATGGGGATAAAATAATACAGTCACCCTGGAAAATAGCTTTTCAGGTTCTTTAAACACTATCTATACATTACCACATGACCCAGCAAGTACACTCCTGGGCATTTATCCCAGAGAAATGAAAATTACGTCCACACAAAATCTTTTACACACTTGTTCTAACATCTTTATTTATAACAGTCCCAAACTAGAAACAATCCAAATGTCCCTCAATGAGTGAATGGTTAGACAAACTGAGGTGCATGCATACCATGGAATACTACTCAGCAATAAAAAGAAATGAACAACTGTTAAATGCAACAACTTGGATAGATCTCAAGGGCATTATATTAAATGAAAAAAATTCAACCTCAAAAGGTCACATGTTGTATGATTCCAGTTATATAACATTCTAAAAAATATTGAGATCAAAAACAGAATAGTGTTTGCCAGAGATGGTGGTAAGTGCAGCAGGGGAGGGTGTGTGACTAGCATAAAGGGATAGCCCAAGAGGGGACTTAGTTCTATATCTTATGGTGATGATGGTCACATGAATCTATATACCTGATAAAAATAACAGAACTAGACACACTTTGTACCAAGGTCAAAGTTTTGGTTTTGCTATTGAACTATTAGTATGTAAGATGAAACCACTGGGGGAAACTGGGTGAAGGGTGCATGGACCTCTCTGCACTATCTTTGCTACTTCCTGTGAATACATAATTATCTAAAAATAAAAGTTAAAAAATGTACTTACTAGTATTTGGTTGTAATTAGCACAGACATCTGGAGTTCTCATCCTAGAAGATGAGAGATTGTGTCTGTGTTGTGAGCCCTTCTCTAGTCATTGGCTAATTCACCATTCTGGAGCACACAGTGAACCCCTCTTCATCTGGCCGTTGTGGATGTCCATGGGCTGGGGTGAGGCAGTCCCTCCTCATCTTGGTGTAACACCTGCTTTTTCCTGGATCACCTGGATTACTCACAATTCTCTGGGTTTTTCTCTTCCTTCCCACAGAGATAGAAACAAGTACATTTTTGTGCTTATAAACAGATACATAATTAAAATAAGCAAAATATTCATATATTCAAGATATCCATAAAATAAATGTGCAGTTTTAATTTTAATACATTTGTATCTATAGAAGATATAAACAATTTACCAAATGTAGAAGAGATGGAATTTACTCCTTTAAACTAAATTGCTGATTTTTTTTTCTAATTTCTTTCTTTTACATTCCAGGTAATAAAAACTATGCTGTACTGAATGACATCAGTAACATCAGTATCATTACCCAAAATCATAGTGGATACATTGAAAAGTAAGACTCTGCAATCAAATATGCTACTCTCTGGGTAAATTTTCTCTGTAGCATTTTTTGGATTGTTTATATCTTTTATAGAAATGAATTTATTAAAATTTCAAATGCACAGGGCTTTACAGGAATCCCATTTATTAACACTTCTTTATTTATTAAAACTAATACATAATTAAATATATACTATTATGTATACCCTTCTTTGCATTACAACTACATCTTGTATATTTTATATTCACTTTTCTCTTTTGAATATAATTTCCAATGTAGGGCCTTTCACGGTCTTCACTTGTTTCAATTAACTGTTACGATTATTGTCACTGTTGTGAAGATCCTTGCAGGTTAGCCTACAAAAGCCCCACTAGGTATCTCCTCTGTCCTCTAGCACTGCCCTTGATGTCTTTAAAGCTATCATTGATTCAAGACAACAAAAGTCTATTCCAGACCAATTCTGCTCTTTATCCTGCTCAAAGAGTGTAATCAATTTTCCTCCCCAGGACCCTGGTTCTTTTCAGTGGTCTGTGTTGTCAGGGTCTCACTATGGGCAGTACGGGACACACTGGAGTTGGTGGTGAGTGAACGCACCTCTGTCGTTGGGACAATTAGTGTTGACAGATTAGAAAGTAGGCATCTTTCTAGGGCCATGAGTTGATACTAATTTTTCCAATCTAACACATTAAGTTGCTCTCCCTGCTTTTCCTTAAGTATGAGATTTCATAAAACACTGAGGCTCCCTATGCTGGGAGTTTCATCCTCACAACCAACGTAAGAGGTAAATGTCTGTACCCCCTTTCTACAGATCAGAGTGCCAAGGTTTGGAAAGTCCTCAATTGGCCTCCATTATGCAGTAAATCACAATATGGAATCCCAATCCATAATTGCTAGAATTTAGACAACATAAGCCTATTGAAATCAGTGTGAATGTGTTCATGTAAAGTATGTTTTGACACCATGATTTTTTGGATGGACACTTGTGGGATTAACCTGAGCATTCCCAAAAGCCACCAAGGTATATCTGGATGTGCACCTATCTTTTCACTCATTTTTTAAAATAGTAGCTACCTCTTTTGTTTTTTAGAGACAGGTCTCACTATTTGCCCAGGCTGGACTCGACTCCCAAATAGCTGGGATTACAGGCGTGAGCCACCACGCCCAGCTATCTTTCCATTTATCTTAAACCCTTTTATTTATATGTGATAGTCTTTCTATAACTACAGAAAGTCTGTTGCATTATATTTTGATGATTATTGCTATAAATTCCCTTGTTTCTTCTTCCAAAACACCTTGGTTTACTTTTTGTTCTCCGTCTTCTATGCCTGCCTTCTGTTCTCTCTTTTTCTATTCCACCCCCTCCCCCATTCTGGGAGATCATTCCCGGCCAGTCTCTCACCACCGAGTCCATCTTCCGCAGTGCTATTCTGCATGTGCCTGATTTAAATATGAATTCTATTCTGCTTTGTGTTTTTGTTTCTAAGCCACTTCCAGCTTTATCCCTCGTCCTGCTGCTTCGTCTCAGAATATTCTCTCCTTTCATCAGAACGTCCTGTGGGTTCCCGGAGGCCGTGTCTCTCGCTACTCTTCCGAAGCCACGATGACAGCCACCTTGGGAACGTGCGGGCCTGGCCAGGCCGTGAGCGCCGCCCTCCGTCCTCTCGGAGACTCCCTCGGGGAAGGCGCTGCATCACTGCCCGTGTCCTGCTGCTGCTTGCTCTGTGCTTTCCCGGATTCGCAGTACCTGCCTTGTTCTGCGATCCTGGCAGTAAAGATTTTCAGCAAACAGTAATTCGCCTCTCAGGGTAGCTCTTCAGGGGCAAAAGTAGGCACTGCCTTCTTCCAGTGGGCACAGACCCCGAGACCCAAGTTCAGAGGACCAACGCAGGGACACGCTGACCCCTTCCTGCCTCTGCCCAGACAGGCTGGCGCTGGGAAAGTCAAGCTGGGCGTGCCGTCCTGCCTGGGCTCCCGCATCAAGAGGTCTGTAATTAGTCTGTGTTTTCTACGCTGGGATTTTTCACTGTTGCTGAATCTTCATGGGTTGTGAGATAGATGCTGTTTTGAACAAAAAGTCTCAACCTAAATAAATCCGATGGGTTTTTAATTTCATCTTTTAGGGTTGAGGGAAGTGAGAGGACAGGAAATCTGTCAGAACAGGCCATCATTAGCGTAAGGCTCATTTCAGCTACAGTTTGCATTTTTCCAAAGACACTATTTATTGAATCCATTTCACAGCTGAGGAAATTGAGCTTTAAGTAGCTAGTTCTAGGTTACACAGGAAGCATGCAAATGAAGGACGCGGGCCTCCGGTGAACATTTGGTTCAAAACTGTCAGTCAACTTCATTCCTAACCAAGGCAGCTTAAGATGCCCTTGGCATGGAAAAATGACCTAAGCAGTTGTTAACATATTGCATCTTTGCAATGTTACAAATGGTTGAAGATTTTTTGGCTTTTTGCTGTTTTTTACATTTATTTTATAGATAAACTGGTCACGGGCATTCGATTGGTCAAGCTTTATGGGAACAGGACAGGAATGGATGGGAAATACAAGTTCTATAAGAGATTGACACATTTCCTAATGATGTTTTCATAATTTTTTGTGAAAATAAAATAGACTGCATATTAATTATGACTTTGTCTGTCAGTGGAAATTGGTAATACTACAACCCGAGTCTAATAAATTAAAATGTGAAGTGCATATTATATTTGGAGAAACATGTTTTACTTTATGTACATCATACATATGTGAACATCAGTTGAATTAACAGATGGAATAATGAGGTGTCCTAGAGTCATTTAACTTCCTATATAAGTGAGGAAATTCTTTAGAAAATTAATTGTGACATAATTTCCTCTGTATTAAACAGTTTTATTTTGCTCACAAAAATATATATAGCCTATTTTCCACGGAGGTGCCAACCTTTTCCATCTAGTTTTCAAACCCTCCCTGCCATAGTCTGACTCCACTCCGTTCAGTCTCAGCCGCACCACTCTCTGCCTTCTAGGCTGGCTTATCTGCCACTAGCTCATCAATTGGACCTTCCCCATCAACATCTTCCTGACTTCTCTTGGCCACGGTGTGTGCCCAGGTCTCTCCTCCACCTTTCCAAGCCTTAGACAAAGTTACCGCTTGATCCCAGAAGCATCCTCCAGAGCATCCTCAAAGGCACCAACTCTAACCTGCATTGATCTCCTGTGTCTTTGAATTCCCCCAGTTCTTAACCATCTATTTAGCCGGTCATTCAAAAACATTTATTGAGAGCTTATTATATACCAAACATTGTTCTGCACAATGGGAAGAGATAGCAATGATAAAATAGGGTACCTACTTTCGTGGAGCATACTTTCCAATGGGGTGAGAGAGATAATAAACGCAAATGTGAAAAGAAGCAATGATGTGCTCCGTCCTCTGGAGAGACTGCATGGGTGGTCATTCCAGATAGGATGTCCAGGAAAGGTCTCTCTGAGAAGGTGATAGGCTGAGATCCGAGTGACAAAAACATATGCAGTTGGTGGACCTTAGGGGAGAAAGCATTGCTAGCAGACGACCAGCAACTGTACTCTTTCCAAGGCCCTACAGTGGGAATGAGTTTGGAGCAGTCACACTTAGAGCAGAGAGAAGTTGCCTGGGCTGTTGTGACCTGGGAGAAGCACACAATGGATGAAGGACAAAGAGGGGGACAGGCATCCTCTGGTAGGGATGGGAAACCACATGGGGATTTTAAGCAGGAGATAACATGATCTTGCTTATGCTTTCAAAAGATTTCCTTGACGATTCTGCAAAACAAGGATTGTAAGGAAGTAAAAGTGAAAGCAAGGAGACCATCTAAGAGACTAGTGCATGAATCTGGGTGAGAGAAGATGGTGACCCTGACCTGGGTGTTGGAAATGGGAATGGAGGGAAGAAAGAGAGGACCCCAGATATATTTGGGGTACATTCTATGTCAGTTATCTTATCTAATGACTTCCTCAGTTTCTTGGACTGAAATTCCATCTTATGTGCATTTATATTTTCAAGTTAGAGATTATTCATTGAAGGTCCAAAGTTTAGCAGTTTTACCTTTTTCCCGGTTTTTGTTCACATTATTTATTTGGCCAAAGAAGGGAATCTATCTCTTCATCTCTTCCTTCTGTGCTTTTAATGGCCATTAGCATTTTTCACGTCTCCAATCGTACAAGGCTTTAGCCTTGCAAAGACCTTTTCTGTGTCTATTCTTAATTTTGTCCCTTTATGCATTTTATAGTGCAGCTTTTAAAATTTAATTCATCAAAGAAATCTCTATGTAGTCACAGTGATTTTATTAAATATTTCATCCTTTCTCTCACTGAGATTGTTTATAATTGGAGAGTAAGGGTTTTATTTTTAAGAATCTACCTTCCTTGTAAGCCAAATCCCCCAAGGTTTCACATTTACACCTGTGAAAGAACAGAGTTAGGACTCAGCAGTCATCACAAAGCTAGTAGACGAGAGATCTGTAACACTCAGAAAGTGTTGTAGTCAAATTGGGATACATTAGTATGCTACAGGATCATATTCATGGTGTATTAAAATTTCTGAAGCAATAATACCACTCGAAGCAAAGACAAAATGTTCATGTCTAGACATAAGTTAATCCCCATTATAAAAATTAGCTACAACTGAGCCAAGTATTATCTTTCTGAAAAATATTAACATTAGCAAACAGAACCTTAAGGCACACAACTATTTTTTAAAACTTAAAATATTAAACTGGTATTTTTCATTCTCTCTCTCTCTCCAAACACACACACACACACACACACACACACACACACACACGCACTCTTTTGTTTTTTTAACAAATGCTCCAAGAATTAAAGGGTTGGAAATGAGCCTGTTTTGCTATCCAATCCATCTGTCTGCCATTAAGAGGAATAAAAATGGGCCATCCTAGATCATGAAGAATATTCCAAACTTCCTTTGTCATTTACCTCAATATTCACATCATATGTTAGGAATATTGATACCAAACTACATGGCCTGGAGTACAACACATCAGTATTGGTCCAATTCATAGGCTAGAATATTAAAAGTACACTCTCTCCTTGAATTAGTGCAAATATTAGGTAGGTAATGATTAATAGGTTATTTTGTATTTCATTTAGTAAAAGTGCAAGAAGAGAGTTTTTACTTTCATAGCTTTATTCAGGTATAATTGATATACAAGGATTGTACATGTTTAATGCACATAGCTTGATGAGCGTGGGCACACGCAGGCATCCGTGAAGCCAGCACCACAGTGAAGCCAATAAATGTATTTGTCGTCCCCAAAAGTTTCTCCATGCCCCTTTGAAGAAGAGAGTTTTAAGGCTTGATTTTAACTTAAAAAAACTAGGTAACAAGTTTTTTTAAGAGCCATTCTATAAGCATGTCATAAAAGTTTTTGAAAATAGTTCTTCCATGAACCACCTGACTCATAAAAGAACAGCTCAGTGACAAAAGATAGAATTCTGTGGCAGTGTCTGGGGTGGTGGAGTTGGGGGGTAGAGCAGGATGTGCATGTTAGGTCACCTAGACCACTAAAGAAATGCAAGGCCATCTGCTGAGGCTTTTTTAAGGCAAAATTTTCATTCCTTTTAATGGGCCCGGGGCACTGTCATTCTGTGATCAGTGGCAAACCTCTCCAAAGAGAAACAAAATAATTGGAGCAATTTGAGCAGCATCAAATATCAGCTTAACGAAGTTAACGACCTACCAAATGAAAGAGCAGTAAGTAAACAGCACACCTGAGAGAGAGCTTTAAAAACACAGTAGCCAGGGCCCTTCCTTCCCAGGAAAAATTGGGATACTAAACTCCATGTCCAGTGCCTCCCACAGACATGCAGGGTCCCATTATGGGACCAATTTGCTACAGAGTGTAATTGGTAAACTCTAAGAAAATAACCAGATTTTATATGTTCTAATGATCATCATCATGGCATCTTGTTCTCTGCAGACAGAGAAACCCCCGTCCACTCCACACTGGATGGTGTTATAGTCTGAGATATTTTCAAGGGACAGTACACTCTGAGTTATTTTGAGTTATGTTTGTTTTTACTTTTGAGTTATTTTGAGTACTGATTTCACTGGAAGGCTTGTTTTTAATATTCCATGAACTTCTTGGAAACTTTCATGCATCTATTCATTTTCAGGATTACACCAAGAAAATGTCTTAAATATGTGCCTAACATATCTAAGAATTTTGGATTTTCACTTAGAACTAACCCAATCTTACAATTAAAACCGAGTCAAGATTCAAGATGCTTATCTGGTCTAATACCAATAATGAAGATAAGAACAACAGGACTACTGTGTGACAAGGGAAGGAGACCCTTTGCCAAACACTTTGCATACGCTATTTTAAACCCTTACAGGGACTATGAGATACACGTAATTCTCCCTGTGTTACAAAAGAGGAAACTGAGCTTCAGAGAGGTCGAGTCATTTCCTCAAAGCCCCACAGCCTCTAGGATTCAGAGCAGGGACTTTCAACTCGAGACGACTGGATGTCATAGAGCATGTCCTTTCCACCCTCTTGCACAGTAAAACATTTGGACAATTCTGTCCTAAGAGATAAGCCTTGTCCACATAGGAAGACAAAACAAAATACAAACAACAAACATAATGGGTGTGTCAAGTGTAAATCACACAGTTCCTTAACCCTTTCGGCCCCTGCCCTTCCTACAGTATCCGCCCCAGCCCCGGTGTGGACACATCCTGAGCTTATCTAATGCACGCATGTGACTGTTGTGTGCATGAGGATGTGTGTGTGACTGCACATATTAGGGCCAGCTCTCAAATAGTCTATAGCGTTTTCCAGGGTATTAGGTAATATTTGGTTTATAAGAGCAAATGATGAAGCAATGTTAAAACTGAATTAAATGTCCTTCATACCTGTAGAGTGGGAAAGTTTTTCTCATTCTGTTCTCATTTTAAGTAGGCCAGCGGCATCCATTCAGCTACTCCTTTGCTCTCCAGGCAGTGGCCTGGTTTTACCATGTATTTCTGTTTGCATTAGAGGCAAAGGTTAACCATTTTTGTAAATGCTGAATCTACACTACAACACACTTAAACAAAAAAGCACAGGTATGACGATGCAAAAAACAGACCAAATGAGTGAAATAAAACCCATTCTGTCCTGAGCTAGAGATGGAGCTGAAAGCAGCAGAGGTCTATAAAGTAAAGGGCATAGAAACCACTGTGCAGGCGCCGGGGTGTCTGGGCAGGCTATCCATGGAACTGTGTCCCCCAAGACAATGTGACAAACCTGAAAACTAGGATTCTTTTCCCAGTGTGCTCAGTTGCTGTCAATTAATTCAGTCTCTGAGTCCAGCTAAAAGAGAATGAAAAATATTCCACAGGAACCATGTAGATATTGATTTGGTTGCCTGCTGTTACTAGACTTAGGTAACTGCTCAGGACAATTTAGGTGTAATTAGAGTTCAATGCCTAAGGCTTCACTTTCATGCTTAAACTGTGGCCCACTCACCTGGCCTGCAAACTGTAAAAGTTGGACTGGGTTCCCCTAACCATTCCCCCTCACCATTACCTCCAATAAGATTCTCACAGAAAACAAGAGCAAAAGCTAAATTTTGACTTGTGGCACAAAAGTGTTAATACCAATAAAATCTATTGGCCAGATGGATTAGTAAGAATGAGTTACCACAGGCATTTTAGAAACTGAAATAACTATAGCAAGGAGCTGCTTGAATCTTTGGAGGATTTTTAAGAATATCATTCCTACTTTACTCAAAAATTCAATAGATAAATGAGGGTAGAAAGAGAGAGAGAGAGAGAGGTACCTAGAGTCATGTGAATGAGAATCTACTCTTATGTTTGAGACCCAGTAGAATTTCAGGAAAGTAAAATTGACATGTGCTTATGAGCCAAAGGAAAACAGAATTTGAGGTGAACATTTACTTTTTTTTTTTTTTTTTTTTTTGAGACAGAGTCTCGCTCTGTTGCCCGGGCTAGAGTGAGTGCCGTGGCATCAGCCTAGCTCACAGCAACCTCAAACTCCTGGGCTTAAGGGATCCTACTGCCTCAGCCTCCCAAGTAGCTGGGACTACAGGCATGCGCCACCATGCCCGGCTAATTTTTTCTACATATATTTTTAGCTGTCCAGATCATTTCTTTCTATTTTTAGTAGAGACGGGGTCTCGCTCTTGCTCAGGCTGGTCTCAAGCTCCTGACCTCGAGCTACCCACCCGCCTCGGCCTCCCAGAGTGCTAGGATTACAGACGTGAGCCACCGCGCCTGGCCCTTAAAATTAAAAACCATTGCAGATCATTGGTTGATCAAGGTTGATTATTGAGAAGCCATAAATGAGGATGAGATGTTTGAACATCAATCTATGTATTATCATATGACTGGAATCAAAACAGCTGACAGAAAATACATGCATTATAAATGCAACCAAAAATCCAATAAATGTATACATTTCTTATTGTATTGATGACATTTTGTAAGTTTTTTTTCTTGGTCTTGATATATCATAGTTGTGCACCCACTCTGTAATTTATTGACTAGTCTTGGAGAAGAGGATACAAACTGTTTTTGAAACTGAATCCACAAATACTGTTCATGTATAAAATGTTCTTATTTAATTATCCCTGCACTACCCCTACAAAACCCCAATTCAGGTCTTTGGGAGGAATAATCAGAGCCGGGCCTTACTCAATAGTGTGAATGACAGAAACATGTTGGAAGTGAGCTATCAATTTGAATTTATCTGTGCAGTCCTGAGTTCAATGAAACACATCAACATGTCAAGATCAAGCTATACTTTAATTGATTAACACCTGGAAACTTTAATATTTCCCACACTCAACCTTTTGAATTCCTGGATTATGGCAATAAAAAAAACATCTGGGGATATCTAAACTTTGAAATATGTAGTTAGAACTCACTATCACACTCAAGTTTACCCATTCCACAGATATGTGAGGGCCTGTGTCTGGCTGGTGCTGTGTACTGGGGAAGCAGCAACATGTATGAAACATACGACTCTTTCCCTCGCAGGGCATACAGCTCAGAAGCGAATGCAGGTCTTGAAACGTGTGTTATTCATGTGATTAGTACTGCAAGAGGCAGCTGTGTAGGTTTAGAAAAGGTCAGGATGTCAGCGAAGGTTACATTTTATTATTAAAATTACAAATAGTGTTGATGATAATCTGCTGAAGGTGAGTTTGGGGATAATCGATTACAGGAAAAAGCCTGGTAGGGGGACCCTGTGGTAAGGATGCTGGCCCAGTGCAGACGTGAGAAGACAGGCAGGCTTGGGTTGGCAGCAGTAACAATTGTGAGGAAAACTGCTCCGCACATCACAGCAAAGCAAAGTGGACAGAACTTCCCATTACGTGCCTGCTCAGCATCAGGGGTTTCTCCCTTCTCTAAGCTAGGCTTTATTTTGGTTCTTTTAAATAAGCAAAGAGGAGGTTGTTTCAGGATAGCAAAAGACCTAGAGACCATTAAACAAGGGTTTATTCTGCTATCTGTTAATTCTCTATACACAACTGTACTTCACAGCATTCAAAGATTGCCACCGTGGGTTTGGCCCTCCTGCGTGTGTGCATTTCATTTTTTCCCATACATTTGCACAGATTTGAACCTCTTACTATTTGGGGTGGCAGAAACAAACAAAGATTTGGCCTGCTAATAGGCTCTGCCTCAAAGCCAGGGGGGTGGGATGGTGCCACCTTTTATGCCCCTTTCTGTGATCAGCAGCGGAGGTCTGCAGCCTGAGTCTTCTGTAGCACACTGGACAGATCCTCCTCTCCTCTCCAGGAACAACATTAAACAGCAAGTGGGCACAGTGTTTGAGCAGGGATTTTCCAAGAAGCAGTGCAAGCATTACATGTTTCATTTGTCTCCATAATGTGAAATTTATCTTTCTGAGAAAGGAGCACATGGACCTTGGTGGAACTTACTTGGGAACAATAGTTAACAGTTGATTTATTTCCAGCTTCTTCCCAATAGAAGAGAAAAAAAGAATTCAATATATAGCAAGTTTCAAGAAGAATCATGCCTATGAAAGGGATTTGAATGGTCTCTGGGAACATTTTGACAATCAGAGTCAATAATAATAAAGCAAGATGCTAAAGATATAATGGTGGAACTTTTAAAAATCTATTTTAAAAAGTAATCACCTACCGTATGTAAGAAAACAATTGCCCAAAGAATAGGACTAACTATATTAATGTTCAGAAATACCCTTTCTAAAATCTTTATGCTAGGATCAAAGCAGTCACCTGAGTTCCCATCTTCTTTCCCTGATTGCATTACGAGAAGTGGCGCACTCCAGCATACAAGTCATTTTGAAATATTGTTTGGTATCTTTTTTATTCCAAAAATAATTAGAGATTCGTGATGGTGCCAAATGTAAATTATATTTACTTTTTTTTAGAAAATCCGGCAGGGATTTTTAATGGCATCCACTGGAGCATATGGTCCAGTGTGTGCATCATTTTGAAAAGTTACTCATCTGTGTGCTCCAAACACATATGCACACTCTGTTCAGAGAAGTGAAGGTGTTCTGGTCTGAGCTTTTATCAATTTATTTCACCTTCAGATGAGCTTTTACATTGGACTGTCAGCAGTATTGACTTATTAAAATGCTACTGCTTGCCAACTGAAATACTGTCAAATGTTTTTAGCTCTCTCTTTCACGCTGCAATTCCGAAGAAAATACTCTCAATATCACACTGCATCACAAATGACTTTCCTATTCCCATCTTAAGTAATGTAGCCAAAGTCACTATCTAATTTTCAACATTGACCTAACCGTGGCAAATGGCATGCATACAGCCCTCAGTGTCAAGGTGTCAATGTTGCACAAATTGTTCTAGGATAGAGTGCTATTTTTTTTTCACAGCAAAGCTACCAAATAAAAGAGATTTTTATTCCTCTACAGTACAATGACTGTGAAAAAAACAGTCATCTTTATGTACAGCATGTCTTTCTGGCATAAGGTTGAAATAAATACAGAGAAATGTTTGGATTTAAGGATTTTATGAACACAGCCCACTACTCCTAACATACTGCATGAATCTAACTTATGCATAATTCAGATGCCAGCAGTAGACTCCATCTCTGCCAGTGAACCCCTATGGCTGATACCATCTCACCAGGCTATTTTGATATCCTGTGAGAATTAGGCCTCTTTTGGAAGCATATACATAACTCCCACTGATACCAATCCAAGTTTTGCATCAGAGAATGAAGAAAGAGAATGTATGAGTAAGAATATGAGCTTTTATTTATGATAGCATAAGGTGTTAGCAAGTTGTATGTACAACTAAACTTTAGAAGAATCTCCAAGTTAATAAAAGCAAATTCAATCTTATATCGATTCACAATCCTTTCTACGTAAAGGCAGTGAAGGAAGAAAATGTTATTGCCCAAAGTTTAAAAATAAAGACAGGAGGCTTGGTGCAGTGGCTCATGCCTGTAACCCCAGCACTCTGGGAGGCCGAGGTGCGAAGATCACTTGAAAGCCCAGAAGTTTGAGGCTGCAGTGAGCTATCATCAAGCCATTGCACACCAGCCTGGGTGACAGAGAGAGACCTGTCTCTAAAAAATAAAAATAAAAATAAAATAGTAAGTTTAAAAAAGGGAAAAAGGCCAGATGCAGTGGCTTATGCCTGTAATCCTAGCACTTTGGGAGGCCGAGGCAGGCAGATTGTTTGAGCTCAGGAGTTCAAGACCAGCCTGAGCAAGAGTGAGACCCTGTCTCTACTAAAAAAATAGAAAGAAATTAGCTGAACAACTAAAAATATATAGAAAAAATTAGCCAGGCATGGTGGCGCTTGCCTGTAGTCCCAGCTACTTGGGAGGCTGAGGCAGGAGGATCACTTGAGCCCAGGAGTTTGAGGTTGCTGTGAGCTAGGCTGATACCACAGCACTGTAGCCCAGGCAACAGAGTGAGACTCTGTCTCAAAAAAAAAAAAGAAAAGAAAAAAAGAAAAACAGGAAAATGTAGGTAAACTCTTAAGCAATGAAGGTTGAAATGCTAAGTGAAAAAATACCAAAACTATTCAAATATTTGCTTCAATTAGAGATTTTGGCTTCATGGGTCATTCATCTTCTTCATTAGCATTATAAAATTATATTTACTAATTGCTTATGCTATAGGACAGATAATATTGGCAGATACGAAGAACTTACAAACTTCAGTGAACTCTGTGAAACTGATCCATGTGGAACTGGGTATGGCCATCAAGGGCTCTTCCAGTAACACAATGAGTAGAGTTTCCGGGGAGAAAAAAAGAATAAATAGATAAGCAACCATCACCAATGTCTGTTCATCAGAACCTTCTGAATTCTATGGGGTTATTTATACTCATGCAGGAGTACAATTTTTAAGAAAGAAATGGTAAAAGAATGGTCGAGTGAAAAATGAAAGGAAGAAGAGCTTTGCTCACTTGTAGAATTCTAATCATGGGATCCTAATCTGTAACAACAAGCTCAGTGCCCTAATCCATAAGAAATAGCCACGGGTTCTTAAAAGACCAGGGTTCTAAGTCTCACTCTCCCCTCCCCCGCAAGTTGGCAACCACGGAATTAAATCACAGCCATTCAAAGCTCAGGGTGATGGCAAACCTCTGGAGGAGCTGAGGACGCAGAGATGTCCACCCTCACTCTCGGCAGCTGGAGGCTGCTGGCCAGCAGGATAAAGGAATGGCGTCTTCTTCCATTCACCCCAGGCATCCCACGAGAGCCTTGTGCAGAGATGTAGGGAGGCAGGCTAGCTAGAGGGGGAGTGGAGTTCCATGCAGTGGACTCCAGTTTACTGAAGGTGAAGGGCTTCTCGAAGGATCATCGAATAACCACCATTTCCCTACTCCTGATTCTGAAAGGGGACTTTCTTGTACCTCAATGAACCCCATATCTTGTAAGTCCCTTTGCATTTGGTTGTTGGAAAAAAAAGTTTCAGGGAGATGATGGTTATTTTATGTGTCAACTTGGCAGATATTTTGTCCAACATTATTCTCTGTGAAGGTGTTTTCTGGATGAGATTAGATTTATATCTGTGGACTTTTAGTAAAGCAGATTACCATCCATAATGTGAACGGGCCTCATCCAATCTTTTGAAGGCCTTGTAGAACAAAGAATGACCTCATGCAAGCAAGCAAAGAATTCTACCAGCAGACTGCCTTTGGATTCGGACTGCAGCTCTTCCTGGGTCTTGCCTGCCAACCCACCCTTAAGTATTTGGACCTGCTTCTCCACAATCACAATTTAAGGGATTTTGAGCCAATTCCTTAAAAAAAATCTCTCTTTCTCTTTCTCCCCATATACATATATGTGTGTACACACACACACATACACATCCTTCTGGTTCCGTTTTGTCAGAGAACCATGATTAACACAGGTCCCTACATCTAGGTGCCTAAGTTAAAGAATAAGCTTAAATTCAAACAAATAGGCAAGTATCAGAAACACCCATCCTATACATTGACATTTACACTCATGTGGTCAAAGGAGTGAATGGATTTAGTGAAATGTTGACATAGGTTATGGGATATTTTAGCAAGTGTGACTTCCGGGATTTCTCCTGACTAAAAGGAGGAAAATATCATTCTCAGTTCAGAAGAGTTTGCTCTTTTAATGACAGGTGATACCCTCCCGGCTGTTTTTGAGACGTGCTGGAGTACTTCAGTCCCTAGCCCAAAAGGGCAACATGATATGATGAAAGACTGATGAAGCCTGACAGACCTGGACCCACAGAGGTGTGTACCTGTTGCTCTTTACAAAGTACCTGTCCTGAATTCTACCTCATGGCAGATGGGGAAAATTTAATTTAGATGACACACGTAGAATACCTCAAACCCACCTTGCCCTTTGCAGGTGTCAATAAATATTAATTTTGACTCTCTACCATGCAAACAAGAATGAGACATTTCTGCTGCCAAGAACCTGTTTTATTCAGTTTTCTCTTAGAAACCTAATTCTTTGGCAAATCAGACTTTAAAGACAAAGGCAACTTAAATGGATGCACTCCCAGCTCATTTGGGGGACAACACAGTTAGCATTCAGTTACCTTAACAATAGCACTGTCCCAGGGTGAAGAGAATTATCCATCTCTGCTTGAGGTACTAAGTGTTCCTCCTTTGCCCATTACTGGCAACAATTTGTGAAAAGCAAAGAATACTTTTTGTAAAAATACAAGGAAGGAAATGGAGGCAAATATATGAGCCCTTCTTTAAGTTTCCATGATGGTCAATATTCCAATTCTATCTTCAAAACTGTCACCACATAAGTTGTAAGCCTGATTATCTAAGTTATGAGCTCTTAAACACATATGTTCACATATAGCAAGGTATATAACTTTAGGAATTGTGTTCATGAAACAGATGTGGGGGTGGGAGGTGAAAAAAATGACAACTCTGTGAAATTTCAAACCTAAATCCAGCGCCACACTGCTTGCCAAACAGCAGCTACACTTCTTTGCTAAGATGTGGTCAGGGAAACCTTGTAAAGAGAGGTGGTTTTGGTTTTTTTTTTTTTTTTGATCAGCCCTATCTAAGATAAATGTCTATGATTCCACATTGAAAAGATGTCCATCATTAAGCTCTCCAATTGACTCTATGTAGATGTTAAAAAAAAAAAAAAAAACTGCATTCATTACCTTCTTCTCTTTTTGTATCAGACACAAACATTAAGGGTCCACTCCGAAGAGTTAGTGTTTATCTCTTAGTACCTATCATGTGTTCTGGAGGCTGCTGGGAAACACACACTTGAGGAGCTACCCATAAGGGGCCATCATTCACAAGGTTTCAGATGCCTTATATAATGTCTGGATTCTCTAGCAGCCTGGAAATCACTGACAACGTTCATTTACCTACTATGGCACCTGCAGACAATGAAAAAAATCTAAATAAATGAAAAACATTTCCACTACATGAGCATGCAGCTGGCATCACTGCCAGGATATTGTAACTAATGTACCAACAAAACACCCAGGGTTCAACCAGGTTGCTTACATTTTCCAGTTGTATAAACTCAGTCACTTTTTTGGAACAAAGTTCAATCAACTTGGCACAGTTTGACATATACTATAGGTAAACCATTTGGAATAATGGGATTCAAGTCATGGGTGTGAAAGGTGACATTGTTGGTTTTGTAGTATTTTATTTTTCTACCTCTACTTTTGTGGAAAAGTTGAAAGCACAAATGTTATTTACTGTGATGCTAAAGACTAATGTTCAAACCTAGCAAAGAATGTTAATAATTCTGCCATAAGATACATATTTTATCTGAAAGATAGCTTAGAGATAGAAATAAATAACCATCCAGGCATAACTAAAATATAATATATAACTATTATATGAACACATTTATTGAAACAATATTCAGAAGATAGTTAAATGTTCTTGGCAGAGAAAAATCACAAATGCTTATAAAAACTCCCTATCCAGGATAATCTGAAACTATCTTAGTACCAAATGTTTTGTTCAGGTTTCTCTCAAAATCCAGACACTGCCAGTGTACCTTGTTGACTCTGTCTCCTTTGTCAGTGATCTTCAGATGTTGATGAAGATCAGAATAATGTAAGTACCTTTCCAGATGCTGGAATCATATGATCCTAAGGTGAAACCCAAGCATCTGTATTTAAAAGCTCCACAGATATTTCCACTGGCACCCAAATTTTTAATAATTCTATGTGCATTTGAAAAGAGGAAATATTCACTATTATCAGTGTCTAATATCTGATTATATAAACAAAATATCACCTTACATATTACATTGCTTAGAGTTTTTTGTATATAATTGCTTACTTTTGGAACACTTGACCTGTCTTGAAATGAGTCATGTATTAAAGTCTTCTATTATGACTGGGTTTCTATTTAAATCATTGCTTCTTTGTAGTTTTTGTTTTATATGAGTGCTGTGTTATTTGATGTATTGGTATTATATCAATTGTAGCTTTTATAATAACATTACAAACTTTCCTTTATCTCATCAAATACTTTTTGATTTTAATGTTTTTTGTTGTCAGAATTGTAACCCTTGCTTTTCTTACTGCTTCTTTCTGTCTGGTAAATTTTTGTCCAAACACTCTTTTGTTGGCTTTTTTAAAATCACTGGAAAACTTTTAAGTGATTCTTAATGACAGTAACATAATTATTCATGTGCTTTATCCCCCATTACATATACAACAGTCTCGGATTCCACATCAAAACTACCACCAACTAAGCGATTACTGTGTGTCCTGCGAGGGTTGTGTAATCAAATGACTGGGTCTTAAAGTCGTTTGGAACAGTTCCTAGCTGTGTGGTTATATCGTCTGGATTTACAGATTCGTATGTTTCGTTTTCATTTCTCTTGTAGGGGCTGCTGCTTTTTGCTAATTAAATAAAATATTTATATGTTTCCAAATCAAAGTTGCAAAACAGGGTTTATTCAGAGAAGTCTAGTTTCTCTTCCTGATCTTTTTAACCTAGCCTCTCCCTCTCACATATGCATTCATTTATCTTATAGTTTATCTTTCCAATGTTTATTTTTTATTAAAAACATGTATATATGTATATGCAGATATATATTCATATGACACACTTTTTCTTAAGTGAATGATAGTATACATTTTTTTTGTCACTTCTTTTTTTACTATGTAACATACCCTGGAAATCATTTTGTAATAGTTAGTAGAGATATGCCTCACTCATTTACACAATAAACAATTCTTTTAAGGAAATCATTCAACAACATTGTTCCCAGATAGCATTTGGAGATGGTACTGTGTAATGACGTCATTTGTCACACATTTTTCCAGACCCTCAGTTTTTTAGGTGAGTCCTCACAGTTAATCTTAAATTCATTAACTATTAATGGTAGCTTTTAACAGTTAGCATAATTTTCATGGTTCTTAGGAGATCCCTTATAACTCCTGGTGTTATAAGGTTATGTTCATTTCTTTTTTTTAATGTTCATCTATGATACGCAATTGTCTTATCAATAGTTCCAAAATTCTGTGTGTCTCTCTCCAGTCCTCTCCATGAGACAATGAGGGCTATATTCATATAGAATCCCAGTCCACTTATCACATAGACCCCAAAAGTAGCTATGAAAACTAATTTGAGAAATGAACTCTGATTAGACTAAAAAGTAAGAAAGTCTTTGGTGAGATTTTTAAAAATAATATTTTGTAGTCTTGGTTGCCTGGCAAGTTTAAGAAGATGTAGGAAATATTCAGCAAAGGGATAATTGTTGCTGCATTAGGGGTTGAGAATTTTATGTGGGAAGCACAAAGAAGCATAGAGAAAAAATGAGCGATGAACCCACAGAAAGCCAAAGCTCCTTTCTTCCTTGAGCTTAGTGAGCTGCCTTGCATGCACAGAATACACTTCTAGCACAGCCTGATCCCTGCTGAAAGGCCCACTAGTCAACAGCTATAAAAGATTTTGCTTCAGCCAATCCCAGGAGAGAACTGTAGATCCTTTCTCTGAGCCCATAAAGCTTTTTGTATCTACACTGCTTAATGGGGCACTAACTCATAACATTTCTGGCATCTTGCCTGAATCATGTGGATATGTCCTTTCTCCTCAGTGTGATTATTTCTCATCCTATAGTTTTGTACCTTTCAGAGGTCTGAGCAGTGTTAAACTACTGTGTGTACTCCAGAAACACTTGCTGAACTACACTGAAATGAATCACACCCTTTGAAGACCCTACCTTTTAGAAAGAAGTAACAATTTTGTTTTCTCAAATTGCTTGTTGAGAAGCTGGATAAAACATTTTGCTTAGATTTTATCTTTCCTAAGAACTTTGATAGAGGTTTTGTGGTCTCCTCACTCCAAATGGATATTTGAAGGTCTTCATTTTGTTTTAGTTTTTCATTCATTAAAAAGTCTATATTCTGAAATGTTTAATATTTTTCACCAAACACCATGATTAAACAGTCCTTTTATAGATTCATTCTCTTACAGATAGGTTGGTTTCATCTAAATCAGGACATACTGAAAAAGCTCCAATTGTTGTTTAATATTATCAGAGGAAAAGAAACCATAATAAATATTATTCCAAGGCTATTTTACTATTTAGAAAATCTTTCCTGAATGTGACTTTAATTTCTCTTGTGACAGTCGATGTCATTTATTCTCTTCTCAGAGAAAATGGAGAACAGTGGACTTATGTTTCAAAATAATATCTTATTTTCCTGACTGGTTATTGAAACTTTATATATTTTTAAATTTTATATATTATCTGAAGCTTTTTAGTGACTACATTTCTATAAAATATAATAAAAACAAATAAATAAACCTGCCTATACATCTAAATATTCATTGTTTGAGCTCAGAGATGTAGAGAGTTGGAAACAATGTCAATGTCATTTTTACAACAAAGAGAACTCTGGACAAACTGCAAATTAATAATTTTTCCTGGAGAAGTAGGTTCCAGGGTAAAAAACTAACCCAAACTCTGGAGAGAGACATGTTTCTACAGGGAGAAACAGCACCCAAGCATTTGCTCATCTGGGGTGGATGTCAACAGATGCCTGTGAGCCAGTAAAGAATTCAGCTAGAAATTCTGAACAGATTGCTCAAGGCTGCGGGCTAGTATAAGGGTTTGCACTCTCTTGAGGACTTTTCCCCAGGAACCCCACCAGGCACTTGCAGGGAAGACTGGGGAGACCACTGAGAGAAATTCCTTCCTGGTGCTGGCTAGAGGTAGGAATAGCAACCAGTGTTGAAACTCTGAAACCTATCTCCTTTATCTCCCCTATTGAACAAAAGATTTAACCTTCAGAGGGAAGAGCAACAAAAACTGTCACCTGAGGGCACTGGTGGAAATCCATTGCAACAGGGGCAGGGAAACATGAGAAAACAAAAGCCTCTGATCCTAGGGGAGTGGCAAGAATCCACGCTAGGTCCACTACTTCTGGAGGAGGGTCAGGAACACTTGTGAAGGCCACATTCCCCCAGACGCGGGTTCACAGTGCATGTCTAAGACCGAGGCTCAGTCAGAATATCAGAGAACCTAGCCATTCCCTACCCTCTCACCTTGATATTAACAAGTGTTGAGTAAACATAACAGTAGAATGCAGCTGGTATAGCTGCCACAGACAGACCAGAAGGGCCAAGCCTCGTAGAGAGACCCAAGCTAACTGGGAAGCAAATATCAGAGCAAAAACTATCTAATTAGACTACACCCTAAACATAAGGTATTTCTAAAGGAGTGTGAAGATACACTGAAGGTGACCATAACAACAACATACTCCTTTAAACTCAGCCCAATTACTGGTTACATTAACACAAACTCCTATGCCAAATGCCAACCAGAAGGAAGGTGTGCTTACCTTCAAGCATAAACAATATTTGCCTCACTATCCACTGTTCTGTACAACATACCTAACTTCAAAAAAAAAATTGCAAGGCATGGAAAAAGGCAAGAAAACTATGATCTGAAGAATCAAAGCAATAATCAAAGCCAGATTTAGATATGACATGATGTTAAAACTAGCAGATAAGGAATTTAACATAACTATGATTAATATGTTAAAGCCTCTAATGGAAGATGTGGACAATATACAATGTCAGATAGGTAATTTCAGCAAAACAATTGAAAACTATAAGAAAGAACCAAAGAAAGTTCTAGAAAGCATAAATACAGTAAAGATGAAGAATTCCTTTGACAGAGTCATTGGTAGATTCAACATGGCCAAGGAAAGAATCAATGAATGTTTAGATAGATTAATAGAAGCGCAAAGAGAAAAAACAATGAAAAAGAATAGAACAGAGCATCCAAGAACTGTGGGACAATATCAGTTTTAAATATGCACAGCTAGAATCTTGAAAAGAGAAGAAAGAGAACAGGACATGAGAAATATTTGAAAAAGATAATGGCCAAAACTTTTTAAAATTAGATTTAGAAACCAAACCAGACTGAAGAAGCTCACCAAGCAGGGTAAATACTATAACACACACTCCTAAGCACATAATATTTAAACTTCTATAAACCAAAGACAAACAGAAAATCTTGAAGGCAGTCAGAGAAAAAGACACTTTATGAACAGACAAGAATAAGAATCACCTTGGACTCAGAATAAACACAAGCAGAAGACAATGGAGTGACACCTTCAAAATACTAAAGGAAAAAGCCCTGGCAGTACAGAATTTTATACTCAGTGAAAATATCATTTAAAAATGAAAGATAAATAAAAACTTTCTCACACAAACAAAAATTCATGAAATTCATTTCAAACAGACCTATTCCACAAAAAATGTTGAAGGTAGTAGAACTCTTCATATAGAAGGATTATGGTATAGGCCAGAAACCCCTATCTACACAAAGAAATGAAGATTGTCATAAATGGAATAAAAGTAAAATAAAATGTTCTTTTTTCTCATTTTTAAGTCTCTAAAAGATAACTGTTTAATGCAAAATCAGTAATTATATGTTATGTATTTATACATATGTAAAAGCAAAATATATGACAACAATGGTACAAGAGATGGGAAGTAGAAATTAGGATTATTCTAAGACCCTTATACTCGACATGAGGTAGTATAATATTATTTGAAGAGAGATTCAGATTATTTTCAAATACATACTCTAAGCCATAGGGAACCCACCAAAAAGTTAAAAAAATAAATAAATAAAAAGAAGTATAAATAATGTCAATAAAGGAGATAAGACTGATTCATTAAAAAAAAGTTCAATTAAACCCAAAAAAGGCAGAAAAAGGAAAGAAAGAACAAATGAAGCAAATAGAAAACAACTAGCGAGATGTAGATTTTATTCCAACTATATAATAATCACTTCAAATTGTGCTCTAAACATAGTGAAATGACAGAATACGAGGTAGAATAAAAAAGCAAGACCCAATTCTACACTATCTATAAGAAACTTTATAAAGACATAGATGAACTATAAATATTCATAAATTTTTTTAGAAAGTAAAAACTTTTGTCATGATATTTGTAAAAAGTAGGTTTAAATAAATTTTTTTTGAATAAATATATTTGGAATAGTATGAGATTTATTTCTTTTTTAATTAAAATTAAAAATTATTACCAAATGTATATAGCATTAAAATCAATCACTACATAGCTTTCTATCATTTTACTTTCATATTAGAGTAGCAAATAACATCACCAAGGGATTTCAGGGATCCATTTTTAAAAGAAAATACTTTTCTAATCAGTTAACATAATCTCAAAATGTGTAAAGACATTTATTTTTACAAACATATTATTTACATATGATGCTGTAGGAAAAAAGAAACCCAAAAAAGGCTGAATACAATAAATTATATATAAAATATCAGCAATTTTTGCTATCATAGGCCTATAGAAAAAGACATGTACCAAATGTATATGCTAAGATTATATATGTTAAGAGAAGATGAGGATAAAAATAGAAATTGATATAAATATACAAGTATATGTGATGTTGTCAAGCCAGGATAAGAACAACTGTATCATTTATTTTTCTTCTTTAAATGGTAACCAAAAAGATGAAGAATGTTTCCTGTATATATTATAATAATTAAAATATTCTGAGGACAAATCATTTCACATTCATGTAGTTCAACATGTGCTAAAAACCACCAACGACCTCAAAATACATCATCTGAGCATAATGATCTTTTTCTCTGTTCTCTTATACCTGAAAGTCACTTGAGCTATAAGTGCAATTTATTAATTGGTCTCACCTGCATGATATAATTTTTAAATTTTTGATAATTAAGTTCCAGGAAATAGATAATAGAACTCGAAAGATTCAGCAATGTGAGGACTTCAATTTCCTTGTATTTTCTTAATGAATTCTTGGCATCTGCATATACTTCCTAATCTATCACTTTCTTTATTCATTATCTTGGGCAAATGAAATTCCACCAACAGAAATATTGCTGGCCTCTCCTATACCTTCAAAATCCAACCATCTGGGAGGAGCTCCTGCTATCTGTGTAGCCAGTTCTATAATGTGATGCATGTGTTCCCAAAAATCTCCATACTGCAAAATTGTACAATAAAAACCACAGGCTTATGGGAAAAAATGAGGTGGTTGGGGAACAACATTCAAAAGCTTCACTGGTAGGAGGAATAAAAAATATAGGAACCCAATAAAAATGGTAGCACAGTTTTACACATGTTAATGGTTAAGAAATATAAAAATAGTATTTAATACAATAAATGTGGTACTTTACCTAGAAAAAACAAGAAGTCTGCTTGTGGAGTGTGGAAAGAATTGTAGCTTGTGAATCATTGTCAAATGGTAGAAGAAAGGTAATCTGAAATTGGAAGGACATTATAACAACAGATGCGAGTAAGTATTGTTCGTGACATACGCAGGGAACCGAGGTGGCTGATCGATGTCTGAGGGGTGTGTGTGCGCGTGAGGTTTCGGTAGTCCTATGTGACCGGGCTCAGCTAGCTAGAGTTTTCTGTGTTCACCTAGTGTTTCTCATGGACAACATGTGCATAAGTAAATATGAAATTCCACTGACACTCAAACTGTTCTTCAATATATCAGTCATGTTAGAACAAATTCACATTTCCAAAATAAGCATTATAGCCAAACTGATTGTACCTCATTTCTACCTTAACATCTATCACCTCTATTTCTTATCCTAACTTTTGGTCCCAAAGATGATAAAGAGGTGTCCTCCTCCTTTATAAAACCTTTTCTTTCATATATATCCTTGGTAGTGGTTAAATCAACAGATCTCTGATTTTTGAGGGATTGGACTCTAACACTCACTCCATCTGTCTTCAGTAATCTTACATGTAATAATGTCTCCGTGCTGCCGCCTTCTTCTTCCCATGCAAAAATGGACTTTTCTCTTCTTGGAAAGAGCCCTTCTCTTTATCCTGTTGTGCCCTCTCTCTAATCACCTGTGTCTCTCTTTAATACATTTAAGGAGCCAGTGGCTCTGTATCTAGAGCCAGCATTTCTCTTCACACCACAATAGACTCTTTCATTCCCTATAATCTCTATCAACAAGATCAGAAAAATGGCTCTTTTGAAAAGCACTAATATCCTCCTTGTTAGCAAATTTATCCATTTTCTTTCCATTTTCATTCTCCATTTCTGTGCAGCATCTGACTGTTGATCACTGTATTTGTTTCCTAGGCCTTCCATAACAAAGTGCCACAGACTGGGTGGCTTAAAACAAGAGAAATTTATTCTCTCACTGTTCTTGAGGCTGGAAATAAATTTGAAATTGAAAGGTCAGTGAGGCCATGCTTCTTCTAAGCCTCTGGATAGAGTCCTTCCTTGCTTCTTTCTAGCTGCTGGTGGTGGCCGTCAATCCTCATATCCCTTGGCTGGCAGTTGTGTCCCTGGAACCTCTGCCTCTGTCGTCAGGTGGTGTTCTGCCCATGAGTTTCTCTTCTCCTCTCCCGAAAGGACGCTGGTCATATGGGATCAAGGGCCAGCCCTATTCCAGTATAACTTCATGTGACTTTACATCTTAATTACATCTATAAAGAGCCTATTTCCAAATAAAGTCACATTCATCGGTACCAGGGGCTTGGACTTCACCATGTCTTTTTGGGGAACACGGTTTATAACAGTCACCTACATTTTCTTGAAAACACTTTGTCCTTTTGCTTATCAAACACAATAAAAATACTTAAAGTTTTTTGAGTGTTTACTATGTGCCCTCCTAGGTGCTGAAAATTTTACACTGATTTTTTTTTTTTTTTTCACTTTCAGGTCTATATGGACCTGAGCAGTATAAATTGATTTTATATATCCAAATAATCGTCACAAAAATTCTCTTAGGTACAATTATTTTTGACTATTTTACAGAGGATAAAATGATAAATAACTGCCCACAAACTCACAGATGGTCAAGAAGCTAAAACCTGAACCCAGGATCTCCTATCCCAGCACTACCCAGAATAACTCCTTAGCTAACAACCCAGAAAACAACTGATAGAATAATCAGGACTTCACTGCTGATCTTAGAAAATGTGGTTTAAACAGTGATTGAATAAATCCCCAAACAGCAAAAGATTTAGGAGAGAATGGAAAGAGAAAGAGGTAAAGTAACAACTGCCGGTTAGTATTTTGAAGGTTTGCAAAGAAGAGAAGGAAAAAGTTTGGTACTTTAAGAGTAAGGGTCATTTTAGAATGAGAAAAACAAGCCTGTTTGTACACTGAAGGCAAGGGTTAAATAGAGTCATCCTGAAAATGCAAGAAGGAATAAGGATGGCTGATAGAAATCAATCTTGAGAGATAGAAGAAGATGTGATCAAACTTCAAAATAAAGATCTTGATCTTTGGAAAGATATCAAGAGAGAAGGGTAGTTTTTTCTTTCATGTTTCAGCTTTACTAAATATCTAGCATCTAGCTCAGAGTAGACATCAGCAAACACCTTTAATCTTTCCTCCAACAAAGATTTTTGGCATCTTAAGGGGTAGGCTATACTACAGTCTTTTGGTGGTCCTCCAATAAATAAAAAATGGTTGATATATGAGGCCAATAATGTTTTTGTTTTAATATTTAATGCTTCTGAGAAAATATAGCCCTTTAGGAAGATGATTACTTGTTTTTCATAGTATATGCTGCATTGGGTTTTGGGGTTTTATTCTTTATTTTTCAAATTGCTTTTTATTATTTTCCAGCTTTATTGAGGCATAATTGACAAAATTGTATACCCTAAAGATGTACAACTTGACACATTGACATATATAGTGAAATTATTTCCACAATCAAGTTGGTTAACACATCCATCATTTCACAGTTAACTTTTTTTGTGAGAACATTTAAGGTCTACTCTCTTAGGAAATTGCAAATATAAAATACAATATAGTGTTATTAAGTATAGTTACTGTGCTGTACATTAGATCCCCAGGATTTATTCATCTTATAACCAAAAGTTAATACCCTTGACCAAAATCCCATTTCCCCCACCCCTTGACTCCTGGTAACCACCACAGTACTCTGTTTCTATGCATTCAACTTTTTTTGGATTCCACATATGAGATCATATAGTATTTCTTTCTTTGTCTATTTCACTAAGCATAATGCCTTCAAGTTTCATCCATGTTGTTGCAAATGGCAGGATTTCTACCTTTTTATGGCTAAATAATATCACATATATATATACACATATATGTGTGTGTGTATATACACACATACACCTCAATTTGTTTATGCATTCATCTGTCAATGGAACATAAGTTGTTTCTATGTCTTGGCTACTGTGACTAATGCTGCAATGAACATGCAGGTGCAGGTATCTCTTCAAAATACTGATTTTGTTTCCTTCAGATATATACTCAGAAGTGGATCATATGATAGTTCTATTTTTAGTTTTTTGAGGACCTTCTATACTGTTTTCCATAACGGCTATACCAATATGTTCCCACTAGCAGTATACAAAGGTTCCCTTTCTTCCACATCCTCAACAACACTTAATATGCCTTGTTTTATTTTGATGATAGCCATCATAGTAGATTGGAGGTGGCATCTCGTTGTAGTTTTAATTTGCATTTCCCTGATGATTAGTAATGTTGAGCACCTTGTAGTGTATGTGTTGGCCATAAATGTATTCTTTGGAAATATGTCTATTCAGATCTTTGCCCATTCTGAAATTGGATTATTTGGGCTTTTCTGCTATTGAGTTAGATGAGTTTTTGATACATTTTGGATATTAATCCCTTTAGATATATGGTTTGCAATTATTTTCTCTTTTCTGTAAGTTGCCTTTTCATTTTGTTGATTGTTTACATTGCTGTGTAGAAGCTTTTTAGTTTAATGTGTCTGCTTGCTTATTTTTGCTTTTTTTGCCTGTGCTTCTGTTGTCATATCCAAAAAAGTCATTGCCCAAACCAAAGTCAAGGAGTTTTTTCCCTATTTCTTTTCTTTTAGAAGTTTTACAGTTTCAGATCTTACATTTAAGTTTTTAATCCATTTGTAAATAATTTTTGTGAATCGTGTAAAATATAGGTCAGATTTAATTCTTTTACATGTAGATATCCAGTTTTCCCACCAGTTTATTAATTCCAGGAGTCTCTTGGTGGAGTCTTTGAGGTTTTCTACCTATAAGATTACATCCCCAATGAAAAGTGATAGTTTCACCTTGTTTTTCCCAGATTGGATACACTTTATTTCTTATTCTTGCCTGATTACTCTTGCTAGGACTTTCAGCACTATGTTGAATAGAAGTGTTGACAGTGGGCATCCTTGTCTTGTTCTACTTCTTAGGGGGAATACTTTCAACTTTTCCTCATTCAGTATGATGTTGGCTGTCGGTTTGTCATATATGCCTTTTATAATTTTGAGATATGTTCCTTCTATGCCTAGTTTGTCGACGCTTTTTGTAATGATAGGGTGGTGGATTTTGTCAAATGCTTATTCTGCATCTAGTTTGCATAGAGATTTTCACAGTATTCACTGATGATGTTTTGTATTTATGTGGTATCAGTTGTAAAATTTCCTTTTTTATTTTTGATTGAGCTTATTTGGGTCCTTTCTCTTCTATTCCTCGTTAATCTAGCAAGAAGTCTATCAATTTTATCTTTTCAAAGAACCAACCTTTTGTTTTGCTGAAATTTTGTATATTTTTTTACATTTCATTTAGTTGTGCTCTAACCTTTGTTATTTGTTTTCATCTGCTGGCTTTGGGTTTGGTTTGTTTTTCATTTTCTAGTTCCTTGAGATGTGTCATTAGGTTATTAATTTGTGATCTTTCTTGATGTGGGCATTTAAGAGTATGAATTTTCCCCTTAGGAATGCTTTTGTCGAATCCCATACATTTTGATAGCTTGTGTCCTTTTTGTTGTTCAGCTCAAGGAATTTTATATTTCCATCTTAATTTCTTTATTGACCCAATAATTTTATAGCAGCAGATTGTTTAATTTCCATGACTTTATGTACAATTGAGTGTTACTCTTGGAATTGTTTTCTAGTTTTAACCCAGCACGGTCTGAGAAGATACATTGGATTATTTTGATTTTTAAAAATTTGTTGAGACATAAATCTTGGAGAATGTCCCATGTGCTGAGGAGAATAATTCAGTAGTTTCTGTGTAGAATGTTTCAGTGTAAATGTCTGTCAGGTTCATTTGTTCTAGGGTCCCATTTAAGTTCAGTCAGTGCTTCTTTATTTATTTTTGGCTTTGATGATTTGTCCAGCTCTGACAGTGGGGTATTGAATACCCCAGCAATTACGATGCTATTATTTATTTCCTTGCTTAGCTCTAGTAGAATTTGTTTTATGTATCTGGGAGCTCCTGTGTTAGATGCATATGTATTTTCCTAAATTATTACATCTTCTTGTCGAATTGCTCCCTTTACCATTACATAAGAACCATCTTTGTCTTTCTTTATCAGTGTTGATTTAAAGTCAATTTTATCTTATATGAGAATGGCCATACCTGCTTTCTTTTGATTTCCATTTGTGTGGAATATTTTTTTCTATCCTTTCACACTGAGCCCGTGTGCATCTTTGAGATTTAAAAATATTTTTTTGGCTTCTTTCTGTTGTTTTTCAGCTTTCTCTTTAATTCCATTCATCTTATTTGGCATCCATATTCTGAATTCCAATTCTGTCATTTGGCAATTTCCTAGTGGTTGGAGTTCACTCCTGTAGCTTCACTGTGATCCCTTGGGGGTGTAAAATTGTTTTGTTTTTTCATATTGCCGTGGTTCTTTTGCTGGTTTCTCCCCATCTGAAACCTCTTTTCTAGACTCATGACTTACAGGTTTGTAGGGCACATGCAAAACTATAAGTCATGAACCCTCCTGCTTAATTAGAAGGGGAGGTCCCTAGATGGTGCTTTTATTCTACTCTAGAACGTTGGCGTGGCAAGGGAGGGGCATGTACACTAGAAACCTATAATGCAACTATTCTGATTTGTCCTGTTCACCTGCGATTGCCACTGCTCAAGCCTGTGCTGGATGATATTTGGGCTGATCATTGGATTTCTCACCAGATAGTCATAGGAAGTTTGAGTTGGGAGCTGGGAAAGACCCTCGCCACAGAGGCTGGCCTTGTGGGGACTGCTCTGCCTGGGGTCTCCCCACAGAGGTGACAGTGCCAGCTGGGTGAGGCTATCTAGGCATTAGTCATGGGTTCCCAGGCTGTGGGCCTTTGCTCTAACCAGGTCCCAGTGTACTGGCAGCTTGAGGCTGGGGAGGGTCCCTATTAGGGCAATAGACCTTAGAGCAGTTCTGCCAGCCCTGCAGTGGTGATGGAGGCTCAGGGGTGGGGGCCTTGGGGTCCAGGTGCAGTGCTGGAATCTCAAAGGCAGTGTCCTGGGCCTGGTGGGAGCTCTGGAACCACAGGGATGGAACCTTGGTCTCTGTCATGAGAGCCTCAGAGGTGGGACTGGGGAAGAGCCAGAAGTAGGGCTTCTAAGCAGGGCCTCAGAGACAGAAAAAGGGCTGAGTGGGTGGAGGGCTGATCTGACCTGGAGGGCTGAGTCAGGGCTGAGCAGGTAGCAGCCTATTTGAACCTGGAGGGCAGAGTCAGAGCTGAATAGGTGGTGGGCTGTTCCACAGGCTCGGGGACAGCATGGATGTCAAGTCACATGGGAAGAGGTCAGTTCTAGTGGCCCAATGACTGTGGGGTTCTCCACACACTGCTAAGGGCCTGCTGAAGCAGTCTCCAAAAGCTGCCCAGGTCGGAACCTGCAGTGCCCCATTCAACTCCTGTGCTCAGATCCAGTTGTGCTGAAGGGGAAGGGCACCTGGCTTCCAGTCACAGAGTATGGCTCAGAGGAGCCTCAGCTTAGTCTAATCCTTCCCCAGCCTGGTGGAGGCTATGTGAAGGCCACCACCACAAAGCTGAGTCCCATGCCAACCTGGAACCATGCACTTGAGAGCACAGGATGGAGTGTGTTTAATTTCTACGAATTTATAAATTTTCCAATTTTCTTTCTCTTATTGATTTTTGAGTTACATAGCATTGTGATAAGAAAAGACACTTGGTATTATTTCCATCTTCTTGAATTTTTTTAGATGTGTTTTGTGGCCTAACATATGATCTATACTGGAGAATATTTTATGTGCCCTTGGGAAGAATGTATATTTTGCTGCTGTTGGATACAATGTTCTGTATATGTCTGTTAGGTTTATTGGGTTTATAGTGTTGTTCAAATCCATTGTTTCCTTATTTATTTTCTGTCTGAAAGATCTATCCATTGTTGAGAGTTAGGTATTAAAGTCCCTTACCATTATTATATTGTTGTTTATTTCTCCTTTCAGTTATTCTAATTCTGTTAGTATTCATTTTATATATTTAGGTGCTTTAATTTGGCTGCATAAATATTTCCAATTGTTATGTCTTCTTGATAAATTGCCCCCTTTATCACTAGGTAATGACCTTTTTCTCTTGTGACAATTTTTGACTTAAAGTCTATTTTGTATGAAATAAGTACAGCCACCCCTGCTCACATTCAAATTTGATTATCATTTTCACAGAATATTTTTTTCTATCCTTTCACTTCAGCCTACATATTGATAAAGCTAAAGTGAGTCTCTTGTAGGCAGCACATTATTGTATCTTGTTTGTTAATCAATTTAGATTCTGTATATATTTTGATCAGATAATTTAATCTATTTATATTTAAGGTAATTATTGATAGTTAAGGGCTTACTATGCAATTTTGTTACTTGTTTTGTCACTGTTTTATTTTTACTTTTTTATTTTTTTTTTTGAGACAGAGTCTCACTCTGTTGCCAGGCCTAGAGTGACGTGGTGTGAGCCTAGCTCACAGCAACCTCAAACTCCTGGGCTGAAGCAATCCTCCTTCCTCAGCCTCCCGAGTAGCTGGGACTACAGGCATGTGCCACCATGCCTGGCTATTTTTTCTATATATATTTTTAGCTGTCCATATAATTTCTTTCTATTTTTAGTACAGATGGGGCCTCGCTCTTGCTCAGGCTGGTCTAGAACTCCTGATCTTGAGCGATCCGCCCGCCTTGGCCTCCCGGATTGCTAGGATTACAGGCGTGAGCCACCGCGCCCGGCCTCTCACTGTTTTATTGTTTCTTTGTTCCTTTCTCACTCTCTTTCTGTTTTTCTTTTTGATTTGATGAGTTTTTTATTGGCATACTTTGATTTCTTTTTCTTAATCTTTTGTGTATCTGCTATAGGTTTTTTTCTTTGCAGTTACCATGAGACTTACACAAAATATCATATCATTTTAACATACTATTTTAAACAGTAAACACTTAACTTCAATTGTATAAAAAAACTCTATGTTTTTACCTTACCCTTAACATTTTATGTTATTAATGTACAATTTACATGTTTTATATATTGTGTATCCAATAGCAAATTACTGTAGTTGTAGTTATTTTTAATACTTTTTTAAGCTTTTCTACTAGAGGTGAAATGAATTATGTACCAACATTATTGTATTAGAAAATTCTGATTTTGACTATATTTACTTTTATCAGTGAGTTTTCTACATTCATATGCTTTCATATTGTTAGTTGATGTCCTGTCATTTCAGCTTGAAGAACTCCCTTTAACATTTCTTGTAAGGAAGGTCTAGCGGTGATGAACTCTTTCGGGTTTTGTTTGTTTGGGAAGTCTTTATCTCCCTTTCATTTCTAAAGTACAGATTTTGTGAGTATAGGATTCTTGGTTGGAAATTTTTTCCCTTTCAATATTTTAAATATGTGATCCCATTCTCTCCTAGCCTGCAAGGGTTCTGCTAAGAAATTTACTGATAATCTTATGGAGCCCCCATTGTAAGCAATGAGTCATCTTTCTTTTGCTGTTTTCAAAATTCTCTCTTTGTCTTTGACTTTTGACAATATAATTATAATGTGTTCAGTAGATAAC
Source organism: Varecia variegata (assembly GCA_028533085.1). NCBI lineage: Eukaryota > Metazoa > Chordata > Mammalia > Primates > Lemuridae > Varecia > Varecia variegata. The sequence continues at coordinate 85,276,420 of CM052438.1, forward strand.
TTCTCAGTCTGTACCCATCTGGTGACCCTTTGGCTTCATCAATCTAGATGTCCATTTCTCTCCAAATGTTGGGGAGTTTTCAGTCATTATTTCTTGGAATAGATTTTCTGTCCCTTTCTTTCTCTCTTCTCCTTCTGAAATTCCCATAATACATACATTATTTCAATTGGTGGCATCCCATAAACCCCATAAGCTTTTAAAACTCTTTTTTTATTCTTTTTTCTTTTTGTTCCTCTGACTGGATAATTTCAAATGACTTGTCTTCAAGTTCATTGACTCTTTCTTCTGTTTGATCAAGTCTGCTGTTGAAGCCATCTTTGAAATATTTCAGTTAAGTTAATACAATTCTTCAGCTCCAGGATTTCTATTCATTTCTTAAAACTGATTTCTTTTTATTTATTGACCTTCTAGTTTTGTTTATCCATTGTTTTTCTAGTTTCGTTAAGTTGTCTACCTGTGTTTTTTTTGAAGTTCACAGAACTTATTTAAAAGGATTGTTCTGAATTCTTTGTTGGTTACTTCATAGATCTCCATTTCTTTAGGATCAATTATTAGAGTTTTATTAGTTTTCTTTGGTGTTTTCATATTTACATGACTGTTTGCAATCTTCACATCCTTCCATCGGTGTCTGTGCATTTGAGAAAGTAGTCACCTCTTCTGGTCTTTATAAGTTCGCTTTGGCAGGAAAAGAACTTCACCAGTCAGCCGAGCCTGGGGTGCTAGAAGGCCCAGCTGGTAGCATCCACAGGCAAAGTGAGCTTGCTGTCAGGGTTTCTAGTTGGGTAGAGCCTCTGCCCATGCTCTGAGGTTGGGTAGGGCCACTTTCTGGGCTATGCAACCAGTGGGCTGCTGGGCAGCAACTGTGGTCAGATGTGACTGCTGATTGGGCTCCCTGGCCAGATGGGGCCATTGGCTGGGCTCTGCAGTCTGGCAGGACCACTAGCTGTGTTCCACATTTGCCTCTGGTTGCACAGGATCACAAATTCTGCTCCTTGGCCTAGCAGTGCTTGTGGTTGGACTCATAATTGGGTGGGGCTATAGAATGGATCCCACAATTTCACCTGGTGAGGGACCTAAGCTGTGCTCTCTGGCCAAGCAATGCTCTTTCCACATTCAGGTGGAGCTCCATGCTGTGCCCTGTAGTTAGCAGAGTCATTGGGTAGGTTCCATTGTACCACAAAATCCATGCACTGGTTGTTTTGAGCCCTACCTTCCTTCCTTGTTCCTGGCTGACCCCATGTGGTCTAGCCCTGCCAATTCCCCGAGTGTGCCCTGCGAGACAAGGCAGAAGTGAATCTTCTGTGAAGCACCCCAGAACACTTGGGAAGCTGAATACCCATCTTGGGCTCACTTTCTGCCTTTGAGGAAACTGTAGGCCCAGGGGAACCCTCTTGGTACGTGCTGGCCTGAGGTAGGGCTGCTGCAGTCAAAGTGAAACCACTTCTCTTACCCTTCTCATGAGATTTTCTCAGTTTTTGTGGTCTAAAGGGGTGCTTCAGCCTCACTCCCTACCCCGGGTTATTGGATTCCACAAAGGAATTCTTGTCTGTATATAGTTGCTAGTTGGTCTTTCTATGGGGTACTAAAGCTGGGAAAATCTCATTCTGCCATCTTGCTGATGTCACCTGCATTGGAGTTTTCATTTCCATAGCTTATTGTATATTTAAGGGAAACAATTCTGTTCATTTTTCTTGATAAGAATTCATAAGGGAAAACTTGATGATCCAAATGTAGGTGCTATTTGAAAATACTTAACCTTTTGTGATGGAAGGAAAACTTCAAGTTAAATTGAACTTTATTCTGTAGAATATGCCATTCATAGGAAAGTCAATCATGCCAACAGGTCACTGTTTAGTGCTGCAATTCCCAAACTACTGAATGGAGTAAATGTAAAATACTACCAAACTCAAAGTTTCAGGCCTACTTAAAAGGGAGGGAAGATAAAGAAGAAAGGGGGAGAGAAAGAAGAGAGATAAGAAAAGAATACATAAAGAAGAAAATCACATAAAATTGTGCCAAAATTAAAGTAACATGCTGACATCCATTTAGCTAATGGCTAATACTGTGTAGAATCACATGGGCATCTAAACTTTAAACATTGAAAAACCTTTAAACATTGAAAAGTCCCAAGATAAACATTCCTAATTTATGTACTCACTGATTTGCTCTAGCCCAGCCAATGTAGTCTTGTTTTTCTCTGTTCCTTCCTTCTACTCCAGCCTCCAGATGTTTTTACACATACCCCTATGCCAGCAATAGCCACCTACTAACCATCTGCCAAGCTGCCTTCCTGCCTTCATTCATATGAAAAATTTTCTTAATTCCTACCCCATTAGGAAGCCTACCCCAATTTGTGGACAAGATCAGAAGAGTCAGCCTCAAGAGTATAATGATAAGAATGTTTTATACTTTATATAAAGTGTTTTAATTTTTAACACTTTCAGTCTATACAATAATATTATAAGCTATTTCTGTACCCATTTTACAAAGGAGGAAATTAAAGCTTAGAAATGTTAAGTGGTTTATCCATATTTCCTTAGATAGTAAAGGGCAGAGTTGAAGCTCAAACATAGGTTTTCTAATTGCTACTGATATAAATTGTTTTTAAAAAGGCAAAAATGTATTACGCATCCTATTCTAAAGAACATAAGGGATATTCAATGATTGTGCAAGGGTCCTAAGAGCTCATAATAAATAATAAACCTATTTATCTACAAAATTAATTGGCTTCACACAACAGTAAACCAAAAGTAGAAAACTCTTTTCTAAGAGTGAATGGCATCAGCACTAACTTTTTCCAAGGAACAGAGAGTACTATTCAGTGTTTCAGTTTGCAAAAATGCTACAAAATCCAGCTAAATCTCTGGGCAGGTTTATAGGTAATTAATACCAAGATAAGACACATGGGATGCCTTTATAATGCCCTCAAGGTGAGAATGATCACAAGGAAAATTCAATAACAGGTGCCCCAACATAAAGCAGTAAATAAAAAAAAATTAGCAAAGTCATTTTCATTAAATTGTCATGCTTTCAACAGATATTCATGAGTGTTTAGTCTATGTCAGGCAATATATAAGATTTAAGGGTTAGCAAGTGAAGGAGGTCCAGTCCTTTTTCTCTAGAAACTCCTCTCTGTCTGCTCTCCCTACCTTCTGCCATAATGGACTCTTCACTCTTATTTTTGCCTTCTTTTCCTGAGGATCTCACATTTCCTTCAGCTTTCCTCTTCCCCTATGAGGTACACTCATAGGACTGACCCAATAGTCTATGGAGGGTAGATATCAAAATTACTACAAAAATCACTGATACCATTTTGCAAGTCCCTTTTGAAATTAGAATCCTCCTCTACTCTCTATGCAGTCCTACAATCAAGTTTTCCTCCAGCAACAATGATTGAGTCAGGAGGACATTAGAGGTGCCCCACATTGTCACATACCACATGAACCAGTTATATAAATGGGAAATTTTCATGATCTGACAATAATAAGATAGTCAATGTATCAACAACCACTTGGCTGGAGAATCTTGTATTTTAAGAATTTGGTAGGGAGGGACAAAAATGGGGGAGTAAAGGTAACCTCCTGGATTCCTGCTCCCAGAGAAAGAGGCATAGATCTCAGTCTGCTACACGAGTGGATCGGTTCCCCACAAGAACAGCATTGTGAATCAGCAGAGAATCAGCATGGGACACAAAAAAAAACAGGAAAAAAAAGGTGAATGGGAGATAGGATCGCAAAATCTGGAGAGTGCGAGACAAAAAATAGAGAATAGAGCGTGGGATGGCTACACCCGCCTGGCCAGTGAGTGAAGTGGGATCAGACCAACAGAAGAATATCTTGCTTCCCCACTGACCTTCACACCCACTCAGACAGGGACTTGCCTGAAGTAGGTGCAAAATCATGCCAGGAGAAGTGAGGCTCTGTGAAAAGGAGACAATAGCAGGAAGCATCTTGAACTCCACGGAGTTCTGTGCCAGGACTGCACTGGGCGGGGGAGGGACTGGTCTGAGCTACCACTGGAGGTAGTTAGGAGACAGGTAACTTGCCTCTGGCACTCAGCAGGTCCAGATTAATGGAGGTGAACACTAAGTAGGGGACTCTAACCTGGAAACCACTGTGGGTGAATAGGCCCGCTCAGGGTGGGTCAGAAAGAGCGAGAGCTCCTGCTGGACAGGTGTGAGATTGTGGGAGGGTGACATAAGAGAGACAACGGGGCATCCTGATGACTCAGCTCCCTGATCTGGCACCTGCTAATTCCGGAACACTTGCCCCAAGTGCTAGCGCTGTGTGGGCGGGCAGTTGCCATTTTGGGGGTCCATAAACCAGCTGCTGTGGTGTGATACAGTGTCAGGCCGCTCCCTTCCCCCAGCCCAGAGACTCTCACAACAAGCTCTGCCCTTACACGACCTATGGTCAACTAGCCAGGCCAGTTTTGGTGGGTGAATTCTGAATATTTCCCTAGTTGTGGGAGGCTAATGCCTACAAGACTTACAGGTGCTGGGGTGCTGGGCAGACTGGGGCACCACCCCTACCCCTAGCCAGCATCTTTCACACTGAAAGTGATAGGCTCCACCCTGGAGGTAGGGTGAGACAAGAAAAGACACTTTCTCTCTGAGACTAGCATGAATCCATGGGGCATTGGTGCAGATCAATAGTTGACAGCCCAGTGACTTTGCTTGTCAGACCACTTTAGGTCATCCAGTAGGACCATAACTCTGGGGCTGGAATTCTGCCTCCGGTCAGCTGCCAACAGCTGGATCCATAGTCAGGGAACAAAAACCCTGGCAAGAGGCCAAAACAACCTCCCCAAGTTAGCCCTCCCACCAGGAGTAGCCTCCCAACTGTGGTAGAAGAACCCTGAACATGTTAGTGGCTCCCCCTAGTGGCAGATCAAGCAATGATAGACGCGCACACATCTAGGTTGGTAGGCAGCAGCTGCAATCTGCCTTGCTCCTACAGCATCTACTGGAACAGAGCCTACACAGGGCATGTTACTTTCCAAGCGAAAACTGAAAAGTGGGAAGCAATGACTGATTCAGATGGGAAGGACTCAATGAAAGAACTCGGGAAGTATGAAGAATCAAACGGAAAGCACACCCCTAAAGAGGAACTATGGCTCTCTAGCAATGGACATTAACTAAATTCAGAACACTAAAATGACAGAAGAAAAATTTCAAACATAGATTGTAAGAAAACTCAATGATATGCAAGACAAAATAGATAACCAACACAAAGAAACCACAAAAAAGAAAATCCAGGAGTTGGAAGAAAAATTCGAAGAATTTATTCAGGGAACTACAAAACACAGTGGAAAGCCTCAAGAACAGAGTAGATCAAACAGAAGAAAGACTCTCAGGGATTGATAATAACATCTTCCAATTAAATAAATCAGTCACAGAGATAGAGCAGAGAAATAAGAGAAAAGAACAAAGCCTACAAAAAATGTGGGATTATGTGAAGAAGCCTAACGTGAGAATTATGGGCACCCCTGAGGGTGAAGAAGAAAATACGCAAGGGTTGGATAAACTATTTGAAGATATAATAGAGGAAAGATTCCCAGGCCTTGCTAAAAATCTAGACATCCAGGTACAAGAAGCTCAAAGGATCCAGGGGAGATTCATTGCAAATAGGAACACACCACGTCATGCAGTCATCAGACTGATCAAAATATCCACTAAAAAGGCCTTTCTATGAGCTGTAAGGAGAAAGAAACAAGTAACATACAAAGGAAAACCCATCTGAATAATGCCAGACTTCTCAACTGAAACCTTAGAAGCAAGAAGAGACTGGGGCCCCATTCTCACTCTTCTGAAACAGAATAATGTCCAGCCTAGAATCTTGTACCCTGCAAAACTAAGTTTTGTCTACAAAGTAGAAACAAATACATTCTCAGATAAGCAAAGACTGAGAGAATTCACCAAGACAAGACCAGCCCTCCAAGAAGTACTCAAAACAGAGTTACACACGGATAAGCACAATAAATACTCATGAACATAAAACCACTCAAAAGCTAAAGATCAAAGGCCAGATACCACAATGGCTCAAGAAAGAAAACAAAGGAATGAAGTTCAACCCAAGAGGATGAACAGAAATTTGCCCCACCTATCAGTTCTCTCAACAAATGTGAATGGCTTGAACTCCCCACTCAAGAGACATATGCTGGCCAAATGGGTAAAAGAAATACAAGTCAAGTATCTGCTGTCTTCAGGAAACACATCTAACCTGCAAGGGTGCATTTAGACTGAAGTTAAAGGAGTGGAAAACAATATTTGAAGCAAACGGAAGCCAAAAGAAGGCTGGCATTTCAGATAACTTAGTCTTTTTTTTTTTTTTTTTTTTTTTGAGACAGAGTCTCACTCTGTTGCCCGGGCTAGAGTGAGTGCCGTGTCGTCAGCCTAGCTCACAGCAACCTCAAACTCCTGGGCTTAAGCGATCCTACTGCCTCAGCCTCCCAAGTAGCTGGGACTACAGGCATGCGCCACCATGCCCGGCTAATTTTTTCTATATATATTTTAGTTGGCCAGCTAATTTCTTTCTATTTTTTAGTAGAGACGGGGTCTCGCTCATTGCTCAGGCTGGTCTCGAAC
>CM052438.1:85283105-85296811 GCA_028533085.1 Varecia variegata
CCCGCCTCGGCCTCCCAGAGTGCTAGGATTACAGGCGTGAGCCACCGCGCCCGGCCAGATAACTTAGTCTTTAAATCAACAAAAGTAATGAAAGACAAAGAGAGTCACTATATAATGGTGAAGGGTATAGTTCAACAAGAAGACATAACAATTCTAAATACGTATGCACCCAACTGAGGTGCACCCAGATTCATAAAGGAAACTCTACTTGATCTAAACAAAATGATAATCAGCAATACCATAATAGCTGGAGACTTCAACACTCTTCTGACAGAACAGGACAGATCCTCCAAACAAAAAATTAACAAAGAAATAATGGACTTAAACAGAACTCTAGAAAAAATGGGCCTGGCTGACATTTACAACACATTCTACCCAAAAACCACTGAAAATACATTCTTCTCATCAGCTCATGATACATTCTCTAAGATTGACCACATCCTAGGACACAAAGCGTGTCTTAAAAAATTTTAAAAATAGAAATTATACCATGCATATTCTCAGATCACAGTGGAATACAAGTAGAAATCAACCCTAACAGAAACTCTCATTTCTACACAAAGTCATGGAAACTGAACAACCTTCTGTTGAACTATTATTTCATAAATGAGGAAATCAAGATGGAAATCAAAAGATTATTTGAACTAAATGACAAAGGAGACACAAGTTATCAAAATCAGTGGGACACAGCTAAAGTAGTCCTGAGAGGAAACTTTACTTCCATAAGTGCCTATATCCAAAAGTCAGAAAGATCACAAATAGACAACCTAATGAATCAACTCAAAGAGCTGGAAAAAGAAGAACAGACCAATGCCAACCCCAGTAGAAGAGGTGAAATTGATAAGATAAAATCAGAACTAAATGAAATTGAAAACAAGAAAACTATACAGAAGTTTAATAAAATAAAAAGTTGGTTCTTTGAAAAAATAAACAAAATTGACATGCCTTTGGCTAGACTAATGAAAAGCAGAAAAGAAAAACTTCTAAGAAGCTCCATTAGGAACAATGCCACAGAGATACAAGATACCATCTATGAATACTATAAAAACCTTTATGCACACAAACTGGAAAATGTAGAGGAAATGGACAAATTTTTAGAAACACACAGTCTCTATAGGCTCAACCAGGAAGAAATACAATTTCTCAACAGACCAATTTCAAGTACTGAAATTGAAACAGTAATTAAAAATAACCTTCCTAAAAAGAAAAGTCCCGGACCAAATGGTTTCATACCCAAATTTTACCACACCTACAAAGAAGAACTGGTCCCTATCCTGCATAAATTATTCCACAACATCAAGAAGGAAGGAATCCTCCCCAACACATTTTATGAAGCTAACATAACCCTGATACCAAAACCAGGAAAGGACGCAACAAAAACAGAAAACTACAGACCAATATACCTTATGAATATAGATGAAAAAATTCTCAACAAAATCCTAGCAAACTGAATCCAGGTGCTTATCAAGAAAATAATCCATCATGACCAAGTGGGCTTCATCCCAGAGACGCAGGGATGGTTCAATATACACAAATCTATAAATGTAATTCACCGCATAAATAGAAGCAAAAACAAAGACCATATGATCCTCTCAGTAGACACAGAAAATGCATTTGACAAAATTCAACACTCTTTTATGATAAGAATGCTTAACAAAATAGGCATAGATGGGGCTTACCTAAAAATGATACAGGCCATATATCACCAACCCACAGCCAACATCATACTCAATGGGGAAAAATTTAAAGCATTCCCACTTAGAACTGGAACCAGACAAGGTAGCCTGCGGGGAGTTAGTTACGCTCCCCGCAAAGAGGTTTTTCTTCCGGTTGGGTCTTTCAGGCAGGGGTCGTCGCAAAGGATGAAAAAATAGTAGGAAACAGAAATAAAAAAATAATACGCAGAGCCAAAGATATAGTTTATAAAGTAAAGGTTTATGAAGACAGATAAGGAGGATGTCCAGAAGGTATACAATCTCTCCCGCAGAGAATGTAACAAAGACTGAAACTCCACACAGGTACTTTATAGGGTAGATACAGGCTCCTGTTGCCAAGGGCAACGGGATTTACATAATAACAGGCAGCTTGGTTTAGGGTCAAAGTCTTCTAAAAGGCTACTACAGATCCTTTAACTAACTCTATCTAGGTGAACAATGAGTTACAAAATCTTCTTAGGGCAAACTTCTAAGTTTTATAATAAGGCTATTACTTTAGCAAAAAACAGAGATATCTTGGCTCCAGTAATTATGTTTTTGGAGACAGAGATGATCCCAGGAGTCAACATGAGTTGTGCCTTGTGCTAATTACTTTAACCCCATGGTTTCTTCTGGGCCCGGCTTGGGCATTAGCATATCTATTTGATCAGCTCTCATCCCCGGTGGCCTTTGATCAGCTTCTGGCAACCTATAGCCCTAGGTGAGACTTGTCTTGTCTTTCAAAACAGGTGAGAACCATAGACCCAGCTTACAGCTGTCTCTTTGAAATGCAGCTATCACTGACCAATGAGACGCTCTCCTGAGGGGAGGCAGCTTTTGAACTAACACATTTATTTTTTCTTTAAGGCAAAGCCTTATTAGACTTCTGAAATCAAATCTTGTCTCCAAAAATACAGGGGGCATTTCTATAACTCAGTATTCTTAGGCTCAATAGTTGCCCACTATCTCTACTTCTATTCAATATAGTGCTGGAAGTCCTTGCTACAGCGATTAGACATGAGAGCGGCATTCAGGGCATCCAAATGGGGGCAGAAGATATCAAACTCTCAAACTTTGCTGATGATATGATATTATATCTAGAAAACCCAAAGGATTCAACCAAGAGATTCCTGGAATTAATAAATGAATTCAGTAAAGTCTCAGGATACAAAATCAATACACACAAATCAGAGGCATGCATATACGCCAATGCCAGTCAAAATGAGAACCAAATCAAAGACTCAATACCCTTCACAATAGCAACAAAGAAAATAAAGTACCTAGGAATATATTTAACTAAGGAGGTAAAAGACCTCGACAGGGAGAACTATGAAACACTGAGGAAGGAAATCACAGAGCATGTAAACAGGTGGAAAACCATACCATGCTCGTGAGTTGGCAGAATCAACATTGTTAAAATGTCTATACTACCCAAAGTGATCTACAGATTCAATACAATCCCTATTAAAATACCAACATCTTTTTTCACAGACATACAAAAAATAATTGTATGCTTTGTATGGAACCAGAGAAGACCCCATTTAGCAAAAGCAATCATGGGCAATAAGAACAAAATGGGAGGTATCAATTTCCCAGACTTCAAACTATACTACAAGGCTATAGTAATTAAAACAGCTTGGTATTGGCACAAGAACAGGGACATTGACCAGTGGAACAGAACTGAGAACCCAGATATAAACCACCCTCATATAGCCATCTAATCTTTGACAAAGCAGACAGAAACATACTCTGGGGAAAAGAATCCTTATTCAATAAATGGTGCTGGGAAAACTGGATAGCCACATGTAGAAGGCTGAAATAGGATCCACACCTTTCCCTCTCACAAAAATCAACTCACAGTGGGTAAAACACTTAAACCTAAGGTGTGAAACTATTAGAATTGTAGAAGAAAATGTTGGAAAAACTCTTATAGACATTGGCCTAGGCAAATATTTTATGAAGAAGACCCCAAAGGCAATCACAGCAACAACAAAAATAAATAAATGGGACCTGACCAAATTAAAAGCTTCTACACAGCCAAAAAAAAACTGTCACGAGAGCAAACAGACAACCTACAGAATGGGAGAAAATTTTTGCATGCTACACATCTGATAAAGGGCTGATAACTAGAATCTATATAGAACTCAGGAAAATCAGCAAGATAAAATCAAACAACCCTATTAAAAAGTGGGCAAATGACATGAAAAGAAACTTTTCAAAAGAAAAGAGAACAATGGCCAAGAAAAATGAAAAAATGCTCAACATCTCTAATCATCAGGGAAATGAAAATCAAAACCACGAGATATCACTTATCTCCAGTGAGAATGTCCTTTATCAAAAAGCCCCAAAACAATAAATTTTGGCGTGGATGTGGAGAGATAGAAACACTCATACACTGCTGGTGGGACTGCATACTAGTGCAACCTCTGTGGAAAGCAATATGGAGTTACCTTAAACAGATAGAAGTAGACCTACCATTTGATCCAGCAATCCCATTACTGGGCATCTACCCAAAAGAACAAAAGACATTCTATAAAAAGGACATCTGCACTAGAATGTTTATAGCAGCACAATTCACAATTGCAAAGATGTGGAAACAACCCAAGTGCCCATCAATACATGAGTGGATTAATAAAATGTGGTATATGTATACCATGGAGTACTATTCAGCTATAAGGAACAATGGTGATATAGCATCTCTTGTATTTTTCTGGATAGAGCTAGAACTCATTCTACTAAGTGAAGTATCCCAAGAATGGAATCCCAAGAATGGAGTACCCGCATGTACTCACCATCAAATTGGTTTCACTGATCAACACCTAAGTGCACATATAGGATTAACATTTATCAGGTGTCAGGCAGATGGGAGGGGGGAGGAGGGGATGGGTATATATATACATAATGACTGTGATGTGCACTGTCTGGGGGATAGACATGCTTGAAGCTCTGAGTTGGGAGAAGGGGGGGCAAGGGCAATATATGTAACCTAAACATTTGTACCCCTTATAATATACTGAAATTAAAAAAAAATCCATAACAAAAAAAATATATGATATGTAGGTCAGAGATATTTATATTTAAGTTTCTGTTACACCAATTTTTCTTTTTTATATCATCCAGAAAAAATTGTTTTAAGTTTATTTATGAAGTTTTATGAATAAAGCATTGGCAGCTTGAGAGCAAAAAGAAAAAAAAAAAGAATTTGGTCAAATGACATATTGTAGTTTCAAAGCAAAATTTATAAATAAAATTTATAATTAAATTTTTTTATTTATCTTCAGCAGGTTATAGAAATCACAGCCAAAAATGGAAGATTTCAGGAAGAATAGAAATTTAATTAAAAATAGAAAAATGAAAAAGATAAGAGGGGAGAAAGGTGGACTTCTGGAATGGCAGGTTGAGGTCATAAAAGCAATGATAAAATTTTTTGAAATCAAATTTTCCAGAACTCTGAAAATTAACTGAAGGTTTGTAGCAATTCATAGAGCATTTATTATATGAAAACTATGAAACTTGGCAAAAACACAAGGGCTTGTGCATTTTAACTTGATCTATTCTCTATCCCTTTCCCCAACTGCATAACATCTTTAAAAACCTACACACTTGCAACCATTGTAACTGTGAAAACAAACAGTAAGGTGATCTACACCTAGACACAACATAGTCAAACTGCTGAAAGCCAAAAGCAAGGAGAGAATCTTGAAAGTAGCAAAAGATAAAGAACTTGGCATATATAAGAGATCCTGAATAAGATTAACAACAGGTGACTTCTTATCAGAAACTATAAAGGACAGAAAGCAGTGGGATGACATCTTCAAAGTTCTAAAATAAAAACAATTGTCAACCAAGGATTGTATATGAGAATTAAGACATTCTTAGGTAAAGAAAAATAGAGAATTCATCACTAGAAGACCCACGCTACAAGAAATACTAAAGAGAATCCTTCAGGCTGATTGGAAGATTCTAGAAAGAAACTTAAATCCATAGCATCAAAAAAGTTAAAATGCAACTCAAAAAATGGGAGAAAACATTTGTAAATCATATATATGATAACAGATTCATATCTGGAATATAAAAAGAACTCTTGAACTCATTAATAAAAAGATTAAAAAATCCTAGTGGAGTGTCTTTTTGATAAAAATGACTTTTTTTCCTTTAGGTAAATACCCAGTAGTGGGATTGCTTGATCAAATGGTAGGTCTACTTTTAGTTCTTTCAGGAATCTCCATACTGTTTTTCATAGAGGTTGCACTAGTTAGTTTGCAGTCCCACCAATAGTGTACAAGTGTTCCTTTCTCTCCGCATCCACACCAGCGTTTTGGGACTTTTTGATAAAAGCCATTCTCACTGGGGTTAAGTAATATCTCACTGTGGTTTTCATTTGAATTTCTCTGATGATTAGTAATACTTACCATTTTCCATATTTTTTTTTGGTCATTAGTCTATCTTCTTTTGAATAGCTTCTGTTCATGTCTTTTGCCCACTTCTTAATGGGGTTGTTTGATTTTTTTTCTTGCTGATTTGCTTGAGTTCTTTGTAGATTCTGGTTATTAGCCCTTTATCAGATATATATCATGTGAATATTTTCTCCCATTCTGTAGATTGTCTATTTGCTCAGTTGATTGGTTCCTTGGCTGTGCAGAAGCTTTTTAATTTAATCAGGTCCCATTTATTTACTTTTGATGCTGCTGTGATTGCCCTTGCAGTCTTCTTCATAAATTCTTTGCCTAGGCCAATATCTACAAGAATTTTTCCAACATTTTCTTCTAGAATTCTTAGGGTTTCGTGTTTTAGGATTTAGGTCTGCTATCCATCTTGAATTAATTTTGGGGAGTGGTGAGAGAGATGGATCCTGTTTCAATCTTCTACATTTGGCTATCCAATTTTCCCAGCACCACTTATTTAATAGGGATTCTTTTCCCCATTATATATTGCTGTCTACTTTGTCAAAGACCAGATGGCAATATGTGGATGGTTTTATATATGAATTCTCTGTTGCATTGGTTGATGTCTCTATTTTTGTGCCAGTACCATATGTTTTGGTTACTGTAACCTTGTAGTATAGCTTAAAGTCTTGTACAGTGATGCCTCTGAATTTGTTCTTTTTGCTTAAGGTTGTTTTGGCTATTGAGGCTCCTTTCTGGTTCTAAATGAAGCATGGAATTATTTTTTCTAGATCTGCAAAAAATGATCTTTATATTTTGATGGGGAGTGCCTTAAAATCTGTACATCACTTTGGGTAGCATGGACATTTTAACAATGTTTATTCTGCTGATGCCTGGGCATGGTATGTTTTTCCATTTCTTTACATCATCTACAATTTCCATCCTCAGTGATTCCTAATATTCTTCATAGAAAGCTTTCACATCCTTCGTTAAATGTATTCCTAGGTATTTTATTTTGTTTGTAGGTACTGTGAAAGGTATTGAGTCTTTGATTTGATTCTCAGCTTGACAGTTGTTGGTGCATAGGAATGCTACTGATTTTTGTGCATTGATTTTGTAACCTGAGACTTTGCTGAATTTATTTATCAATTCCAGGAGTCTCTTGGTAGAATCTTTGAGTGTTTTTTAGTTATAAGATCATATCATTAGCAAAGAGTGATAGCTTGACCTCCTTTTTCCCCATGTAGATACTCTTAATTTCCTTCTCTTGCCTGACAACTCTGCCTAGGACTTCCAGGACTATGTTGAATAGAAGTGGTGACAGTGGGATCCTTGTCTTGTTCCAGTTCTGAGTGGGAATGCTTTCAACTTTTCCCCATTCAGTATGATGTTGGCTGTCAGTTTGCCATATATGGATTTTATAATGTTGTGATATGTTCCCTCTATGCCTAGTTTGTTGATGGTTTTTATCATGAAAGAGTGCTGGATTTTGTCAAATGTTTTTACTGCATCTATTGAGGTGATCATATGATCTTGGCTTTTGCTACTGTTTATATGGTGAGTCACATTTGTGGATTTATGTATGTTTGACCATACTTGCATCCCTGGGATGAAGTTCACTTGGTTGTGGTGTATTATTTTTTTGCTATGCAGCTGAATTCAGTTTGCTAGTATTTTATTGAGGATTTTTGCATTTATATTCATAAGGGTATTGGTCTATAGTTTTCTTTTTTTGTTGTGTCCTTTCCTGGCTTTGGTATCAAGGTGATACTGGATTCATATAATGAGTTGGGGAGAAGTCCTTCCTATTTGGTGTTATGAAATATTTTCTGCAGTCTGGGTATCAATTCTTCTTTGTAGGTCTGATAAAATTCAGCTGTGAAACCATCTGGTCTGGGACTTTCTTTGTTAGAAGACTTTTTATTGCTGCTTCAATTTTGTTGTTTGATATTCATCTGTTTAAGAGTTCTATTTGTTCCTGATTGAACCTTGGGAGGTTGTGTGTTTCCAGGAATTTTTCCATTTCCTCAATGTTTTCAAGTGGATGTACATAGAGCTTTTTAAAGTATTCACAGATGATATTCTGTATTTCTGTGGCATAAGTTGTAATGTCTCCTTTTTCATTTCTGATGGAGCTAATTTGGGTCCCTTCTCTTCTATTCCTGGTTAATCTAGCAAGAGGTCTACAAATTCTTTTTTATCTTTTCAAAGAACCAACTTTTTTTTCATTAATCTTCTGTATTACTTTTTCATTTTTGATTTCATTTAGTTCTGCTCTGACCTTAATTATTTCTTTTCTTCTGCTGAGTTTGAGTTTGTTTTGCTCTTCCTTTTCTATTTCTTTGAAATGATTCATTAGATTGTTGATTTGTGAACTTTCTGTCTTTTTGAATACAAGCATTTAAGGGTCTGAATTTTCCCCTTAGAACTGCTTTTGCTAATCCCACAGATTTTTGATAACTTGTGTCTCCTTTGTAATTTAGTTTGAGGAATCATTTGAATTCCACCTTAATTTCCTCCTTGACCTGTAATCATTCAGCAATAGGTTGTTTAATTTCCATGACTTTGTGTAGAATTGAGTTTTTCTTTTGGAGTTGATTTCTAATTTTATTCCACTATAGTTTGAGAAGATAAATGGTATAATTTCTATTTTTTTGAATTTGTTGAGACATGTTTTGTGGCCTAAGATGTGATCAACCTTAGAGAATGTTCCATGTGCTGGTGAGAAGAATATATATTCAGTAGTTTTGGGGTAGAATATTCTATAAATGTGCATTAGGCCCATTTGCTCTAGAGTCCCATTTAAGTTTAGTGTTTATTATTTTCTGCTTGGAGGGTCTGTCCAGTTCAATCAGGTGGGTGTTGAAGTCCTCAGTAATTATGATGTTGCTGTTCATCACTTTCTTTACATCTAGTAGGGTTTGCATTATGAATTTGGGCACACCTTGTTGGGTGTATAAATATTTAGGATTGTTATGTCTTCTTGATTAATTGCTCCCTTTACCATTATATAATGACTGTCTTTGTCTTTCTTTACTATTGTTGATTTGAAGTCTATGCTATCTGACATGAGAATGGTTATACCTGTTTTTTGCATGAAATTTTTTTTCCATCCCTTTATCTTTAGTCTGCATGAGTCCTTGTGGATTAGATATGTTTCCTGGAGACAGCAGATACTTGGCTTGTATTTTTATCCATTCAGCCAACCTATGTCTCTTGA
This sequence comes from Varecia variegata, assembly GCA_028533085.1. Classification (NCBI taxonomy): domain Eukaryota; kingdom Metazoa; phylum Chordata; class Mammalia; order Primates; family Lemuridae; genus Varecia; species Varecia variegata. The sequence continues at coordinate 85,292,405 of CM052438.1, forward strand.
GTGGGAAATTTAAGCCATTTACATTTATTGAAGAAATTGATAAGTGGGATACATTTCTCTTCATCCTGTTGGGTAGAACCTTATTGCTTTGTTTTACCTCCCTAGGCATTATTTTATATGGGCTCTGAGCCTTAGCTTTTGGGTGATTTTACACTGGTGGGTTTCTATGTGTTTAATGCAGATCTGAGTACTTCCTGCAGGGAAGGTCTGGTCTCGACAAATTCCCTCAGTACTTGCTTATTTGAAAAAGTCTTTATTTTTCCCTCATATAAGAAAGTTAGTTTTGCAGTATACAAAAGTCTAGGCTGGCCATTATTCTGTTTAAGAAGACTGAAGATGGGGCCCCAATCCTTTCTTGCTTCTAAGGTCTCAGTTGAGAAGTTTGCAGTTAGCCTGATGGGTTTTCCTTTGTATTCACAATCATGAAGATGTGTAATTAACCCAAGTGCCCATCAATTCATGAGTGGATTAATAAAATGTGGTATATGTATACCAGGGAGTACTACTCAGCCATAAAAACATGAATTAATACCTTTTGCAATAATCTGGATGAAACTGGAGACCATTCTCCTAAGTGAAATATTGCAAGAATGGATAAACAAATACCACATATACTCCCTATTAAATTAGAACTAACTGATCAGCACTCATGTGCACAGATGGAAGTAAAACTTAATGGAAATCATGCAGGTGGGAGCGGTGAGGAGAGCATGGGTGAAATCATATCTAACAGGCACAATGTACACTATCTGTGTGATGGACACACATAACTTTGACTCAAGCAGTACAAAAGCAATCCATGCAACCAAATCATTTGTACCCTGTTAAATTCTGAAATAAAGAAAAAAATATAAATAATCCAATTACAATTGGGCAAATGATTTGAATAGACATTTCTCCAATAAAGATATGCAAATGCCCCATAAGCACATGAAGGGATGCTCAACATCATTAGTCATTAGGCAAATACATATCAAAACCACAATGAGATACTACTTCATATCCACTAGGCTGGTTAGAATAAAAAGACAGACAATAATGAGTGTTGGTGAGGATGGGGAGAAAGAGGAAAACTTGTACATTACTGGTGAGAACATAAAAGTTGTATAGCCACTTTGGAAACCCATTTGACAGTTCATCAAAATGTTAAACATAGCATTACTATATGATCCAGCAGTTCAACTCATATGCATATACCTGAGTGAAATGATAATATATGCCACACAAAAAGTTGTACATAGATGTTCATAGCAGCATTATTTATAATGGCCCAAAGTGGAAACAAGCCAAATGTATATCAACTGATGAATGGATAAAGTAAATATGGTACATTCATATACTAGAATATTATTTAGCCATATAAAAGAATAAAGCACTGATATATGCTATAACACTGATTAACCTTTAAAATATTATTTATGCTAAGTAAAAGAAGTCAGACATATGACTCTATGTTGCATGATTCCATTTATATGAAATGTCCACAACCTGCAAATTTATAGAGACAGAAAGTACATTACAAGGCTGAGGGATAGGAAATTGGAGAGTTGTTGATAATAGGTATGGGCTTTGTTTTAGTGATGAAAAATATTCCAAAATTAGAGTGTGGTGATTGCTGTACAGCTGTGAATATACTAAACACCATGAATCATACACTTTAAACAGATGAATGTTAATTACCTTGATTTGATCATTATACAATGTATGTATGTATTAAAACACCACGCTGTACCCCATAAATATGTATAATTACAATTTCAAGTAAAAACAAAATAAAACTTAGTAAAAATTTTTAAAAAATAAGAAATGGGTGAATGCTATGGTATGTAAATTATATCCTAATAAGACAACTCCCTTAGATCCATAGTCACATACTAAAACTTGCAAAGAGGAACTGTGAAATTTTAATTAAAAGATATTAAATACTTTATATGGCAGAAATAGATAACACGATTTGGGATATAGTAATAATTTAATAATAATAAAATTGACCAGCCCTATGTCCTGGTAGGCAGTGTACTATGTAAATCAGACACTTTTCTGATGTATTAAATAATTTGTCAAAATGGATTAAGAGTAATCTCATTTCTCAGAAGAAAATAAAATAGCTTTGGTTACAAAAAAAAAAGAAGAAGAAATCTAAGGTTAAAAGTGTGCTTATTGTACCATTATTTGTAATAGTAAAAACCTAGAAGCTATTTAAATGTCCAATAATACCAAAATGTTTCATTTGTCTATGGTATATTGCTCAGTATTTAAAAATAAAAATTATAATTAGGAAGACTATGTAGCTCCTTGCATAAATGGTAATATTACATGTAAAAAAGGATGCTACAAAATTGCCCATGTACTACAATATTAATAGCAAACATTTATTGGGCATTTCAGACACTATACTAAGGATTACTCTGTTTAATCCACATAATAACCCTTTAAAGTAAGGAAATTTACTTTAAAGGAAACTCAGGTTTCTTTTAAAGGAAAATCAGATTTCCTTTAGGAAAGGAAAGATTGAGGAAAGATTGAGGAAACTGAGGCAAAGGAAGTTTAAGTAACATGCCCAACCATGCTTGTAAGTGGCAAAGTCAGCATCTGAATCTTGATCCTTCGACACTTTTGCCCACGTGTTAGCCATCAGGTGTACCACCTTTCCATCACGCTATCATGCCATTCCTCAGTATGCCTGTGTAAGACATGCATGGATGTGGACTAAGGCAGACATTCAAAAATGGAAATACTCAACTTGATATTTTCCACTCAAATTTTTAAATTTTCTATATTCTTAAATTCATATACTTTTTTGTCTTTATACAAATAAAACATGAAGAAAAAACAAAAATCTTACATTCCTGTTATTACTACTGTTTCCCAACTCCCTTAGGGTAAAACATTTCATGTATATCAAGAAAATTTAATGCAGGTCAGATGTCTGGAAGATGGCGGAGAGGTGATGACCTCCTGGATCCGTGCTCCTGGAGTGGAAGGTTTGGATCTCAGTCTGCCGCAACGCTAGAGGATTGCTCTCCCGCAAGAACAACAGTGTGAATCCACGGAGAATCAACGTGGGACATAGAGAACAAGAAATATCTGAGGTGAACGGGAATCCACGAAAATCTGGAGAGTGCAGGACGACAATAGACAGCGGTGTGCGGGAGGGCTGTACCCGCCTCACCAGCGAGTGAGGTGGGTTCAGCCCCACAGGAAAGCGGCTTGTTTCCCCACTGTCCTCCACACCCACTCAATTAGTGATCTGCCTGAAGATGGTGCAGAATTGCCGTGAGAGACATGGGGCTCTGTGGAGAGGAGACATTAGCGGGGAAAGAGTTTTGACGGCAGGTTGTTTGCACCGGGTCGCCGCTTGGCGGGGGGAGGGTCGGAACTGCCCTAAGGCGAAATACAGTGACAGACTCCGAGTTGGGACTCTCCCTCGGCCGCGCTCTTGCCGGGGAGCTACTGTGGGCTCCGGTGCCTGCTGGACCCTGATTGTTCACCCCGAACGCCGGCGATCTGCGGACTGACAGTCACCATCTTGGGGTCCTCAGTCTCGCCGCTGCGGAGAGATTGGGTGCCAGACGACTCCTTGGGTGGCTCCCTCCCCTTGACTGTGGACCCACACTAAGAACTCTGGCCTTGCGTGATCTCTGCGGACAGGAGACATTAGAGGGAAAAAGCCTGGTCTGCAGGATATTTGCGCCGGGTCGCCGTTTGGCAGGGGGAGGGTCGGAACTGCCCTAAGGCGAAATACAGTGACAGACTCCTAATTAAGACTCTCCCTCGGCCGCTCTCTTGCCGGGGAGCTACTGTGGGCTCCTGGGCTCGCCAGACCCCCGGCTCCGGCGCCTGCCAGACCCTGATTATTCACCCCAAGTGCCGGCGATCTGCTGACTGGCAGTCGCCATCTTGGGGTCCATAGCCTTGCCGCTGTGGAGCAATTGTGTGCCGGAGTGATTGAGTGCCGGACGGCTCCCTAGGAGGCTTCCTTCCCTAGTCTGTGGACCCCCACTGGGAGCTCCGCCTCTGCGTGAACACTGAGTGCTCCCCCAGTCGTGACAGAGGGGTGTGTGAACCATGCAGTCATAGGAGCGGGCCTGGTGTGTGCCCGCGGGAGCTGCAGCAGCGGGGGCGCTGGGAGAGTGAGGGCTCCACCCCCTCCCCCCTAGCCACTGTCTTTCGCGCAGAGAGAGGCAGAACTCATCTCCGGATAGGAAGAGTCAAGAAAAAGAAGCTTTCAGTTGCAACCAGCACAACCCAGTGACTTAACTCGTCAAACCGGTATTAGATCAAATTAATTCTCTGGGGCTGGACCCATCAGAAACAGCCGCCCAGCTGAGGTAGTGAAATCCTAAATAATACCCAACAGGCTACTCCTAGTGGCGAAGGAAGTAACACATCTAGGCCACTATACAA
>CM052438.1:85297311-85338966 GCA_028533085.1 Varecia variegata
GAATGTTTATAGCAGCACAATTCACAATCGCTAAGAGGTGGAAACAACCCAAATGTCCATCAATTCATGAATGGATTAGTAAAATGTGGTATCTTTATACCATGGAGTATTACTCAGCTATAAGAAATAACGATGCTACAACATCTCTTTGGTTCTCCTGGGGAGAGTTGGAACCCATTCTAGTAAGTGAAGTATCCCAAGAATGGAAAAATAAGCACCACATGTACTCACCAGAAAATTGGTTTCCCTGATCAACACCTGGGTGCACATTTGGGAATGACACCAATTGGGTGTCGGACAGAGGTGGGGGGAGGGGATGGGTGTATATCTACATGATGAGAGCGAAGCGAACTGTCAGGGGAATAGACATGCTTGAAGATCTGACTCGGGGTGTTGGGAGTGGGGGAGGTGACGTGTGTATACCTACATGATGAGTGCTATGTGCACTGTGTGGGGAATGGACACCCTTGAGGCTCAGACTCGGGGGGTTGGGAGGGGCATGGGCAATATGCTTAACCAGAACCATTGTACCCCCATAATAAGCTATAATAAATAATAAAAAAAGAAATTTTAATGCAAATGCAATACCAAACAACCACCAAAAAATCATTCTCCATTTCATCTTAGGGAAAGTGTTATATATCATAATATATCTTAGCAAACAAGTTACAGCCGTATCATCTTTACCTTGAATATATCTGCACTGTTGGGGCTAAACAGCTGGTGTTTCCCAGATCCCAAAATAATTGGACCTGAACATCTTGTTTCTCCATAGACATAAAGGGACACTGTTGCTGTGGTGCCAGCATTTTCAAAATCCCCAGTGATCACAATTACTTTCCAGTCTCCATCTGGAAAGGAAAAAGGAAATCAGTCTGAAATTATAGAAGAAAACCATATTAATACTAGAAAAGTAAGGATTTCTACTTAATCTACTTATGAAATGAATAGGTTGTGAAATCAAGAAGTACTAAAATAATTGCTTATCATGGACTTCCTTCTTGGATGCTAGCATATGAAAAAGTTTTTGAAATATTTTAGCATTTTAATTACAAAACAAATAGCCATGGGCTTTAAGAACAATAGATATTTTGGGCAAAATAGCTGAGTTGGAGGCATTGAGTCCTATGTGTTTGGCTGAAAGATTTAGGAGTTTATTTAGGCATCACTGTCAAATTTGGGGGTAGGAATGGATGACAGATATACTGATAACCTGACATTAAGGCATTATATGTAGTATGGAATATCTCTGTCAAGCTGGAGTTAGTGACACAGTTTGGTGATCCTAGCAGAATAGTGGTAGGACGTAGAAGACCTACAAATGAAGTAAAAAAGGAGATAAAATTTTTTTTCATGAAAAATTGCTGGAGTCCTCTTAGAGTTGGAATGAACCAATAAGTAAGGAGAAAAACATTGTACAAAATAAATAGGGCTTAGCAAATGAAGTGGGGCTTGGGGAGGGAGGATGAAGAAAAGATGTGTTCAAAATAGAAAAAGACAATTCCTCACACAAGCAGAAGAGATCATTGAGCTTCCTGCCGCCGCTGTGATGCTGGAAACACAGAAAGGTTGAGACAAGCAGAGCGTGACACAGAACATCTGTTATTATGAAAAGATCTACCTGTTGTTTTATGATCGATTTAGTTGGAAAGACGAAATGAGTCTTCATTTTATCACTTTGTGCACTTCTCTGGAAAACTACAGCATCAACCCTACAGTAGTAAACCCTTCTCTCAGGGTCCTCCCCATACTGTCAAGCATAACAAAGGACAAAGTCCTGCCCCTAGAAGTCTGTGCAGGGCATGCATCTCTACCCATCACTGGCTAGCCCTGGAGTACAGGGGCAATATGAAGATGTCTTTATTGTTATTTTCAAATGCTCCATAAACACATACTTCCTTGGGAGTATTTTTTAAATTTCCAAAATGTGATTGAAACCTACCACCATTCTGCCCACTGAATGCTCAGTAACATTGTCATTAAGAAGTTATATTTCTTTTTAAAACATTAATGCTACCCCCCATATATCCACACACCTCATTTAAAGGTCTCTAATCAGTTTGATAAAACTTGCATCAAGTAAAGTTTTCATAAAGCTATATTTGGTAATAAAGGTGAAACTTAAGCCTTGGAACCAAAATGCTGAAAGAGTAGCAGAACTCAAAAAGGTGCACTCTACTATTAATACTTTCACCCTGCAGCTACTTTGTTTTGAGAAACTTCAGTTCATGTGAGAAAGCAGGAAACAGGCAAATTGCAAACTATAATCCCATAAAAAATCCTATTTTGATATTAATTCTTACAGAAAACCTCACACCTTTGATCCATAACTGAAGAAGTTAAAGAATTTCTTTCTTTTTTTTTAGGTCTTTCCTATCACGTCTTTATTTTCTTCTCCTGCCATCTGGGCCTGCTCTGGGATTTCATCTCATGCTATCATGGGAAGAGGGACAGGAATAAGTTTGCATATAGGCTTGGATGTCTTATTTACTAAAATAGAAACAAATAAGGAGCTATTGACTCATATAATACTTCTGTGTTTCTCCCTTTTGGAATTAGCATGTGACCATGACATAAGCCTTAAGGGTGGAAAAACTAATAAAATGTCTTCTACAGTTACTTTTATTGATTTTCAAGTTTTGCTAAGCATATTTTTCTTTTCTTCCACTGGAAAAATGTCTTTTCCAATATTTTCTATGGTATACTTTATGATCACTTAACTTCTCTTAGAATGTTTCACTATCTAAAATACAAAAAGGGCCAAGCATGGTGGCTCATGCCTGTAATCTCAGCACTTTGCGAGGCTGAAGCAGGAAGATCACTTGAGGCCAGGAGTTCAGGACCCGCCTGGGCAACATAGCAAGACCCCATCTGTACAAAAAATTTTTAAAAATCAGCTGGACATAGTGGTGCACACCTGTAGTCCTAGCTACTCAGGAGACTAATGTGGGAGGATTGCTTGAGCCCAGGAATTCAAGGTTACAATGAGCTATGATTGTGTCACTGTACTCCAGTCTGGGCAACAGACCAAGACATTGTTTCAAAAAGATAAAATAAAATACAAATAAAAATAGCAACACTTGTATAAAGTAACTGAGAACATTCTGGGTCTATTTTTAAATTAAAATTTCTGTCCTATGAAATAGTTTATTTGTAACAGGGCTAAAATTGTGCTCACAGGTTTTGTATTGCTTTTATATGTGTCAAAATTATAAGCATTTTTCAATAATTTTCTATTGTAAAACTTTCTTTACCAAAAAAAATCTAACATGAGTTCAGATATTTTTTCTATACTAGTTTCTCCCTTTTCCCCCTTGCCTTATAGCTGCAATCTGTCCAACCCCCAGGACTCATATCAAAAAATACTGTCACCTCTTAATCTCTTCGGAAAATTACTTCTATTAAAGCTCTCCAGGGAAGAAAGAAACTTCCATGTAGTTGAAGTCTAAATATTTATCTTACATTTACCAGAGTTTTGAAAGGTTTAAAAAAAGTTTGTTGACTATGCAGTAAGCCATTACTGACAATCTACCTCAGACTGTGCCCTTTCATTCTCTTTCCTAAGCTTAAATTGGGGGAAATACTACAGCAAATGGCCTCCATTTGAAGAAATCCTGCTGTAGATTAAAGGAAATTTTTCTTGGAAACCACAACCCAGGAGGCTTATTTTTCTTTTGTGTTAAAAATACTTTAGAAGTAGTATAGATATGCTCTATGATCTCTAAATATTCTATAATAAATGTAGATTTCTTCTCAAGAATGAAGTAAAGCTTAACAGAAACCTCCACATTTACAATGAAAAGTATGTGCTTTGCCATTTCCATTCTTACATAGCTAAGTGCAATCAGCAAAGGTACAATTGAACTAGAAAATTCTGAACATCAGTGTACTATCATCCCTGGTGTCTATGTGGGATTGGTTCAAGAACTCCCCATGGACAACATCCATAGATGTTTAAGTCCCTTATATAAAATAACATTTTCAATCCATAGTTAGTTGAATCCATGAATATGCAACCCACAGACATGAAAGTCCAGCTGTATAATGTATGCCAACAACTGGAATGCAATTAATATTTGTTGACCAGTTTATTTATGAATATTAAGTGCCTATATTACACATAAGCATTGTGTTAAACATTCAAGACACTCTCTAAGGGACTACATGAGTCCAATTATCAAATCAGATTCGACACAACTTACAGATTTTACCTAATACTAAGTTTACTAATGATTTGCTACCAAGACACAGGATAAACATTCTTCCTTTGGAGAGATCATAGGCTGGGGGTTGGCAATCTATGGCCTGTGGGCCAAAATGAGCCTACCACTTGCTTTTGTAATTAAAATTTCATTGGAATAAAATCATATTCATTTGTTTATGTATTATCCATGTGGGTTCTCACACTACAACAGCAGAGTTGAGTAGCTGCAACAAAGACCATAAGGCCCGCAAAACCTAGCCCAGCTTCATCACCTGGCAGCATGAGGGAGCCATCTCAGAAGTCCAGCCCAGCCATCTCTTCAGATGTCTGCAACTGCAGCACCATCTGACTAAAATTGGATGAGAGGTTCCAGGCAAAAAATCACCTCACTGAGCCACATCAACCCATGGAAAGGTGAAAGATAATGAATTATTGTTTTAAGCCACTGAGTTTTGAGGTGGTTTCCCACACAGCAATAGATAACTGGAACAGTTACTGAAAGCATTTCACAGATAAGGGCTCTCCATTATCTTTTTACTCATAAATACCATTAGCATTTTTATCAGGAGGTCTGGTTATTAGTATGCAAGGGGATTTGACTGAAGCATCTCATTCATGTGTCCCAGGTAAAGGGAAAAAATAGATTGCAGGCCTGCTATTAACTGTTTCCTACCCGATGTTTTCTTAACAATTGGAGGTTTATTCTCAGGAAAGCACTAGTGAGTTATTTTGGGGAACAAAGTCCCTACAGCTAGTGAAGTTCAGTAGCCCTTCCTCAGATCTTAACGCGTAATCTTTATCTTATTTTGTGCACTGTGTTACAGGGGTTACATGCGTCTTACTTTGTAACTCAAAAAATTAACCCTGTTGTTGAAAATAGAAACATCTGTGTCTAGATACATTTTCAGTTACTTGGCAACAACCCATTGAATACTCAAAGAAATGCAGAGAGGATGAACATGAATTAAGCTCTTACCATGTAATTGTTAGTCCACCATACTGAAGGAAAAAACTCCTCACGTCTGTCTGCCTTAAGTCACCGCAACCCCGTAGTAAAAACTATGGGGGTTGTGCTTTGCCTGATGGCACATCAGACAGCAGACATGGTTCCATGAGTCTTCCCTGAACAGAGCAGGACACAGGAAGATGCAGTGAACGTGAGAAAGCCCAGTGGGCCTCAGCAGACTACAGCCTCCCATCCCCGGGATTACAGTTAGGGGTAGATGGAGATAGCCTAAGACGACCAGCATCACCGGGCATGAAATGTTTGTTTGGCTCTTACTTTGTGGAAAAGTTAAGTGTTGTGTCAGGGAAAGACGGAGGAGGAGTGCAGGTGAGACTTGGGGGGAAAGGTCCCAATGTTAGCCAGATCTACTCCACCCCCAAAGCCTTATGAGGGTCCCACTGACCCTAGGTGGTAAAGAGAGGTGAGGATAAATAAAACTTTTTCCATTATTACATGCATGGCAATGTTTAACACTACCTATAGATTGGCACATCTGTCAAATGTTTAATCTAGCTCTTCTTAAAATACTGGTACCTATAACACCCACCTCAAAGCAGCCTCTGGCCCTCTGCAACCTCCCTCCTTCTCAGCGACCTTCCCTGTGCCACCCTTCAGCTATCCTGAAGGGATCCTTTCTACATCCAGGACTTTTCCCTGAAATCTCCCAGCCGGAATGTCCTTTCACCTCTCTCTTCTCCTCCTCTATCCGGTGAACACCTTCTATCTCCAGGCTCAGCTCAAAGGTTACCTCCTCTAAGAAGCATTTCCAAACATCCCTCCCTATAACTAGAATGAACCACTCTCTTTTTTATGCCTTTATTGAACCCTTTCATGCATCAACCTTTAGACATGCAAATAACAGATCAGGACCGTCTCCCCTTCCCTCTCTACCCACCCAGACTATAAGCTCCTGAAGGACAAGTTTTGGTCTTAAATGTCTCTGAATCCTCGGTGCCTAGTACAATACTTGGCGCAGAACAGCCTTTCAAAAAATGAACGAGTAAATGATTTACAAAAATGTTTGGGGATCTGTTAGGAAGTATTTTAAAAAGCAAAAGCTGCATGTGTGAGGAAGGATATTCAAGGTATTAAGGCCGGGTGCATTTTTAGTTATCCATATAATTTCTTTCTATTTTTAGTAGAGACGGGGGTCTCGCTCTTGCTCAGGCTGGTCTCGAACTCCTGACCTCGAGTGATCCTTCCGCCTCGGCCTCCCAGAGTGCTAGGATTACAGGCATGAGCCACCGCGCCTAGCCTTAATACCTTGAATATCCTTCTTCACACATACAGAAAAAATTAACCGGGCATGGTGGCGCATGCCTGTAGTCCTAGCTACTTGGGAGGCTGAGGCAGAAGGATTGCTTGAGCCCAGGAGTTAGAGGTTGCTGTGAGCTAGGCTGATGCCACCGCACTCTAGCCCAGGCAACAAAGTGAGACTCTGTCTCAAAAAAAAAAAAAAAAAAAAAGAATTATTTAAAAAAATTCTATATAAAAAAAATTTAAAAAAGGTATTAAGATTGTTTCAGCACAATGTATAACTACCTATCAATTAACAAAGAACAAGTCCTTCTGATAGTGTGTCATAAGTGTCATTTTTCATATGAATACAAGGACATTGTTATTTGCCTCATTATTGGTCTTATTAGCACAAAGATAATGAAAACAATATTGACCTTGTATCATCTACATTTTCAGGGTCATGTAAATATATTTCAATGAGATTTAGCAAAGATACTATAAATAAGACAGATTAGTTTATTCTAATTTTTAATAATTTTATCTCCAAATAATTCTAACAAGTCCTTCAAAATATAACCTCATAAGAGGATCATGAGATTTTTTTTGAATTTTTAAGTACTTTGCAAACATTTTTATTTTTTCAAGAGACAAATATCATTAATCCTATTACACATGTAAAGCAATAGAGAAATTCTGTGCTGACTACCACAGGAGTGGGGATAAATTTGACATAGAGTTTGAAACAGTTATGCCTCCTAGAATAAAATGGTTTCAAATGATGCTCAATTTTCTCCACTTTTTGTCCAGAAAACAATAAGACATTATCAGAAATGAATCTGCTACATGTTTTGCCTTGAAATTGGCTTAAGGCGAATCTCTTGTCATTCCTGTGACTGTTTATTATTTATTACTGTGTGATGTGGAAAAGGACATCCCCCTTTAGAGGGCTGAACAGAGAAGACTGGGAAGAGACAACCCATGGGGTGGAGTGTGTGCCTACTGCAGCCTGAACATGTGGACAGTGGGGCTGCAGGACATATTCTACCACAAGTGAAAAATCAAGTTTGAAAAATAACATTTATTGGGCACATAAGATGTACTAGGCTTTATTCAAGGTGCTTTGTGGATATTATTTTATGTAATCTTCACAACAACCCTTAAAGATAGTTTCTATTATTGCCTATGTTTTATAGGAAAGAATTTGAGGCACAGAGAAATACAGTGATTTCCCTGAGTCATGTGGTGGGCTAGTGGTGCAGTCAACACTCAGAATCCGCATTGCTAAGCGGGACGCCCAGCACCCTCTCACAGGGCAGAGCTTGTTGTATGTCGCAATTCAGGTATGCATCCACTGCTCCTCTGCTCAGTACATTCAACTCCACTTCATATCTTGACCCTTAACAGGGAGGACAGCATGATAGTTAAATGTCCAATTCCTGGTGGGTGCCTCAGGTTCCCAGTGACCATCTCAGCTTGTCTTCTAGCTTCTCAGCAATGGCATTTCCATCTTGTCCTTATCCCAAATTCCTGTTAAGTGTATCCTTGATACTTGCTGCCAAACCTCCCCCACGCCCCTTGGCCTCTTTGATCAGGGACCTTACCTTGGCTTACATGAAACCTTTGACTTGCCTTCCTTTGAATGCTGCTGTCCCTCAGTATGGGGTATGGGGATTGGTTCCAGGGCTCTCCCTGCATACCATAATCCATGGATGCTCAAGTCTCTTATATAAAATGGCATGGTAGAAGGTTGGTGGCTCTGTCTGTGGGCTCACAATGGTGTTAACAAGATACCTCTTACAGAAATTGTTATATCAGCTAGAACCTCACCACAGGATCACTGAAAAACCTGGGCAGGACATAAGGTCAAAATGGCCAAATAGACACAGGTAGTATGTGCCTCCTCCATGGAGAGGAACCAGAATAGTAAGCAGAGTCTCACAATTTGAACAGATCATCTAGGAGAGAACACTGGATTCACCAGGGAAGTGATGAGAAGCACCAAAAGTGCGTAAGGAGTGGACACAGGGGTGGGAAACCTGCGGCCTCAAGGCCACATATGGCCCTCCAGATCCCCAAGTGCAGACCCTCGACCAAATGCAAACTTCACAGAGAAAAATCCCTTTATTAAAACGATTTGTTCTGTAAAATCTGGATTCAGTTGAAAGGCCGCACTCAAGGATCCAGAAGGCCACATGTGGCCCCAGGTTCCTCAACCCTCATGGGCAGCTTTTCCCTGCTGGGGATTGGCTAAGAGCTGGGAGAAGCTTCTGGATGTGGGGAAATGCAAGAGAGAAGCCCCCAGGCTCCACATTCTGAGACAAGCTTTTACAATCTTGGCTACAAGAGAACCCCCTGACCCACGTAGTTCTAGGGGCCAACATAGGAAGCTGTTTGGAGATTGCATAGAGAGAGAGAGAGATTGCTCCAGAAAAAGACCCATGCAAAATCCCACAGGCATCCAAACCTAGAGCAGCTTGAGTCAGGTGCCATTCTGAGCTTAAATACTGGGAAACTATGGGGGCACTTGCAGCCACTGCATGGCTCCAAGGAGGGATAGAGGAGCCCAGACACTTCCACGCAGGCCTCAGAAAGTCTCTGCCACCCTGCTGTTAAGACTGAGATATGAGTGAACAACATTTTCCACAGTTTCTTGCCTATACTACTTACCTGGGTGGGGCCTCAGCCCTTTCAGTCACAGGCCCAAGATGCCATTTTGAGAGTCTGACCCTAGGCTGCACCCCGCCCTTGGGCTGAGTGTGGGCTGACTGAGCTGTAGTCCTCGCCCAGCTAGGGAGGGGCAGGGATACTAGGCTTTATAACACACATCTACAACAATACCCACCATCCTGCAATGGGCCGCTGTGAGACCAAGTCTTGAGTGAACTGCACTCCATGAAAAGGGCCCCACCCTCTCTAGTCACAGGCCCAAGGCTCCCCATTGGGAGTTTAAATCTAGGCAGCACCTTATCTGTGGGCTGAATCTGGGCTGAGCCAGCTGCTGCCCAGCTGGGGAGGGACAGTGGAGCTCAAGCTCTCCTATACACACCTAGGACAATTCCCACTGCCTTGCTATGGGCTCCTGGGAGAATGAGACACAAGTGGACTGCACTCCACACAGTTTCTTGCCCATGCGACTCACCTAAAAAGAGTCCTGCCTTCTTTGATTCTAAGCCCATAGTCAGTGCCATTTTGAGAGTTTAATGCTGGGCTGTGCCCTGCCCTGCACTTAAGGTGATATGGCTGTAGCCTCCACCTGGTAAGGAAGGGACAGGGGAAATCCAGCTCTCCTAAACACACTTAGGACAATACCCACTGCTCTCTTATAGGCAGATCTGGGACTGGGGACTAGCCTGTCCAATCCATTGCAGCTACCAGTAACGCCAACATGGACCATTTGGGTCCTAGTGGGTGGCTCCACCACTGCTACTTCCACCTCTCACATCACACCAGCTACTCGGGGGCCTGAGAACACATCCACACACCCAGCCCTCTGCTCCAACTACTAGCTTCTGAGCAAGACACCTAAAAGTCCAAGAACTGGGCCCCCAGAACACACTAACACTGCTGCCAGCATCAGCTGCTCTGGGGCCTAAAATCAGGTATGCTCAGCCCAATGCGTCCACCACTTGGACTTGAAGACTAGCTTGGCTGGCATTCAAGTCCCCAGCAAAATTTCACCACAGCCTTAACTAGTAAGTATACCATAAGCCACCAAGGAAATGTAGATATCAATGACCCTGTGTACTGCCTAGGAAATCATATAAAGATCACACTGCTGTAGGCACTCAAAGTCAAAGCAAAAGCATCCCACTCAACCAACACTCATACACACCAACGCGCCAGAAAAAGAATTCCAAATATTGATTCTAAAGAAGATCAATGAGATGCAAAAGAAATTCGAAAACCAATGCAAAGAAAATCAACTCAGGATATGAATGAAAATTTATCAAAGAGATAGATATTTTTTAAAAAAAAACCCAAAAGAGAAATTCTGTAGCTGAAAAATTCTTTGAAGGAAATACAAAACACATTTGACAGCTTCGAGAATAGACTAGAATAAGCAGAAGAAAGAAAGAATCTCAGAACTTGAAGACAGGTTTTTTGAAATAATTCAGTCAGACAAAAAAAAAAGAGAAAAAAGAAAAAGAAGAAAAAAAAAATAAGCAAAGTCTACAGGACATCTGTAACTACCTAAAGCAACTGAACTTATGAAATATCAGTATTCCCAAGGGGGAAGAGAGATCAAAAAGATTAAAAAACCTATTTAAGGAAATATTAATAATCAATAAAAATTTTCCAGAACTAGCAAGAGAGTTAGTCATTCAGATACAAGAGGCCCAATTTTCCCAAGCAAATACATTGTAAAAATGACTTCACTATAGCATATTTTAATCAGAATGACTAAAGTTGAAGTTAAAGAAAGATTTTTAAAATTACCAAGAGAAAAGTGTCTAGTTACCTATAAAGGAAGCCCCATCAAACTAACAGTGGACCTCTCAGCAGAAACCACACAGGCCAGAAGAGAATGGGATGGCATTTGCAAAATGCTGAAAGAAAAAAATGCCAGCTGAGAATTTTATACCTTGTCAGAATAAACTTCATAAATGAAGGAGAAATACTCTTCCCCATAAAAGCAAACACTGAGAGAATTCGTCACCACTACACTGTTCCTATAGGAAATGCTCAAAGGGGTCTTAAACATGGAAACAAAAGGTCAATATTCACCATCATGAAAAAACATAAAAAAAATAAAATGCACAGGTCTTATAAAACAGTCACACAAAGGAAGAGGAGAGAGGAATTAAATGGTAACATGACAAAAGTTCAAAAAACCACAAAGACAAAAAAGATAGAAAAAAAGGAAAAAACAAAGAATTTATAAAGCAACTAGAAATCAATTAACAATATGACAATAACAAAGCCTCACATATCAATATTAACTTAAATGGATAAAATGCTACAAATTAAAGACATAGATTGGCAGAACAGATTTAAAAAATGATCCAACTATATCTTGCTTACAAGAAACTCACCTTACCCATAAAGACGTATAGACTGACAGTAAAGGGGTGGAAAAAGATATTCTATGCAAATGAAAAGCAAAAACAAGCAGGAGTAGCTATACTTATATCAGATAAAAGAGACTTTAAATCAAAAACAGGAAAAAAAAAGAAAAGACAAAGGGATCAATGCAGAAAGAGGATATAAAAATCCTAAATATATATGTACCCAATATCAGAGCACCCAGATTCACACACACACACAAAAATCATCAGACCTGAAGAAAGAGATAGACAGCAATGCAATAATAGTGGAGAGCTTCAATATCCTACTCACAGCTCTAGACAGATCACTAAGACAGAAAATCAACAAAGAAACTAAACTGGAATTTAGACCAAATGGACTTAGCAGACATTTATAGAACATTCCAACCAACAACTACAAAGCACTCATTTCATCAGCACATGAAGCACTATCCAGAACAGACCACATTTTGGGCCACAAAACAAGCCTTAACAAATTTTGAAAAATTAAAATCATATCAAGTACCTTCTCAGACTACAGTGGAATAAAGCTAGAAACCAATACAAAGAGGAATGTCAGACACTATACAAATGCATGGAAATTAAACAATATGCTCCTGAGTGATCAATGGTTCAATGAAAAAATAAAGATGAAAATTTAAAAAGTTTTTGAAATTAATGAAAATGCAACATATTAAAACCTGTGGGATACACTAAAAGCAGTACTAAGAGAGAAGTTTAGAGCATTAAATGCTTATGTCAAAAAAGTAAAAAGATAAAAATTTAACAACATTAATGATGCACCTAAGGCTAGCAGAACAATAGAAATAACAAAGATCAGAGCAGAACTAAATCAAACAAATACCCAAAAAACAATACAAGGATCAATGAAATGAAAAGTTTGTTCTTTGAAAAGATGATAAAACACTAGCTAGACTAACCAAGAAGAGAGAAGATCCAAATAAGCATAATCAGAAATGAAAAAGTAGACATTATAAGTGTACCATAGAAATACAAAAGATCATCACAGACTATTATGAATGACTATATATATGCTCACAAACCAGAAAACCTAGAGGAAATGGATGAATCCCTAAGAATATGCAATTCCCAAGATTGCACCAAGAGGAACAGAACTCCTAAATAGACAAATAATGAATAGTGATATTAAATCAGTAATAAAGAACCTCCAAACAAAAACATAGCCCAGGACCAGATGGATTCACAAGTGAACTCTATAAGATATACAACGAAGGACTGATATAAATCCTGCTGAATATGTTCCAAAAGATCAAGAATGAGGGAATCCTCCCTAACTCATTCTACAAAACCAGTATCACCCTGACACCAAAGCCAAGAAAGAAAGCAACAAAAAAAAGAAAACTACAGACCAATATCTCTGATGAACATAGATGCAAAAATCTGCAACAAACTACTAGCAAACCAAACCTAACAGCACATCAAAAGGATAACTTGCCATGATCAAGTGCATTTCATCCCAGGGGAGCAAGGATGGTTCAATATATGAAAATCAATAAATGTGATTCACCACATAAACAAAATTAAAAACAAAAAACATATGATCTTCTCAATAGATCCAGAAAAAGCGTTCAACAAAATACAGCACCACTTTAGATAAAAACCATCAAAACATTCAGCATAGAAGGAACATACCTCAAAGTAATGAAAGCCATATACAATAAGCCCAAAGCCAACATCGTACTGAATGGGGTAAAGTTGAAAGCACTCTCCCTAAGAAATGGAACAAGACAAGGATGCCCACTGTCAGCACTTCCATTCAACATAGTGCTGGAAGTTCTAACCAGAGCAATCAGTAAAGAGAAAGAAAGAAAGGACATCCGAATCGGGAAAGAGAAAGTCAAATTATCTGTTTACTTATGACATTATCTTATACCCAGAAAAACAGAAAGACTCATCCAAAAAGCTCCTAGATTTGATAAATGAATTCAGCAATATCTCTGATTATAAAATCAATGTACAAAAATCAATAGCATTTTATACACCAAAAACAACCAAGCTGAGGAGCAAATCAAGAACTCAATCCCATTTACAATAGCTGCAAAATAAAAAATACCTAGGAATATATTTAACCAAGGAAGAGAAATATTCCTACAGGGAGAACTACAAAACACTGATGAAAGAAATCACAGACAACACAAACAAATGGATAAACATCCCATGTTCATGGATTGGAATAATCAATATCATTAAAATGACCACACTGCCCAAAGTAATCTAGAAATTCAATACAATTCCTATCAAAATACCAACCTCATTTTTCATAGAATTAGAAAAAACAATCCTAAAATTCATATGGAAGCAACAAAGAGCCCAAATAACCAAAGAAATCCTAAGGAAAAAGAACAAAACTGAAGATATAATATTACCTGACTTCAAATTATACTACAAGGCTATAGTAACCAAAACAGTGTGGCACTAGTATAAAAGTAGACACATAGATCAATGAAACAAAATAAAGAATCGAGAAATAAAACCATATACTTACAATCAACTGATCTTCGACAAAGCAGATGAAAACATACACTTAGGAAAGGATGCCCTATTCAATAAATGATAATGGATAAAAGGATAGCCATATATAGAAGAATGAAACTGAATCTCTCTCTCTCACCATATACAAGAATTAACTGAAGATGGATTAAAGACTTAAATGTAAGACCTGAAACAATAAAAATCCTAAGAAAAACTCTTCTGGACATTGGCATACATAAAAATTTCTGACTAAGACCCCAAAACCAAATACAATAAAAACAAAAATAGACAAGTGGGACTTAATTAAACAAAGAAGCTTCTGCACAGCAAAATAAATAATCGTAAGAGTAAATACGAAAACTATGTATTTGACAAAGGACTAATATCCAGAATCTACAAGGAACTCAACAACTCAGCAAGAAAAACAACCCCATTAAAAAGTGGGTAAATGACAGGAACAGGCATTTTTCAAAAGATGATATACAAATGGCCAAAAATCAGGAAAAAATGCTCAACATTACTAATCATCAGAAAAACACAAATTAAAACCACAGTGAGATAACATCTTGCTCCAATTAGAATGGCCAGTATTTAAAAAAAAAAATGGACGTTGGTGTGGATGTAGTGAAGAAAGAACTCTTATATACTGTTGATGGTGATGTAAATCAGTACAACTTCTATGGTGATAATTATGGAGATTACTCAAAGAACTAAAAGTAGATTTATCATTTGGTGCTGTAATCCCACTACTGGGTATGTACCCAGAGGAAAAGAAATAATTGTATCAAAAGACACCTGCATTGATATGTTTATCACAGTACAATTCACAATAGCAAAGGTATGGAATCAACCTAAGTGCCCATAAACCAATGAGTGGATAAAGAAAATGCGGTATACACATGTCACAGAGTACTACTCAGCAATGAGAGAGAATGAAATAATATCTTTTGCAGCAACTTGGATGGAACTAGAGGTCATCGTCCTAAGTGAAGTAACTCAAGAACAAAAAAATAAATGCCACATGCTCTCACAGTGGGAGCTGAACTATGGCTATGCAAGTACACACAAAGTGGTATGAGGGACAGTGGTGACTCAGAAGCATGGAGAGTGGGAAAAAGTGAGGGACAAAAAATTACCTATAGGGTACAAAGTATTATACACTATTTTGGTGATGGATACACTAAAAGCCAAGACTTCACCACTATACAATATATACAAGTTAACAGAATTCAATTTGTATCCCTAAATCTATTAAAAGGGATAAAAAAAAGAAAAAAAGAAAATAGCATAATATTTGCACACAATCATCCTCCCATATACTTTCTTTCCTTTCCTTTTTTTCTTTCCTTTCCTTTCCTTTTCCTTTCCAATCCCTTCCCTTCCCCTTTCCTTCCATTCGCTTCTCTTTTCCTCTTCTCTTTTCTTTTCTTGACAGGGTCTTGCTCTGTATTCCAGGCTGGAGTGCAGTAGTACACTCAGAGCTCACTATAATTTTGAATGCCTGGGCTCAATCTCAGCTTCCTGAGTAGCTGGGACTACAGGTGTGCACCACCATGCCTAGCTAATTTTTTTTTTTTTTTTTTTTTTTGGTAAAGATGCAGTCTCAGTATGTTGCCAGGCTGATCTTGAACTTCTGGCCTCGAAAAGTCCTGGGATTACAGGCATGAGTCACCATGCACAGCCCTCCCATATACTTTAAATATTCTCTAGATTACTTATAATACTTAATACAATATTAATGCTACATAAATAGTTGTAGTGTGTTATTTTTTGTCATTGTACTGTTATTTTTTATTGTTTTATTTTTTTCCAAATATTTCTGACCCATGGTTGGTTGAATCTGGGGATGCGGGACCTGCGGATATGGAAGTCCAACTGTATTTGATAACAATTCTCAAATACTTTGTGCCCAACTTCCTAAGCAATCTACTAGGTTCAAACCTACTTTCAGATTCACATCACTGTGAATTAGGATAACAACTCATGATCCTCAATATATTTAGAATCCAAGTCTTAACCTTTGTATGCAGGTCTACATGAACAATCCACTGCCAATTCTATTGCTATTGTTATCTATTGCTGTATTACGAACCATCCTAAAAGTTAATAACTAAAAACAACAATACTTTCTTTTGCCATTAATCTGGCAATTTGGGCCAGGCTTGGAAGAGGATTCTCTTCTGCTCCACAGAGTCAACTGGAGCAGTTCAACTGTGGCCAGGAGAATTTGCTTCCAATAAGGCTCTCTCATGTGACGGGCATGCTATGTTGAATTATGAGTATTTTGTCTCAGACAGAAAAAGGTGTGAACCAATATTCTAGAATCAATGTAGTATAAATGAGTATCCAAACACTAGCTATTTAATGTTGGGAGCAAATGAAGTTGAAACCAAACCAGGGCACAGGAAGCCCTGCACTGTCTCCCTGGTTGCTCACTCAACTCTTCCTGGCATACTCATGTCTACAGTTTTAGGCACCAAATGGTAAGTCACAGCAAACATCTGGCCTCTGCTGATAGTTCTTCTGGGCTCATATTCTCCCAGGCTCATCTTCTCCCATTTTGATTCCAAACTTGTTCACAAGTTGACTTCTCTTTTCCCAGCTAGCCCTGCTGGAGTTTGTGAACCTTGTTTCAGGCTCTGCATACTGACACTGACAAGGTAGTCCTGAAGATGGTTCCTCTGGTCCCTGAGCTTTCACACATGGTGAACACTTATCTGAGACACTGACCCCTCAGGCCTGCCCAGACTCCCAGGTGTCACAGTGTGTCTTCCTATGCAGGAAATGAGACTGACATAATAGGCAGAAGTCTCCAGCACAAGAGGTCAGACCATCCTCTTGTCATTACCCATACCACTACAGAAAATTGTGCCCTAAGTGATCAGGCAGGGGGCAATTCAATCTACATTTGATTTGGAATGCATGATGATGCTACAGAATACTCTATGTTCTTAATCATGTTTAGCTGAGACTAATTGTTAAATTTAATTTTCTTTCCTTCAGTAGACACTATTTGGGTAGTGAGGCCAGCCAAGCATGTATGGGCAAATAGAATTGAGAGAAGAGAGAAAATGTTTTAATAATCTTTACCACAGATAATCCATCAAATTGCTAATAACTACAAAGAATTGGCATTCCCTATAAATAAATGGGTAAGTGCTCTAAGAATTTTTAAATCCTCCAAGTCAGAAATCCTTGAGAGCAAGCAGAAAGCTGAGTCATTTAAAATAAAGGAATTTTGTATAATGGTTAAGAGCTAAATTCTAATATCAGTTCTTTCACTTACTAACTTAGGACAAGGTTTTTATGCTTCTGAGCCACAGTTTCCTAGGCTGGTATTTTTAAAGCCCTCTCACTATAACCCAAGTAGTTTCTGGATAAATTAAAGAAAATTTTCAAGATTTTTTTGTATATTATTCCACTCCCCCAAAAGTAATAAAAACTCCCCCACTGCCTAATAATAATAACAACAACAACAACAGGGACCATTAGCAGAAACTGAGTGGCAAGTGCTCAGCAAACACGAAGGCTGGAATTGTGCTTGTGGCAAATGCCAGTGCTCCGGGCCAGGAGGAAGGGGGGCCACGGGGGCCACAGAAGAGTGGAAGCCGGACCTGAGATGTTTGAAGTAAGCCACAGTAAGCCTTAGTGAAAGGTTGGGCTCCACATAAATGGCAGCAAAGGCAGCATATCAACACCCAATATGTCCCCACAAAGGTTTTGGGTAGAAAAAGATTAATATGAAAAATAACAATAACAATAATAATTTCCCCTGACAATCAAAAACATCCTTTGAGTCTGAAACAAGGCTGAAAGCTTAAGATCTAAAAATCTAGCCTAATAAGTTAGAAAAATAACACAAGAAAATAAATTCAAAGACACTGATGATAAATACTCTCTCACACACATTGTTAATGCCTGGGAGCAGTTAAAAGCAGTTCCTTTAAAGCAAGAACAGTAAAGACTCTGGAGTCAAACCACTTGCATTCAAATGTTATTTGCTACCTGTGTGACTTTAGGCAGGTTAAAAAACCCTCTATGTCCTTTATTTTCGTCACCTGTAAAGTGGAAGAATGGTAGCACCTCCCTCACAGGGTTATTGTGAGGATTAAATAAATTGATTTACTTAAAAAACACTCAGGCTACACAGTAAACACTATGTGCATTCCCTATTAATGTTACCATTATTGCTTCTATTTCAGATTGTACCAGTGACCTAGATGACATATTGAGACAAGAGAAGGTGTCATTATTCACATATGATATGGCTGTCTTCACAAATCATTCAAAAAGTATCTTGAAAAAATTACAATTTAAATTTGTTATTATAGAATATAAATTTAGTAGAATTAATGAGAAGGTTTAGCATAGTGGCTAAATATAAGAGCAGTATGCAAAAGGACACTGATAATAGTTAGACAATTCAATCCAGCAATGTATATTAAACATATTCTCTCAGAACCAAGTTCTAACTCAGTGATGCTCTTAGTTTTACTATGAAGAATAATTTTACCTATGGGAGTTGTAAATATTTAGGCTTATAACATGTCGAGGTTTAGAAAAGATGTCTTAGATAATTGTGGGAAGGAAACATGACTAGGAGTTAGGAATGGTACATAATTACACTTAGTGTTAATCAACTCAAAATGAACTTGAAATTATCTTAGTTGATTCTTTCCTTTTCTTTTTCACCCTTAAATTGAAAAAGCATTTTTGTTTACTTTCTTCCCACTGCAGTATTGGTCTACTTTCTTCTCATGGCATAAATTACATAAACATACTTCATATACTTTCAAAATCTAAGACTCATGTTTGCTTTTCAACATTATCAACCACAGTGTAACACTGCCTCACCATATTAGACCTCTTAACCCCTCAGGGTTCTTTCCACGCCATAAATTAGCTCATTCACATAACTATGAGATGACTAATATATTTCCATAATCATATCCCAAGAAATATTAAAGATCACATTCTTCAAATTTTAAAATGAAATAAAAGAGGACCATTTACAAATAACAGCCATTATTGTCATGAACTAAGGTTTGTGACTAATCCACTTTTGTACCATAAAAAATATACATTTTAATGAGGCCATAAAATAAACTAAGACAGTAGAAATAATTAATTATAAGAAAGCATGTTAAAATAGGTTATTTTGATCAAAATTGCACTTGATGAAATATATCTAACAAACTCCTAGGTAAACCCCTCTCCTGTATAATGCAACTTCATTATGTACGGTATCACTGACGTTGAATACATGGCTTATATTATTGAAAAAGGACTTTCAACATTTTCAGCCTCAATTATAATATTCAGCTTAAAACCATTAGCCTTTATTACCCACATATGCCCCACCATGTTCTGGTATTAATGGACTTTATGAATATAATAATGTTGGCATTAACCACCTAGTTTCAAATTACTGCACAAAGTACACCAATTTTCGAAAACGTAGAGGTTTGTGAACCTGGTATGCATACTAGTAATCTGTATTTATTCATCTCATTCAGATCAACTTTAAAATGTAGCATATGAATATTAAAAACACAATTGCAGGTTGATTTGAAGATGATCTAATACAAAAAGTTAATCACAAAGGATGCAAAAAAAAAAAAAAACCTGAGAAACCAACATGCAAATGAGTAAAAAGTACAATTAATAGAAATTAGTCATTCGAAAGATGACTATTTCCCCTATATATTTAAATTATTGATGGGAAGCATTAAGAAAAAAATGGATTTGGGGCTAAAGTTGCTAATGTTAGTTTCTTTATAAATCAAACTAAAATTTAATGCTTATTCCTATAATCATTTTAAGCATTTTTCAATCAATAGCTTAAACTCAATAAGAATGTACTATAAAAATGTGCGAGGCAAGTAATCTTGAAACAGAAGTAGATTATTTTCAGATGATTAAAAGATGAAATGTGGCAACAACATTTACCATTTGCTTCCTCCTGTATTTTAGGATGATGATTTATTTGCATTTCTGCAAAATAAAAGTGAAGTGCGGTTAATAATAGATCTGATGACATTGTAAGTGGGGAAAAAAAAGAAATGCAAGTTTAACTCTTTAACAGTGCCAGATTCTTAAGCTGATTTTGAACTTAGAGGAGGGCATACAACATTGCCAAGACACATCTTTATATATGTGTTTATTTCCACTGTTAGGAATAACTATAAATCCAACACAAAAGGTAAACTATCAAAGGGGACATTCTGGGGCAACTGGGGAATCAAGTTCCATGACGTCCAGATGTGATAAAATCATGTTGTACTTTCCTCTACTGATGGTTTCACTAATTCTCACCTTGAAGATAAAGTTCAATTTCTGAATGGATTATTCCCTGAGACATGAAAGGAAGCCATCTGAGGAAAAGGGGAAAAAAGAGAGAGAGGAAAAGAGAGAGAAGAAAAAAGAAAATTACTTGTTTTCTCAATTTCTATAATAAGCTTGATTCTGCATTAATTTTGCACATTATAAGGTAACTTTATAAAAATAGCTTCTTATACAGTCAAACACAATCCAACCTATTACTTACTCACCTCTGTGCTAAGAATGACATTGTAACTGTGGCTTGAAGAATAAAAGATGTAAGTTGCTGACCCTGCTAACCACTTCTCCAGGCTTGTCAGTCTCCATCGCTAGCAACTGTAAACCCAGCTGGACCAAAGGCAAGAGCAGGTTTAAGATTTTGAGCAGGATACCTGGGCCAGCCTAGAAAGTGTAGCCTGCTCATTAGTTTGAGGGAAACTTGGCACAGAAAAATAAAGTACACCATTTTAAAATTTCCTCTGTGAGAGTCTGTCTTGCTTTCACATGGCTTCCTCTAAAATCGTTCTCATTATCTGCAAAAGAACATTACCTTAAAATCTGGCGAAAATATTGCCACTTTGAAAGATGTGCTTAGGGTAAATAATAGGCTTATGGGGAAGATTCCCCATTAACCAGCCAAATTTCTGTGTTAGAAGCTTCCTTTTGCAGAAAAATTCAGGACTGGACTCAGAAAACCAACTTTAGCACTAACTGGCTCTGTGATCTTACTCTCTTGAATCTTAGTTTCCTTGACTAAATTACCTCCCTCGTAAAACTGTTGGAAAGCCAAAATGAAAAGTCACGTACAAGTATTTTTTGTACTAGTAAGTGGTACATAAATTTTATTATCATCCTACAAAACCACAGTTACTGCTTTCTCACATCCAAACATACTTCTATTCCTTCCATCCATCTATCTATCCATTCAATAAATATTCAGAAAGTGCGTTCTGTGTGCCAGGCACTTTGCTAAGTGCTGGGGCTACAAGAAGAAGAAAAGATAAGGAACCTGACCTGAGGAGCTTCCAGTATAAAAGAAGGAAACAGATGTGTAAACACATAAATGTTATGAAGTGTGGTGAGTGATGCAAGAAACACAAATGTTACAGGAACAGAAAAGGAGACTGAGCAACTCAATGGAAGGAATGGGGAAGTGCAAAGGCTTGAAGAGAAATTTCAACAGAGAGGTGATATTTGAGCTGAAGGTTGGCAAACTAGAGGTCAGGAAGAGCACCACAGAGAAAGAGAACGGCACTGGCAAAGGTACAGAGGTATGAGATTCCAGGTGGCTGAAGCACAGGAGGCTGCTGGACAAGGCAAGATGGGGTTAAGAGCTTGTGTGGGGTTACTTTAAGGGGAGATCATAGGATCCGAGAATATCAAGGAATTTAGAGGCTGCGCTATAGGGTCGACTCCACCACACTAGCCTTGAAACTAGTAGATGATGGCAAGATGTAGGGTGTAAAGGTGAACTGTGAGCTACAAGTCCTACCCAGCTGTCACGGTCACTCATCTCTCCACTTTTCAAAAACTATGAGAGATCCCAATTCCTTCTGACCGTTTCAGCTCACAGTGGTCTTTCTCTTTCTCCTCTGGAATCTAACAACACATACAATTTATTTTACACATTTAGTTAGCCTCTAAATATGCAATCTTTTTTTTTTTTTTTTTTTTTTGAGACAGAGTCTCACTCCGTTGCCCGGGCTAGAGTGAGTGCCATGGTGTCAGCCTAGCTCACAGCAACCTCAGACTCCTGGGCTCAAGCGATCCTTCTGCCTCAGCCTCCCGAGTAGCTGGGACTACAGGCATGTGCCACCATGCCTGGCTAATTTTTCTATAAATATTTTTAGCTGTCCATATAATTTCTTTCTATTTTTAGTAGAGACAGGGTCTCGCTCTTGCTCAGGCTGGTCTCGAACTCCTGAGCTCAAACAATCCGCCCGCCTCGGCCTCCCAGAGTGCTAGGATTACAGGCGTGAGCCACCGCGCCCGGCCTAAATATGCAATCTTATCTTATTGGATATGTTTTGGTTTATGTATCCCATCTTTCCAACTAAATTGTTATCTCCATAAAGAGTTTACTTTATATGCCAGAATAAAGGCAGCCAGCTTTATGTTCAAGAATACAGGCTTGGATTTGATGTGGAGTCAGACTGCCTGGTTTTTTCAAAACTTGGCTCCAATACCCATGAGTTGCACAATCTTGACCCATGTTCTTGATCTCTCTGAGCTTCAATTTCCTCATTTGTAAACTATGAATAATAACAGTACCTACATGATAGCAATACAGGAATAGGTGTATATATATTTACCATGGTAAAACAGTTACTACTATATTTTCTCATTGTCAAACACAGTGCCTTGTACATACTGTTAAAGCAAATATATTTGGAGTGATTGCCAGTCAACCAACAATCCTCCTCCTTTTGTCAATGTGCCATAAAGAGGTGGGCCTTGGATAGTGAACCATATTTTTGCATTAGGACAAGAAAATTACCCCCAAAGCCAGCAAAAAGATGGGAGAATTGGAGCAGTACAAACTAGGAGGTGCAGTGATGATATTAAGGAGTGGAATAAAAAGCAAGCAGGAGAAGGTTGCTCGCCCAAGAACACTACACATTCTACACAGCCACCAGCAAAAGGACGCACAAATAGCCAGAGATCACCAGGGAGTTCCCTTTCACTGGCCTGACTAGGAAACATAAAGACAGGCGAAAAATTCTCCAAGTCTTTTAAGATTAGAGTAGATAATGATGGATGTTTGGGTGATTCTGCCCGAAAACATGTGGGGTGTTTTTGCTGGGGAAGAGGCATAAAAAGGTAAGGAGTGATATCACTCCTTATAGATTAGATTTTTGTCCAAGATACGTTTTAGACATGGCAGCCACACATTTCACATTGGAAGTGGTGGAAGAAATACTTGAAATTTCTATGTCTCCACCCCCATCCTGAAAAATGAGCAAGACTCATCCCTGCACCTCATTCTGTCAGTTTCCCACCATCACTACTTGTCACTTTCGCACCAAGGAATGGCTCAAACTGACAAAGAAGAGCACAGAAATCTGCAGCAGCACAAATATATGCTCAGAATAGCAAGAAATGATTAATAGTGGCCTCTTTCAGGAAAAAAAACCAGTAAAGTTAAATGATTGCTCACTGCCTCATGATAATTTTTATTATTCTCTTCTCCCTATAAAAATAGTATTTTACATTTCTGTACTTCATCAAAATTTCAACATCCTTTTTTATCTATATCATTCATCATTTCCCCCAATTTCCCAAAAAGAGAAAAAAATCATTTGTATATAGGCTGAACTACTTTGAAAATAAATAAATGCATAAATTATTTTTAATGAGACATCTGAGGACGTTATAAAGGGAACTCATATAAAGATTAGGTGACCTCTAAGGTTTCTTCCAACTTGGAATTGCATTAGGTTTTCCCTCCCTCCCTTCCTCCCTTCCCTCCTCTCTTCATTCCCTCTTCCATTTCTTTCTGTAAACATTGGCCAAATTTCTCCTTGGAACAACAACAAAAAACATGTTGGAAAATAAAAAGAAATGTATGAAACTCTACCCTTAAGTGGCTTATCTTCTGGTACCTGAGAAAAGCATGTTCACAAGCCATGACTGTGGATGACAGTATGTGGTAAGAATTGCATAGAGGTCTACATCAAGCCCTGGGAGATTTTAAAAAGATGGCCTCACTTCTGGCTGGGCAAGCAGAGAAAGCTTCATGGCATGAATAGCATTTTATCCTGGACCTTGAAGGATGAGAATTTCAATAAGCAGAGGAAAGAATAAAATGAGCTAAGACATGTGAGGTAAGAGAGTACCAATGTTCCTTGAGACTGTCTAGGGAAAGGGGCAAAAAAGTACATTATTTGGGAGAACTGGAAGTGAAGCCTAGAAAGGTCAATGGCCGGCGGCGGGTGGGGGTGGGGTGGGGGTGGCTAGTTAATTCGTTTTAAACCTGTTGCCACAAGCTAGCACCTTCAGACTGGGCTGGCCTAGGTGCAAAAGTTCCGTTGGCAACTGTACCTATGCTAAAGAAGAGTACCGTTCAAATATGGCTGCCTTTTTCCTGTCCTTCTCCACAAATGGTATACTCAGCCCTGCTCTGTAAAGGACTCAGTTTAGGATTTATGTGAAAATTCACTAATTTAGCACACACTTCCTGAGTACCTACTCTGTCCTGTTTGTCCTGTGGACACTGAAGGTCTTGATTACAACCTCCTCAGTGCATAGACCTTCATGTTTGATTTTCTTGGAATAACCACCAGAGTTGGCACAAGGCAATTAAGCAAGGAAAATGCTTTGTGAATAATAATGATGGAATGATGCAACGGTGATTATCTGTCTTGCTTCTTTTTAAGAATTTCTTACATGAAGACTGGCCCTGCCAGTGCCGGGCCACAGTGACTGAACAGTCGAAATGCCCCTCCCTGCCAAGCAGTCCAGGCAGAGCCCTGTTGTGGTTGTGGTCAGTCAACTAGCAACTTTAGTTTTTCAAGACTGAGATCCTGAGACAAGTGAACTATGTTTTCTTTAAAAATCTACACCAGTGGGACACTTGTCTTTTTTGTTTTAAAACTCTCACGCTAATTCTAAGAATTATTTTTTGGCTCTTTAACACTTAAAAATGTGTATTAAGTGACAATTTTGTTTATATATGTATTAGTGAGATTAAGACATACTTAAACCTTTAGATTTCATGTTCTAATTCTAAATCCATCATTTAACATGATTTCCCTTAGGGTTTATAGTGTCTTGATTAATATATGCTCTTTGGTTCAAATTATTACACATGTAAATTTAATCTATTCTATTCCAGAAACCATGGCAGGAGTGAGAGTAAAAATATAAGACATCATCCCAACCTTGAGGAAAAGTGTACTGAGAGTTAGAGAGGTAAGACAGAGACATAAACACACAAATACAATTTAATGTAGAAGTACTGAGTTAATGTCATGCACCTTGTGAAAGGTGTACAGAGAAGCAGCAGTTTCCCAACCTGAGGCTTCAGGAAAGATTTCCTGGCAGGGGAGACGTGCCTTTTGTCTCACCAGTAAATATACCTGTGAGAGCCTCTAGGACTGCAGGCACCAGGGCAGGACCAAGGGTTAGGTGCACCCAGAAGTGACAGCAGCAGCTGAGAACACACCGACAGCCGATGATGACCAGGGAACATGTCCGCTGCAGAGCCTGGCTGCAGCCTTACTCCGTGGCCAAGGCCGGCTGTGGCTACAAGCGTTCCCACAGAGTGCAATTCCAGGGGTGTAAGGCCTGCCTCACCTGCCTGCAGGGGCCTGGAGATATTTTAGTGGAAAAATAGACCCTTTTTTCAACAGTCAGTAACAAGACACTGAGGACTATGAAATAGTGGGCTGAGAGTGGAGGCAGCATTCTACCTACCAGACGTACCCAGAATTTTCTGGGAGTCTCTTCTACCCACAGTGGAAGTCTTTTTAAGTCTTCTTTTCTTCCAGGGTAGACAAAGGAAATAATCTCAATCTTTCTCAAGAAAAAAAGGGAAAGAATCCTGAATAGAAACGAGGCAGGAACACCTCACAGGCACTAGCTGCAACATCAACTCTCAGGAACACTGTGCAGCATCTTGTTCTTCTTCCTCAGGTGACTATGCCTCAGGGTCACTCTATCTATCTGAATAGTTTGGTCTTGAGGGGACAAAGCTAGTCATGCTTCTCTGCCTTGACAAGTCAAGTTAGATAGTTTTCTGAAATATCAGTTATTTTTGCATCTATAAATTCTCCTTCTATTTAGAATTGCCCTAGGTAGGGCCTTTATTTCAAATAACTTGCTCCTGCAAGCTCATGTCAATGTCATTTTCCAAACATGTCAGGAGTGATGGGAGGTGACACTGACAGACTCCTCACTCTCCTAGTCTCCAGGCTGAAGAGCTTGGCCCTCC
Source organism: Varecia variegata (assembly GCA_028533085.1). Taxonomy (NCBI): domain Eukaryota; kingdom Metazoa; phylum Chordata; class Mammalia; order Primates; family Lemuridae; genus Varecia; species Varecia variegata. The sequence goes on from CM052438.1 coordinate 85,323,552, forward strand.
TAGGTCAAGTGGGTTAACAAATATGTATCACAAATGACATTGTTTCTATTAAAAGAGAAATTCTAATTTATTTTAATGATTTCATCATTAAAGTTAAGGCTCACACATACACACACACACATACACAATACTATAAGTTTGGTAACACAGTAAAGTTTAGAGATCCCTAATTTAATGTTAACAAACCTTGCATTGCATAGTACATTACGGGATCCACTCAAATAGTTTACTGGATTAAATAGTGTTCTTCCAAAATTCATGACCACCTAGAAACTCAGAATGTGACCTTATTTGGAAATAGGGTCTTCGCAGACGTAATTAGTTAAGATGAAGTCATACCGGAGTTGGATGGGCCTGGTCCAGTGACTAGTATTCTTATAAGAAGAAAAGAAACATGGAGACAAAGACACACAAAGGGAAGATAGCCATGTGACAATGAAGGCAGAGACTGGAGTGATGCATCTGCAAGCCAAGGAGTGCCAAGGATTGTCAGCAACCCCCAGAAACTGGAAGAGGCAAGGAAGGATTGTTTCCCAGAGCCTTCAGAGGGAGTGTGGCCCTGTTGACACCTGGATGTGGCCTCCAGAACTATGAGAGAATACATTTCTGTTGTTTAATACTATGAGATTTGTGCTAATTTGTTACAGCAGCTACAGAAAACTAATACAAATAGTATATAGGAATATTTATGCTAACGCATAAAGTCAGTTGAATGTCTGCCTTATTCAAATACAAATGTTTCTTGCTACAAACCTCAAATAACCAAACCTTCAGTGTAAATGGTAGAAATTCAGTGGTATAAACCTCCATCTATATTAAATGTACAAAAGGCAGAAAAATATCTTCAGGCATAGAAATAAAATAAAGCCATAGGGACGTGGGTGTTCAATTGAAGAGGGGAAAAGAAAAGGAGGCTGTGCACGCTCAGCAGGAAGCCTCTGTGATGCGGAAGTGCTCACCTCCCCCAGAGCTCTGCTTTGTATTTCACCTAAGCATTTCCCCTGAGTGCATAAAAGGAACTAGCACTTGGTGGTCTTTCTCTCCACCCTAATTCAGCTGTGCTGTAAATTCCCACTCTTTGAGGAAGCTCCAAGGAGCATGACCGAGATTTTCTTTCCTTTTCCATTCTGTGAGGTGTCTACCTGAGCACATCTGTTTCCTGCACCCCAGAACTAATTACCTACATACAACAACCACGCCCGGCATCATGCCCCACCCAGCTCCAGCACCAGGACTGCGAGAGACTGTCTAGTCTGGCTCCTGTGTGCACCCACAGCTCTCCTTCCCCTCAGAGTAGACTTCCAGACTCCATCTGCTTCAGAGGACACTGTCCTTGACTTTTCACATGCAGAGAAAAGGCTCTGGAAGCAGAGAAGCAACTATATATGGCTTCAGAGTAGTCTTTTTCTGTTGTAGAAAGGAAACTGCTATGCCCATATTCTATTCCTAGTGCCACACTCTTTTGCTTCTTTAAGAATTAAGGAAGTAGGACCTGCCCCATCTCTTGTATCTACAGAATAGGAAGGAATTATTGTTGCAATTTACCTTCTTCATCAGGGTATTATATGAATGAGCACTGGCTATCATTTCTTTAGGACCTACTATGTGCAGGGTTCAAATATTAGCATTTGATACATTAGGATGGTACACATCTGTTATATTATTTTTCATTGTTTAATATATTTTATAACTAAAAAATTTTCAGATGCAACCCACTGAAACTACTTAGGCTATTACATATGTCTGTTCCTTCCAGAGGAGGTCATACTGGCATAGCACAAACAAGAATAAAGAGATGAGGATGGAGGCAGCAGGGCAAGGGTGGTGGGCAGCCCTGGTGGCATGGAATGCATATGTCAGCATGAACAGTGGCAATGAACACATCTAAACTATCCCCCAGGAGATTTCATATTTAAAAGAAATCAACTAAATTAATTTAATAAAATATCAGAACATAAAGAAAAAAACACTGGATGAAGCACTTCCTAGTTTTTCTGATATGGGGAATAAAACACAGCTATCACCTGGCCCCTGAGATGCCTGTGTGCTGTGGATGGGAGCAGGTAGGGAGGTGATGCCAGGTCCTCTTCAGTGCTACGTGTCACTAGTCAGATGAAGGTGCCTGTGCTGTCCTAAGTTCTGAGTAAGCATTGAGAGAAAAAATATATTACTTCTAACTGGGCCAATTAACTCATGCTAGAGGCCAAATTTGAATGGAAACTTGAAGAATGGGAAGAATATTGATGGGAAGAGTTGAATGACATAGGGCATTCATTCCTCTGTGAGGAACAGCACACTCAAAACAGAAGCAATATGGAACAGAACTTGTTCAGGTAATGACAAGTAGACTAACTTCACTAAGATCTTGAGTTTTGTATGGAACCAGAGAAGACCCCATATAGCAAAAGCAATCTTAAGCAAAAAGAAAAAATTGGGAGGCATCAATTTACCAGACTTCAAGCTATACTACAAAGCTATAGTAACTAAAACAGCATGGCACTGGCACAAGAACAGAGACATAGACCAATGGAACAGAACTGAGAACCCAGGTATAAAACCATCCTCATATAGCCCTCTAATCTTTGACAAAGTAGACAAAAACATACACTGGGGAAAAGAATCCTTATTCAATAAATGGTGCTGGAAAAATTGGATAGCCATGTGTAGAAAACTGAAACAGGATGCGTACCTCTCACCTCTCACAAAAATCAACTCAGGGTAGATAACAAACTTAAACCTAAGGCATGAAACTATAAGAATTCTAGCAGAAAACGTTGGAAAACCTCTTATAGACATTGGCCTAGGCAAAGAATTTATGAATAAGACCCCAAAGGCAATCATAGCAACAACAAAAATAAATACATGGGACCTGATCAAATTAAAAAGCTTCTGCACAGCCAAGGAAACTATCACAAGAGCAAACAGACAATCTACAGAATAGGAGAAAATATTCACATGTTACACATCCAATAAAGGGCTGATAACTAGAATCTATATAGAACTCAGGAAAATCAGCAAGAAAAAAATCAAACTATCCTTTCAAAAAGTGGGCAAAAGACATAGACAGAAACTTTATAAAAGAAGACCAACAAACATATGAAAAAATGCTCAACATCTCTAATCATCAGGGAAATGAAAATCAAAACCACAATGAGATATCACTTATCTCCAGTGAGAATGGCGTTTATCAAAAAGTCCCAAAACAACAAATATTGGCGTAGATGCGAACAGATAGGAACATTCATACACTGCTGGTGGGACTGCATACTAGTGCAACCTCTGTGGAAAGCAATATGGAGTTACCTTAAACAGATAGAAGTAGACCTACCATTTGATCCAGCAATCCCATTACTGGGCATCTACCCAAAAGAACAAAAGACATTCTATAAAAAAGACATCTGCACTAGAATGTTTATAGCAGCACAATTCACAATTGCAAAGATGTGGAAACAACCCAAGTGCCCATCAATACATGAGTGGATTAATAAACTTGGCATATGTATACCATGGAGTTCTACTCAGCCACAAAAAAACAATGGTGATATAGCACCTCTTGTATTATTCTGGATAGAGCTGGAACCCATTCTACTAAGTGAAGTATCACAAGAATGGAAAAACAAGCTCCACATGTACTCACCATCAAATTGGTTTTAACTGATCAACACTTATGTGCACATATAGTAGTAACATTCATTGAGTGTTAGGCAGGTGGAAGGGGGGAGGAGAGGATGGGTATATTCACACCTAATGGGTGGGATACACACCGTCTGGGGGATGGAGCCGCTTGAAGCTCTGGCTCGGGTGGGGCAAGAGCAATATACATAACCTAAACATTTTTACCCCTTATAATATGCTGAAATTAAAAAAAATTTAAAAAAAAAGATCTTGCAAGAGGACAGTTATAAAAACAAACTGGGTATGGGCATGGTGGCTCATGCCTGTAATCCTAGCACTCTGGAAGACCGAGGCAGGATCTGGAAGGCAGAGGCAGAAAAATTGCTTGAGGTCAGGAGTTCAATACCAGCCTGAGCAAGAGCAAGACCCGTCACCACAAAAAAATAGAAAAATTAGCCAGACATGGTGGCTCATGCCTGTAATCCCACCTACTAGAGAATCTGAGGTGAGAGGATCACTTGAGCCCAGGAGTTTGAGGTTGCAGTGAGCTATGATGACATCACTGTACTGTAGCGGGGGTGACAGATAAAACTAAACTAAGATAAAACTAAAAATAAGTTGGAGGAGAAAAATAGAGTCAAAGGGTATAAACCCTTGAATAGAAGATCATGATGTCTTTTTGTTTTGTTTTGTTTTGTTTTGCTTTTTTGGTAGGCAATGATGATTATTGAATATTTTTAAAAAGATGGATAGTATAATTAAAATACAGTTTTTAGAATAATACTTTTACTCATTTTTTTCTTTAAAAAATTTTGGGACAAAACTATACAATACTGAAGAATAAAATTACAAAGAAAACAAAGGAAAAATGAGAGAAGAAAAGATAAAGTCAGGATTATGCTAGTATCATATGATTAGCTTGGGACTGGTGGTCAGGTAGGCTGTAGAAGACAGACTGGGGAGACAATTAGAAGACGTTGTGATGAGCTAGTCTTGATGAAACAGGGGCACTGATGGGAGAGAGGTAGTAGTAAGAGAAAAGAAGAAATGAATTAAACAGACACTCTGAACAAGGAATTGACTGAATTTAATGACTAAAAAGGCAAAAAAGGGGGAGGGCCTACTGTTGTCCCCATTGTTCCTGCTCATCTGCAGTTGTCTCCAGTCATCTTTAGTGTCTGCATTTTTTAGTGGCATGCCTTTAGTAATTTTAATTGAATTTCCTCATTATTTTTTGCTCCACTTTTTGCTTAGTACTGAAAGTTGCAATTGCTTTGGCATCTCCAAATCTATACCCTTGAATTTCCCAATGCCCTATTTTGCCTGTAGTTTGTCTTATTTCCTATTGATTATCTATTTGAGAAAAGGGCTGCAGGGCAGCCCCGTACATTGAATATTCAAAATTTCGAAACGGAGCCCCAAGTTTCTCACTCTCACATCTACAATAGATGGGGTTTTAACGTAGAAAGCTGCTCATACTCAAGCCCATTCATGAGTCCAAGGCCCACCCTCCTCCTTATGATTGACAGGCCAAGCAGCAACACACATAAGTGCCCATCTAGCGAAGCTGGGAGTTTTCTTGAGATAGCAGGCTCAGCAGAGAGCCTGGCTTCTTCCTGGGAAAATAGGTGACACTTTCTTAAGCAAGGAGGTGTGGGGTTTCTGACAAAGAGATTTCAAGAAGGGAGTCTGTGTGGGACCTGAGGCTCAAACTTAAAGGCAGTTGGGCCAGGTCAGGAATGGAGAGTTGCTTCCGAGATTTACCTTTATGAGGCCCAAGGGAAAGCCAAACTTACCTAGAATTTAATCTTTTTCTTATGTTCTGTTCTGAAAATTCTCCATAGAGTTTTCTACACTTAATTCCCTTATAAAATTGTTATCACACTATAATTTTAGTAAAGAAACAAAAATTTAAACAAATATTCTCACTATTTATGAAATAATTTCCAGTATTAAACTTTTGAGGCTTTTGTGACACATAGAACACTGTGATAATAAGAAATTACAAGACAAGACTTCCTTACAATGCTTAGCAATAGATTATTTACTTAAGCAATCAATGAGTGATACATGATGTGGAATCCTGAGTGACACAAATTCATGACTTACACGCACACACGCACACACACACACACACACACACACACATGGCAGCATCCACAGAACACACTCTTTTGAAGTACCGTAGAGAACAGCATTACCTTTCACAGGTGAAGATGGACTCATATAAGGTACTGGGTTCTCTGACGATGACCTTTTCACAGTACCAGTACTGGGATTTGTCACTGGCCTCGCAGCGCAACAGCACCTTCTGCAGTTTTCCAAGCGACACTGCTTCTATTTGAAATTTATCAATCTGGTGCAGGAGACAGAGAAAAACCCCACAGAAATAACTAGAGTCTAGCACATGACAAAAGCAGGCAATAATAATAGCCCTAGGACTCCCAGAAGCAGCACAAGACTTTAAAAGAGATAATGTTTCCACAGTAGCATCAAAAGGGGCAATGGAGGAAGAAAAATAAGCAAATTATTTTTTATCTATTAAAAATATATTTCTGGCTGTTCTTTTCTCTCTTGCAGTTTTACTTTCTCCATTTGTAGTAGCATCCAGTGTAACGAAAAAAACTCTAACACAAAGGCTTCCAGTCTACAGCTTTTCTGTCTCTTAGACCTCTGCCCCTGAGAAGCAATTCATTAGAGGGTCAGGTTGACAACCACGTGGCCTAACGTGCAGTACATTTCCTTTCCATGAATGCTGATAGACTCTGAGATATGTGGGACAAATTTTCTCTTTCTTTCTCTTTCCTTCCTTCCTTTCTTCCTTTATTCCCTTCATTTAATAAATCTCTCTCCTGCAACTTCCTCTATAAATAAAAATAGAATGTATTGTTGAGTTGCTTGTGAAAAAGCATCCTTGAATCCTCATCCCTAAATAGAATCAGTTTGTCATATCAAAATGCACTGCCATTTCCAGAGAGATGCAGGGCCTGAAGTAAATGCTACACTGATTGGAATAAAAAGAACTCCTTCACACATCACTTCTTCATAGACTGTTGTTGAGAGTAACCATCCTGAATCATCTGAGAAAAGGGTCATGAATTTCAGTAAGTCTGAGAAGTTCCCAGAAATTACAGCTGATTGTTGGCCATTGTTACTCTACTTGAAGATAAAACTATGAATCCATTATTGTTTGTGTTTCCTATATGGGGTGCTGTCTTAACAGCTGCCTACACTTTTACCAGGTTATATTTCAATTTGATATTTGAAGATATACTACCTATATCTCAACTGTTGGTTCCACAATGTTGATGGAAATCCCTTGTTTAGGCCAGACCCAAACCATTACTAGTTAAATAATGATGTTTCTATACACTGTATGATGATTGCATGTGTGCACTCTCTTGGGTGTGCCTAGATAATCTCATTGTTACTATCCTGCATTGCCAGGGTGCCTTCTATAAGGGACAGTTTATGATGCACATCACCTGTTGTAGCAGATGCCATTTAGGCCATATCCCAGGGTTTCTCTGACCGTCCCCTAACAAGGAGGAACCCCAGCAGTAGCTAGCTCACTGATGTCCCTATATTGGCTCTTTTCCTCTCCTGCCTCACTGTCCCCAATCCTTCCTGTCTCAGGTGCCTACTGGGATTATGTCCCAGATAAATTACCTGCACCCAAGTCTTTGTCTCATGGTCTGCTTTGGGGCAAAGCCAAACTACGATACCTCGAGGTCTGGAAAGATTGCCTGAATCAGCTTTCTGTTTTTTTCTTTTATTTTACCATAACTTTAGGTTTGAAGACAGAATCAAACTGCATCTGTTATGTACGTTCCTGTCTTTGATTACACCATTGAACATCTTGTAGAGAAAATAACAACCAGCCCAATCAGGGGGTTATGAGTGAGTTGTGGCTGGTATGAAATAATTCTGATAACAAAACTCCAAGACTGTTACCAGTTTCTTGACTACAAAACTCTTGAAATTATCTGACATTTCCATTACATCCCATGTATTAAGGAAAATAACAGAAAATGTTAAACCTAAAATGAACCAGGAAAGAAAAGCACTTTTACATCTCTGATTCTAAACTTCAAAACTGATACCACTAAACCCACACTTTAGTCTTCTTTACATACTGATTGCAGCTATACTTCCTTCCCAATTCTAATTTCAGTCCATAATATACCCTCCCCACTCCCTGGTAAATGCCAAACACAGCAATGAACTGAAGAAGATCAATCATGACATGGCTTGTGAGATCTTAGCATATAATGTGAAACAGCACTGCTACAAAATGATACATGCTGGCTGACCAACTAGCAGGCAGCCAGGGGAGGTGAAGCCTCTCCATTTACGTGAAGTGATATGGTAGAAGAGTCTGGGCCTGCTGCAAAGCTAGCAGGGCTCCCTAGGGGCTAACTTCACTCATCAGCACGATTATAATAATCATCATGGTATGTAAAATTTTGTTTCTGTTCCAAATTAATAATTCACTTATGATAGCAAAACATAATTTTGTTTTTGTCTCACTCAAAGCAGAACTAGCTTTCGTGTTCATTCTGATGTAATCTACAGTGGCAAATAAAAGGCATAGGTGAGCTTTAAAATCTCTGAAGTTTCATAATATTTCACGAACTATAACAAAGTCTGAGAAACAGCAATCTCAAATTGGTTTAAGGAGTCTTCTTTTTTAAAAATATACCTTTAGTTTAATAACCCCTAATTTTAATTTCAGAGCCCCCCATGTACCTTCTTTCCAAATATGACAAAATAACATTAAAATTAACTGGGCAGATAAATATCTCACACTTCTCAAATATCTAATATATAGAAAGATTCATGCTTTCTATACAAAGGATATACAAAGGATATACAAAGGATAAAAGGAAATAATGAGGGACTTGGGTATGAAAATAATATAGTTGGCTCCATTCATGATGGGTTTTTTTGTTTTTTTTTATTATTTTTATTTATTTTTTTTATTTTTTATTTCAGCATATTACGGAGGTACAAATGTTTAGGTTACATGTATTGCCCTTGCCCCACCCGAGTCAGAGTCAGAGCTTCAAGCGTGCCCATCCCCCAGATGGTGCCCATCCCATTCACGATGCTTTATTTTCATTCAAGCTGTTTTAAAGAAAGGCCATTGTATTAGTATATGAAATATACATTGTATTTTATATGAGAATTTCTCTAATCTGGACTTTCTGACCTTTTAGAATAATGCCTTGTACCTTTCAGTCCTGACAGAGCATGTTCATATATTTCCTTATCTTTTCAATTCATTTTTTTTCTTTTCTTACACTTTCACTCATTTTTAATGTCTTTTTCTTTGTTCTATTATTTATTATTGGTAGTGTGTCCCACTTTTCTTTCAAGAACAACTTCTAAAACAGAGCCCATTAGGAAGTCAAGTCAGGAAAACTTGTGTTAAAGACGTCTTAAAACTAAAATTGGAGAGTGTAAAGCACCTTTTACATTTTAAATCACATATGGCAATTTTCAGAGAGACTGCTAAGAACCTAGGTAAGTTATTTACACAGACATACCTGTCCTCTTTGAAATTTTACTGGCAGGTTAGATTTGTACAGTTGTCTAAGGCCAGAGTCTCCTCTCTCCCCATAGAGACAAAGGAAAATCTCAGATTCTGTCTCTGCTTGCTTCAATTGCCCAGTGTAGACATCAATCTGGTATCTCACCACTGGCAAAGCGACATGGAGAGAAAATAAGAAGAAATCTGTTATCTTAGAATTCATATAAACTGAAAGCAGATCCATGGGTTTTCAGGCTGTAGTAAAAAACATTATATGAGAATTCCTCTAAATCTGGACTTTCTGTGTCCATGGAGAGACTTTTAATTATTAATTTTAATTATAAATGGGCACTTTTACACCATGAACAAATGCCCAGAATGTTTATAGCTTTTTCAGAAAGAAAAATAAAAGATTTTTTTAAAAGGCTGTTCTCTATATGACTTAGGAGGACATTTAGTGCTTAGTATTTTAGTGGCTAGGGAGACAATGTTATTGCACATGATGCTTAAAGTTTAAAATGATATAAGGTTTGATGAGGAAATAAATCAAAAGTGAGGTGCTGGCAGGAGGAGGCCAGCTGGCCCCAGGCAAAGTTAGGTGAGGCGCAGCCATGACATTTCTTATCTATCACAGCCTCAGCCTCTGTGACTGTAGCTGGGCCACAAGACCCACTGTGAGATTACATTTAATCCCAGATCCACCAGTGACTCATGCTGTAACACTAAAAAAGTCACTTCTCAATGGATAAAATAACTCTCTTAGAAGTTGGAAAAATATTCTATAACTAAATAGTTCAGAAGGAAATTTAAGCAACTATAGACCAATTTGTATATGGAATATATGCTACTGAAGATTAATAACACACATGGAAAAACAGCTTGTCCTCCTTTTACTACAGGAAGCTCACAGACAATGTCCCCTTCTGCTTGGATCCGAGAGAGCCTCATGTTTGCTACAAAATCGAAGATCTTCTTGCTTTTCAAATGTTGCATGGTCACCTGGGATTAGAAGAAAAAATGGCTACGTTGTGATTTCCAACTACTCATAGAACCCAAATTCAAAATGTACCCCAAGGATTGCTAAAATGTATTGCATATTCTGATGATGGTGGCAGCAGTGGTTGTTACTAAAAGTGGTATTACTAGCGGCTGTTGCTTATTAGGCAATTATTATTTACCAAGTATTATGTTTCATGATTTATTTTCATTATCTTTTAACTATCACCACTTAGATTGGTAAAATTCTTACAATTTTATAGATATGACAATGGAGGCTTGGAGATTTGAAACAGACTGCCTGATTCAAAGTTCTCGATTTTGCCTATGGTAGTGACCAAAAAAAGCCATCTATAGGAGGAACTCCAAAAAAGATTTTTGTGTTCGTATTATACATCAAAGCAAGTAATAGAGAAGAATTTTTCAAAAATCTCTAATGCCTTTTAAGTATATTTATAACATCTGTAAGCTCTGAATAAGCCCTCAGTTGCCGCAGCCAAAATGCCTGCACTTCCCAGCATGAGGCCAGTTGCCTTTGCCTCCTGCTCAATGAATCCTCAGCAGACCCCTCATTAGCCCCTGCCCCTTTGGTGGGTATCTCACACAAAGGCCCCCTTCCCTTTCTCCTCCCCTTTACCTCTTAGCAGACTAGCAGAGGATTTCTAGATGGAATTTCACAATTGTTTGCTTCCCTCCTATCACCAATGGATGAAATATCCTTGTCCTTTTAAGATAATAGTTAAGTCTTCTAAATAAGTCCCTGTCCCTTCTCAATTTCCTCTGCCTCTTGACCTTAGGAGCAGGTGCCACCACTTCTCAGGTGAGTTATTCTTAGAGCTTACTGCCATAACTCACTCTGCCATTCTTGCTCCCCTGCAACCCTTCCTTTAGGCTGTTTAATGAGAGATTATTCTAAAACAGAAGTTTGATCATTTTGCACATTGCTCACAACTTTTTCAACAGTCCTACCTATGGTATAAAATCCAAAATCCTCAACACAATGAGCAGTTCGTGATCAGGGCATGAACTTGCTAAATACATCTCCCTCATCCTGTATTCTAGTTGTACTGATCCGTTCATGGTTCCTCGGTCTGGCCCCATTCCTTCTCATACCTGTTTTCGCACACACTTGTTTCTCTGCTTATGATAAATTTCATCTGACTCGTGACCATGATAATCTGCCCATTTTACAATAGCTTAGATACAACCCCTTCTAACAAGTTTTTTGGTGAGCCCCTGATCTGGTCTGGCAACTCTACTTTGTGATCCATGGCAGCCTGCCCACTATGCCTTAACACCTAATATTTGACTGACTTGAGGGAAGGAACCATGTCCTACTCATCTTGGTACTTCCACAGGCTTTCATGAGGAAGTTATTGAGTTGTTTGCTCAATGAATCATTAAATGAATAACTATGTGAAACAAGCATTGGTCAACACAGGTGATGAGACTAAACCAGCACACCAGATCGTTAATGCCTGACTACATCTTTATTTGCTCCAGGCAAGAGGACATGAAAAGAACTCTGGACTTGGAGTTAGAAAAACTGTGGTCAAAATCTAGATCTGCCATTTTCCAACTAACCATAAGAAATTCATATAACTACTTTGAATATCAGTTTTGTCATCTTTGAAATAGAAATAATGACTATCTCACATGGTTGTTGTGGAGATTAAATGATATTATATGTCAGAAATGTGTAATACTTTACATAAACTGTACAAATACTTCATACTAACATTAGCCACATTTATATATGCATACATACTTGAATATAAAAGAGGTTAATATATTCTACTAAACATGGAAATGTCCTCTTCCTGGATGATATTATGCTTTATGTTATAGCAATTAGATAAAAAATTCAGGATATGAAGAGAGACCAGTCATAAGGATTCATATGTTTTTTAGTCCTGATCAGAAACAATGCTCAAGTAGAATTATTTTTAGGCTTCTGCCTGCTCATAAGAAACTTCAGTTGTTCCAATGGTCCTGAGACTCAGAGCCTGAATTGCTTACTTGGAAACTGGAGAGACAGCAGTGGTGGATGAATGGAAAGAAAGTGAGGTTGAGGCCCTATATTATGGGCCATCTTGTAGCTAAGTTTTCAGCAGTGAGAGAGGGGTATTTAATACTTTCTATTTCCCTTCCTTCCTGGAGCCTGTTATATTTATTACTTTGCTGTATTTGGGACAAAAAAGTAGTAAGTCCCTGAGCTATTAACATACAGAGGGACATACCTCTCAAGGACCAGCAAAGAGAATTCCTAAACAAAAAGAGCTAACCAAGGGTGCAGGGGAGTTCCCAGCCCCTGCTACATGCGTGCAAGAGGCTGACGCTGAGAAGGGCATACAGACCCTTAGCTTCTTCGTAGCCACATTTCTTACGATGGATGCACACCGCACTGCACTGGCATGTTTGGGAGTTTGACAAGAAGAAATTGTCTCTACCATCAAAGAAATTTTATAGATTATCTCTGAGTTATAGACCCCAAATATTTAAATAACACGAGACTGTAACAGTTGCAGTCACTCTATCTTGAAGCAAATGATCACTCTTTCTTTTACAATGCCTAATTGTGTGTTTGCTTAAGAATTTCAGTAACAAGCCTTGAGCAGTTAACTATAGAACTGAGATTGCGGGACCCACTCTCTCCAAGGAAAACGCTGAGCAGTTAATCTTCAATTCTGTTGTAGTCTATCTGACACCAGCCACACAGTCAGATGGCCCTTTACTTGAGATAACCAACAGAACAAGGCAGGCTGACCTGCAGACAGCCAGCCCCTTTCCCCTTTAATAACCCTTCAGGCAGCCTAAGGAACTTGAGATGGTCTTTGGGACATTAGTCCACCATCTCCTCAGGTTTCTGCCTCTCGAATAAACCTGCTTTTCCTTCCACCAACTCATCTCTGGAGTTTGGCTTTCGAGCAGCACGCAGCAGACCTGAGTTCGGTTATAAGACTACATTGAAGCAGCATATGAATACACACTTATTAATACAGACGAAGTTTTGCAGGGATTCAGAATAATGCAAAGGTCATGACACAATAAGAATAATTTCCGATGGAAACAGATGTTTCAGATAAATGAGGGTTATAAACAGCTGAATGGGAATCTCTTAGATTTTGGACTTGAAGCCTTCACCTTGAAATACAGCAGGTCCTCAAATAACATTGTTTCATTCAATGTTGTTCTGATGACCAAAAAAATCAGTTCTGGCTGGGGCCACTATCTGTGTGGAGTTTGCATGGGTTTTCTCTGGGCCTTCCAGTTTCTTCCCACCTAAGATGCACACATTAGGTAAATGGGCATGTCTACACGATCCCAATGTGAGTAAGTGTGGGTGTGTGTGAGTGCATCTTGTGACGGGATGGTGTCCGGTCCAGGGTGGCTCCTGCCTTGCACACTGAGCTGCTGGGATAGGTTCCGGCCGCCTGGGACACTGAATAAGCAAGTTGGAAAATGAAGGAATGAATAAATTATTGTCAAATAAAAATGTGTAAAGTCCATGATAATCAAATACATGACAATAAACGATGCAGTAGAGTCATATAGTAGCTAGTAGCAGGACACAGCAAAAAACATGTGGCAAATGGAACAAACCTGGATTTTAATGAAAAGACCTTGGTTTATGCTCTGGCATTTCTACTTACTAGATAGGTATATGGCCTTGGTTTTGTAAACATTCCACAAGATGACTTGTGATCTTCAGACTCTCATTTGCAAAATTAACTTCGTAACCTGTCTCACCAGGTTGAAGAGCGCTTTATGTAATAAAGTGAGACCAAAACACCTTATGGAAAACAGTTTGTAAACTGTAAATGATTAGACAGAGGAAGTTATTTCCCTATGCAGAACTTTGTAAAGAGTGGGTGGTAATATCCAGGAATATTGTTAAGAGAGCTTCATTTCAGAACATCTGATTTTCCCAGTTGGCAGTAAGAGGGTGGTTCATGTGACTAGGAGTCAGACCACTTCTTTTCAGATCCACGTGCTAGCTATGTGGTATTGGGAATTGCTTATATTCTCAAATACTCAATTTTCTCAATTGGGATAATAATACTATCTACCTTGTTGTAGTCTAAACATTAAAAGTGATAATGTATACCCCTGAGTGCTCAATAAATGTTTATTGTTATTAGTAAAAATAGTATCAAAATTAATCACAGAGATTAGAGAATAGAATTCTTAACTATTATTTGGGATTGTTTATAGTTCCTCACTCTCCAACATCCTTCTAGAGACTGTACAAGGGAAACTTCAGCCAAATGCTCAGTTATTTACTACCGGAAAGAGAAATTCTATTCCAAATCCCTGACTCCTCCTCTACTTGGGTGAGCTGACCAGGACTCTCCGGGCAGACACACAACAGCCTCCTTTGCCTCTCTTTCCCTTAGCCAGTCTGAGGTAGCTTCTCCTGCTTCCTCTCTTCTGGGCCCCTCCTTGAATTATCTAGCTCATCAGTTAAGGGGTTCATAAACAAAAGACAAAGCTTCTCATTGAAAAAGAAAGAAACCTCCAAAGTCTTTGAATCCCAAAGCTATACTCTAAGCTCTCTCTCCTACTCATCCCATCACCCCAAGAAAGATCTCCAGTGTTTCTAGTCTCCTGGTCTCCTAGATCCCTGTATAATCCTTGCATGCTTTCCCTAAGATGGCTCCGATTCTGGTCCTTTGTAGCTCAGGCAAGAATATATAAGTAAAAGGGTGTCCATTCCTCTCTAAACTGTAGGAACTCGCACGGTCCCAACTCTTTTCCAAGACTTCACCTCTTCTTTTATGTCCTTCCTTTAGTCCTCTCCTGTCCTCAGTGCCTAACTTTACTGTCAACTAACACAACCAATGGAGCAAGGATCACGTCCAGGTGGGTTGGAGGGAGGGATATGACTGTGGCCGGAACACTCAGGGTCATGAGGACAGAGTGAGCCAGCTGCCTGCCCTCTGCCCTGGCCTGGCTCCACATTTTTCCTGCCTGTTAGGATTGAGACTAAATGTAACTAATAACCAACAACAATTACCACCATCTATACTTCTATTCTACTTTGTTTTACAAAACAATTTTCATATTTGTATTTAATTCTAAATTTACTTTTCTTAATTTTTTTTTTTTTTTTATAGCTAAAGAGAAAAACCCCTTTATTTTCCAAAGACAGTAAACATCTTAAGGGAACACTGGCCAAACCTTCAGGTTATAATTAGAGAACAAAATAGAACTTTTTTTATTTATTTATTTATTTATTTATTTATTATAGCTTATTATGGGGGTACAACC
>CM052438.1:85339466-85374316 GCA_028533085.1 Varecia variegata
AGTATTGTTATCTATCATTTGGTTCAGATCAAGTAGGGTTTGCTTTATGAATCTGGGCGCACCTATGTTGGGTGCATATATATTAAGAATAGTTATGTCTTCTTGTTGAATTGTACCCTTCACCAGTATATAATAACCTTCTTTGTCTTTCTTTACTTTTGTTGATTTAAAAGGTAAGTTGTCGGAGATTAAAACCGCCACACCAGCTTTCTTTTGGCTTCCATTAGCTTGAAATATCGTTTTCCATCCTTTTATTTTCAGTCTAAATGCATCCTTGCAGGTTAGATGAGTTTCCTGAAGACAGCAGATACTTGGCTTGTGTTTTTTGATCCATTGGATTAAAATTTTTTAATGTTTAAATTTTTCTTTTGTAGAGACAGGGTCTTGCTATGTTGTCCAGGCTGGTCTTGAACTCCTGGCCTCAAACAATCCTCCTGCCTTGGCCTCCCAAAGTGCTGGAATTACTGGTGTGAGCCACTGTGCCCAGCCTTATTTAATCTTATCTTTTTTTGGAGTAGAAATTATATACAACCAAAGTCAATACTTTCTGAGAGCTACACCTGTGGCCCGATGCCTGCTGGACACTGGATATAAGATAAACACTGGATAATAAGATAAAGAATATATTAGGATGAGAAAGGTTGAGAAAAATGCTTTTAGAAATCCTACTCTGAAATGTTATAAACCTTTGTTTTATAAAACAAAAGAATTTGTAATGCTGCTATTCTCATTATATATTCAATTTATACAAAGATTTCTCTAAAAAATAAACACAAATAATCACCAAAACATTTGCTGGGCATAAAGCATTTACAGTACTCTATAAGATCTGGTAGTAGGGGAGGAGGAGTGAGTTCTGATGTCAGTCATTAGTATTTCTTTTTATGGAGACAGAAATATGAAAATATAATAAGCTTTAAATGTGTTCTCAGAGAACACTTCAAGTGTTCTTGAAAATCAGATACAAAGTTAAAGCTTGACTCTAAGTCTCCTTATTTCTCATCCTGTTCCTTGTGATGATACCCTATTTGTTACAAGGACTGTACAGGGGATCAATTATGGTATTTACAATTGACTGAGGAACTATCAAATGCATGAATTTATCTTTGGTTCAAACAAGCTGGCACAACTTTGAGAATGTTTCTATAAACTGCTGGAGTCCTTTGAGATTAAACATTTGGCTGGAGATTTTGTAAGAAGAAGCTGGTGCTTCCTGCTGTTCATTGAACTAGAAAATCCTCAACAACAAACTATTTTTCTTACTGCATTTCAGAACTTGCTCTTTCCCTTCTGTGGTTCTTTCTAGAACCCTGAACTGAAGAAGTAACTGAAAATAAAAAGGAACTGAAAATATTTACAAGATACTTTAAAACTTAAAAAAAAAAAAAAAGCCATTTCTTACTTAGTTTAGCTAATCTCAAGACTGGCTGGAGCTCATTTCAAGTAGGTTATTTCAAGTAGTAGTAGGTTAAAAATAATAACAAATTCACTGAAACCTACAACACACTTCAATTCAAAGACTCAGCAGAATCAAGAAGGCCCAGAGAGTTCCGAGTTCCTATCCCACGTGAGTCAATGCATCCAGTTAATGCATAGCACATGCCGCAGAGGCAGCCCAGACACTGGAGAAAGCACGAGGTGTGGAGCCAGGAGAAGGGCCCTGGCCTCATCTCACTACTGACTCTGTGTGAGGAGGCCAAGCCTCTGAAACTCTCCAGGCTATTTCTTTTCTTCTTTTCTTTTGGTCAAAGAAATTCCAGCCCATATATTTGGAAACTAATTATGGTTTTAAGTCTGGTTATGAAAATAAATAAAACATAAAATTACTTTAAAAAGATGAATATTGCATTATTTTTTCAATTATATACAATCTTAAGATAAAATATAAGAAACACCAAAAAGACTGAGAAGTAGGTATAATATAAAGTAAGAGGGTAAAAGGAAGAGGGTGAAAGCATTCTAAAATCCTTATCTTTTTAAAAGTTTCAATACATTTAGGGGGCACAAATGTTTTTTGTTACATGGGTGAATTATTTAATGAAGTCAGGGCTTTTAGTGCACCTGTCACCAGAATAGCGTACATTGTATCTGATAGGTAAATTTTTATCCTTCACCTGCCTTCCACCCTGCCCCCTTCTTAGTTCTCAATGTCCATTACACCACTTTATGACCATATACACCCCTTGTATAGCTCTCACTTATAAGAGAGAACATGTAGTATTTGTTATTCCATTCCTGAGATACTCCATTTTGGATAATGGTCTCCAGTTCCATCGAAGTTGCTGTCAAAGACATTATTTCATTCCTTTTTATGGCTGAGTAATACTATGTGGTATATACATACCACATTTTCTTTATCCACACATCAGCTGATGGGCACTTAGGTTGATTCCATATCTTTACAATTATGAATTGTGCTGTGATAAACATTTGGGTGCAGGTGTCGTTTTTATAAAATTACTTCTTTTCCTTTGGGTAGATACCCAGTAGTGGGACTGCTGGATCAAATGGTAGTTCTACTTTTAGTTCTTTGAGGAATCTCCATGCTGTTCTCCGTAGAGGATGCGCAAGTTTACATTCCCACCAACAGTGTATAAGTGTTCCTTTTTCACCGCATCCACACCAACATATATTGTTTTTTGACCTTTAAAAAATGGCCGTTCTGATAGGTAAAGCGGCATCTCATTGTGGTTTTAATTTGCATTTCCTTGATGATTAGTGATGTTGACCATATTTTCATATGTTTGTTGGCTATTTGTCCATCATCTTTTGAAAGAAAATCTGTTCATGTCTTTTGCCCACTTTTTGATGGGTTTATTCGTATTTTTCTTGCTGATTTATTTGAGTTCTTTGTAGATTCTGGATATTAGTCCTTGTCAGATGTATAGTTTGTGAATATTTTCTCCCATTCTATAGATGGTCTATTTACTCTGTTGATTATTTCATTTGCTGTGCAGAAACATTTTCGTTTTATTAAGTCCCATTTATTTATTTTTGTTGTTGCTGTATTTGTCTTTGAGACCTTAGTGATAAATTCTTTGCTTAGGCCTACGTCTAGAAGAGTTTTTCCTATGTTTTCTTTTAGAATTCCTATTCTCCTCTCACTTTCTAGCGGGTCAAACAATAAACAAATATAAAATATCAGGCAAGAGGTGTGTTATAAGGAAAATAAGCCATGCTGATGTGATCAAGAGCAACTGGGGGCTCCCTTCAGGTTGTGTGGCAACGGCCACTCTGAGGCAGGAGAAGACGAGTGCAGCTCCAGCAGAGTGAGCCAGGGCAGAGTGGTTAGAAAAAAGGTCACAGAGGCAGGCAGAGAGAGATTAAGCAGGGGGAGATATGATCTGACTGACGTTGATAAGATCACTCAGGCTGCACCTTGATGCCTGGATACAGAGAGAAAAGAAAAGAAGCTGAAAGGTTATTATAAGAGACTTTTGCAGCTGAAAGGAGAGAAAAAAATGGCAACTTGGACTACAGTGATGGTAATAAGATGGAGAAAAAATAGACAAAATCGAGATATGTTTCAGCAATATAGTCAGTAGAGGATTTCCTGAGGGATTAGATTTTGGAGGCAAGGGAAATAAAACAATGTAGGAAAACTTGTAGGGTTCTGGTTTATATAACTAGTTGGATAGTGACACCACCTACTCAGATGAGTAAAACTGAAAGAGAAGCAGGTTGGGTGGGGGAAATCAAGAGTTCTGATTAAATTTTGTTTAATTTTTTCACTTGCTATCCACAATTGTGAGATAAGCAGGGTAAGTATTGTTGAGCCCTATTTTACAGTAGGGAAAACTTAAAGAAAAAGTGATTGGATGACTTTCTAGGAATTAAACATCTTTCAAGTCTTTTGACTTCAACTCTAAAGTTTATTACCTCAATTTGAAATAGTCAAAGTCAACTCTAGAGAAGAAACCTAAGATTCAAAAAAAATCATTAGTTTTATGTAACAGCATTTGCTAAAATACATTTCTATCTTTCTTTTTTTCAGTATACAAAGTTAATTATTATCTATGTTCAGTTATAGCCATTTTATTTTGGGTCCAAGCTACCTGTTACTTGGAATCAATTTGGTGACTTGGATTAATGTTTTATAACAATATTTTAGACACTAGACAACATGGTTGGTTAATATTTATTAATATAGCTGATACTGGAAGTCAGACCTCTGAAAAGGCCCCTAAAGTATGATCAAGGAAAAAAGTTTAAAACTGTGAATGATATCACAGATCTACCACTAGACTAACAACTCCCCACTGCCAGAGTATCATGAAAGGGGGCAGCTGTCCCTGTTCAAAATTTAAATGCTGTGCAAAAAAGGATTCACTGATTATAACTTGGGACACTAGGACTAATTTCAACAAACACTTGTTAGAAGCACTGGCTTCCCCCAGACAATGACATCCCATAAGTGCTTTCACTGCTCACCACAAGGTTATTGGTTATAAATAGTTCATCATCACCAAAGGGAGAAATCTTCATGGCCCTAGGTCCTAATAATGGCAGACTTCCACATTTTCTCAGTCCACAAGGGGCAGTCTTTGATCATTATAAAACCAACCATTCTCTTTTTTGAAAATGGCATTTTCTTTTGGCTTTCAGGTTGAAGCATCATCTAGTATTATTCTATCTATACTAAAAAAGATCCAAAGCCTTGAGTTTTCCTTCAGCTCTGATACAGAGCTGTCAAATGTGAATACTCTGAAAAATTTGATATGGCTGAGAAAAAATGCACTGATATTAAGCTTCAAAGCCCAACTTTATGTTGGAATAGATGAGGAATAGAAAAAAGGTGAATTTATAAAAACATTTTTCATTGAAACATATACTCCTTTTCCTTTAAACAAATGAATGAATAAAATGCTTAAGGAAATAGCAGTGTCTTTATCACATAAAATATTCAGCATTTGTTTTATTTTCCTAAATGAATAGAGACAATTTTAGGAATGGCCCCAGTAGAACTAAGGTTCATTTGCTGAGCTCCCCCTGCTGATTTACAACAGGAAATATTAATTGTTTCACAAGAGAACATTATCATTAAAACTCACTCTCAGTTCCTCAGAAACTTAAAATTCCTGGATTACTTTTAAAAATTTCAGCCAAGTAGTTAAATACATGTCCTAAAAATAGCTGACTGGAACAGACTATGGTGGTACTTACAATGCCTGAATTAGCATATTAGAATTCAACACTGAGGTTATAACTTCTAGGTCAGATTACCCAACCTTTCTGCTCAGAACCTGAGAGTAAAGGAGAAATCAATTTAGTTCCTTCCATAAATCTTTTGGAAGACAGATGTAAAGAGAGAAAGAGGCATTTTCACTGGGATAAGACAATTAAAATCACAACTCTAAAGGGAACTAAAGCACAATCTGGTTTATAGTCAGGTTAATGGTGGAATGAATTCTTGGAAGACAAGAACTATATCTTAGTCATGCTAGCATACTCAAATATCTAGCAGCATCCCTTCCACATAGTGGGTGCTGTTGCAGTACTTGATAAAATACTTTGAATATGAGTACAATTGCATGCTTTTATGAATCTGTGCTATTATTTATTTTAGCACTAAAGTGAAGGAGAAACCTGATGCTCTCTTCCTTCCATCCTGACACATCGAAGTATTAAAAAAAAAAAATTACCTTGGTCCTAACCTGTCCTGAAATATAATTTGACTAGGATAGTATGCAATATAAGAAAAGGGAAATACTGATTAAAAGGACTATATCAAAGACATAAAGATTACTGACTTATGACATTGAGCAAATGAATATGGATGAATAAAATTTGTATCGCATAGCAATAAACTTCCAGTGCATTTGTGAAGTACTGAGAGAAGAGATAATGACTTGAGTTTATCAGACAGCAGATGGTAGTCATATATACAGAATTCTTTCTACATGCCTGAGTAGGAATCCAAGAGATGGAAAAGATCTAGAAGTCTATGTATTTACCAACTGACTCTACCTAAACAAGGTCAAGCAACTTGTGTCTGAAAAATTCCAGCCTACTGAAAGACCAAACACGAGGAAACTATTTCAGCTCCGCAAGTAAACATTTTCCCTCTTATTGAGGAACAAATCATTTTATACATTCATGTATACAATATTTTGTGACAATCCATGAGCATCACTGATAACTGAAATATGGAATCTCCAAATAACATTCTACTCACCATCTGTCCCTGCTCTGCTCTTAAGCATATCTCTCTCCACTCTTCAAGATCCTTTTTGTCCACAAGCCTTCCAAGTTCCTCCAGGGAACACAGTTATCTTTCTTATTGGAAACCTACTGCTATTAGGGCTTCAACATGGAGTTGGGAATTTAACCATCCTCTAATTACCATATGTTTGTTAATTGATCTTGTTTCTCCACCCAGATTATAAGAAGAGACCAATGTTTACTCTCATTTTGTATCATTGCAGTGGTTAAGGCCAGACCTATGGACAACACATCATTTTCTCTTAGATATAGCATCATCACTTAATAATTCACCCACCTAGCTGTTCCTAGGTTAAAAGTGGCTCTTTGACATCTCATGTGGATCACCTCTCCCAGAACGATACACAGGCCTACAGAGCTCAAAAGAGTGAATTCGTATATTATCTAGTCATTTTCTAAATCCTATAAATTATAAACCCCTGTATACTGTTAACTATGATTAGGTTCATACAAACCTAAGTCATTTTTCCCAGTGTATAAGTGTTATATAAATGACTCAAAGATAGCCTCTGTACATTGGGCCCCATATTGTTTATTTCTTCTTGCAGGCTGAGACTCATTAAGACAAAAGTCCATAGACACCAAACTCAAATTTTTGAAAATCTGATAACTTTAAAAATAGCCCAAACAATTTTTACCACAATAAAAACTTAGCCCCAACAAGCAAATCTTTAACCATTGAGAGACTGCCTGTTCTGCAAACCCTACAAAACCTCATTCAGCAGCTTTTACTCATTTGTAGGGTAGGGCCTTTACTTATAAGGCCCCAAGCTGCAAGGGCACTTTGGAGTTCTCTGACACATGTCCCTGCTGTGAGCTTGAGGACATCACCTAGACTCCACAGGGAGCCTCCTTGTCCTCCTACCCTTCTGAGTATAGACCTACACTGTAGCCTCTGGACAGACTCTTGCTGGAAGGGACTTCGTCCACATGCAAACTTGTTAAGACATCACCCAATAATACATGTGTGTTACTGCCTCTGCCTCATGGTCATATCTTTTTCCTTCTGCCCCCAAATGTTCTTAGGGATACCTATCCACTCTTCAAGATCCATTTTGTCCACCAGGACAAAACCCCTACAGTAATGCACAATATTCATTTCATGGGATGTTAATAGATTTTACCCGAAAAATATGGTCCCATGCTGAACTTAGTTTTAGAAATGCCATTAAACAGATTTCTTTACCACAGGGTATCTCAGAGCCTTTACTGTATTGATTTGCCTTGTGACTCTCCAAGAGAGCAATGAAAAACTCAGTGTTTCAAAAACTCATTTCACCATGGAAACATTTATCAGGAAGCATCTTGTGAAAGCAGGGGCATGGCCGGCTTCTCACATTAAGGAAAGTGGCCTTTGGGATGAGGTGAGTGGGTATTAGTGGGGAAAGATACTTTTCTGTATGTCTCACATAAATACTGGTTTCTAAATCCCATTCTCCACTAAATTAAACTAGGGCATCTTGAGAAATAGCTGATTCCAGGATTGGAGAAAAGAAAGTACTAGATGAGCCTGAAAAATCTTTTGATGTCAGAAAGTAGTCTTCCCAGAATGCATGGTGACATGTCAAAAGGATATAGGGGTTTAAAGGGCCAAAGTAAGGATGATCTCAGCTTCAAAATAAATTATGATAAAAAAAGATTAACCCATCAAATAACATAAGAATCTGCAAGTCCATGCTGGTATAAATATATAAATGAAATTTTTAAGTGGGAAGAAGGGAAAGTTCTACCTTATAGTAAGGATGCCAGTTAATAAATGGAGAAGTGACAATAGAATTTTAAAAAATCACCATGTGGTATCTTTATACCATGGAATATTACTCAGCTATAAGAAATAACAATGATACGACATCTCTTTGGTTCTCCTGGGGAGAGTTGGAACCCATTCTATTAAGTGAAGTATCCCAAGAATGGAAAAATAAGCACCACATGTACTCACCAGAAAATTGGTTTCCCTGATCAACACCTGGGTGCACATTTGGGAATGATACCAATTGGGTGACGGACAGAGGTGGGGGGAGGGTACGGGTGTATATCTACATGATGAGAGCGAAGCGAACTGTCAGTGGAATGGACATACTTGAAGATCTGACTCGGGGTGTTGGGGGTGGGGGAGGGGACAGGTATTTACCTACATGATGAGTGCGATGTGCACTGCTGGGGGAATGGACACCCTTGAGGCTCAGTCTCAGGGGGTTGGGAGGGGCATGGGCAATATACTTAACCAGAGCGGTTGTACCCCCATAATAAGCTATAATAAAAAAAAAATCACCATTTGGCAACCATCATAGTAATAACTGATTCAAGCAACAATCATCAGTGCTAAAATTAGTAGGTGAAAATTTTATGATGAATAAGATATTCATATAGTCAAAGTATCATTGGGTATCATGTCAGTTAATCTCAAGTGACACACATATTTTAACAGGTAATAGTAAAATAGATGAAGTACATCCTTAACAACTGGGGAATCTGGGTGAAATTGGAGTTCTTTGTTCCATTCATATAATTTTTTAGAAATTTAAAATCACTTCACAATAAAAAATAAATTAAGCTGTAGGAAATCCCCTTCTTTCACATCACTTGGATGGTTTAACTACAGTTCTAGTTGCTCAATTCATTTGCCAAACCAATTAATTAATGTTCTACCCACTTTGCTCTTCACAGAAGCCTTTACCAGCAATCATAGGAATGGATGGTGCTTCCCTTGGTTCCCAGGACTGAGTGCCCCCTCCTTGGATAGCTTCTGCTGGGGATGTTTTCATCCACTGGAGAATCACTACACAGTGATGTTGCTATATCTCTGGAACACTATTGTTACTCAAAGTCCCCAGAGAAAGCACAAGCCATGCTCATGGATAAGTTTTTTCTAAAATGTTCTGACTTGTCTTTCTCAGTAATTTGCAATTCACAAGTATAGGGGTGGTAATTTTACTGAACTCTCCAGGTTCCATGATTTTTGCATCTTCTTAAAAGGTCATTGTTTGTCTCTCCTTTGAACTCTTTCAATACTTCTGAATATAAAAACTTTAAAGTCAACATATGGTTTCCTCCCATTCTAGCACATTCTTTCCTCATCTAGCACAATGCAGGGTATATATTAGGGGCTAAGTAGACACTTCTGGACTAATGACTGGAACATATTTACCTGTTCCTGTACTATAAGAATATTTTTCACTATATTAGGCAGGTGGTAAGAAAGGCTATAATAAACATTTCAGCAACATTAACATATTCCTTCTTCATTTACTTTCTACATTACTTTCTTCATTACACAACCAAAGATACAATAACAAAAACCACAGATAAGATTAAGAAACATTTAAAATGAAATAATATTTTGCTAGATTCTATCACTGATATTAAAAATCTAAACCTCAAACATTTTAGAATAACATATCATGTACTATAAAGGACTCAGTGACAGACATAGTATGTTAAGCTAGAGAGCAGAAATGTTCTATGATTCAAACTATGTCATCTGAGTTCTATACTGAGATCTCAAGTCTTCTAAGATTTTCATTACCATCTATTTTTGAAAATAAACTTAAGGCCCGATATAATCCTTAAGATCTCAGTCTCTGGGGTTCAACATACAACAAGACCATTTACTAAGTAATCTCAAGCAAATTATTTAACTTTATTGAGACCCAGTTTTCTCTTCTATAAAACAGGACATTAATAGTACCTATATCAGAGAGATACTGTTAGGGAGAAATTCAACAGTATTTGTAAGGTAGCTAGCATACATTCACCACTCAACAAACATTATTATCATTATTTCAATGATTAAGTAAAAACAAAAAACAACAACAAAAAAACAGAATCCCAAAGTTCATACATAACATGATTCAATTTCATTAAAATGGCAAAATACATATAAATATGCATATACATATATATTTATATGTACAATCGTACATCATACATGGCTTAACAACAGGGATACATTGTTAGGCAATTTTGCCATTGTGTAAACATCAGCATGCACTTGAGCAAGGCTAGATGTTCTAGCCTACTACACACCTAGGCTATATGGAAGACTTTATTGCTTGTAGGCTACAAACCTGTACAGCATGTTACTGTGCTGAATACTATAGGCAACTGTAATACAATGGCAAGTATTTGAGTATCTAAACATATTTAAATAAAAAGGTCCAGTAAAAATATAAAAGATAAAAAATGGTATATCTGTACAGAGCACTTACCATGGGTGGAGCTTGCAGGACTGGAAGTTGCTCTGGGTGAGTCAGTGAGTGAGTGGCGAGTGAATGTGAAGGCCTAGTACATTATTGGACACTACTGTAGACTTTATAAACATTGTACACTTAGGCGACACTAAATGTATAAACAATTTTTTCTTCAATAACAAAGTAAACTTAGCTTACTGTAACTTTTTACTTTATAAATTTTTAAATTTTTTAACTTTTTGACTCTTTTATAACATTTAGTTTAAAACACAAGTATATTATATAGCTGTACAAAAATACTTCATTTATATCCTTATTCTATAAGCTTTTTTCTGTTAAACTTGTTTTTTATTTTTTAAACCTTTTTGTTAAAAACTAAGACACAAACACACATATTAGCCTACGCCTACACAAGGTCAATATCATCAATATCACCGTCTTCCACCTCCACATCTTGTCTCCCTGGCAGGTCATCAGAGGCAATAACACACATAGAACTGTCATCTCCTAGGATAACATTGACTTCTTCTGGAATACCTCCTGAAGGACCTAGCTGAAGGTATTCTTCTGGAATACCTCCTGAATAACCATAAAAGTGTACAGTATAGTAAGTATATAAACCAGAAACATAGTTGTTCATTATCAAGTATTATGTACTGTACAAAATTGTATATGCTATACTTTTATACAATTGGCAGTTCAGTAGGTTTGTCTACACCAACATCACCACAAATACATGAGTAATGTGTTCTGCAACAACATGATGGCTACAATGTCAATGTCACTAAGCAATAGGAATTTTTCACCTCCATTTTAATCTTACAGGACCACTGTGGTATACGTGGTTTGTCATTGACCAAAAAACATCATTATGTGGTACAGGGTTTTATTTTATATTTACATTTTACATATATATTATTGTATATACATATATATACAGAGAGAGAGAGCATGCAAGGACATGTGTGGGCACGTGAGAGATTCATAGAAAAAAGATTTGAAGAAAATGAGCCACCAGAGTGGTTATCTAATGATCAGTAAATAATAACTTGTTTTTGTTCTTATACTTCATTGTATTCTTCAGATTTTCTCCTATGAACACAGATTACAATTGTAAATATAACTGTAAATATGCTATTTAAAAAAATATCTTTCATAAGAATGTACCATATTTGTGTAGAGTGTTATGTCCACAAAAATTTTGTTCATATTATTTACAATATAGATGCTCCCCAACTTACCATGATTCAACTTACAATTTTCACCTTTATGATAGGTTTATAGGGGTGTAACCCCACTGTAAGTTGGGGAGCTCCTTATGACTTACAATGGGGTTACAGTTTCTACTGCATCCATATCAACTTCACACCATCATAAAGCTGTAAAAATCTTAAGTCAAACCACCATAAGTAGGGGACCTGGTATTGTGTTGCTAGCATTAAACGCATTTTCAACTTAGGATATTTTCAATTTATTAATTTTATAAGTTCATTCAGATATAATCCCACTGTAAGTCAAGTAGCATCTGTAATTAGAAAAATGTTATTATTCTCATTGCTTTACATAGCCTGCTTGCTTCTTTTCATCAGAGAATAACTATGAAACACAAAATAAAAAACATGATTACCTTCTGCAAGTTCCACTCAGATTGCTCACTGGTTCCATCATGTCCTATCCTTATCTTATATATCTTTCCAATGTTTCTTAATTCAACCTTAATGAAATGCAAAGAAGAAAAATTATCAGAATGTTTTAAATTAAGCACATTAAAAAAATTCTTTCTCTTCTTTATACTAAATGCATTTTTTTTCTTCCTGATAGTTGAAAAACTCTCAGGGACCCTTTCAAAGTCTAGAAATGAAGTTCTCTTAAGAAGCTATCAGTGAGGCCGGGCGCGGTGGCTCACGCCTGTAATCCTAGCACTCTGGGAGGCCGAGGCGGGTGGATTGCTCGAGGTCAGGAGTTCGAGACCAGCCTGAGCAAGAGCGAGACCCCGTCTCTATTAAAAAATAGAAACAAATTGTCTGGCCAACTAAAAACATATATATAGAAAAAAAAAATTGGCCGGGCATGGTGGTGCATGCCTGTAGTCCCAGCTACTCGGGAGGCTGAGGCAGTAGGATCGCTTAGGCCCAGGAGTTTGGGGTTGCTGTGAGCTAGGCTGACGCCACGGCACTCACTCTGGCCCCAGCAACAGAGCGAGACTCTGTCTCAAAAAAAAAAAAAAAAAAAAAAGAAGCTATCAGTGAATCTCATAGAAACAGAATATGAGAAAGAAATATCATGAGACTTAACTAAAAATATGCAGCAGGAGTCAAATGAAAGAATAGGATAAAGAACATACATATGCTCAGTTCTCTGACTACCACACATTTCTCACTAGAAGCCAACACTTTGAGTTCCAATGACAGAAAGAGGAGTTCTTACTTTAAGAAGGAAAAAAAAAGCTATTTTCATCAAAGAAAAGCTACATATAGTGATTTCTACACGTTTAAGGAAGGTACCTATGAGTCTAGAACTCACTTCTACTCTGAAAATCCATTCTTCTTTGACGCCTAGGCTAAGATACAGATGTTCTAGGTTCAAGGAAGAGAAACAAACCACAGAGTATGTGTACTTGGTTAATTTTTGACATGGCCCAAGAATATTTGTTAATCTGGGTATCATTGTAAAGAACCAGCTTTGGAATCAACTTTGACTCAATTGGAAGGCAGGCTGTTGTAAACTGCTTAAAACATGGTGTTTCACATCTCTGGTCCTCAATTTCTTTATCTTTTGAATGGTCATAATACTTATGGCATAAAATTTTCAGCTCAACTACATAAATTTTTATTCAAACAATTATCTAGGCATTGTGCAAGATCACAGGTATACAAAGATGAAAATGATGGCATATTCTCTAACTAGAAGAAATGTATAACTAGCAAGGAATCTGGATTTATATGCAAATATTTTCATTATAATAAAATACATCCAGGATACTGAACTATGAGGATTAAAAAATGTAATACACCACCTTATTATTTAATGGCTTACATAATAGCCAATATCATTATTTCTACTACAGGTACCCATCTACCTCTATGCTAGATATGAATAGGCAGGCACTTGCTTATTATGTTTGACTTACATCACTGCCTACCTATGGACTAGACCCTGAAACAGTTTGGACGATTAGGTGACCCTGAAACCGTCAGAACTCTCCTTCATACCCACTTCCCATGCTTAGAATTCTCTTATTTAAGTGCCTATCACCACTTTCCCCACTGGACTATAGAGTTATGACAGCCCTGGACCTGCTACAACACCAGGTCAAGAGGGATTGCACTGGCATTGGCTGAAAGGAAAGAACAGAGGGATGTTAATCCCCCATAGCCAATTTTGCCCCACTTCCTTATTCCTAGAGCTGGTGTCATGGGCAGAACTCAGAAGCTAGCTCTTTTATCCCACAGTTTGGGCCTGGTTTGTCTCTGAAAAGTAAGCCAACCTTTAGATAGTCTTTCATTGTCTCAAGAATCTATCAGCCCTCCACTTCCCCTTTCTCCACATTCTAAGTGAAAACAATAAAGGGATATCTGGTCAGGTGACAAAGCATATGTAACTTCATGCCCGTCTGCGTGTTACTTCAGGAGAACAGAGATACCATTCAGCTCAGTGTCAGCAAGGGGAAAGGACCCGACATGCACGTTCTCCTCCAATCTGCACAGTAGCCCCATGAAAAGTAAGGTCTTTGTAAGAGTTTACTTTAAAGGATGAAGAAACTCACAGGTTAAGTAATTTGTCTAAGGATACACAGCTGGATACACAGTGAGTTCCAAAAGTAAAACCTGAACCCAATTCTGTTTAATCAGAAATACCACACTGTCCTCAAAAATGGCTATATGCTAACTTCAGAATTGGGAGGAAGAAAAAGAGAATAAAAGACAAATTTAGAAAAGGCAAATGATGCCAGTAAAAAGGAACAAGGGAATCAATGCCCACAGAAGACAGCAAGAGAGTATGAATGAGTTGAGTAATCCTAATCTAAGATTCTTAGACTATCAAGAGGCCTAGTCCCACCACTCCTTAACCCTCAGGCCAGTGCTTCTCAAACTTTAGTGCACACACAAAGTATCTGGCGATCTTGTTACAATGCAGATTCTGAACCAGTAGATCTGGGGTGGAGACTGAGATTTTGCATGTCTAACAAGTTCCCAGGTGATGCCTATGTTGTTGGCCTGGGGTCCCCAAGACTCTAGATTCCTGGGGGCTTCCATTCCTGGCCCTGATCTCCACCACTGAGGTAATATCTTGTAACCATTCACACTTCACAATAAATGAGAGAGGCTGGTAGAAAACATATCCTGATGCCATTGTCTAGGAGAAGGAGAGTCCTTGGTGACTGTAAAGATATGTCATCCATAGAGCGCTTTCTATCTACCAGGTACAGGGTACAGCACACACATTCGTAGACTTTCTTTAAACTTCACAGCAAGCCTTTTAAGTGAGTATCAGTACACACTTTGTACTAAGGAGGAAACTGAGGATTAGTGAGGATAAGCAATCTATTTAAGGTCACATAACTAGTGACAGGTTAATTTGAACCTGGTATCCACGACTCCAAGGCCTCTGTTCTTAACCAACTTATGACATTTCCTATATGCCAATAGGATTCCTTTTTAGGTTATACACATTTTCTCTTTTTGCCTAAGACCACCTTTGAATTTAGAAAGAATGGATATTACTTCTTCCATTCTATACATAAACATAATGCTGGCCTGAGGAATTTAAGCTATTAAATACGTACTTGAAGTCATATACCTAACATATGGGAAGCAAGGACTTTAATCCAGCTCACCCGATTTTCAGTCTAGTGCTATAACTGGGATTCTCAACCTTGGTTGCACTTTAGAATCACTTGGGGAGCATCTAAAAACCTCAATGGCCAGGCTGCATCCCAGACAAATTAAACTAGAATTTCTGGATATAGAATGAGGGATCAGTAGTTTTTAAAGCTCCCCAGGTAATTCCAATGTGCAATCAAAACTGAGAATCTATACCATCCATTCCAAGATTTAACTTTGGGTAAATTTTTCCAGAAAAACACTGATAGGATTCATCAGCACATAAATACATATGCCACAAGGTATATTCTGGGAAATAATAGACTTTTGTGGATTGACATAAGGATCTAACCATACATATGCATTCGGAGTTCTAAATAATCTTCAATCATTTTTTGAAATACACATGTGTATAAGGTATGACTGCCTATGGATTGAACCAAAGTGCTCTTCCATGACTGCAGATAACTGATTTTCTTTACTAAAACTTAATTTTTATGATTGCAAAAGTAGAATGACAGGCTAGGTCTGAAGATCAAGAAACCACTCGGGTATTAGTGATTGCCAGGTACTGTAGCCCCAAACAGCCTTGGCTTCCTGGTGACACGAATTGGCCTCATTCTCTATTTTCTAGTCAGCCTTAGGATGCAAAAGGAACACTCTATGGCTGCTGTTTAACAGTACACCAAAGAACCATATAGCTGTCACCATGTTGTGGGGGAGGGAGTAGAAGGCCGGATTAGTGAAGTGGAATGTAATTGTCCTAATTGAAATTTGGCCAAAGCTCTGAGGAACTAGGAGAGGCAACCAGCCATACTCATGCCTAGCAGCCCAGTATTCTCTGACTGTAAGAAATAAAGGAGAGCTAAATTAGAATGAGCATAGGCAGAGCTTCAAAACACTGGCTTGTGAAGATGCCAAGAAAATGATTTCACACCCATACAGCTCAGCTGAGCAACATCTAAAAGTATATGCAAGTAAATGAAAGAAGGGTTTTCCTTACCAAAAGAATATAAAGATATGGTTTATAATCTGGTTATAATTTGAGTTGAGGCTGATGGTTTATAGGGTCAGTTGCAAACCAATGGCCTAAACAAACTGTCTTTAAAGAAAGCACTTATCTTCTACAACTTTCCTTGCTTGTGTGAGATATGTGAATAAAAATATTTCTTTTGATTATTACAACAGGCATTAAGATAACTAACTTATGGGGATTCTAATAGATCAGAAATTCATTTCATATGGGACAGACAGACAGACAGACACACACACACCCCACACTTTTATATTAAAGAAATGGCTTTGAAATGTTCAAAGAAAAATATTGCTGCCGATTTAGTTTACCTGAAACTCATCCTCCTGTTTTGGAAGGAAGAGCTGCTCAGGGCTGTCCTTGCTAAGACTTATTGGTCCACTGACTCCTTCATCTCCATACACCCAGAGCGTGACATTGGCTTGAGTCCCTGTATTTCCCGTCAGCACTAACACCTTCCATTCATCTTCTGACAGAAGAGTCTCACTACTTGGGGAATGTCTGATTTCTTCTATGGGGGAAAAAAGGCATTAGTGGCAGGTCAGACACAACATCAGGCTGACAGAATCCTTTGTCATACTAGAGCCAAAGAACATCAAAACTGGGTGGGGGTGGGGTGACGTGAGGTAGGGGTCACTGAAGTGCGCGGAAGCCAGGGAGCTGATTTGTGCTTGTCTACTCACAGAAAGGTTCTGGGCAACTGCAACTCAACTACTGAAGTAAACTGAATTAGAGCAATAAACATCTGAAGTGCCTGCCAATCTCTCACTTATCCTCAGTGCTTCAACACAGAAGGGAACACTGGAGTTTGTGGCTCTGTGTCCACAGATTTTTAACAAAGCCGCCTGCCTGGCTTACATATCTTATTTCTACTATAACATAAAGTAACCAAAAAAAAGTGGAATTGAAACATGTTTTCAAATGAGATACAAAATGGCAAATTGAGGGCAAAGAAAAACTTTCTGGAAAAAAAAAATACCCTATTGGAGAGAGCAATAGAAAGGATTGGGAACTAAAGACAGAATTTTCACACATACAAATGGCAAATGGTCCTGAGGTGCTCAGAGCAGTTTTCCAGGAGAACAAGAGATGCACAGCACTGGTATTTCAGAAGGCAGCCTCTAGCAGCCAGTAGTGCCCAAATAGCCACTCCTTGTTTGTAAAGAATGCTGTGAAGTCCCAAACTAGAATGGTCACCTTCTTCACGCTCTCTTTAGCCTATTGCCTCACCTAAGCAGATCACCAGTCCCATGCAGTGCTGAGAGCATCTCCCAAACTACTCTGCATGAGTTCTCTGAAACTGCTACAACTGCACCTTAATTCTTAACTGATATTTCCAAGTACAAATCTTACACACTTAAGATAATGAGGTAAATTTCCTCATGTCAAATGGTTAAAAGGTAGCCAGAACTCTTTTCCTTCCTTTAATTCCATGGTTTGAAACTATAAACAACCATAGGCAGCACCTATACAAACCCAGCAAATAAGTAATTGTTCCTGCTGAGTTATAATGAACTAATTTTAAAATAAAAGCTATGCAAAAACTTATAAATGAAAAAAATGCTATGAAAGAACTGACATTCATTTATAAAAGTTACTTTCCCTTTACTGTCCTGGGTAATTTCTGTCAATATAACAGCAGGCATTTTCCCTTCAGTTATAATAATAACTACCACTTATTAAACTCCTACTATATTCTGGGCTCTGTGTTGCATGGTTCATATGAATTTCTCATTCAATCCTCATTATAAACCCATGAGGTGAGGCAAATTACGATGTCCATGATAAGCCCAAGTCACATAATAAGTAAACTATAGAATGTTTAACTCCAAAACATCTACACTTAAACAGCTTGAGGGGTATTCGGTGCTCACCTAAACACAATTCAAAAGACACAGCAGCAGCAGCGTTGCCAGCAGTTGAGGTTTTCTTTTGTGCTAAGCACTGTCTTATCACTTAACATTCATCATCATGTCACTCTCACTCAAACCTCACACTACTCCTACAAGGTACTGTCCCCTATTAATCAGGTGCACAAACTGGTACTCAGAGGTTAAGTGACTTGCCCAGAGTTACACAGGCAGTCACAGGAACTAAACTTCAAACCTAAGCAGAGCAAATGTGAAGCTCATGCCATTCTGGGTGTAATATCTAAGGTAGCTGACCTGGAAAAGAACACAAAAATTGGTCTAACAAAATTTTATGATACAGTCTAATTTTCAAATCTCAAATACATACATGTGGACACCTGACTGCCTTGCCTGCTATTTCTACTCAAACACACCTGGAATTTTCTCAGGCCCTACACAACAGTGTAACCAGATCTCTGCTGACAAACTCCACAGAACATTCATGAGTTCCAGAGCATACATACATAGAATACTTTTTAGGATGCTAATAATATACTTCCTTAATATCTTACGAATATCTTAGTCATCTAAAAGGATCACCTTTACTCAGTTCAAAAAAACTTTATTTAGTCCCTATTATTTGCTGGGTACTGTGTTAGGTTCATTGCTCTTTTATAATAATGGAAATAATTAAAAGTTTGAAAGATAGGTAATGCTAGTCTCACTCTAGAGATACAGGCTGTCTAGTGGAGAAGACAGACATATAAATATTTGGATTTCAAATATGCAAATATCTCCATAGAAAACAAAAGAAGTACTGCAAAGTTCAGGTGTAGGAGAGAACAGACAGTGATTAACTGCGAAGGAGTGGGCAGAGAAGGCTTCATAGAGGGAACCTGAGTGCTGGATATAGGAACTCAGAATTTTGCAGAAAGACAGGAAGGGCATTCCAGACAGAGGGAACAGCATGCCTAGCATATACACAGCTGGAAGCAGTGGACATGCTGGAAGAGTTGCAGGTGCCAATGTACAGTTGAACAGAACATTAGATATTAGGTGTGAAGAGGAAAGAGGGGAACGTGAGATCATGAACGGCACTGGGAAGCTAGAAGGGAGCTGGCACATCCTTGCACAGGCAACAGAGAGCCAGTCACAATTTTAAAGTGCAGTGGTGATATGAGCTGAGCGCTAGAAAGATCAGTCTAAAACAGGCTGAGCTATAGCAGGGAGAGACTTGAGGCAGGAAGGCCAGTGAACAAACAAGAAACATTGAAAAGTGAACAAGCACACAAACAAACTCTGGAATGAAGTCATGAGATCATGGTTAATTGGTTTTAGTTTTTTAGGTATCCACACATGAGTGCACACACATCTGTGTGTGTGTGTATTTAGCTTGTTTGTTTGATTTAATCTGCAAAAAATTCAATGGTTTCTAAGGCCCCTTCTTCCTGCACTAACATTTTCTTATGTCATTTGCACAAACATAACGTGTCGTCAGGGTGCACTCATGTTATAAAAATTGATGCCTTAATATGATATAATATATAATATAGAATGAGGTATTAAAGTGTGTGCTGTTATCAATTAAATATGAACACCATCTAATGCTATGATCTTTTGGACATGAACCAAAGTCCATTAGTCTCACACTATAAATTTCTTCATCTGAGAACCATAAAAGCAGTTGCTTTTAGTTGACTAGAAGTTTAAATACTTTAAGCTAGGAGAATATTTGTTGGGGATGCTGGATTAGTCAAAGGATTCCTTCAGGGTCTCCCTAAATAAAATCTATAGTACTTAAAATGTATTCAGATGACTCAAAATTGTTCTCCATGGGGTGACTGAACACTTTAAACACCAGATTGACTCACACACACACAAAAATGCTAAGCTACCTTTGTGCTGCTGGTCCTCTGAAGCTCTAGAGGAAGAAAAGTTACCTATAAAAATAAACAACAAATTAGCTGATTGTAATAGTTCATGGTTGATCATGGTCAGCTTAAGGCATGAATCACCAACAGAGTGTGGCCATAAAAAGGCAATTTGTATAAGCCTTTGTATGCTATTTCAAGGCAGCAATTGAGAAAGCTGATTTATACTAAAAGGTAATGAAGCAATTGAAAAAAAAATGCCTCTTAACATTTGATAGTACAGTATCAGAAAAACAGTGATTGTCTGACCATAATTTCAAAAAATATAAAATAATTTGGAAAAATAAGAAGTATTCTCCCTATCGTTATCTTGCAATGGAAAAATGTCTATTTCTACACAATTAACATAAATAGTCTTATTGTATTCATAAACTTATCAGTTTCTCAATTTAAGATATAGTAGGCATTTATACAAAGCACAGGTTGCACAAAGCTGGTAGGGATAACTAAAACAGAAAACAGGATCAAATAATCACAGATAAAAATTAAATAGCATCAAAGTAAAAGTCTACATCTTGGTTGAAAACATCAGTTATATATTTTATGCTAAAATGATATTATGAATAAATATCCTAATAATCTTAATATAAACCAAGAATGTAATAAAAATGCCTAAAACTGTATTCCAAGCCTAGATTGTATTAACTGGTGTATAAGGTCCACATAAAAGGAATACTATTATTCTGAACTCTTAAGATTAAATAAGAAGACAGTTCTCTACTTGGAGATTCACATTTTAAGAGAAATATTCATAAGGTAAAGATTTTAAAATCCATATATAGGAAGAAATTATTAAAACAATATATTTCAGGGCCAGGAGCAGTGGCTCATGCATGTAATTCTAGCACTTTGGGAAGCCAAGGCAGGAGGATCACTTGAGGCCAGGAGTTCGAGACCAGCCTGAGCAACACAGTGAGACCCCATCTCTACAAAAAATGGAAAAAGTAGCCTGGCATTGTGGCGCATGCCTCTAGTCCCAGCTACTTAGGAGGTTGAGGCCAGAGGACCGCTTGAGCCCAGGAGTTTGAGGCTGAAGTAAACTATGATAGCACCATTGCAGTCTAGCCTGGGTGACAGAGTGAGACCCTATCCCAAAAGACAAAAACAAATAAAAACAATATATGTGACACAGAAGAGACTATACTAAAAAGAAATACTAAGAATCCACTTTTGTGTGTGTCTATGTGTTTGTGCATATATATTTAATATATGAAGAATATACTACAAAGAAATGAGAATATACTAAGAAAAAAACAACAAAGGTTATTTTATAGTGGAAAATATTGACTTCTTGTGGGCCAAAAGAATTTGAGTAGGTTTTCTGCTCAACATAGACAGGTACTTTCAAGTGATTAGGATTATGTGAAATGGAATGGTTTATTTCTGCATTGTTCATGTGAACTCCTACATTGCTTTTGTCATATGAAGGGTTCCTTCAAATCCTCATTCTATGATACATGAAAACATACACTACCTTCACACCATAATTTACTACAATAGCGTAGGCATAAAACAAATAAACCTACACTTCTCTCTAGATAGTGAGTGCTATTTTTTTATACTAAAAGGAAGGACACAAAAATCACAGCAGGAAGAATAATTAATACAATCCATTACCTGGTCATTCCATTTATAGGAATCACTCTAATGAAATAATATAAAATATCAATGAGTATCCATTGCATGTTATAGTTAGAGACCAGGTAAATAAGTATGGTGTATCTATACAGTGGATTATTATAGTTATTATTTCATAAAAGCTATGTAATATTATTAAAAGCACTTGTTTATTATCTTCTATTAACTTAAAAGTAGATTACAAAATTATATACTCAATATAATCTATATGTGTATGTACATACATATATACACAAATATAAATAAATTTTAAAGTGTTCCTTGGGAAGGTAGTAAGATGATAGAATTTTAATATTTTCCTTTATGTTTGTGTGTTCTACATTTTTTCAAAATAAATTTAATTTACTGACTACTGCAACTTAATAGATTTCATATTTTTTTGGCCCAGTTTCTGTGTTTTTTACAGAGTTGGCACCTAAATAGTTTTAAAGAAAGAATATGCTATAGCTGAGACTTTGGCACAGATTAGGGCTTGCTCAGCAACACTGTTGAGCTCCGCACCCCAGACAGATGAAGGATGAGTGTGACTGCTGCACGGCACTGTTCAAGAGCCCATGCACAGAGACCAGTGACTGGAGGTGGGACTTGAATCATATTTGTCTTCCTGGGTTTTGATTTACTCATTCATAAAAATAAGAGGTTACAGTAAAGATTTTTAAGGACAGTTTCAGTTCAGAGCATCAAGTCATAAGTCTCTTCTCTTTTTATATTTGGTTTGAACATGTTTAGATGCATTGTTTCCAAACCCAAAATTATGCAAAAGTAATTTATTTTCAAATAGTTTTTTCAACATGAGCTTTCAAAGTATTTATGAATGAAGTAATATAGTATCTTAGA
Organism: Varecia variegata; assembly: GCA_028533085.1. NCBI lineage: Eukaryota > Metazoa > Chordata > Mammalia > Primates > Lemuridae > Varecia > Varecia variegata. The sequence continues at coordinate 85,361,991 of CM052438.1, forward strand.
TTTGCTTCAAAATAATCAAATAGAGGGCAGTATAGGGCATAGTGTGAAGGACCATAACTCAAACAAGACTAGGCACATGCTGGTAATTGTTGAAGCTGGGTCATGGGTACATGGGGATTCATTGTTCCATTCTCTCTGCTTTAGTATATGTTTGAAATTTTCTATAATATAATAAAAAGTTTCTCTTTGAAAAAAATAAGTTTCCTTCCTCAAACATCCCCAGCATAACAAAACTAATATCATAACTCAATTTTGCCCTAAAGGAAAACCCTGCAAATTTAATGGCACCTTATCTTTATTTACTGCTACAAAAGAACTATTTATTGTACATGTGCCATTTTAAGTTCTAAATCCTCTTGCCCCTTTGATGTAGATAAGAAATGTTCCATCTTCCTTTTTGGTAAATAAGCATTTTAAATGAAGTGAGGACAGGTTTATTCTGTCTATAACTCTTAATCCCCAAAACTATATACATCTTGCCCTATCCCCAAAGTGGACTGACAAACATAATTTCATTCCTCAGGAACTATAGTTGTTTTTAGATGTCTTTAAAAGTAGAAAATAAATTTTCTAATACATTTTTCAACTAACATATATTTTAATATAAATGGCTAATATAACCCAAATCAATCTAACATGACAGTTAAATTGTAAAACCAAGAGGAAGGTATTTCTTGCAAGAAGCAATTTTTAACTACTGCAGCCATTTGACAGAAGTATAAGCAAGAAAACTAAAGGAGCCACGATCTAATTGTTCAGAAATGGATGAGCACCTTCTAGGTAATAGTAATACATAAAGACATTTTTTTCTCACCTAAAGTCATGGATGCTTATATACATAACCTAAACTTTTGTACTCCCACAATATGCTGAAATAAGAATAAAAAAAAAAAAGAAAAAAAACCCATTCCTACTGTAATCAGAGAAGGTAAAATTTAAACAAATCATGGGCATTTTTTAGGTGGCATTTGTATTAGGGGAGCTTCATCATCTGGACTTCCAGGATTTCATGTCCAAGTCCAAAGTCTGTGGTATGTCGATGTTTTTAAAAGCTCATGAATAAATTAAGCTCAGTCTCCCTTTTCCCCCTCCATATCTACTGAATTGCCATTAACTACAATGAAGAACTAAGAAGTCTTTTTACATGAATTAATGACTTAAATTTTATTTTCTGTCTAATATTCCCTGGATGTTTCCTTCATCTCAATTATCAGTTTTTAGCCTTCTATTTTTGTGTGTCTGTTTAATGTTTATCTGATCTGCTCCGCTATAAACTGCAAGAGGGAGAGCCCAAGTCTGTTTTACCCATCAATGTATTTCCTTACATATGACATTTAGTAGACACACAATGCATATGTGGTGACCAATTAAATGAAACAATGAATTGAAAAGGTCTACATTTATCATGAGGGCTAATTTTCTCATTTTTGCAAATTAACTTAATGTACTTTAATCAAAAATTTACATCTTCCAATCCTTAAAACTTTAACAATGGTAACATTTGTTAAATGTTTTTGCCAGAACAGAAAAATTTTTATAAGGCATATATAAGGTTTTCTCTTAAGCAGTTTGCCACTTATTTAAAAAGTGTCTATTCTTGGAGATTTTAGCTACCAAGCTATTTTCAAGCAAGTCAAATTTTACTTGAGGTGGCCATCCCTGACTTAGGTGCCATTACTTCCTTGCACAAGATTGAATTCTTCTATGAGAAATTTTAACTAAGCACTCATGCAATGTGATTCTTTACACTGCTCCATAAATTCATGACACGACATGGAGATAAAGAACTGGGACTAGTCTAATGCAGTAAAAATCAAAGGGTTAATTTCTCTTCCCTATGGTTGATGTGATAATACCACAGGATTGTCAACAAGAGACATTTATTATCTCACTATCTGAAAGAAAAGCTAGCATACCCAGTAACTAATTTAAAAAAAACACTTTAACATTATAATTTATTGTTCTCCCAAGATGGGTTTTTTAAAAAAAAATATTCAGAGATAATTGGTCACTGTTTCATTTTGCCCAAAGATGACTAGATTCTGATGCACAGAACTTGTCAGATATCACATATTACTCTTAACAGTCAGAAGAAAGGTAATACATTTAAGAACAAGAAAAATGATCAAACAAACCAAGATAGAAACCAGAAATTCAAGCCTCTGGAACCTAGAACACTTTTTTCATACTTCAATTTCTATATCAGAGGAATTGAGATTATTTTTGTTGTCATTTATACTTTGGTGAAAATTTACTCTTTTTCATAAAATATACTCATCAAATATTTTATAGGTGGTAGTCCAATCAATGTATAATAGTATTTTCTTTTGAAGTCATTTTTCTGGAGTGAACATTAAATTTAAGACAAAGAAATAAACATGTTTTTAAATATATGTATCCTTTGAATATAAAAACTAAAGCATAAAAAAGCAAGATAACAGCTTATAAGCAGTTCATGTGGAATAATGTAATATATATTATAAAAATAATTTGATGTTCTTCCTGAGCTGGCCACATGAGAGAACCAATGCAGGCAAATAAACCAAAATCAGTAGGGAAAATTAAAAAAAAAAACAATTGTTACTTACTTGGAGTTGAAGAAAGTAAGGCACTCCTAGCCTCAGATTCTGGTGGTAATTTTTTCTGTTTTTTTGACTCATGGATCTTTTCTTCCCCTCGACTGGGTATTGCAGACATTCCCATTGGGTTTTCTCTGCCAACTGAAATTAAGATTTTAAAAGATGCCATCTTTTCAAAATCACTTGTTTCTTCTCAGAATACTCACCATATGTTCAGCTATGCAAGTTTAAGTTTTGTTATTGTTTCCATTTCAATGCCTAGTCAAATCTTTTTACTCTGCATTACACAGTTAACAGAAAATGACTTTTTATTCTTACCAGCAGGCTGTACACGGATGGTATCTCTATAAAACAAACCTATTCACTGCTTTGTAAATACAAACAATATTTTCACATCACAATATGAATCAATTGACTTATTCAGGATATTTTTCTTAGAGATTCTTTTCTTACAGATTCTACATGGGAACTTCTTTAATAATCTGGTACTTTGCCTTTCTCAAAGGGGGAAACTGGCTAAAATGTCATTCAAGCAGAATCTCATGTGGCCTTTCTGAAATATGAGAATCAAAGAAATATACACATACCTAGAAGTAAAGAAAAACATCAACCACTTTTCTGTCTTTTATTTAGAAGCAAGTTGTTTGGAGTCTTGTTCAGAAATAGAAATTTCCAACTTAGTTGAATAATGACATCAATTTTATAGTATATGCTCAGGAGTGCTATTTATATTTAGTATTTCAAAGTTCAAGTTGTTTATGTTCATTCTTTAGGATCAGGCATAGGATGGTTATTTACTTTTTAAGGTGGTAATTCAGACTATAAATGTTAGGTTTTAGATATCTTGTCAGCAAACAAAAAATTATGTAGATGTCTGATTCTATAATGTATAATAAAAAGTAATAGTAACTACTTATTAACATATTTTTATACAACACAATAGTACGAGATTCAGAACATGCAAGTCATTTCTGGAAATGTCATCCAGGACGTCCCTATCCTTCTGCACAAAAGAAGGCTGCTGAATTTGCCTTTAGGCCAGCTGGGTCCAAAATCCACCATCTAGGGGATGGACACACTTGAAGCTCTGACTCCGGTGGGGCAAAGGCAATATATGTAACCTAAACATTTGTCATTTGTACCCCCGTATTATGCTGAAATAAAAAAAAAATCCAAGTATCAAAGTGGCCATCCAATAATACTCTGAATCTGAGCAACTCTCCCAGTGTGCTCTCTTTGTCTGACTTTCACAATTTAAAAGGAATGTGAAAATTTATCAATAGCAATGTAAAATAAAACCCATGATGAAGGTGTGAGAACTAGAATTTGATAATGGAAATATTATCAAAAGGTATATATTATACATATAGCTGGATTTGAATGATTAATTAATCACTTCAGGTAGTATCTCATTATACCAAAAATTTAAGTTGTATAAAGATCAACCAGACTATAAAGGCAATAACTCTACAAAGTTAATTAGTAAAAATCTTTTGTTTAATTGAATGTCAGCAATTTAAAAAGTAAAATAAGCAAAAACTTATCAAATAGCAATTATTCTAGTGTCAAGTTACTAGTGCATGACTAGTTTAAATCTATATATTTTATTATCTGAGGCATATTTTGTTATATTTTTCTAAATAATATTGTTATATACATAGCCAGGATTTGATGAATTGGATATGTGACAGTATTTCATTTAGATTTTTATGCTTGAATGATCTCAGCAGACTAGAATGAAGCAAAAATAAATTTCCCAAACATATTTTAATACGAACTTCCATAAGACTTGAACCTGAAAGAAATTCTTATTGTAATGAAAATGTAACATCTGAACCATATATTCAGTCCTGCATTTTTTCAAGTTAATAATAGCCAGAGTCTCCTGATTTGTATACAGAGTGTGGCTCAAATCATAAAATTGGGCTGGAATTAGAATTAGAATCAGAATTAGAATAAGAGGAGGCAAATTTCTGTGCATAAGTCTCTGTTAAAATACTTATAAAAACTTGGATATGTTCACTCTTTCCTAAATGTTCAACAAAAGTAACAGTACACTGAAGTTAATGAAAAGTTACATGTTATATTGATCCAAAGTTCTTTAAACAATACCTAGCAGTGGGTCTTATTACATGGAATTATAAGTGCAAGCTTATTATCTGGAGCAATGGGAATGAACAAAACTTCCAAATAATCCACATTTCCAGATAATCAATGGAGAACATTTACCACAGGCTCAGTGTAATAACTGGTCATGTAAGTCTAAGGGGTCAGATCTTTTCACACTTTCTCCTGTATAGAAAGTTCATAGTACTGTGAATATAATTTCATGAAAGATATAAGAGGTTTTGCTGTACAAGCTAGCTAGCATAGCTAAATAGTATTAGGATAAATGACTTTTATTATAAATTCTCAATATACAATAAATTAAACCAAGTCCTAATCAAACTATAAAGAAATCAAGTTATAGAGAAGTGATTGATTCAAACTGATTAAAAGAGGTGATGAGATAGTATCTCTTGCCTTCCAAGAATCTATCAACTCCATTTAAATTGTAAAAGATATATCAAGAGGTGCTTTTCCTTTCTTTAAGGATCATGACAGAAAATACTTGTATAGCACTTACTGAGTATCAGAGACTCCTCTAAGCACCTTATGTATGTTAACTCATGTAATTCTTACACCACAACTGAGTTAGGCACTCTTGGTCCTCATTTTACAGAAGAGAGGCATGCAGTGCATAAGCTGTGCGAGCATACTGCTGGTAAAAGGCCAAACCAAGACAGTGGCAGTCTGGCTCTCAAAGCCTGTGTGCTGAAATACCTTCCTTGTCTCTCTATCCTGCTTTACTTCTGAGACTCTTACTGTTTAGTGGGTGGATCTAGTCAATGAGACTGCCCTCATCCTAGGCTGGACAGAACTGTTCCGCCATGCAATCATGTGCCATGTCAGATCAAGCAGTGTTTAGACACTTACTTGAGGTACTAGTGCTTCCATGGAAGCCAGGACCACTCATTCAGGTTGCATGCTAGGGGACAACTGGTACCTTCTCCAAGGGACAGTCTCCACTGGAGTCTCTTGAAATGCAACCTTACTGTTCTCTTCCTACCACAATCTCTTTCCATTCCCAAGTCCCCTTATTCCTCCGTGTACCTCAGGACTTTAACTCTTCTTTTCAGAAAACTATAAGGAAAAGTTTATGCTATTGAAAAAAAAAGCTATGGAGTTGGGCTTCTCTATCTGTGTACTGAAATACAAACAATTCAAAACTCCCAATTATTTCAAGGGAATTTATTTGTTTATTTATTTATTTAGGTATAGGGAACATTCTATCTATCATATGTAGATAGTGTAGTTAGAAAAGATTCTAAAGTGATAAAAAATGACTTGGGGAATTTCTACAAACTTTTAAATAAACATTCTGTTACTCTTCACAAAACCCTGTAAGAGAGAGTTTTTAACACTCAAATCTCACTGGGATTCTCTTCTTGTGAAAATGGGAAAATACTACTAGAAACTATATTTTGAAGAAATATTGATGCTTTCATACCCTTCCTCAGAATTCCTATGATTCATAATGCTCCAATAAAATTTCTAGAGCAATGTCTCCTGTATTCTTGACCTTGCTAAAATAGGAGGTTGAAAAGAGAAGAAAACACAAACCATCCATGCTCTAATAACAGAACTAAATTGTAGGAATTGCAAAGAAGAATGGCTTCATTTCCATTGGATCTGTTAGTACTAATACCCAAGCTGACAAACATGGCCTTTTATTATCTCTCTCTTATGTCTTGCCACAAATTACTTTTCTTCTTCTCATCTCCTTTTCTGATTATTACAATCTCTTCTTTTTCCATGGTTTCTTCTCTTCCCCCTTCTTTCCTATTTCTCCTTTCTTCCTGCACTGCTATTTCTCACTGTTCTTCTTCTACTCCACCCCTTATCCTTCTGCTTGATTTCAAGTCATCTGTTTCCCTGCAGAGCTCCAGCGGCAGATGGCACACCCATTTTGTTGAGTGGGAGTGCCATTCTGTGCCAGCCTGTGGGAAAACAGAGGATGGAGGGAGTGGTGGTAAGCATGTCAGTAAATTAAGGTATACTAGCCCAACAATTTGAAAAATTTTAAATATAGCAACTAAAGGCTGAAACAGAATTGATGCAGATATAGCAAAGAACAGAGCCAGATGTACCATCATATTAAATCGAGCCAATTAACATTCTTATTTTAAGCTATCTTCTGTAGGATATTATACACACACACATAAAGCATAGGTGGATTATAATAAGAAAAGAGAAGCTAAATAAAAGTCAGACTAAGAAAATCACCTAGATTTTGATTAAGCCAAAATTCATGGAACCACATCAGGCAAAAATTAGATAGCAAACTAAACTTCAAGATAACCTAAAAACACAAGAGTTACTTCATTAGCCTTTGAGTTCAAGTAAATACATTTTAAGATTAAATTGCTTAAATAAGCCCCTCAAATCTTCACTTCAATTTGCTAAAGAACCTGAACTTAGATATGAGAGACACCAGTTTTAAGGTTTCCCTGAGACTTTTTTCCAAATTCTATTTATAATCTAAATCCCATTTGTGTTGATCTTTATTCCATCTCTTTTTATACCGTGAGCATTAAAAATTAATAGCAATGAAGCTCAGAATATATCTAACAGTCTCATCCCTCTCAGAGTATATGGAGATAGAAAACAAAAAGACTCAAATATATACATGCACACACACAATGCATACACATACAATTTAAAAAGTTATAAAGGAGCTTGATGTAGCAAAAACTCTGTACCTAACATTAATTATCTGAAAATTTTAGACAAGTAGTCTTCATTATGTTTTTCTTCCATTGCTTCTAGAATTATAACCAACAAAAAAGCCTAACAGCAGGGTTTGCTCAGTAATAATGTGATGAAATTATCAGACGCTATACACAAACCAACATAAATCAAACCAAAATCAAAGTATCTCAGAGTAAACATACATTGGATGACTTGTGGATAGAAGCAAACATTCTCATCCTTGGTATAAATCACTGGTTTTGCCTGTCCATCTGACTGAAGTCCAACAAACAACCCTGGGGTCTCCACAGATTCCAGGCTTATAGATGCATTTTCCAAGTTCTTCTTAATTTTAAAACGACAGTCAGTATCTCCTGTACCCTACAATCAATACAACATGATTTCATAAATGAGAGAAAACACAAAAGGACAGAATTTAAAACCTGTTACTTGTAAGAATTTAAGTTTGCTTAATTTTCAAGTAATCACGATAAATCTAGAACCTTTTTGCATAAATTGTTCTGTGTGCTTCATCCTGTTCTGTAACATCCAGAGAGAGAGACCACATGATGGGCTGAGGCAAGGACACACAACTTTGGACAAAGTGATCTGAATTACAGAGAAACTTCAACTAAGGAGAATGTGTGTATGTTGTATTTCATTTCAAAGTTGCTCACCTCTACATGTGAACAAAGAACATTAAAATGTGAAATTTTCCTTTTAGAAAGTACTCTAAAAATGATGGAAAGGTGGGCAGTTCTTATCATAAGTCCACTTACATTTAAATATAAACCAATTTTCTGTGGTATTCTGCACGTTCCTGATTTCATAAATAGCATATACATAAATTACTCAAAGATGATATAGGAAAACATTTAAGAATTGGATGCCTAGAAGTAATCTACATACCCTTCAATCATTTTAACACCTTTCCCTTCTTTAAGGCATTTATAATCTAATATTAGAAAATATTTTACCTTTCATTGCTTTGAAACTTTCTCTTATATTAATAGAATTTCAGAGTTCTAGTAAATGAGTTTTGTGAGAATAAATTAAAATTTACAATAGCAACTATTATTTTATTTGTAATAGAAAATTATATTCTGATCTCTGCTCAAATATGAGCTTCCTGCTGGTAAGAACCAAGTCTGTATGTCTGTCTCTTTCATTTTATAAATATAAATTAAGCAATTTCTGTCTTCCATTCTTGTTATGGATACAGTAAGACTGTGGCCTTGATTTGTTCATGGCCAAGTAGAGAAGATAACCCACATATAGATAATAATAAGTAGAGGAAGGTGACTGGGGTGTAGAGATAGGACATTTCAGGCAGAGGGACACCATGAACAAAGGCAGGGAGGCAATAGGCAGCATGGTATGTGAATGAACAAGCATCTTAATGTTGCTGAACAACAGAGAGAAGATAAGTGCAGAAAAGTAGCCTCAGTTTGTATGCAGCACAGGGAGTTTTGGCCTTGTCTTAGACCATGGGAGCCACTGAAGGATTTTATGGACAGATCTCAAATTGCTTATAGGACATTTCTTGGATGCCCTTCTAATACCTCTCTAAAAGAAAAATCTCATTATTTACTCAATTGTTTATATACTCCTTTGTAGTTTTCTAACACCTATCAATAGAACCTCAATTTCCTCCTGTTCTTCAACTATACAGTCTTGGAGCTCCCTATTACTTTTTCTTTTTAATAAACTTTACTTTTTCAAACAGTTTTAGATTTATAAAAAATTTTGGAGATATTAATACTACAGAGTTCCCATATACCCACACTCATTTTCCCCTATTATTAATATCCTATATTAATTTGATATGTTACAATTAATGAATCCATGATGATATTTAATACATTATTAACTAATATGTTATTCAAATTTCCTTAATTTTTACCTAATATCCCTTTTCTGCCCAAGATCCTATCCAGGACTGTACATTACATTTAGTAGTCGTGTCTCTTTAGGCTTCTCTTGGCTGTGACAGTTTCTCACAGATTCTCCTTATTTTTAGTGACCTTGACAGTTTTGATGAGTAATGGTAAAGAATTTTATAGCATGATCCACTATTGGAATTAGTCTGATGTTTTCCTCATGATTAGATGGGGGTTATGGAATATTGGGAGAAGGACCACAAAGGTAAAGTTCCATTTTCATCACATCATAGCAAGCCTATATAATTTATAACTGTTGATGTTGGCCTTGATCATCTGGCCAAGCTCTGGACAAGTACAGCTTGTCAGATTTCTCCATTATAAAGTTACTCTTTTTCCCCTTTCTACACTGTACACTCAGGAAGGAAGTCACTGTGCTCAGTCCACACCTAACGAGTAAGAAGTTATGCTGCAACATCCTGAAGGCAGAGTATCTTACATAATTTATTTGGAATTATTCTACACAAAATATTTGTTTCTTCTCTCCCATTTATTTATTCAATCATTTATTTATATCAGTATGAACTTGTGAATATTTATTTTATACTTTGACTTATAAAATAATACTTCTTTATTTTGGTGCTCCAATTGTTCCAGCTTTGGCCATTGGGAGCTCTTTCAGCTGGCTTCTGTGTCCCTTTGACATACCCCCATTAATGGGAAAGGCGGCAAGAGGGAAACAGGAAAAGGGGGAGAGGATTTTGGTTTTTCGTTTGTTTGCATTTTTTGTCTGTTTGTTTAGTGCTATCTTAACTTTCTGGAACTACAAGATGCTCCAGCTTCATCTTGTATATTTCCTGCCACAGAATCAACTATTTCTCCAAGGAGCCCTGGCTCCTTTTATTGAAGAATAGTATTAGAAACCAAGATCTGGGTACTAGGTCTGCTTGTTGTTAACAGGGTGTGGTTACTTCTAGGCCCTCTTATCTGATGAAGCAAAAATATGTATTTATCCTAATCTACATATATACGTATTTGTAAATATTTCTATATGCAACCATCCATATCTATATTAAGCTAAACATGAACTTATACCAATGTCTCCAGTTCTAATGGATTACCATGGATCCATTAGATCATTCTATGAATTATTAAATATTCTGGCTTCTTTTCCTTGCTTATCCATAAACTCCCACTCCAACAATGAGAAATCTGGCTCCCATCATCTGCCATTCACTTACTTGTTTCATTCCAATATATATATATAGCATCATCAGAATTGTTAACACTTATTGCCATGGGAAACAACTTTTCAACCAGAGTGCAGTTCTTACGTGCAATTCCCTTTTGCCTTTAGTCTTATTCCATTCCATTCATTTCCAAAGATAATTAGGTCAGCACCTTTTTCTACCATCCCCTTCATAGAAGATCTTTTATACATTTGTATGATGTCTCATCATCATCTACATTCTTTTCTGAGACTTCCAGGCCTCCTAAATGATATTTTTATTTGCATACATTAAGGTTTATTCTTCATGCTGTACAGTTCTATGGGTTTTCACAAATGCATAATGTCTAGTATCCACTATTACAGTAGCTTACAGAATGATTTTACTACCCTAAAGATACCCTATGCTTTACCTATTCATCCTATCCACCCTTCCCTCAAACCCCAAGCAGCCAGTGATCATTTTACTGTCTCTACAACTTTGCATTTTCCAGAATTCATATAATTGGAATTATATAATATGTATGTAGCCTTTTCACACTGGCTTCTTACACTTAGCATTTCAGTTTTTTCAATGTTTTTTCATGGCTTAAATCTCACTTCTTTTTATTGCTGAATAATATTCAATTATATGGATGTACTACAGTTTATTCATTCACCTACTGAAGGACATCTTGATTGTTTACAGTTTGTGATGATTATGAATAAAGCTGCTATAAACATTCAGTGGGAAGGTTCAATTCTGTGAAAATCATAAGATCTGTTTCTACATTCATTGTTTTTGCATAAGGAAATCTAATTATTCCAGCACCATTTGTTGAAAAGTCTATCCTTTCTTCATTGAATTGCCTTTGCTCCTTTGTCAAATATCAGCTGACTATATTTCTGTGCTCTCTATTCTGCTCCATTGGTCTCTGAGTCTTTTCTTTCATCAATATCACATTGCCTTGATTTCTATAACTTTAACCAATCTTAAAGTTGGGTAATGTCAGTCCTCAAACTTTGTTCTTCTTCAGTATTGTGTTGACTATTCTGAGTCTTTTCCCTTTCCATATAAACTTAGGACTAATTTACTAATATCCACAAAACGGCTTACTGAAATTTTGATTGGGATTATATTGAATATACAGATCAAGTTGGTAAGAACTGACAACCTTGATTCTTCCCATATCTGCCCATTTATTTAGAGCTGGAAGAGGGCTTCATTTTTTACAAGTTGGCCACAAAGTTAGGAACCTTGAGAGCAGAAGCTATGCAGAAGTCTCAAACCTCATGTTGCCTAAAATATTCAGATTATAATATCAGCCTCATTTGAAATTATATACAACTGGTATGTCCAGGGACAAACAAAATCAGGGACACCCCAGTACAGACCAGTGTGGGCCTGAAGAAAGGTATATATCCAAAGGCCTTTTCCATGACTTTGCATACATATGCCATTCAAGAATGACAGAAAGAATGGAAGGTCTACTTGAATCTGTTTAAGGAATCTTCATATTGCTTTCCACAGGGGTTGTACTAGTTTACAGTCCCACCAGCAGTGTATGATATTGGGCATCTACCCAGAAGAACAAAAGTCATTCTATAATAAAGATACTTGCACCCGAATGTTTATAGCAGCACAATTCACAATTGCTAAGATGTGGAAACAACCCAAATGTCCATCAATTCATGAATGGATTAGTAAAATGTGGTATCTTTATACCATGGAGTATTACTCAGCTATAAGAAATAACAATGATATGACATCTCTTTGGTTCTCCTGGGGAGAGTTGGAACCCATTCTATTAAGCGAGGTATCCCAAGAATGGAAAAATAAGCATCACATGTACTCACCAGAAAATTGGT
>CM052438.1:85374816-85393967 GCA_028533085.1 Varecia variegata
TGCAAATCAAAACCACAATGAGATATCACTTAACTCCAGTGAGAATGGCCTTTATCAAAAAGTCCCAAATCAATACATGTTGGCGTGGATGCGGAGAGACAGGAACTCTCTTACACTGCTGGTGGGACTGTAAACTAGTACAGCCCCTATGGAAAGCAATATGGAGATTCCTTAAACAGATTCAAGTAGACCTTCCATTGAAAATACACTTTAAATATTTATGTATACTTGGAACATATAAATGCACACATAGTCTTTAATTTTTAAAGTAAGACTAAGGTATTTTTCTTGCATAAAGCATAACTTTAGTTAAAGGGACCATCCACCCTAGTTTGCTCACTTTTGTTTGTGACTCAGTTTTCCATCTCCTTGGCATTCCCTTTCACTCTCAATAGTGTCCTGGTTGTACAGTCAATAATACCGTCACCGTACCTCTAATACATCCTTTCAATGTCCAGTTTCAGTTTCAATTAAAGTGAAGTGAGAATTTAAACAGAATTGTTTCATAGGGCATAAGCTTTTTGAATCTTCTTAGAGTTTTCCAGACAAACTTTTCTGATTTTTTTTTTTTTTTGAGACAGGGTCTCGCTGTGTTGCCCAGGCTGGTCTTGAACTCCTGGTTTCAAGCAATTCTCCTGCCTCGGTCTCCCAAAGTGCTGGATTACAGGCATGAGCCACTGTGCCTGGCCTCTGAATTTTTCTTATTGCTTCTTTAGTAAATAATTTATATAGTATGCTGAAGAGGGTAATAATCTCTTTTCCCTTGTGCTGCATCTTTAAAAAATGTTCTTGTGCTGGTTATTCTCTAATTTCCTTTGAATATAGAAAAATATAGCCAATTCCAAAACTTGCCACCTGTGTGGATTTTCTTCGGTCTCCTTACCTATTTACTTAGTACTAATGGAATTCAGATTCCTCTCTTAAATCATAGCTAGTGATTGATCTATACAGTTTTTAGCCCTATTTCTGATGAATATCTGGTGATGATAAGTTGTAATTCTTTTCTTTGTCTGGTTCTTTGTCCAATAATTCCTTTGAGAATTCTTGTCTTGATTTTATTGATGAGGAAATGTACACAGAGAGATGCAAAGTGCTTTGTCCAAGGTTATCTAATGACTCACTGTCAGACTCAAAGTCAGAATTCCTGTTTCTTGGTTCTTTCCTTATTTCAAGAACACTGTAGCTCCCAGTGTATCTGTAAGTCCTCACTGACATGGTACAATCTTATGAAGATCCTTATTTCTTAACCATTAAGATGCATTTTATTAGATAGAAAAAAATAGAGATTAAGCAGAAAGCTTTCCATTTGGAGTGGTCTATTGAACTAAGCCTTTCATTTTTAGAAATATGATTTTAAATGAATATAAGATCATTTAAATATATAGTGAAATCCTTTTAAAAATTGGAGTTCTGTAGTTAACCTCTGCATCAGACCTTGTTCTTAACTAGACATGTTTGCCCATGTGGTTAATTGGAATAAAAATACAAAGGTAGAATTAATTAATTACATTTACTAATGGTAGGCAAATATACAAAAAAATAAAGTGGGTAATTCAACCAAATGTATTCATAATTCCATGTTAAAATTGTGATTTGGAAATCTAAATTACCCAATAACTACTGTAATCCTTCTTCATTTGGTATATATTGACTAGGCTCAAAGTTTTGAGTGAATACACAACGGGCTATGTTGATAATGGTAAGAAAGCAAGGATTGGTTCATTTTAGAAAATCTAACTTTGTTACCATGAAATCATTATAAAGACATTATATAATTTACATTACATATTTTATGTTGTATATTTTATACTATATAAAGAATATATTTGTGTATTATTGATGTATATATATAGATGTGTATATACACATTACACACATACTCATATATATACAACACGTAGAGAAAAACCTCAGCAACTCATTAGGAAATAAGTCATAGCTCAAGGAATCACCTATTTTTAAGATTATGTTGTTCAAATATATTATATATATATTATATATATAATATATATTATATATAATATATATTATATATATATTCCACATATATATATGTGGAATATAATATATATTCCACATAAGTGGAAAAAGAACACATATTCTGAATTTGCACAAACTGAACTTACTGTGGGAAGGAATTTTACTTTTGACTAAAAACATTTTATTGAGAGACATCATAAAATATAATTAGGAGATTTCAGTACATAATTAAATAAGAAAAAAAGTTTTAAAAGCACAGATTACTTGCTAATACTTAAAAAATGTTTTCCAGGTCTCTTTGATGTTATTTTCAACAAAGGAAATATATGCATTTTCCAAAGTCATGAAATGAGGCATCTTTCTCTTGCTCTTGACAATGGCTTTGTCACTGGAATGGTACGTAAATTTTCTCTTTGCTACATATCAATAGTATTGTGTCCATGTATAATATGTTTTTGCGTAAAATATTTTATAAGATTATCAAATTATATTTTCCTTTGGCTTGTGCTTATACTTTTTTCCATTATTCTGTTTTTTTTCACTAATTTTTGAGATTCTGATGCATAATTAGTCCTAAATTTCAGCAATTGGAATTTAGACAAGTAGACCAATTCTCTGATAATGTTCAAAATTTTAATGAGCTTTCAAGAGGAGACCGACTTCTTAATGGCCCCTATAGGAAGCATAGTGTTGGGAAAAAAAAAAAAAAAACAGTAATTTTACCTAATTATGCTTTGTGTTGCTTACTTTAGGTTTGAAAAAGCAGCTTTATTTATTCATTTATTTTAAAGAAACTGGGTCTTGCTATATTGCTCGCACTGGTCTCAAACACCTGGCCTCAAGCGATCCTCCCGCCTCAACCTCCTGAGTAGCTGGGACTACAAGCATGAGCCACCATGCCCAGCTTGAAAAGTAGCTTTTAATATGTAAAACTGTCTGTAAAATGCATGCATGTTATTTATTTTGAAAAATAGTACAGCATAGTGTAACTTTAACACACTGTTTTAAGTGCTGAATATGTATTATAATATTTAAACCTTAAATCTGTGGTATGAAAGAATTCATTATTATCCCTATTTAACAGAAGAGGAATGAAGTATAGAAGAATTAAGTGAGTTGCATAAAGTCACAAGCTAATAAGTGCGGAAGCAGAAATTGAACACAGGCAATCTGACACTAATGCTCATGCTACAGCTTACTCATGTAACATTATATAAGATTACACAATGATTTTAAATTATAGCATGTTATTTAACTTAAAAGAAAGTAAAAATTATTGGAAAGAAACTTGTGTAATTTATAAGCCTGAAATTCATACTAAGTGATTAGTTAGACTTTCTTCATGAAGCCTTTTCTCCCTGGCTCTGAACATTACAGTAAGGTATCCTGCACTCTACTTCGTAACACATTCTGATCAGTATGGAGCCTGGTCATAGTAAATGCATAATAAATATGAATGTAGTGGGTATGGAATCCACTCAATTGAATTAAGAGTTGAAGAAATGTCTTATTACTACATTTTTCTAAAATCAAATTCTCTACTTTTAAGCTCCTATTCTATTAATACAAGGTTGGTGAGAGATTCTATCTTAATTACTATGAGACTCATCTTCTTTCACAAAATATTTTACCTGGTATGGGGCCTCAGGATATCAGCTGATAGCCTTGGTAGCTTTGGTCTACACTGATCACTGTGCTATGCTCATCAGATGTCAGACGGTTTCTTGAAGAAGAATAGCTCTTCTGCTTCCCTGCTGTATTTGGGCAGTGGAACTTTGCTGAGGTTGGTAGACTTAGTGTCTTGGACCCAGCCATTTAGGGTGCACCAGTGGGCCCTTCCTCTTCAGACTCTACTGCCTTCCTAGGGCACTGAGGGGATATGGGATGGAGGAGAACCTCAGACACTGCCTGAAACTATGAGTGTCTCCCTGTAGGATAACCTCCTTAATTTGTTTAGTCTTTTGAAAGCAAAACCTAAGAGCAAGTTAAAATTTTTGTTAATTTCAGTTTTTAGTCCCAAATTGTCTTAAGTTAGGAGGACACAAATGAAGAAATGAGAAATAAACAGTGATAAAATACATATTAGCATCTCATTAAATTATCTTGCCACTGGACTTACTGTTACCCAACACTCTACCATGAGTTCTGAGAAATCAAGAGAAGAAAGTCCTTGAAGCAAGTCACTGGAAATAAAGCTGGGGAATAAAAACACTTAAATTATTAATGCAAAATTGTGATATTTTATAAATAGTACAGGGATTCTATAAAGTGAAGTAGACCTGTGTGTGTGTGTGTGTGTGTGTGTGTGAGTGTATAAAATGTCAATTTTTAAATTTTTTTCTCTTGCTGATTTACAGTTTTTGGTTTTTTTTTTTTTTTCTTTTAGGCCAGTGGTGGAGCCACCACTGAGCTGCGGGTGCTTTATCAGCCCAACCGCTGTGCACTTCTTGAGTCAGCACTAGTTCCTGGTCACACAGTTATTTTTGATCGTCATGGCAGAATAGCTGATGAATCAGCAGCCGGCTATGCAAACCTTTCAAAAGAGTTTGTGATTTTTGTCAAGGTAAAGTGGAGGAAAGGCGTTAAAATTTATATTGCTAAATACCTACTTTCTTTTGCCCTATTGAGGAAAACACTCGAATTGAGTCATACTGCAGTAATCCAATCACTTCCCACTAGGTGGCGGTGGTGCCCATTACCATTCTATTTGCCCAGACTTTGAAAGGCAACAGAGATTACAGCCTTAGCAGCAATGATGCTGTGATAGGATTAACATCCTGTATCTGATTGAAGTTGGAGGTTAAAACTATGGATTTGGGAATTCTTAATAAAAAGTTAGAGAATTTTACATTTGGGAATCAAAGCTTTTAGCCTTTCTTGGCTTTCAACATGCCCTCCTCATTAAGCTTAATCATTTCTAGCTTTTGATTTGAAGTGAGAGATATGTGACTTCCTTTCACTTGAACACTTAGGGGCCATTGTAGGGTAATTAATTGGCCTAATTTCAATAATGTTGTGTCTTAGGGAATAGGGAGGCCTGAGGGGAGAGAGAAAGAGAGAGAGAGAGAGAGAGATGAGGGCAAAGCTGGTTAATGGAGCAGTTAGAACACACACAGCTGTTATTGATCAAGTTCACCATCTTATATGGGTATGGTTCATGGACCCCCAAAACAATTATAATACTTACATCAAAGATCACTGATCACAGATCACCATAACAGATACAATAATAATGAAAAACTTGAAATATTATGATAATTATCAAAATGTGATACAGAGACACGAAGTGAATCCATGCTGTTGGAAAAACAGCACTGATAGACTTGTTCAATGCAGGGTTCCCACAGACCTTCAATTTGTAAAAAACGCAATGTCTGCAAAGCACTATAAAGTGAAGTGCAATTAAACAAGGTATGCCTGTACTTACTATATAATAAACATTTCCTCACATTATTATTTATCCCAAAAGAACATAATTTTAACTCATACCATATTATTTAGCTTGAGATGAAACTTAATGGTTTCATCATACTCAGATAAGGATTATGTGTGTGTATATATGTGTATATATACATACACATGTATATGTCTTTTTATGATTGAACATTTAATCTCTTTATTTTACCACTTCTGCTTATGATACTATAGTATATACTCTGACATATGCCTTTGACCACATCTTTTTTTATTTTCTTAGCCTAGAAAATTAGAAATTGAATTTAAGGGTCAGAATATGAAACTTTTAAGGCTCTGGAAGCATACTGCCAAATTTCATTCCCCAAATGTACCAATTTTCACTCCCATGAAAGTTAAGGCAACTGGGAAGTTAGAGGGAACATTCTATAATACTGCCCTCACTTCTAACATCAACTATAGAGTTTGAGGGTCCTTCAGACCACTATCAAGGCTTAATTCACTAGAAGGACTCACAGAACTCACTGAAAGCTGAATAAACATAAGGAAAGGTAATCCATACTAGTAATATAAAAAATACAAGCTAAAATTAGATGTTTACTCATAGTTACTCAATTACAGTTTATTATAGAGAAAGAATGCAGATTAAAAAAGAGACACATAGGGCAGAGTCCAGGAAAAGCACCAAACATGGAACATCCAGTTGTTCTTTCTTGACCTGAAAGAGTCAGGACACTTTCTCCACACTGATGTGTGATAGTGTGGGGAGAGTATTGCCAAGCAGGGAAGCTTACCTAAGCCTTGGTGTTCAGAGTCTTTCTTAGGATTCCATCATGTAGGGAGTCCATGTGACTGATCTCAGTCTCCAGCATCTCAGGAGGTCACTTGATACCTTCTGACCCATAGCCTCCCCCACCCTAAGACACATTGTTACTGTCTGGCTGGCCCGAGGTCCCCAAGCAAACAAAGACACACCTTTCATGCATGATGCTCCAAGGGTATAGAGATTACCTCTCAGAAGCCAAGGCAAAGGCCACACTTCTCTGGGTAAAGTTAAATTCTTTACTATCCTTTGGCAATTTAGGAAAATGCCCATCTCATTGACCTCAGTATTGAGCATGGCCCTTAAAGAGAATATCTTTGACAGTTTTCTGGAGGAATAAATATCTAATTTTAGCTTGCATTTTTTAATTACTAGTATGAATTACCTTTGCTTATATTTATTCACCATTTGTATTTTGTCTTTGGTGATTTGTATATTTGTCTTTTATACATTTCTTTGTAATATTAGTATATTTCTTTTTTCTCCCTTCACCCACCCTTCCCAGCCATGTTAGTGTACTTCTAATTAACTTTCATGAGTCTTTTATATCTTCCTCTTAAATTAACGATTACATATGATTTACTTAAATATACCTTAGTTGTGGTTGATGCCTTTTTCATTCATTCCTTCATGTATACATTTAAATAATATCCATAGTATACATTCCATAATTCAGGTACTCTTATGGCACACTGTTTTTATTGTGCTTTATATTAATATTAAAATTATTTATTTTTATATTAAATTCCTTAAGAGAAATATTTGTATTTTATAACTTTCTTAAGTCTCTGTAGCATCTGATGCTGACCCCTTATACTCTCAATAAAAAATGATTGAAGTAAATCAACCTCCTTTAGTTTTGCATAGCTTTGCATAGCCGTTAAATTATTTATTTCTTTTGCTCATTTTCAGCCACCAAGCTTCTGATAAGATCCTTATCACTGCAACACTTGAAAGAGAATTGACTCTATGGGCTTCCCTCTAGCAAAATGTGAGCCTGTTTTTTTACTGCCTTTCTCTTCTGTTTATTGCTCTGAAGGGAGTGTTCCTCAACAGTGCTGTGGTTCTACTTGGTACAAACCTGTGGCAGGCCCTGTGTCTCCAGCCTGATGGGAGCTGCACTGGAGTGGGAAACCAGTCTGAAAAATCCTACTGGAAAGTGCATAAAATCAGCTCTGGGATTTGCATGTTTGAAAGTGTGAAAAATGCACAGATGTATCTAAGGATTAAGGATGGCCGGTGTGATGGAACAGTAAGCATCCGCTCCTATTTCTCTCAGCAAATATATAAGACATTTGCCAATAATAAACCTGAGAACAGCACTATCTGAGTGGTTTTAGGAAATTGGATGTTATCAGTGGTGGTCCCCGCTTGACTGACATTTTTAATAAGTGAGGAGGGCAAGCCACATGCCTGGTATAAGAGAGAGTTCCTAACTCTACAGACAGTGCTTCTGAAACACAATGCACATACACATCACCTGGGAATTGTGTTAGAAAGCAGATTCTGATTCAGAAAGACTCGCATGGGACCTGAGTCTCTACATTTCTAACAAGCTCTCGGCTGTTGCTGCTGATGCAGGTCTGCAAACAACACTTTGAGAACCAAAGTTCTATTAAGTCCCAGCTCAACAATGTTTCCTTACTGCTCCTTTTGGTGCCCAAATTTCCACCGTTGGAAACCTTGTACTTTGACTAAGGAAGTAATTTTAAATTCTAAATATTAGGGTTTTTTCTTTAACATTGTGAGCCTTAGGAGGGGATTTGGAAGACAGCTAACATGACAGCTTTTATATATTCATAATCCTATGGGGTGAAGAACATATAAGGTTGTGCGTTTGACTTTCCTAGTAATGCTCTCTCCATCTACTCTGGTTTAGATAGTTTAATTTAAACCAAATTTTTGGATAAATTCAGAGGTCCTCCCTCTCTCTTCTCTTTACCAGTATAACATGTAGCTATATGGGGGAACTTGCATGAGCTTGTGGGGGTAGGGAGAGGGAGGACTTAGACCTTTTGTTGTCCTCTGGGCCCCTGTCTTTCCTGCAAACTGGTAAGTTTGTGTCTGGTAAGCTGCACTAATATTCACAAAGCAAAAGGGAAAAGCACATGCACACACACACATTTAATTAACATCCCTGATTGGCTTACAAGTGTAAAACCTTTCTTTTCTGGGGCTTTTAGGAGTATTCAGAACCATGAGGTAAATTGTCACTATATGATACATGCTATGGTGTGTGTCTTAATCCACTTGCATTGCTATAAAGAAGATACCTGAGGCTGGTTAATTTATAAAGAAAAGAGGTTTATTTGACTTATGGTTCTGCAGGCTGTATAAGAAGCATGCTGCCAGCATCTGCTTCTGGTGAGGGCTTCAGGGAGCTTCCAATCATGGCAGAAGATGAAGCGGGAGCAGGTGTGTCACATGAGGATGGCACTAAGTTGTTCATGAGTGATCCACCCCCATGACCCAAACATCTCCCACTAGGCCCCACCTTCAACATTGAGGATCCCATTTTGACATGAGATTCAGAGGGGACAAATACCTAAACTATATCAGTGTGTATCTTTGGAAGTTTATGGGCAGTTTCTGGGGGCACAGGTAAGTGTCACTCCAAAGTGGGAGATGGGCTGGCATTGGAAATTTGCATCATCCCTGAACAGCAGCCAAAGGGACAGCTCAGTGGTCAGTTACCTTCTGTTTAACAGTCTCATACTCAAGTTGGATGGCAGTTTTCATGGTTTTTCGGTTACTCCCTTTCCAGTTTGTGTGCACCTCTCTGTGTCTTCCATTTTTTTCCTAGTGTGTTGGTTATCTTGTCCTTCCCAGTGAATACACTTCCTCTGCAAATTTACAATGAAATCTTTCTGTGTTACACTAAATACTTGTGGTTTTTCTTCTTCTTCCTATTTGCACTATAGATGACTCAGCTGTATCTGAGTAGGCTGAGAGAATGGAAGGAGTCCTTGGTGTTCAGTTGAAAGAATGTGGTAAGCATAGGAAGATGGGTAGAAATGTACCTATTAAAACAGAAGTAGTACCCTGCCACAAAGGAACTGTTGCCATGCTCATTCTTCAGATGCAGAAGCTGAGTGTGAGCCTGGTTAAGTAATTCACCCAGAGTCCCCCAGGTAGTGTTAGAGCTGAGACTTCATCCAGGTTTGGGTCACTTACTAAGCCCTTGTTGTGGAGTATTGAGGATAAAAGAATGGAGACACTGGGTTAATCCCCATGAGGAGACCAGGGTCAGGATTCATGGCAGGGAGGGTGGTGATTCCAAGTACCAAACCAAGATTTTCTTCTTCAGCAGTTTTCCAAGAATGAACCTTGTTGACAGCTTGCCGGGTAGTGATTGGGTCTGAAATAAATAGGTGGGAGAACCTCTGTGCCATTCTAGCCTGTGTTGTGCTTTGTGTCAGTGCTGGGAACCCTTTCTCTTTCCCCTCACTGAAAGGCTTCTCAGGATAAAATGCTAGGTTCAGGATTTCCTATGCACTTTGGAACTGAGGTAGGCAATCATGCATTGGCATTTTAAACCCAAGTATTAATGTTCTCAAGAATATTTCACAGTATGTAAAAAAGCAGAGGCATCTGTTTGCTTTTGGACAGAGAGAGCCAAAAAGGAGAACCCAGTGAGATAAAGGCAAAGGAGCATAAATCTTTTGGTTACACAGAATTTGATATAGAGAACCTTAAAATAAGGAATACAGAGCATGAGGCAGAGATTCTCTGGGCATTTTGGAGATGAACATGCCACATCTTGGTTACATGTGATTTGTCTAGAGGGTTAAGGTCACTCCTCTGAGGCCTCTCAAGACAACAGACGTGTATGAAGCAAGAATGGAATAGAAAAGAGACTGGTAAGGGGAGCCGTATGAAAGGGCAAACCAGAAATAACAGGTCCATATATGTTGAGTTGATATTCAAAATACCGCGTTTAACAACCAGTTCAGTACAATACAACTCCTAGAGTACAACTCGGGAAAGTCAAGGAGCAAAGAGCCTTGGGGGTCTAAGATGGGGATGAGGCATTGCCTGGCCATGCTATCAGGGCCCCATTTTTCCTGCTGGGATCCAACTTAACCCTGGAGTGGTCTGTGACCTTCAGGGGCTCTCCCATTCTGGGGCAGCCAGAACCTCAGAGAGACACAAAGGGCTCAGACTATGGTAATTCACCATCCAGTATGAAAGTGTTTCAGTATTTCAAAAGTGGGTATGGCTCTACCAATGTGTACTGGTTCAATATCAACCCCCAGCATAAGGTGAGGTGGGTATAATCCTTGAGGATTGCAGAAGAAATACTGTTACTATGTATTATTTTATACATTGGTAAAAATCTTTGTCTTTAGGTAAGGTTTGAGAGGTCTTCCTGGCCATTGACGTACTTACAGGTCAGTAACTTTTGCCCATCTACTTCTTGAACTCAGAGATGCAAACATTCTGTAGAGGTTTCTAGCTTTCTGTTATTTCTGTTAAAAAATCCCAAACCTGTTCATGAAAAAATTACTACGTTGGGAAGTTATTGCAATAAAGATTTGGAATTTTAAGGAACCTGTCCACAAAGCCAGATTTTCCTGAATACTCTGTAAATTGTAGGAAAGTGTGCCACCACTCTGGCCAGTGGTAAATTCCCTGATACCATAACCATATCAGCAAGGAAAGCAAAGAGAGGAGGCAGGCTGTGTTTCAGTGCTTAGCATGTGGCCAAGGCTGAGCAAGCTGTCTCACATTTGTAGTGACACATCCCTTAACCCTAAGCTTACATAGCAGTCAGGCAAGCAAATAGTAGCAATCGGTCTTCACCTAAAACTGACCTATGTAAATGATCTTATGACTTCTTTTGTGTAGTTACTAAAAGATTGAATGGGTTGAAGAGTTTCTATTCTAAATTTAATGCTTTTAATTGTAGGGGACAAAAAGTAATATCTTTTCTTCACCCATCACTACGTTTGTGACTGAGACCTTTATAACAAAAACAGATTAACAAGAGAATAGCGTATAGATTTACTTAATATAAATTTTATGTAGCACAGGAGCCTCCAGAAATGAAGACCCAAAACCCAAGGAAAACTGTCATTTTAAGGACAGTCATGCAAAACTATGATTGGAGAACAAAAGGGTATCATCTAATGATAATAAACTGTGGGGCCTGTCTGTTCAGATTCTTCTTAGAGTCCTTGTGTGGTATTTCTTCCCTCCAGGTATAGAGGAGGACACTTGTGACTTGAGGGTCTTTAGGGGAGAAAGAAGGGAGAAGGGCAGAGAGCGACCTTTCTAGGTTTTATGGCCTGGTTCAGGGAAGAAGTGGCATGGGGAATTCTAGTTTCTGTGGCTCATTTCAGGGGAGGAAGAGGAGTGGGGAATTTCAGTTTGTATGGCCTGCTTCAAGAGAAAATGGGCAAGAGAAGTTCAGTGAGAAATTCCTTCGTCTATGGTTTTCTCAATTTCCTTCAGCTTAAAATACTTCGTATTTTAAGGTGCCATATTTCTGGGTAGTATTTCCTATATCCCATCATCATTATCAGGCATGGTCCAGATCATGCCTATCCTGGATTTTCATTGGCCCCTTGGCTACAGCCTCTCACACACCCTGTCACTGCACATTGGGGTCAGCTAGAGCTTCTATTCTGGGTCCCATGTGGCCAGTTGTTTTGTGCACACCAGACCTGTGTTATTAATATTAATAGAGGCCTAAAGGAGCACTCTGAGGCTACCTCCTGATGGTGTCTGTCACTCAAACATTGATTTTTAACCTTTACTCTGGTACTTTCATAGAGAGAAGAGCCTGCACAGAAAACTCATCATTTATATCTTCTGCTCCTTGTAGTATTTCCTTTATATTATGACTGGTTTAATGACTCATTGATTTACTTGTCTGACTTTAAAATTCTTCATCTGAAATTTTTGTAGTGAGACATTTTAGTAAAAATGCATATGCTTCTTTGCTCTTAAGAACTAGTATTAATGCATAACAATGAAACATATTATTTTTCATTTTCATTGTATCTGACCAGAAATCACTAGACTGGGACGGCATTATTCTTATAAACAGATTGGTAATAATCCTCTTAATTACTGTAGTTTGCACATGTTTAAAGGCTGTGGTAAGGCATGCTTATAATCTCCAAAGGGATTTAAGATGCATCCAAAGGTAAATAGTAATGCATGCTCGGGTACCTTAATAATGCTTCAATCCTGGTAGCCTCACAACAAATGCTTATTATAATAAATTGAATAAAAGTATTACTGGTTCCACTGTGTCTGCCATTGTACATTTGAAAACATTTCTTATAGACAAACACAGATTTAAATCAAGTGACTCTGATCCTATAACAAATATTTCTATTTGTTACCACAAAATTTTTATCCTGGAGGAGTAAATCACTTTAATAGATTTTGATGTAGTAGAGATTCAAGTAAGCAGCAAACAGCATGCAGTTCACTAGAGAAGAAAAATAAGCCTCAAAACAACATGGGTGGAACTTGCTAAGCATGAGTACAAAAGAAAAAAGATGTAGGAGTTGTAGGAAAAACAAGCTCAAAGCATGGGCAATATACATAACTTGAACTTTTGTACCCCCATAATAAGCTGAAATTAAAAAAAAAATGTGAAAAAAAGAAAAAAGAGTGACCAGCATATCAAAGGCACACACAGACACACCCCACACTAGCAGGATACTTGTATACGGGCAAGAGTTTAGTTTGTAGAAACTTGGAAAGATTCTGTCATTACAGATTTATCTAAGTTTGCCTCTTCACTCAAAATATATTTCTACACATGCAAATAGTTTAAAAATTAAAGGTAATTCATATTAAGTTGAAATATGAAAACATATGAAAGCATATAAATGGGTTAATGCTAGACAAGTGGGTTGAAAAATATAAAATTCAGTGAAAGTCTTACTTAGTTTTATGTGACTAATTATAAATTATGTTTCACCTAATCAAAAATTTTTAAAGAAACTGATTTTAATAAAATGGCATTTGCATATGTAGCCACATGCAAGATAAATTATTTTGTTTGAATTTTCTACAAACTGGTCTGACTTTTCACTATTATAGTAGACCACAGTCTATGCATTAGTTTTAATCTTTACAGAATGAAAGAGATTTGAAGAGTATACAGAGCGCCTTGACTACAGCAATGAAGATTTCCCCCTCAGAAGCAAATTGGCTTTAAGAAAGGAATAAATTATCAAGTGATTCACTTGGAAAAGAGAAGGCTGACAAGTACCATTAATAATACTCCAGTATACAGAATGTATTTTACTAGAATGCAGGCACCAGAGGGGGAAGAATCGTGTTTGGTCTCTTTGTTAAAATATCCCAAATTCTACAGCAAGACCTGGCATTTGGTAGGTGCTCAAAAAATACTGAATGTGAGAACTTCAAAATACCACTTGGGCGATGGTAACTAGAAGTTGTCCTTTCTGTAAAGGAGTCAAATAGAGGGAAATGGGCATTAGATATTATGTTAGCTTGCAGTGGTGTGAGCATGCATCAGATATTATAGCATGGCTTTGTCTAGTCAGAATTTGTTGCTAATATGAAGGAAGGCACACAGAGAGGAAAACCCTTTTGCATCCAGAAACCACATATTTTCTTTTGTTTCTCATCTACATTCTTTTAATTGGGTTAGCAATGAAGCAGAGATTTTTTTTTTAATTTCAAAATATTAAGAGGGTACAAATGTTTTTGATACATGGCTTGAGTCTGGACTGTAAATGTGCCCATCGCCCTAATAGTGTTCATTGTACACATTAGGTGTGTTTTTGCCCATCCCCTCCTCCTCCCTCCCCCCTGTTGATTTCCAATGCCTTTTACTTCCCTCCATGCACTTGTGTGCCCATTGGTTAGTTCCAATTTATTAGAGTGTACATGTGGTATTTGTTTTTCCATTCTTGAGATGCCTCGCATAGGGTAATAGTCTCAAGTTCTTTCCATATTGCTGCAAAAGGCATTAATTTGTTCTTTTTTATGGATAAGTAGTACTCCATGGTATACATATACCACATTTTATTAATCCATTCATGAATTTATGGGCACTTGGGTTGATACCACATCTTTACAATTATGAATTGTGCTACAATAACCATTCAAGTGAAGGTGTCTTTTTGATAAAATGACTTCTTTTCCTTTGGGTAGATATCCAGTAGTGGGATTGCTGGATTAAATGGTAGGTCTACTTTTAGTTCTTCAAGAAATCTCCACGGTGTATTCCACAGGGGTTGTACTAATTTGCAGTCCCACCAACCATGTAAAAGCGTTCCTTTCTCTCTGCATCCATACCAGCATCTACTATTTTTGGACTTTTTAATAAAAGCCATTCTAACTGTGGTAAGCTGATATCTCATTGTGGTTTTAATTTGCATTTGCCTTATGATTAGTGATATTGAGCATTTTTCATATGTTTGTTGGCCATTTGTCTATCTTCTTTGGGAAAACTTCTGTTCATGTCTTTTGTCCACTTTTTAATGGGGTTGTTTGTTTTTTCCTGATCATTTACTTGAATTCTTTGTAGATTCTGGTTATTAGCCCTTTATCAGATGTATAGATTGAGAATATTTACTCCCATTCTGTGGGTTGTCTATTTGCTCTGCTGATTATTTCCTTAGCTGTGCAGAAGCTTTTTAATTTAATCAAGTCCCACTTATTTATTTTTGTTGTTGATGTAATTGTCACTGGGGACTTAGTCATAATTTTTTTGCCTAGACCAAGGCCTAGAAGAGTTTTTCCTATATTTTCTTCTATAATTCTTATGGTTTCATGTATTACATTTAAGTCTTTTATCCATATTGAATTCCTTTTTGTGAATGGTGAGTGACAGGGGTCCTGTTTCATTCTTCTGCATGTGGCTATTCAGTTTTCCTAGCACCATTTATTGAATAGGGTTTTTTTTCCCAGTGTACATTAACTGACAAAGCACACAAACTGATCTTTATGTGCTTTGTCAAAGATCAGTTGGCTGTAGGTAGATGGTTTTATGTTTGGGTTCTCTATTCTGTTCCATTGGTCTATGTCTCTATTTTTGTACCAGTACCATGCTGTTTTGGTTACTATAGCCATATACTATAGTTTGAAGTCTGGTAATGTGATGCCTCCAGAATTTTTTACTTTTACTTTCTTCTTTTTACTTAGGGTTGCTTTGGCTATTCAGGCTCGTTTCTGTTTCTAAATGAAGCACAGAAGTATTTTTTCTAGGTCTGTGAAATGTGCTATTGGTATTTTGATAGTGATTGCATCGAATCTGTAAATCACTTTGGGTAGTATGGACATTGAGCAATGTTAATTCTACCGATCCATGAGCAGGATATGTTTCTCCATTTTTTTGTGTCATCTACAATTTCTTTCCTCAGTGTTTCATAGTTCTCCTTGTGGAGATTTTTACCTCCTTAGTTAAGTATATTCCTAGGTATTTGATTTTCTTTGTACCTATTGTGAATAGTATTGAGTCTTTGATTTGACTCTCAACTTGACTGTTATTGGTATATAGCAGTGCTACTGACTTGTGTACATTGATTTATATCCTGAGATGTTGCTGAATTTATTTATCAATTCCAGGAATCTCTTGGTGGAGTCTTTGGTGTTTTCTATAATAGATATAAGATCATATTGTCAGTAAAAAGTGATAGTTTGACCTCCTCTTTCCTGATTTGGAAACCCTTTATTTCTTTCTCTTGCCTGATTGCTATGGCTAGGACTTCCAACATTGTTGAATAGGAGTGGTGACAGTGTTCATCCTTGTTTTGTCCCAGCTCTTAGTGGGAATGCTTTCAACTTTTCCCCATTAAGTATGATATCGGCTGTGTATTTGTCATATATGGCTTTTATAATTGTGAGATATGTTCCTTCTATGCCTAATCTGTTGAAGGCTTTTAACATGAAAAGATGCTGAATTTTGTTGAATGCTTTTTCTGCATCTATTGAGATGATAATATGGTCATTGATTTTGTGTCTATTTATGTGCTTGAGTCATATTTATTGATTTACATGTGTTGACCCATCCTTGCATCCCTAAGGGGAAGCCACTTGGTTATGGTGGATTATTTTGATATATTGTTGATTCAGTTTGATAATATTTTCTTGAGGATTTTTGCATCTATATTCATAAGGTCTATAGTTGGTCTATAGTTTTCTTTTTTTGTTGTGTTCTTTCCTGGCTTTGGTTTCAAGGTGATACTGACTCTGAAGAATGAGTTGGGAAGGATTCCCTCCTTTTCAATGTTATGGAATAATTTTTGCACTATGGGTACCGGTTTTTCTTTGTAGGTATGGTAGAATTTGTAATTCAGTTCAAGGAATCTTTTGATTTCATCTTAATTTCATTATTGACCCAGTAATCATTCAGTACTCTTGGAATTTATTTCTAGTTTTAATCCACTATGGTCTGAGAAGATACATGGTATAATTTTACTTTTCTTAAATTTGTTGAGACATGTTTTGTGGCCTAAGATATTATCAGTCTTGGAGAATGTCCTATGGCTGATGAGAGGAATGTATATTCAGTAGTTTTTTAGTAGAATGTTCTGTCAGTATCTGTTAGGTCCATTTGTTCTAGAGTCCCAATTAAGTCCAGTGTTTCATTATTTATTTTCTGCTTTGATGATCTTTCCAGCTCTGATAGGGTGTTGAAGTCCCTGGGAATTATGATGCTATTATTAATTTAGCTCTAGTAGAGCTTAGCTCTAGTAGAATTTGTTTTATGTACCTGGGAGTTCCTGTGTTAGGTACATAAATACTTAGGATTGTTATGTCTTCTTGTTCAATTGCTCCCTTTACCATTATATAATGACCACCTTTCTCTTTCTCTACTGTTGTTGATTTAAAGTCAATTTTATTTGATATGAGAATGGCTACACCTGCTTTCTTTTGGCTTCTGTTTGCATGGAATATTTTCTTCCATCCTATCACATTGAGACTGTGTGTGTCTTTGAGGTTAAGATGTGTATCCTGGAGACAGAAGATACTAGGGTCACATTTTTTTCATCTACTCAGCCAGTCTATGCCTTTTGAGTGGTGCATTTAAACCATTAATGTTAAGAGATAGAATTGCTATGTAAGATGCTATTCTGTTCATCATGTTGGGTAATACCTTATTGCTTTGTTTTTCTACTATGGTATTGTTTTATAGGAGTTGTAAGCTTTAGTTTTTTGGGTAGTTTTACACTGGTGGATATGTGTTGTTCTCATTTGAGTATAATGCAGTTCTGAGTATTTCCTGCAGGGCAGGTCTGGTAATGACAAATTCCCACAGTGTTTGTTTGTCTGGAAAAGAATTAATTTCCACATAAGTCGTGAAACTCTAGCAGTTCTAGTCTAGCAGTTGTTCTGTTTGAGAAGATTGTAGATGGGGTCTCACTCCATTTTGGCTTATAACGTTTCCACTGAGAATTCTGCTATTAGCCTGATGGGTTTTCTCTTGTAGGTCAGTTGTTGCTTACGTCTTTCTGCTCATAGAATTTTCTCCTTCATTTTGACTTTGACCAGGTTCATTACTGTGTGTATTGAAGATGTCCTATTTGCTATGTATCTTCTTGGTATTTAATGACTATCTTGTATCTAGATGTCTGTATCTCTGGCGATACCAGGGAAGTTTTCCTCAATAAGTCCTACGATTAGATTTTCCATGCTTTTAGCTCTTTCTTCTTTTCCCTCAGGGATACCTATAATTTTTATGTCAGTCACTTTGCATAGTCAGTGATTGCTCCACCTTTTTGTTTTCTGCCTCATTAATTGACTGGTTAGCTCAGGAGCCTTCTCTTCAAGCTCTGAGATCATTTCTTCTCCTTGGTTCAGTCTGTTACTTAAGCTTTCTGATATGTTTTGAAATTCCCTAAGTGACTCTTTCATTTCTTTAATTTTTTTGCCATAAGTGTGCTTATTTATGTTTTTTAATTTTTTTTTTAATCAGCATACGATGGGGGTACAAATGTTTAGATTACATATATTACTCTTGCCCCACCCAAGTCAGAGCTTCAAGCGTGTCCATCCCTCAGATAATGC
Source organism: Varecia variegata (assembly GCA_028533085.1). Taxonomy (NCBI): domain Eukaryota; kingdom Metazoa; phylum Chordata; class Mammalia; order Primates; family Lemuridae; genus Varecia; species Varecia variegata. The sequence goes on from CM052438.1 coordinate 85,393,037, forward strand.
GCACCCCACCCATTACGTGTGTATAAATGCATCCCCTCCTCCCCCCTCCCATCTGCCCGACACCTGATGAATGTCATTACTATATATGCACTTAAGTATTGATCAGTTAATACTAATTTGATGGTGAGTACATGTGGTGCTTGCTTTTCCATTCTTGGGATACTTCACTTAGTAGAATGGGCTTCAGCTCTATCCAGGATAATACAAAAGGTGCTATATCACCATTGATTTTTGTGGCTGAGTACAACTCCATGGTATACATATACCACATTTATTAATCCACATGTTTTGATGGGCACTTGGGTTGTTTCCACATCTTTGCAATTGTGAATTGTGCTGCTGTAAACATTCTAGTGCAGATGACTTTTTTATAGAATTTCTTTTGTTCTTTTGGGAAGATGCCCAGTAATGGGATTGCTGGATCAAATGATAGTTCTACCTGTATCTCTTTGAGGTATCTCCATATTGCTTTCCACAGAGGTTGTACTAGTTTATGGTCCTATCAACAGTGTATGAGTGTTCCTATTTCTCTGCATCCATGCCAGCATTTATTGTTTTGGGACTTTTTGATAAAGGCCATTCTCACTGGAGATAAGTGATATCTTATTGTGGTTTTGATTTGCATTTCCCTGATGATTAGAGATGTTAAGCATTTTTTCATATGTCTGTTGGCCATTCTTCTATCTTCTTTTTTTTTTTTTATTTATTATAGCTTATTATGGGGGTACAATCATTCTGGTTAAGTATATTGCCCATGCCCCTCCCAACCCCCGAGACTGAGCCTCAAGGGTGTCCATTTCCCCAACAGTGCACATCGCACTCATCATGTAGGTAAACACCCGTCCCCTCCCCCACCCCCAACACCCCGAGTCAGATCTTCAAGTATGTCCATTCCACTGACAGTTCGCTTCGCTCTCATCATGTAGATATA
>CM052438.1:85394467-85420895 GCA_028533085.1 Varecia variegata
TTTCATACTTTTCCTTCAGCTTTGCAGCCTTCTTTTCATAAGGCTGCTTGTCATCTGCAGCAGTGTTATTCCACATCTCTCCCAGTTTCTTTGCAACATCACCAATGGATAGGCCAGAATGTTCTCCTTTGATTTTAGGGCGATACTCAGAACAGAACAAGAAAAAGGCCGAAGGAGGCCTCTTGGGTGCATTGGGCTCCTTGAACTTCTTTTTTGTTTCCCCTTTAGGAGGGATATAGGTTTTCATTTCTCTTTCATAACAGGCCTTGTCCGCCTTTGCCATATCTTCAAACTTTCCTTTCTCTTTAGCAGACATGGTCTTCCACCTCTCTGAGCACTTCTTAGAAAATTCTGAGAAGTTGACTGAGGCATCTGGGTGCTTCTTCTTGTGCTCCTCCCGGCAAGTTTGCACAAAGAATGCGTATGATGACATTTTGCCTCTCGGCTTCTTAGGATCTCCTTTGCCCATGTTTAGTTATTTTTCCTCAGCGAGGCACAGAGTCGCCCAGTGCCCATCCAGCTCTCACTTGCCCCGCCGCTGTCTCTATGGAGCTCAATGTACTGCAATGGCTGTGAGCTACAAGGAATATTTTGTAAAATGCATCCACAGTCATTAAAAAGGCATCAATAGTAACATCATAGAAAAATTACACTGAATATTCAGGACTTTCCATTGCACCACTACAGAATGTAGAAGTAAAACAAGAAAGAAGATGAGGATCCCAAGCACAGATTAGAACAATACTGCCCTTCCCATTCCTAGCCATAACATAGTGTGAAGGGAAGGTGAAGTCCTTCCTAGTGCCCAGAGTAGGAAAATATTGTGAGCAGTAACTTTACAGAACAGTGTATTAAGTGTTATATTAGTGCTCTATTGCTGTGTAAGATATCACTCCCAAACTTCACAGCTTAAAACATTTATTTCTTACAATTTCTGTAGATCAGGAATTTAGGAGCAACGTGTCTGGCTGGCTCTTCATAAGGTTGCGATCAAGTTGTTAGTTGGAGCTGTAGTTATCTGAAGGCTTGACTAGAGCTGAAGGATCCTCTTGCAAGATAACTCACTCACACAGCGTTGGCAAGAGACTTCTGTTCCTTGCCAGGTCAGCCGCTCCATGGGGCTGCTTGAATGTCCTTATGACATGGCAGCTGGCTTCTCCCAGAGTGAGTGATCCAAGGGAGAGTTCCAGGAGATATCTGCAATGCCTTTTATGACCTACTCTTGAAACACACACAGTCATTTAAACTATATTCTATTTGTTAGAAGAAAGTCACTAAATATAGCCCATACTGAAGGAGAGAGGAATTAGTTTCCACCTTTTGAAGGGAGCAGTGTCAAGTAATTTGTGTACATATTTTAAAACTTCCACAATGAAGAATGCAGTCACCTTCTCCATATGCAATAGTCTGACCTGGCACCAAATAAACATTCCAAAAACAGAAAACAAAAATCCACTAACAGAACCTGGTAAAACTATTTACATCAATAGATCCATACATAGATAACAGAGGACAGAGGATAATGACACAATTAGAAACTTCCAGTTATAGAATATATTATAAATATTTAAAATCCTTTTACTAATATAAATCAAATATACCTGAATCTAGATTATAAATTTTTTTCTCTTGAAAGATTATTACTATAAAATGAGAAAACTATATGAATATATAATATATAATCAATCTTTTGAAATTTCAGAAGATGTCAAATTTGTGAAACTGGCTCTGATATAAAAGTAACCATCAAGGGTTCAGTGTTTAAAAATTGAATAGCTTTGATTGTCTGGTCCTTCATTTTAGTTATAGGATCCCACAAATAGACACAAGAAGACCTGTTTGTGACTGCCACTGTCAATATTGTTACAATATTGGTTACCTAAGAGCTTATGATCATAAAATGAACCTCCCTGTGGCATTTCAAAGAAATTTTCAAGCTGTGTGTCTGCTTTTAGATCCAGTACTGCCAAGAAATAATTCAGCAGCACTCAGAGAAATCAACATTCAAACTCTCTGAGTATGGAAATAACTAACTTCACAACCAGCTTAATAACTAAATAGAAATATTGGCTTATGGTGACAAAAACATTGTTTTGCAGAGTGAAAATATCTCCGAAACATGCTCGTAAAATATTTTCCTGAAAAGATGTCTACAGGTCAGCATTGTTCGTCACAACACTTTCTAGGCATGTGAAAACTGATTCATGAGTGTGAATTTATGGGACACTGAGCACAACATCAGGAAATAATCCTGCAAGTAATTATAACCTCCTGTTGCAAAAATGTCAGTTACACTGAGGGAAATTACTCACACCATCCTGCACCTGCCTTTTTCCAGGGCTGCTCATTCGGCTTTCTATATGGCAGGACTAGCCATATTAAGATGCTTGAAACACTGAAGGGTAAAGTTTCTCTATTTTCGTCATCTACCGGTTAGTTTGGTCTACACAGAGGATCACATGCTGGCAGCTAGTGCTGGCTGTAGAGCCAGTTCTTTCCTTAGGACCTCTCTGCATGGCCACCTGCGCTTCCTTACTGATGAGGGCTGGGTTCCAAGAAGGATTAATTCAAGAAATGAAGGTAGAAGATGCATATCTCATAAGTTAAGGTGTTAATTCAGCTGCATTCAATTAGTCAAAACATGGAGAAAGAGCTGACTCAGAAAGGGGTGAGGAAATCAACTCCACTTCTTGATGTGGGGATAGCAAGTTCCATTTATAAACTGCCTGTGGAATGTACAAGAAGACAATTTTCTCTATTCCCTAGATGTTTCATGTCCCTGCATGGTCCAATCCCTCTGAACAAAAGCATTTACAGAATGTTTATATGAGGAGACATTCCAGCACAAGAAAGCTTAAAGATATCTCTGTCTCTAGAAATGATCCAGGGGAGTAAAGGTAAAGACCTTTCCTCAATGTTTATTCTCCCATAATATTCTGAAATTAAAGAAAAAAAAAAAAGACCTTTCCTTCCCCTCCCTGGTGGATATTTGCTTACATTCCAGAATAAAGATAAGTTCTCTCAGTTTCTCACTCAGTATATTTGTCTCATTCTCTGGAAGAAAGGATGGGCAGCCCTATACAAGATCAGAGTTTCCTAATTTGCAAACTGTGCACAACTGCATGTGCTGGTACCACCAGGCCCTCACTTCATGACACTGCAGGACTGCATTTTAGGAAACCCGGCACAAGATATTGCTCCGGCTGCTGCATTTGCTGTGAGAAATAAACAGTCTTGGTTTCTGACCCAGTGGTCTCATGTTTCCTACAAGTAGGGTAAAACTGATAGATCCTTTATAGGTTCTGATTTGACAATAGAAGATGTTTTTGTGGCCATATTTGCAAATACATACAACCTACCATACTAATAAAATAAAAAATTATCAACATTGGCAACAAGGAACCCAGGGAACAGGATATGAAGGACCATTTTGAATGGTCTAAGTGGATAAGTAACCCCAAGTGGGAACCGATAGGTAAGGAAAATGTCTAAAGAATAATTTTGGAAAGAGAAGCTACTAGAAAGTATTCTTAAATGGCCACATATTTTCACAGAGGAGAAAATTGGAATATTCCCTAGGAACTGAAATATGAGGTAGAGGGAGTTGCATCTTAAGAAAATGCTATAGGTTTATATTTCTAGTTCATCCTAGAAGCTGTTTGAATAGCACAGTTTCTAACAAAGTATAGAAAAGTTGAATTAGTAGATACAGCAGACAAATTTTGTGTAAATAGTAAACGTGCAAATTTCAAAAAGAGTTGGGGGTTTGGGTTTATAGTCAAAGATCTACATCATCAGTTTATTCCTTCTTTGTTAATTCTTATGGTTATGGCTTCATGGCATGAGATATTAAATATCAAATCCATCTTTGCTTTGCTAGTTTTTCCTTTGTACTTTCATTATGACACTATCTACAAACAACCATTATTAGAATTGTATGTATTTGTCTTCTTCATTAGATTATCAATCTCTGGAATTCAGGATGGTATTTCAGTTATTTCTATGGCTCTCAAATTATTTAACATGGTGTTTTGAACAGAATAGGCACTTGATAGTAGAAGTGACTTAATTCCTTAAATTATCATATTAAAGAGCCACAATTGCTGCTTTTTATAAAGTTAATATTCATTGCCTACATTTTATTCTTCATTTAAGAAATACCAAATATAAATTTTTCCTAGTATACTGTTCTGCATAATGACATTGTCTTGCCAGATTTAAAGCCTGTCATCTATTGATCATTTATATTAATGTAGATAGTGAATTATTTAAATGGCCTGATACTGGTATAAAGCCATCTATAAAAGAAGCAGAACTATAAATTAAACTGTGTCTAGAAGTCTCCTTATTTTAGTGCCAAGACCTGTCCCAGCACCACACACTTTGTCCAGTGATTTTACCATATTTGTCTCTCTTCTCCCCAATGGCATCAACGGTGCCATCTGGATGCAGACGGACAAACCCTCCAGTCAGCCTGTTGTAGAACTGAATAGTATTTCCTTTTGTGAACTTCCAGCTTTCTGCAGTCCACTAAAAAGAAAAACAAACAAAACACCAGCATGAGAAGAAACAAAGAGAAGAAATTACTAAGAAACACCCCTTATTAAACATTATGCACTGTTTTGTTTTAACACGTCAAATAGCCATTTGAACACTGTATTAAATAATTTAAAGCCCAAAGCAAAATCTTACTGTTTGTTTTCTCTTAAGTTCTACCTTCTGCCCTGAGAAAGTAAAGAGAGGACCATTAATTTCAGCAGCATCATGCTTTCTTCAGTCATAATAAAAAATAATTTTCCAAGAAATGTGTGTACATGATACTTACTTGCAGAGAAGATACTGTTATCCCTGACATACAGTTCTCTGACAATTTTACTATCATCTTCCCCTTGATCCAGCCATCTGTGGAAAGAAAAGTGTATCAATTATTTTTAGGCTTTATATTTACACCACCACTGGCAATTGTCTACCCAGGTCAAAAATAATGGATAGCGGGAATGGGAAAAGACATGGATATCTAGCTGTTAAAAACGGAGGAGTATAGAATGGAAAAGAAAATTCTAAAATGACTATAAGAGTACAAGGGAAGTGGAAAAAGCAGCTAGTATCTGGTAAGGATAAAATATGTTTTTCCCTAATCCACTCAATCAGTCTGCTAAACTGCCAAAGTCACAGGTATTATGTCCCTTGTATCAATTATTTTATCCTGTTCTTTGGCCATCAACTATAGTTCAAACTCTAGTCAGTTATTTCATAAATGGCTATTATTGGTTCCATGGGGAAAGAGGCAGGAGAGTGCTGAAACAAAAAGCAAATCTATCATCACTACTTGGAAATAACTCAAAAATCAAAGCCTATTGACAGTGGGTCAGCAATATCATCATTGCATAAAAAACTACTTGAAATACTATGTACATTTATTATTTTTGAACCTAATTTGGGACCTAGTCGAAAGCGAATATGTTTTCTTATGAGAGACTTTCATTATCCTTCCTGATATGTACAGAAATATAATATTTTTAATAATATATCTTAATTTACCATTAAATACTAAATTCATATCAGAAATGATGATAAACATATGGATATCTTTTTCACTAGAAGCAGCAGCCCCTAAGATTAATATTGACAAACCTTATCCAATAAATCATCAATGACTAGGAATAACTGAATAATCTACCCAGTTCTCAAACATATAAGAACTTGGAACTAAAATGAGTTTGTTCAATATAAAAGTACACCTACAAACCTGTGACAAAAGAAGGCATATTTGTGGTTTGTAGTAGGATCCTTGATGACCACATCTTCAAGAAACCAGCCATTTCCTTTACACAAATTAAAGAAAGAAAAGTGTGATGTGAATATGTATGGTCCAGCATTATTTCAAGTTTTGAGAAACAAGTTCTAACTTCCAAATATATGTAAAGGCTTTGTGCAACATAATGCTTTAATACTTCAAATAAAGATGTAACAGAAGTAAACTGTAAAGAACATTTAAACATATTTCTTATACATGTAACAAAAGCACAGCATTATTTTAGGGCTTCATGTTTTGTGATATCTATTTCAATATACTTTTCCAAATAATTGAAAATAGAACAATTGTGTAGCTGCTCTTGATTTCACAAACTGCATTCATAATCCTGGACCTAACATTTTCCAAAGAATATATACTTGATGAGTTAGCAATACTTTCCATTTCTAGAAAGTTACTAAAGTTCAAAATTGGACCAAGTCTATATAAACAAAATATATATTTTTTGATTGGCTAGAAATTAACAGTCATTCAGAAATCCTGTCCAAACACATAGACTGAGCTGGTATACTGAGGTAGTTATTTCTTTTTAAATGTTTAACTTCATATTAATTTGCAAACTGGAGTTGGTTAAAATATAATTTTATTTATAGATAAAATATTTTAATTAGTTACAGTGGTTTTATCTATGCAAAGATCCAGCTCAAAATATATCCTCCCCAATTAAAATCTTGAGTTGATGAGTTTATACTAAACAGCCCTAGGAGAAAACTTTTTAACAAAACATAACAAGAGCTTTTTGCTTACTCTTCAGCTTCATCCCTTATCACATATTACCATCACTTAGTGGTGCCAAACTCCTCACAGTTCCCTAGGTTAGTGGTTCTCAAACTTAGCATGCATCTGAATCACCAGGAGGGATTATAATAGCACAGACAGCTGGGCTCCACATTCCGGTTCTGATTTAGTAGGCCTGGCATAGGCAGCCTATGGTGATCAATTGGCACAAGGCAGAGGGGTTTCCCAGGATGCAGGGCTTTTAGGCAAACTAGGAGAGTTGGTTATCCTAAATAAGATCTCAAGAACCAAATTTTTAACAAGTTCCCAGGCAATGCTCCTGGTCCAGGAACCACACTTTGAAAACGACTGCCATAGATTATTTACATTCACAATTCTATGCCTTTACATATGCTATTCTTTCTGTCTGAAATGAAATCCCTCAAAATGTTATTATTTAATTTCATTTTAAATACTACCAAAAAAAAAAGAATTACTTGTCTCCTTTAAGGAAAAATAATAAAATGTTACCAGAATTCTGAAATGGGTTTTAAGAGCTACTGAGAAAACTCTTGGAGGTAATAAGGTATTGATTTAAAAAAATTGTATGGTTGTACCCCCATAATAAGCTATAATAAATAAATAAATAAATAAATAAATAAATTGTAAATTAATATGTTAGTTTAAAACTATTAATGTAAAAATATATTGTCTGTATTTTGAGTACGTTTTTCATGTAAGAAAGAAGACCCATGACTGGATTTAGAAGTAGAAAATATGAGTTCCTGAAGAAAGCTAGGCTGTTCCCACAGGGATTAGGACAAAAGAATAGGAGTTAAACAGTTATATAAAATTCTACTGGGGTAGTTTGTTACAGCAACTAGTGAGTATTAATTACTCTAAATACATATCTGCTTTGTTCACTTGACATTATACATTAGCATTTCCATATTTTTCCTAAATATTCTCAGACATGATTTTTAAAGTTGTGTTGTATTTCAGTATGGACATACCATATAAAATACATTTTCTATTTTAAGATAGGGAATTTTACTATTATGCATAATATAGCTACAATTTTGAGCATACATTTTATTTATACCTCTCAATTTTTTTGGATAACTCTCTAGCTGGAATTACTGAGTCAAATTAAGTGGTATTTCCAAATAACACTTAATAACACTAATAATTGAACACTACATTATTTGTCCACAGTTCATCCTCCCTCACCCCACTCTACCCCACTGACTTTGGTCTTGGCCATTTTCTCTGATGAATTCATCATAGCCCGGAACTAGGAGTAATCCAGATGTCCTTCAACGAGTGAATGGTTAAACTGAAGGAAATCCATACCATGCGATACAAAAGGCAACAAAAAGGAACAATTGACATACACAACTTGAATGAATCTCTAGGAAATTAATTATACAAGGAGGAAAAAATCAATCCCAACAGATTACATATGATTCCATTTATATTACCCCTGAAATGAAAAATTTTAGTAATATAGTATAGATTAGTGGTTGCCAGAGATTAAGAACAGGGCACTGGGGAAGGGAGTAGAGAGGAAAGGAGGTGTATGTGGCCATAAAAGGGCAACAGGAGGGATCATTCTAGTGATGGTATTCGTCTGTGTCTTGACTGTATCAATATCAATATCCTGGTAGTGATATTTTACAATAGCTTTGCAAGATGTTACCATTGGGGGAAACTGGGTAAAGGGTATTATTTTGTATAACTTCATTTGAATCTACAATGATCTCAAAATAAAAAGTTTAATTAAAAATGTAGCTCAGAATTGTTAAGTTTTTATTTCTTCGAGGAATAAAAATTTATTTTTGATCATTTTGGATTTTTTTTAATATCCACTGCTCATTTTCCTATAAGTCCACTTAAAACCTAGTTCAGAGCTTATTCTGTATTACTGATTTGGCTGTCTGCCTATTACTGTAATTTTTACCAAACTACATTTAAAAATTGTCACCTTTAATGCATTTTAATATGAAAATCTGCCTTGTTAATTTTTTTACAAGATGCTCTCGGCTATTACATCCTTTTAATTTTTCCAGATAAATAGTAGAATCATTTTAAGAGCTTTATTGGGAAATAATTTACAGACCATAAAGTTTGCCTGTTTAAATAGGTTCAATGGTTTGTAGCACATTTTCAGGGTTGTGCAACCATCACCATAACCCAAATTCAGTACATTTTCATCAGCCCCAAAAGAAACATTGTACCTACTCATATCTCCCCTCTCTTCCGTCTCCCAGACCTAGGCAACAACTAATCTACTTCCTGACTGATATATTTCTCTATTCTGGACATTTCAGACAAACAGAATCATACAATAAGTGGTCTTTTGTGACTGGCTTATTTCACTTAAGGCTAGAAAAGGAACTCTGCTATCTGTCTCAGAACTTACCTTTGGGTGAGTTGTGTTGCTTTGAATTTCAGATTTTCTCTCCTCTGAGTTTGTGATGTCTCTTGATCAAAATTAGTAGGTACACTTGTATATTTATTACTCGCCTCTATTAATTCTCTCATTTCCCCATTTGTGATGCTCCACCTGATTTTGGAGCAACCAATAGGTCACTCTACAAAGAAACCACTGCAGCTGTCTCTTTCCTCTGTAGTCTGGGATATTACATAAAATGAATCTGGCAGCAGATTGCTTTCGCCAAACCAAAAGGACAGGCCTGGGTGCAATTTGGCTTACCAAAATTCTGGAGTCCTTTTACTCCTGACACACCACAGAAACAGGCAACTGGGGCCTAAACTAAATATGTGGTGCACAAAACCTGCACCTCTCTCACCAAATGACGACAGCGCTTCTAGAGCATCATGAGTACTGCATTACACGGCCAGCCATGATCACTGGCAAATGAATGGTTAAGGAACAAATAGGATCATTTACTCCAAAACCTGTAAATCAAACTTTCTTGGCTAGAGCCCCTAGTACTTCTTAATATGCCCTTCAGATAAGGCCAGTCTAATACAAATGGGACTGTATTTTTTATTGTTGATATTAATTATTAGACACACATATTTTGGCTGCTACTCTGAAGAAGATATTTTTTATCTTATATTTTCAAATATTGCTAGTATATAAAACAGCCACCATTTATTATATATTGATTTAATATTTAGTCACCTTATAAATTCTCTTCTTTCTTTTATTCATTTTTCAGTTAATCCTCCTTGAATCTTAATAGACATTTTTATCTCCTGTAAGCAATAATTTTAACTTCTTTCTAAAATATAACTACTTTAAAAAGCTTATTATAATCCTTATTATGATGCTTTCCAAAGAATAACTAGTATATATTCATAATGAGAAAAACCTTTCTCCTATTTCTGCTTTTAATGGATTTCATTGTTTATTAAGAGGTTGGCCTAAGTTAAATTTTTAAATAATTTTAAATAAATATTTTTTCTATTCCAAATTTTTAAAGAATTTTAAACAGAAAAAGATATTAATTGTTAACAATTAATTTTTGTGCTTCAACCTTTTGCGGTGATGTATTTTATTAATAGATTTCCTTATATGGAACTATCCTTCAATTTCTTGGCATAAACCCTACATATTGTTATGTATTAATCCTGTTATATATTATACTTCTCGATTTACTTTCACACATTTCACTTAGAATACCTATACGTATATTTATCAGTGAGACTGACCTATAGTTGTTCTTCTAGAAAATGAAAACCCTGTGAAACCAATGGCATTGGTTTCTGCACCGTGCACAGTTGCTGAACTGTGCAAATTCTCGGAAGTCACACATCATCAATTTTATTTGAATATTTAGGGTGGGGAAATGAGAAATTTAACCTCACTTTAAAATATTTTAAAACTAATATGAAAAAATTATCAAAATTATTTACTTGAATTTTTAATATAAAATATGAATATAATGAGAAAAATATTTAATAGCTCCTTTAGAATATATCCTCTGAGGTCCATAGGAGTTCCTGCTCACCTTTTGAACATGTTAGAAGACAAATGTAAGAATTATGGAATCACATTTCTATATTTTGTACATATTCAAGTTCTGGTACCATTAAGTCTATTTAGAAGCTATCTGGAACATTCTATACATCACTGGAACTGTCTGTTTCTTGAACATTTTAGAAAAAGTACTCATAAATTCAAACACAGCCAGAGCTTTTTAGAGGTAATTAAGCCTTCTAAAAAATTTATTTTTATTGACCATTCTTATTTTATACTTTTTCTTGGGTCAATACTGAGTCAAATTTACTTTCTTGGGTCATTAGTAATTTCTCAGGACAAATTTCTTGGGTTAATTTTTCTTAGTCATCCTTTTCATGAAGTTTATTAGCCCAAAGCTGAATATAGTATTCTCAAAGTTTTTATAACCCATGTATATTCATTTACTCTATCTAATTTGGGGATTTATTTTCTTCCTCTATTTAATTTAATTTTTTTTTATTTTTTTAGAGACAGGATCTCACTATGCTGCCCAGGTGGTCTCAAACTCCTGGGCTCAAGCAATCTTCCCACCTCCACCTCCTGAGTAGCTGGGACTACATGTGCATACCACCATGCCCAGTGACTCCCTTTTTTATCAGACTTTTCAGTGTCTGGTTTGTATGTGTCAGCTTTTTCTTCCCCTAAGAACCAGTTCTTATAAGTGATGACAATTCTTCTGTTTTTCTATTTTTTGTTTTTGATTTCTATTTTTATCTTTATTTTCTTCCTCATAATTTTCTCAATATTTCCTTATACCTTACACCCCTTTTTGAATTGTTTAATTCACTTATTTTTATTTTCTCTTTATTAATACTTCTCATTGTGATTTACAGTAGGAAATATATTTTTTGGTCTTCTTCCCTTCTTCTTTGGTTTCCTGGCATACAGCTCCTAAAATCTTTGGAATTGCCAAAGTGATTAAGTGTCTTTTTGTATGCTAATGAGATCACTAGTGGCCACTGCTACTCCTGATTAGCCTTAGCCTCAGGGAGGAGACTGGTTGGCCAGAGGAACCAACCACACTGATGTGAGTGTTGGAACTTTCAGTTCCACCTCCAGACCTAGGGGGTAAGGGGAGAGAAGAGGGGCTGAAAGTTGACTGGATCACCAATGACCAATGATTTAATCAATCCTGCCTATGTAATAAAGCCTCCATCAAACCCTAAAGGACAAAGGTCAGAGAACTTCCAGGTTGCTGAAGACCTGGAGGTGCTGGGAAGGTGATGCACCTGGAGAGGACATGGAAGCTCCATACACCATCCCACACACCTTGCCCTGTGTACCTCTTCATCTAGCTGTTCATATGTATCTCTTATAATACCTTTTATAATAAACCAATAAGTGTTAGTGTTTCCTTGAGTTCTGTGAGTTGCTCTAGCAAATGACTGAAGTTGAGGAGTGGGTTGTGGGAACCAGCAATTTATAGCCAATTGGTCAGATGTCCTGGAGGGCTAGACTTGTGATTGACATCTGAAGTAGGGGCCAGTCTTGTAGGACTGATCCCTTAACCTGTGCGATCTGACACTAACTCCAGTAGATACTGTCAGAATTTAATTAAATTGTAGGACACCCAGCTTGTTGTAGGGTATTGGAGGAGGAATCCTACACATTTGGTCACAGGAGTGTTGAGTGTTGAGAGCATAGAGAAAAGAGTTTGTTTTTCCTATTAAACAATACTGAAAGTGAGACTTTGAATATGCCTTTGAATTATTATAAATTGTACTACTATTTTCTAAATGGTCAATGATACACTCCTTATGTTGAAAGCCCAGAATTCCACAGGGAACAAAAAGAAAATTTATTTTCACACCTCTATCCATTTAAATCTATTCACAGAACTGTTCCTTTTCTTCCCCTCCTTGAATGAAATTTGGAACATGTACTATGATTTTTCTGGTCACTCTCAGATAAAAAGTCCATTGGAGTATTTTTAATAGCAAAACTGGGAGCATGTCAACAATTATAACGACCAATCCCATGTAATAATCAAAACTCCAAATTTCATTTAAAGATAAAATGTCTCCCCTCCCTCATCTTCAATTCTGGAACCTTGGGAAGTGGGCAAGCTCCCAGGTTGATTACTTCTTGCTGCCTTATACAGGTTGAATATCCTTCATCTGAAATGCTTGGGACCAGAAGTGTTTCAGTTTTCGGATTTTTTCGTATTTGAGGACATTTGTGTTTATATTTACTGGTTAAACATGACAAATCTGAAAATCCGAAATCTGAAGTGCTCCAAGAAGCATATCTTTTGAATATCATGACAGCACTCAAAAAGTTTCAAATTTTGAAGCATTTCAAATTTTGGATTTTCAGGTTTGGGATGCTTAACCTAATACTACTGCTTCCTCAACCCCAAGCACTCAGATCATGATTTTTGACCCTTCCAAGTTAGAAACAGGATAAAAAGTATAGGGAAAGAGGAGAAGTAATAATCTAGGAAAGTTTTATTAACTGGCACTGTTTACATATATAATGTATTTGTTAAAAGATATTTAAAAGCAGACTATGGAGAGTTTGGTGGGTTCTTTGAAGACCCTCTAACTCTAGGGATCGTTAACCTTCATATCTGCTCTGATTATCTACCTAAAATTCTACATTGACTATTCTCCACGCTTCCCTTCCTTCATGGCCAAAGGCCACTGAGGCGGCCTGTAGACTGTTACTCAGGTAGGAGTCATGTAACAAATTCTAGATGGCACAGGTTCTTCAAGTGGTTTCTTCATATAGGAAAAACACCTTCCACCCTCTCCTGTTGCTGGGCATTATACAGATATCACAGAAACTGCTGACCTACTATAACAAAAACTTAGACCCTTTACACTCAACAGTGAACCCCTAATTTGTTGTCTGCCTCTTCCTTCATAAGTCCTATATATGTGGCCTTGTGCCTACATTTGGGATGGTGCTGGGATGGGTTTGAATGTATGTGTCCCTCTCAAAATTCATTTGTTGGAACCTAAGACCCAATGTGATGCTATTAAGAGGTAGGGCATTTAGGAGGTGATTAAGTCATGAGGCTTCTGCTCTCATGAATGGGATTAGTACCCTTATAAAAGGGCTGAAGGGAACTAGCTAGGCCCTTGTTGCCCTTCTGCCAAGGGAGGACAATGCAAGAAGGCCTTCACCAGACTGCAAATGCCAGGACTTTGAGCTTGGACTTCCCAGCCTCCAGAATTGTAAGAAATGATTCCTGTTCTTTATAAATTATCCAGTCTAAGATATTTTGTTATGCCAGCCTGGAACAAACTAAGAGAGATAGTTAGACCCTGCTTCCTATTATTTTATTCTGGTCCTTTGAGACCTAAGCCCAAAATGAGACAGAAAAAATACCACTGTAACATTCTGTTAGACTGTAATTACAATTTTGATTTCTACTTTGGCTCCAAATTATGGAGAGGACTGAAATACCTAAGCGATTGAATTTTTTTTTTTACTTTCATCTTTCTTTATTAAATTTTGGCTTCATTAAATTGTGGTCAGAGAATACGGCCCAATTTTGGGAAATTTATTGAGATTTTCTTTTTGGCCTAATACAAGAGTCAAATTGTAAAAATGTTTCATGGAGCTTTGAAATGAAAGTATTTCTCTGCCTACACACTATGAATACTTGAGGAAAGTAACTGAAGTACCTGACTAACCTGCCAAAATCTGAGACATATGATAAAATCCCATCCTATCTTCTTTTCATTTCTTTTTGAGTATCTAAGAGGATTTTACTTTGTTTTTACTAGCAATGTTATCTACTGAATAAAAGCTCATGAATGTTATAATCTCATTGTGAATCATAAACTTTATTTAAAAAATTACCCTCCTTGTACCTTTTAATGCTTATTGTCTTGAATTTTACTTTATCTTGTAATATTATAACTAAAATCATTTGTTTTATTTACATATTTCTGATATATCACTACCTAAATTTTTCTTTTTATTATTACTGGGCCATTTATTTTAAGTGTCTCTTGCATAGAACATATAATTGGACATGAGGATTTTTCAGGCTGAGAATTTTTGCCTTTGTTTAGAAAAATTAACAAAAACCCAGAAATAAGGCCAAAAGATGATTACATGTCCTTTCAGTGTTGTAGTAGAACACTGACAAGCTTGCCTGAGAGTCAGCTGACTCACTGTGGGAGTGTAACATTATTTGACTTAATGTTTACTATGGATTCAGGCCCAGACTCTGTAAAATTAGCTATCAAATGACAAAAAATAAGCTGGAAATGGTTTATGTCTGGTCAAAATATAAATGAATTTTGTCCAAGGCAGAAGAC
Organism: Varecia variegata; assembly: GCA_028533085.1. Taxonomy (NCBI): domain Eukaryota; kingdom Metazoa; phylum Chordata; class Mammalia; order Primates; family Lemuridae; genus Varecia; species Varecia variegata. Next base: position 85,409,265 of record CM052438.1, read on the forward strand.
AATCTAAAAGGTATATTTTTATTATCTGTACAACATTGTTCATATTTTTTATTTACTTTATCAATCCTATTCATTATTCTTTTTGTTTTCACTGATTATATGTAGATATTTTTAGTTTCTTATAACCTTTGAAACAGCTTTGTCAACCTGTTAATTCCCTCATTAATTATTTAAATACATGTTCACTCTGTATTTATATGAGAATCTCATTCTTAACATTTTGAAAATTATACTTTGACACTACTTAGTAAGAAAGTTTATCATCTTGTTTCACACTTTTTGGTTTTTTATCCTTTTTTTGGTATGTTCCCTTTAGTATTCTGTCTGCTGTTAAATGGATTTTGCTTATCTTATGGCTATTTTATACAGTAGCAGAAAATGAATTTATTGGGAAGATGTAAGTCATGTCACAGGGCTGATAGGAAAACTGGGGAAGAAGCATGAACAAAGTGGCAGCAGAAAACACAGCTGAGACCCCACTGCCAGGGCAGTCTCCTTACCATGCCACTGCTGGACAATCACTAGCCTTCATAGCATATCACCACCAGGAGAAACTACTGCTGTCTCTACTACCAGTCTAAGGAATGCTACCACATGCCACAATATATAAATATCAAATTCCCTCTATTTTTTTGAATCATTCTGCCTAGCATTCTAGGTCTATCCTAGATTATCTGCTTGGCCAAGCCTATGTCATTTTGAAGAAAAATACATCTAGTTAAATTTTAAAGGACATTAGGGACAATATTTTGATTTTAGACTGTCAATACTTAGAGATCCGTTTTCTACAAGTTTTCCACAGTATTTTCTAGATTTGAACAGGGTTTCACATAAATAGAGTAAAATCAGACCTTCATTAATTCTCCATGGAAAAGCCTTACCTGGGCCAAGTCCATCATGGCCTATCACAATCTTGTACAAATCTCCAAGGTGCACAGCCTCAAGGAAAAAGGTGTCAGTCTATAACCAATCAAAAAAGTATATTTAGATCTAGACAATATCTCTGATTTCTACCAAAAGTATAAATTAAAATGCAGTAAAGACTGACTGTAAAAAGAAGTAGATTCACCAAGCAAATATACAAATCTGTCTATATTAAGAAAGTACAGGCAAAATGATAACATTAATTTCTAGAAAATAATAATGTTTCCAAATATACCCCCTTCTTCTTTGTTGCCAATTTTTAGTTATAAAAGAATATATTTGGGGACTCTTTGTAAGTATGTTTTTCAAATAATCATAGCATAAATATAATAAATATAAAATATGCTAAAAGTTTACATTCATATCAATGCAAACAACTCTTGTCTGCCCTAGGATAAAAATTTTTTCAGCCACGTTTATGGGCCAGATGCAAATATAACGCCTCTGAAGTAAGTTTAGGATGCTGATACAAAAAGTATTTGAAAGTCATAACATTTATCTGGAGTCCCAAATTTACAGCTACAATAAAAAGGAGCCATACTCGTGTTCCAATGGTTTATATATTCAGAATATGGACTAAAAGTAAGGGGCACAGAATACTTTTGATAAAATCTAAGATAACGCTATGGGTTTCAATGCAAGAAAAATACATGATGTAGCATATCCATTAAAAATATAAAAATAAAAATTAACTTTGTATTTATATAGTATAACATACATTTCAAAATATTTTTACATACTTTTATTTTATCCGTAAAAACTGCTAAGTGAGGAAAAAATCCTTTCTATGGACAAGAAAGATGAGGCACAGATCCAGGATTAGAGCTCAGCTACTCTGACATGTAGTAAGACTATTTTCCTTCTGAATCATTTTGTCTCTACTTAAGTACACTAGCAAGAGTATAAATAATGGGAAACAAAACCATTAGCATTCATTAACAAAAAAATACTCTCCATGCCTGGTATAGGTTAATGGGTAACATTGTTATCCCTTTATCTACCAAATAGGTCTGGTATAACAGGAGGACTCTCTATATAATAACAGAAAATATTAGCAAAGAAAATTATGAGTTATAATATTTATGATAACTGACTTAGAGAACTATAAGAAAAAGAGGGGAAATAAACAATAAAAATCTCCTGGCATACTCACTAAGAACTAGTTGGGTCATCAAGGAAGGCTGAGATAAATAAAATATTATAAACCCTCCATGCTCTACTCAGTTTAAAAAAAGAGAGAGAGAAAGAAAATTTAAATATAATATGCATATAAATATTAATAATAGTAAAATAATATAATGCATTCAGTTTCTACATTCCATAACAAAAGGTCTTGTACATAATTATCCACATTTAACAATATAAGGATCAGTTTAAAAATCACGAAGGAGGGAGAGATGTCAACAAAATGGCAGACTAGAAAACTCCAGGCCCCAGTTCATCCCAAGAATTACTAAGTTAACAATAACATAAGGTCTGGAATACTTTTCTTGAGAATTCTAGAGACCCCTTGAAAGATGCAGCACCCAGGCCAAAGCATAACCAAGAAAGGACTCCATCCAAAAAGGGAAGGAAAGTTCAAGGCATTTACATGCCATGCCCTACCACTACCTGGCATAGTGTAGTGTAATAGGAAGGAAATCTCCCATATCCAAGATCCTCCCTCAGGACAGATAAAAAAGACTGGACCACACATCCAAAATTCTATCTTGTCTGAAGGCTGCCTGAGAGACTGGTGTATGTCTCCTCTGACTTGGAGCCATGACAAGAATGACAACATAGTTTGGATGCCTGAAAAACAGAAGCCAACTCTGTAGCATGTTAGAGCTACACAGACTCTAGTATGGCAGACAGATGACAAGGAAGCCAGAGATTGTGGGCTCCAGATAAGAAACAAGGGCAAACACTTAAGAAAATTAAGATAGTTAAAAACATACACATAAGCCCAGAGAAGACAAATTGTCAGAAAAGATTTGAGAGGTCCTAAACCTCCTCCTGGGCTGATTAGTGCAAGTTTTCCCCTGTACAAAGCCAGTCCATAATGACTGTGAAGTGTGGTTATTTTCTTTAAACACTCAAATCTCAACAAAAGATCACAAGGCCAACAAAGAAACAGGAAAACATGGCCCAATCAAAGAAACAAATAGCTCCATGAAACAACCCTAAAGAAATACAGATGTCTAAACTTCCTGATAAAAATTTAAAATAACTATCTTACAGATGCTAAATGAGCTAAAGAGAACACAGAGAGACAACTAAATGAAATCAGGAAAATAAATCATTTACAAAATGAGAATGTCAACAAAAAGAGACTAAAAAAGAACCAAACAGAAATTCTAGAGCTGATAAATACAATAACTGAACTGAGAAATGCACAAGAGGGTTTCACCATCAGATTTGACAAGGCAGAAGAATCAGCTAACTTGAAGGCAAGTCATTTGAAATTATTGAGACAGGGGAGCAACAAGGAAAAACAATGAAGAAAAGTGAAGAGAACATTAGAACTCATGAGATACCATCAAGCAGGCCAATATATGCATTATGTGAATTTAAAAAGGAGAAAAGAGAGAGAGAAAGGGACAGAGAGATTTTCTGAAAAAATAAGGGTCCCAAACTTCCAAAATCTCAGGAGTAAAATGCACATATAAATGCAAGAAGTTTAACAAACTCCAACTAAAATAAATAAACCACAAGAAATCCACACTGAGACACATTATAACCAAACTATCAACTCTCAAAGTTAAGGAGACAATCCTGAAAGCAGCAAGAGAAAAGCAATTCATCATATATGAGGGAGATTCTATAAAATTATGAGTGGATTTAGGTAGCAATCATGCAGGCTAGAAGGCAGTAGAATGATATGTTCAAGGTACTGAAAGAAAAAAAAAACACATCAAGCAAGAATTCTATATAAGAAAAAACGGTCAAAAATGAAGGAGAAATTAAGACTTTCCCAAATTAAAAAAAGTCCAGGTCCAGAGGCTCAAGCCTGTAATCCCAGCACTTCGGGAGACCAAAGCAGGAGGATCACTTGAGGCCAGGAGTTCGAGACCATCCTATACCACATAGAGATCCTGTCTCTATGGAAGTTTTTAAAATAATATCCAGGTATAGCGGCACACGCCTATCTATAGTCCTAGCTACTCGGGAGGGGTAGGCTGAGGCAGGATGATTGCTTTGTAGCCTAGGAGTTCAAGGCTGTAGTGAGCGATGATCGGGCCACTGAACTCCAGCCTGATAACAGAGTGAGATTCTGTATCAAAAAAAAAAAAGAAAAAGAAAAAGAAAAAAAGCTGAGTAAGCTCACTACCACTAAACCCACAATACAAGAAGTGCTAAAGGAGTTGTTCGAGTTGAAACAAAAGGACACTAGATAGCAACATGAAGCCATATAAAAATATAAAGTTCTCCAGTAAAGGAACGACATGAACAAACATAGAAACTAGTATTATTGTACTTTTGGTACATAAATCCACTTTTAATTCTCATATAGAATTTAAAGGACAAAGGCAAGTATACAATACATAAAGATGTAATTTCTAACATCAATAACAAAGTGGAGGGTGGCGCTGTTAAGGAGTATAATTTTTGTATGCAATTGAAGTTAAGCTGTTATCGGTCTAAGACAGAATATTAACTTTAAAATGTGTTATATAATCACAATGGTAACCACAAAGAAAATATCTATAGAATACACACAAATGCAAAGGATAAGGGAATCAAAGCAGGTTGCTGCAAAAAATCAATGAGACAACAATGAAGGCCATAAGAAGGATTGGGGGGGAGCTACTAGACATACAGAAAACAATTAAATGACAATAGTAAGTTCTTCCCTATCAGTACTTTCTTTAACTGTAAATGGGTTAACTTCACAATCAAAAAACATGGATGAGCTGAATGGATTAAAAAAATAATATCTACCTATATGCTGCCTAGAGAAGACTCATTTTAGAGCTAAGGACATATGCTGGTTAAAAGTGAGAAGATGGAAAAAGATATTCTATGTAAATGGGAACCTAACCAGGGAGGGAATGGCCATACTTATATCATACAAAACAGACTTTAAGTTAAAAACTGTCACAAGAGACCAAGAAAAATATCATATAATGATAATAGGGTCAATTCACTAGGAAGATATAACATTTATATGTAAATATACACCTAACATCAGAGTTCACATATATATATGAAGCAAACATTTACAGAATTGAAGGGAGAAATATCAACAGAATAATAATAGGAGACTTCAACATCCCATTTTCAATAATGGGTGGGAGAATAAAACAAAAGATCAAAAAGGAAAACAGTGGACTTGAACAACATCATTAGACCAACTGGACCTAACACACATACAGAACCACCAAACAACAGACTACACACTCTTCAATAGAAACACACAGGAACATTATCCAGGACAGATCACAAGTTAGATGACATGAAAGTCTTAAAAAACTTAAGAAAATTAAAATCATACAAGGTATCTTTTCCAACCATAGTGAAAAAAAACCAAAAAACTATAGTAGGAGACTGAATATTCATAAATATGTAAGAATTAAAGAATGCATTCTATCAACAATCATTGGGTTGGGTGATGTCAGCAAGATGGCAGAATAAGAGGCTCCTGACTTTCAATCCTTCCGTGGATACACTGAATAAACTCCTACAAATAGATCAATTCCCTTGGAGAGAAATCCAGAAACTTACTGAGAGACTCCTACACACTGGGCAACTGAGAAAATATACACATTGAAACAGGTAGGAAAAGCTGAGACAAGCTTGTGCCACAAACCACACCCCAGAAATAGCACTGCATAGTCAGGATCTTCTCCCTGAGGAGTGAAGTGTTTACACCACACATATAGCACCCCAACTTTTATGGCTGCCACCCAAAGTACTACCTCCTAAATCAACTACTTCTGGAAGCAGATGGGGCTCAGCATTTGAAATCCCCTGGAACCACAGGAAACACGGAGATGGTTTTAAACAGGCAGCTATCTCCCTGGACTCAGCAAAGTGAGCAGAGTGAAACGTCTAACTCCCAGTTTCTCCCTGGAAGGGGTTTGACTACATACAATCCCAGCGGCTCTCTGGGATCAGGAGGATCAGGATTCTAATTACCTACATCTGGGAGTCTATGAGGCAGGTCATTAATAAGCTTCCCAGAGCCTGAATGGCGCATGTGGGCACTTCCCATGCCTTTTCACCCTAGCTCACTCCAACAACAAATCCAAGTCTCCAGCTTCTCCCTGCAAAGAGTTTGTCCACACATATGGCACCCCTACTTTACATCTCCCACCTGAAGGATTGGTTCCTAAATCACCTAGCTCTGGGAATATAGGGGTTTAGCATCTGAGAGTTCCCTGGGACCATAGAGAACAGGCAATTTTAAATGGGTGCAGGAACACTTACAGTAGCTATCCTCCAAGACTCAGCAGTGTGGCAGTTTCTCAAAAAATTAAAAACAAACTACCATACGATCCAGCAATCCACTTCTAGGATATATATGCAAAATAATTGAAAGGATGGTCCCAAAAAGATATCTGCACACTCACGTAAATAGTAGCATTATCCACAATCACCAAGAGGTAGAGGCAATCCAAATGTCCATTAATAGATGAACTGATAAACAAAATGTAGTATGTACATGTGCATATACACACAAAAAATAGAATATTATTCAGCCTTAAAATGAAAGGAAATCCTGTCACCTGGATGAGAATATTATGCTAAGTGAAATAAGCCATTCACAAAAAGACAATTACCATATGATTTCACTTATATGAAGTATCTAAAGTAGTTAAACATATAGAAACAGAAAGTAGAATGGTGGTTACCAGGGACTGAAGGCAGGTGGAAGGGAATAGGGAGTTGTTATTTAATAGTAATAGCTCTCCAGTTTTGGAAGGTGAAAAAGCTCTGAGTATCTATTTTACAACAATGTGAATATACTTAACACTACTAAACTGTGCACTTAAAATGCACTTAAAATTATTAAGATGGTAAATTTTATGTATTTTTTGCTACTATTAATCTTTTTAAAATAAAACAAAGAACTTTTTGCTTACTTGTCCTCTTAAAAAATTGAAGGAGCTCTTTGATCTAAATAGTTGTCTGGATCCTGTATCTCCTTTTTCCCCATGGATAGAAATGTAGACATTGGCTACTGTTCCAGCATTCCATAGTTCACCTGTTGCCACATACACTTCATATATTGTCACTGGCAACAAAAGAAAAATAAGCTTTAGGTACCAAGCACTACTCATAACAAAAAATTAAGTGTAGTAGTCTCCCCTTATCCACAGTGGATATGGCCCAAGATCCCCAGTGGATGCCTGAAACTGCAGGTGCTACCAAATCCTATATACACTATTTTTTCCTATATACATACATACCTATTATAAAGTTTAATTTATAAATTAGGCACAGTAACAGATTAACAACAACAACTAATACTAACACAGAACAATTGCAACAATAAACTGTGCACAATTTCATAGATAGATGTGTTCTCACTGTAGATCTTAACAACCTCAGACTTAATATTGTTAAAATGTCCATTTTACCCAAGGCAATCTACAGATTCAGTGCAATCCCTACCAAAATCCCAACAGCATTTTTTACAGAAATAGAAAAAAACAATTCTAAAATTCATATGGAATGTCAAAAGACTCCCAAATAGTCAAAACAATTTTGACAAAGAACAAAGTTAGAGGCTTCACACTTCTTAATTTGACAACACACTACCAGATAACAATAATAAAGGGAGTGCAGTACTGGCATAATGACAGACAGACCAATAGAACAGAACAAAGAGCTCAGAAATAAACTCTGAAGTACATGCTCAAATTATTTCAACAAGGGTGCCAAGACCACACAATGTGGGAAAGACAAGTCTCTTCAACAACTTGTGTTGAGTAAACAGATATTCACTTGCAAAAGAATGAAGTTGGACTTTTATCTTATATCATATATAGATATTAACTAAAATGGATTAAAGACCTAAATATAAGACCTAAATCCATTAAATCCCTAGGTGAAAACAGGGGAAAACTTCAGGATATCAAATTTGGCAATGATTTCTTAGATATGACACCAAAATCACAGGCAACAAAAACAAAAGTAGACAAGTGGGGCTACATCAAACTTAAAAACTTCTGCACAGCAAAGGAAACAATCAACAGTGTGAACAGGCAGCCTATAGCATTGTAGAAAATATTTTCAAATCATGTATCCGATAAGGGATTAATATTCAGAAAATATCAGGAACTCCTACAACTCAACAACAAACAGACAAACCAATTGAAAAATAGAAAAAGGGCTCGAGTAGACAATTCTTCAAAGAAGATATGCAGATAGCCAGCAAACCTATAAAAATTCAACATCACTAATTATTAGAGAAATACAATGGAAAACCACCTCATACCCATTAGAATAGACAATATCAATAAAAGAAAAAACAAGTGTTGGGGAGAATGCAGAGAAATGGGAACCCTTGTGTGCTGTTGGTGAGAATATAAAATGGTACAACTAATATGAAAACAGTAGGGAGATTCCTCAAAAATTAAAAATAGGATTACCATATGATCCAGCAATCCTATTTCTGGGTATATATCCAAAAGAATTCAAAGTAGAATTTCAGAGATATTTATATTTGTACACCTATGTTCATCACAACACTATTCACGATAGCTAAGAGGTGTAAGCAATCCAAACATCCATTGCCAGATGAATGGATAAAGAAATTGTGGTGTATATATATATATATATATATATATATATATATACAATGAAGTATTATGCAGTCTTAAAAAGGAAGGAAATCCTGTTGCATGGTAGGCCATGGATGAATCTTGGGAACATTACTTTAAGTAAAATAATCCAATCACGAAAAGACAAATACTGTATGATTACACTCATGATGTATCTAAAGTAGTTAAAATCAAAGAAGCAGAAAATAGAAAGGTGGCTGCCAAGGGCTAGGAGGGGAGAAAGGAGAATTAGTATTTAATGGGTATAGAGTTCCAGCTTTGTAAGATGCAAAAGTTCTAGAGACCTGCTGCACAACAATATAAATACACTAACATTCCTGAACTGCACATTTAAAAATGTTTAAGATGGTAAATTTAATGTCTGTGTTAGTTATCACAATTAAAAATAAAAATTAAAAAAAATAGCTCACACAGCCTGAAAGCCCACTTGTGATCAGTTTTCTTAGCAACTCTTATCCTCTACAGGAAATAATTCCATAATTACAAAACATATTTTTTCAGGTACACATGATAGTAAACTCATAAACCAGGTAGACTCTTTTATATTTCCTTTTGCCTTAAATGACAAATACTACCATAACTCTTTATAAGCTTAAAGGAACAAAATATGGCAAAAAAAAAAAAAACCAACATTAATCTAGCTTTCCTTATTTGTACCACCTAGAACTGGTATGTCTATCTCTAGTGAAGGTGTTGCTTGTCTGTAATGATATCATTTCAGACACAGCATCAATCTTTGCTAGAATACTAGATAAAAATATGGCTAGGGTCAGTTATCATTTGCTGTATGTACTACTGACCTAGATAACTAAAGACTTGTCGAGTTTAAAGATAGCACATGACAGGGTATGTTTAGAATACCAAGCCATGTGCAAAAACTGAAAAGAAAAATGTTTATTAATAAACCAAAAGTACCAAGCACTACAGGGAAGGCAAGTAAAATCAGTATGTATTTGCAGAGTATGCCTTCTTTGAGCAGAATTTTATAGTTAAAACAGAGAGAGGAAAAAGCAAAAAGTGACCTCTGCAGCATTATTAACAGTGGCTAAGAACACAGCACCAGGTGAATATCTCCTCAGGCGAAAGGAAGAATAGTGAGAACAATGCTTATAAATGGTGAGAAAAAATGCTTATAAATGGTAAAAACAATGTTCATGCAAGCCTAACTAGGTCTATTCATGTCTTTTCAAAAATATCTTAACTTTAGAAACTTAAGAAGAGTTTATCACACCTTATTAAAAAACCACAAATGAATTATGAATCTGTGCAAATCTTTTAGCAGTTTATGTTCTCTCAAAAAGCTACACAGGTTGTAGGTACCTAAGACTAATGTGAGATAATACTTATTATTACTTATTTCTTTAGAAAACTAAGCTATCACATTTTTGGTAGAACATAACCTGGAGTGGAGAAAAATCTATTTTTACCAATTGTCCATTTAATAATTCTCATATACCCTTATCCCATTCTCTTCCAAAGCTGGGGCCAGCAGACCCAAGAGCAGACGGCTCTTATGAACAGTCACCCTGAATTCTTGTGGGGGGGAGCAGTGACTCCCTAACCTGAGTAGATCAAGAGCCTACTCTCAGCCATATTTATACAAGGCTTGAACACATCTCTACTTTTGGCCAAACATTTAGAAAGTCATTGAGCAGTTGTGTCTTCATTTCCTGATCAAATAGGTAAATTTTCAAAAATAAGGCAGAATCTGGCGGGCAAAATACACATTGACTTGTAATTCTTAGCCCTGGAGTAACTTCATTTGACAGTCAATTTTCTCATGACCTTCTAAGAATTAGTTTCCTTATTTTGATTAAGAGGCATTTCAGCTGACCTTCTAACAGGACTAACTAACTGTTGACCAGATCATATTCCTGAATGCCAGCATGTGAAACAACTAAAAAGCATTTAGACGCAGCTGCCACACCAGAGAAGTAGCTGATAAGAAACTAGCAGTCCTTATTCATTCATTTACTCACTTATACATTTACTCAACGTATACTTATTGAGTTCCCTGTCCTTCAGCATTTAGGCAAACAGGTTTTATTTGTGTGTCCTAGAGTTGGATCTTCCCTACCTGGAAGGACAGGGTGTCCTTTATTTAAAATAGGAAATTCTCGACAGATTTCCCCATCTTCTTGATCCCGTGCCAACCATCGTTGAACAGGTATATAAAACTGAGTTCCAGAATCCATATTCTGCAATTGTACCTACAATAACAATAATATTACTTGCAAAAAATGTAGGAATGTTTTTTTTTGTTTTTGTTTTTTTTTAGCATTTTTTAGCAATAAAGCATTTTTAATTAACATATGTACTTTTTTTATACATAATGCTATGGCACACTTAATAGACTATAGTATAGCATACGCATAATTTTACAAGTACTGGGAAACCAAAAATTTGTGTGACTTACTTTATTGCAATATTTGCTTTATTTATTTATTTTTATTTTTGATTTCTTTACAGACAGGGTCTTGCTCTGTTACCCAGTAGCTCACTGCAGACTTGAACGTCTGGCTCAAATTATTCTCCCATGTCAGCCTCCTAAGTAGCTGGGAATTGCAATATTCACTTTATTGTGATGATCTGGAACCAAACCCATGATATCTCTGAGATATGCCTGTATTAACAGTAAGCCAAAAGAGCCTTCCTTACATAACAACTTAAGTCCCTGGTTAAAATAAAATCACTTCCACTCAACATTTACCAAAGTATATTAGAAAGCAACTCCTTTTTTTTTCCCCCCTTCTTTGATATTTAGTTACTTATTTGAACACCACCCATTTGTTTTAGAGAGAATTATATTCTTTTTTTTTTTTTTATTATAGCTTATTATGGGGGTACAACCGTTCTGGTTAAGTATATTGCCCATGCCCCTCCCAACCCCCCGAGACTGAGCCTCAAGGGTGTCCATTCCCCCAACAGTGCACATCGC
>CM052438.1:85421395-85597315 GCA_028533085.1 Varecia variegata
AGTTTTCCCAGCACCATTTATTGAATAAGGAATCTTTTCCCCAGAGTATATTTTTGTCTGCTTTGTCAAAGATTAGATGGCCATATGAGGATGGTTTTATATTTGGATTTTCTGTTCTGTTCCACTGGTCTGTGTCCCTGCACTTGTGCCAATACCACGCAGTTTTAATAACTACAGCCTTGTAGTATAGTTTGAAGTCCGGCAAAGGAATGTTTTATCACAGAGACAAATAAAATTTTTTATCCAAGCCTGCCACTTAGCTCAAAAATCTATTTTTTATATGAGAAATTGATTACTTGACAGGAAAAGGGATAATTTCTTCTTTTACTACCATCTCAAGTACAATGGCATTTCTTTTCTCTATCTCAAAATTTATCTATATCTATTTATTTATTTATTTATTTTTAGAGGCAGGTCTCACTATGTTGCCCAGGCTGGTCTTGAACTCCTGGGTCCAAGTAATCCTCTTGAGCAGCTGCACCTAAATTTTTCTACTTCCAATTTCTCTATTTTGAAATGTTTATATTAAACATGCCAATTTCCTCCCAAATTTTATGTCATTAATATTTTCCTATTTGAAAAGAGATAGTTTCCACCTCTCAGAAATTTTTTATTTTAAAATGATTTTATAAAAGATTAGCATGAGGTTAGATTTTATATACTACAGATTCAAACTGATACAGTTCCCTCCTTGGATCCTTAGCAGTGGATAAAAATCAAATAATAATTATTTATTTGGGTACCTATTATATAACATATTATATCTATTTATCCTGGAGTTAAACAAGAATGTTAATAAATTCTGGTAGAAACTAGAAAAAGTAAAAAATCATCAAAAAGCAGAAATTATGTTTTCTGACTCTAAAACCTAGCCCTTCATGGGTAGGGTACCATTATTCTTTTAAAAGCTTCAGTGAGGTGTTATTTTATCTGATAAATTAATCTTACTCCCTTTAAAATGCCTTAAATCAGAGATTTTCAACTTTACTGTGTTTTAAAAATCACCTTGTTAAAAAGGTAGATTTTCAGCACCCAAGCCTACTAAGATTTGTGGGTCTTGGACAGGAGTGCAGCAATTCACTTTTTTTCTTTTTTAGAAACAGGGTCTCACTCTGTCGCCCAGGCTGGAGTGCAGTGGCATAACTGTAGTTCACTTGCAGCCTCAAACTCCTGGGCTCAAGAAATCCTCCTTAGTCTTGAGTAGCTAGGACTACAGGTGTGTGTCACTATACCTGGCTAATTTTTTATTTTTTTGTTAGAGATGTGGTTTTACTACATTGCCTAGGCTGGTCTCAAACTCCTGGCCTCAAGTGATCTTCCTGCCTTGGCCTGCCAAAGTGGAAATTCACATTTATAAATGCACATCAACCGTGATTCTGATGCAGTGTTACTTTTAGAAAAGGTTCCTAAGAACCACAGAGAATAACTATTAGTTTTCAAAGCCATTCTTAGCCTGATTTTTATATCATTTCTCTACAATACAATATAATCTTTTCAGATCACCTAACAGTTGTCTCAGTATCCCAGCTTCATAATGAATGTAATCTTGCTTAATGGTTATCAATCAAATAAGATGGCAGGAGGATTAATGATAATTTTGATTAGTTAGTTTAGCTTACTGAGAGTGAAACAAGATATTATTATTATTATATATGATCACTTAAGAATTAATTTGAATATCATACTTCAAAAGTTCTATATAGCACAAAAGAGAGCATTATTTCACATAGAAGCCAGGCAGTAACTGTGAATTTTGAAATCTGACCTCTTCATTCTGTATTTTCATAAAGTGAATTTTATTTTGTCATTCTGCTTTCAGACTCCTTCATAACTTTAATGTAAAGATGGCATTATTAACAACTACATATTCCTGCTAATGGAATTTTACAAATATGTTTTTAAGGAATTACTCATCTTCCATGAATTTCTAATTAATTTTCTCATATATCATAAAACCACAGAAAAGCAAGTTTGCCAAGAATATTAGGAATATGGCTAGCTGTGCTTTGCATTTTGAAAACTTGTTTAGTTAAAGATCATTTATTTTGAAGTAATAGAAGATATAAATACACTATACACAAAAATGGATGACAAGCTGGAGATGATTTCCAATGCTGGAGATCTGCATTTTCTGGCAATCATGGCAATAAGTAGAATTTTTCATTCTCAACAATGTAGAAAATTTAGGCTTTTTCTTTTTCTTTTTTCTCTTAAAAATACTCACGGGGCATTATCTTGCTTAGCATGAATAGACTAAATTTCAGAGCTGGTATTCAAGTCTAGTAGATTATTACAACACAATGGTCTATCTTTACAATCTTTCTGAAGCAAATGACACACAGGTAGTCACCTTTTCATCAGTAGTGCAACTCTATCAAGAAGCCATATGAGTTTATCCACAGTCCCAATAATTTTCTTTTCTTCGTGGAGAGGTGAAAGGATTGTTTGGTTGAAGTGCTTCCCTCAATCAATTATGGATTAGTTAATTAATAAGAGTATATGATACTGCTGCCTTGTAGAATGCACTGATTAAGAAGGTCCAGGTTTGATTCCATCAGCTCACAATAGGCATGAAATGCCTCCTACAAAGCTGATTCCTGAGATGAATTTGTAGAGGATTTTGCAAAGGATGGGAAGGTGTTGATATATCCTTACCTCCTTACAGTGCCAGGAAGGGGAGCATCCACAGTTGGTATGACCAATACGAATCTTAAAGAGTGTTCCAATGTCTCCAACTGTGATCTATAAAGAGCCAAGGAAAAAATTTTCAATGTAATTTCACAAAATCCACTTAAAAACAGCTTATATCAGGACATTATATACTGATAAAGGGGTCAGTTCATCAAAAAGATGTAAGAATTATAAACAGGTGCACACCTAACACAAAAGCACTGAAATGTAATAAGCAAAATCTAACAAAACTGAATGGAGAAATAGACAGTCTATGATAATAGTTGGAGACTTCAACACCCCACTTGAATAGTAGATAGAACAAACAGAGAAAAGAATAATAAGGAAACAAAGGACTTGAATATTACACACCAACTGGACCTAACATCTATAGAACATTCCATCCAACAACAGAAAATTCTTTTGAGGTGCACATGAACATTTGCCAGGATAAATCACATTATGTAACAAAACAAATCTTGAAAATTTAAAAAGACAAATCATCCAGAGTCTCTTGTCCAAACACAATGGAATGAAACTAGAAATCAATACTAGAAGGAAAAGTGAAAAATTCAAATATGTGTAAATTAAACAACACACTCTTAAGCAACAAATAGGTCAAAAAAAGAAATTATAGCAAAATTAAATACTTTGAGATGAATGTAAACAAAAGCACAACATACAAAAACATATGGAATACAATGAAAGCAGAGCTCAGAGGGAAACTTATAGCTGTAAACACCTACACTAAAAAAGAAGAAAAATCTAAAGTAAATAACCTAACTTTACATCTTAAGGAAATAGAAAAGAAAGAGCAAACTAAATCCTAAGCTAGCATAAGGAAGGAAATAATAAACAGTAGAGTGATGATCAACAAAATAGAGAATATAAAAATAATAAAATTAATGAAACCAAAAGTTGGTTCTTAAAAAAAGGTCAACAAAATTAACAGACTTTTAGCTAGCCTAAGTAAGGAAAAAAAGGGAGAATTGCTAAAATCAGAAATTAAGCAGGGATATTGCTACTGACTTTACAAAAATAAAAAGGATTGTAAAGAATGCTATGAACACCTGTATACCAACCAATTAGATAACCTAGATGAAATGGAAAAAATCCCTAGAAACAAAAAAACCACCAAAACTGACTCAAGAAGAACTAGAAAATATGAATAGGCCTATCTCAAGTAAAGAGAGAGAATCAGTATCAAAAACCTCCCAAATGAAATGAAGTCTAGGACTGAAGTCTTCACTGGTGAATTCTACCAAATATTTAAAGAAGAATTAACACCAATTCATCCCAAAAAATAGAAGAGGTGAAAACCCTTCTTAACTCATTATGCATGGTCAGCATTATGCTGGTAACAAAGTCAAAGATGTAAATAGAGAAAACTACAAACCAAAACCCCTTATGCAAACCCTAGATGCAAAAATCTTCAACAAAACTAGCAAACTGAATCCAGAAGCATAATAAAAGGATTATACACCATAATCATCTGGGATTCATCCCAGGAATGGAGATTGGTTCAACATAAAATACCACTGTAATATACTATATAAATAGAATGAATGGGGGGGACACATAATCATCTCAATTGATACAAAAAACCATCTGTGACAAAATCCAACACCCTTTCATGATAAAAACATTCAACAAACTAGGAATAGAAAATAATTTCCTGAATACGATAAAGGGCATTTATGAAAAACCCATAGATAATATCATTCTCAGTGGTGAAAGACTGAAAGCTTTCCCTCAAATCAGGAACAAGACAAGGATACCAGTTTTTGCCACTTTTATTCAACACTGTACTCAAAGAGGACAAGGCAACAGAAAGAGCTGAAATGTAGGTAGCAGCACTCAGAAAAAAGAAGCATCAAATTATGAAAATAGTTTCCTGTGGGAGAGGGAAATGGGAATGAGGGATTAAAGGTGCTCCTTTCATATTGAAGAATTGAACATGATTTAGCCTTATAAACTATGTAAATGTATAATTCAATTTAAAAGTAAACATGAAACACTAAAATAGCAAAACAACAAAAACAGCTCAGACTCTTTTTGCTATAGTCATTTCTAAAATTATTTCTTACTCATGCAAAAGAAGTCAATTGCTCACTTTTACTTATAGTGACCATCAACACGAGAAAGAGTTTCTTTAAATATTGACTCATACAGAAAGTATGGAAAGGATACTTTAAACTAATCTAATGGGAACAATGTTTCCAAGTGGTTCAGCCTCTCCTGTGGCATATGTGGGCCAAGTATGCAGGTTGTAGTAAACCAAACATCCAGGATCACATTGAGGTGGCTGTCCTGTGAAGACTTAAGATACTTAAGGACACTTTTCCTTATTGTGATTTTATTCTCTGTCTCCAACTGGTTCAAACCAATCCTTCTATGTATCCAGTCATTCATTCAACAGATATTATTAGGCACCTATAAAGTACTAGCTGCTTGACCCATTTCAAGCCTTGCCCTTGATTGATGCTATTTCTGGTTTCAGTTTAAGAACATTGCACTGGTCTCCCCTGCTTTGTAGTTGTTACCTCTGTTTCTCTCTCGATCCTGATGTTAGTGTGTCTAGCCATGGTCTAATAACTTGACAACAACTAATAACTAATAAAAATAACTAATAACTTGATGACTGTCCTTGTGTGATAATTTTATTTTGCCCTTTTTGACTTGACTTTGAGCCTTATCTATAGAACCAGAAAGGCATAAGTCCTTGCTCCTGACAGCTATCCATATAATAACAGTAAATGTTGACTCTCCGGTACTTCTCTCTAGCTATTGTCTCTTCCCATATTGCAGATTTACTTTATTAAATCTGCTTGAGCAAAAACTTCTATAAATTACTTTTGATTAATCTTCTACAGGGCACATGGTGTTTCAATAGGAAGAGCCCAGTTTCATAGAATGGATTCATTCCAAAGTACCTACAAGCTGTATCACTTATATTAACAGGTTTTATTCAGTTTTATTACTTACAGTAAATATGTCTTCATGGCCACCCTGAAATTGAGCTCCATCTGTTCCATAAAGATATATGGGGGCTGAACTTCTATGTTGTCCATATAGTACAATATAAATCTGTGAGCTGGTCCCTGCATTTGGCAAGTCACTGGTGATTATGGAAACGTTCCATTTATTACCTATAAAAACACAAATAATACACAGCACTATGGCAACTTACAGATATAGAACATTCAGAACAAGAGGTCGTCATAAAGCTAGGAGAATTCAAGATAGGTATAATTTACTCTTATTTATCTCCTCTGAAAAAGTGCCATAGCAGAGGATTTAGACTTGGTACTCAGTGAAATTACTATGTCTCACAATGTGACTGTGAGAATATTTCCCAGAAAATCTTTAATAAGGTGGCTAGAGAGATGCCATTACACTATTATAGTTGGTCATGCCTGGATTCCAAGAATAACTACATATTAATAATTTCTCTGAAGCTCCCAGGGTTTTACCAAATATCTCCAATACTCTTAGCTCTAACATGTAGTAGGTGCATTCAGAATTATACTTTTTAAGATTTTTTTGAGTTTAGTTATTTATTTTCCAAAATAAAAAAATTGTGTAATAATTTATATAAGAATAGAAATGAGAATCAGATGAGTTAGAATTTGAGAAGTCATCTGTTATAATTTCTTCATTTATTATTTTAAGTATCCCCAATTAATAGATGAAGTAACTGAGTTCCACAAGCACTAAGCAAATTTTATATCACCCAGAAACAAATGAAAACAATGCTAGAAAATATGTGGTTCATGGTGAATATAACTGAGACTAACTAACATTATAGCACGTTAATATAGTGGTATGATATAACTTCTTATAATTTCAATTTAATTTTGCCTGATTTCCTTAGGGTAAACATCAGCTGATCTATAAGAAAAGTGAAGTAATGAAAAATTAGGGAACACACTGAAGTTTATTTAAAAGAAGAATACAAGGCAACAAAATTCAGACTACAGACTTAAAATGACATCCTACTCATTAGACTGTGATTTCCTCTCTCCCAAGTTTGAACTAAAGTATATTTGCCATTTCAATCATTCAAATAAGTAACCGAAGTCTAGAATTAAATTTTATTTATATGGTATAATAAATATGTGTTAAATTCATGTGTGTTTGTAAAAATCTACTTTAAAACAGAAAATTCTATCTTATTTGTTCTAGACATAGTAAAAGGCCATGTTAGTCTACCAAATCATCTTGGTAGACAATCAGTTAGTAAAAAAAACACAATTTTAAAAAATTAGTACAGGATGATAACCTATCTTTAGCAACAGCAGAAGCAGTTAAATTGCAATTATAAACTATACAGCTGGGAAAATTCTAGATATTTTCTATAAAATAACTAGTATGTTAGTATTTGTTTGAATAAAATAAAATAAAGCTCTTCAGCTTCTGCTCTCTTAGAAATGCAACAAAAAAGTTCAGGGGAGAATCAATTCTTGCTAAATGTGCAAGGACCAAATCAATAGGGAAAGAAATTACATTTTCCAACAACTAGGATGGAAAAGGATAAAAAGTGTAGGAATGGAAATAAGAATGAAAATAATGAAATACAATGGCTATTTACTATAGGTTTTTGCACTTCCCTCAATCATTAAACTCATTAAAACCTTAGCCCTATAAGTGAATACTATAAAAACTGGAACAAAATCTAGAGATCATGAACCAAGATTCATCTTTCAGTTTATAACTTACACTGTAATCAAGTGAAAGCCAATAAGTCATTGAGTCATTACTAGGTGTCCAAAGCCTAGGGAGGAGTAGATGAAAACCATAAGATAATGTCTTTGTCCACCAATAGTTTATAATCTATGAGAGGTAATATTCCAACATACCAAAAAATTTAAAAATCAGAACATTCTTAATGTAAGATTTTAGTGAGATAAGGCCAGATCGTAGAAAAACTAACAATGAAGAGGAGGAGGAGAAGGAGGGGGAGGGAGTGATGGTCACAGGAGGAAGGGGAGGAGAAAGAAAACAACTGGCCAAAAAAAAAAAAAAAAAGATGTATCAGTAGAAATTAAACAAAGAAGGTACAAAACCTTATGCTATAATCTTTGTTAAGTAGAAGTCAAAAGGCAAGTGAGACAGATTTCAGAAATTTGTAGAGCATCTAACCTAGCTTTCTCAGAAATTCTATGGAAGAAAGATGAGTAGACAAAATTCTAAAAATCTTCTTAATACTCATATCCCCATTAATCCCCAATTTCAAAAAGAGTGTGTTGAAGGGGTGAGTAAATGAACTCGAGAAAAGCAGAATGCCGGTAGTGGGCACATAGCTTGATGAAAGACTGAAATTACCATAACACACAAAATAAATAGAAAAATTGAATAGTTCTAGATATTCTAAAATATAATAAATTTATAGTTTAGAATTTTTTCACAAAGAACTTCAGGCCCAAATGGCTTCACTAATGAATTTTCTATCAAATATTTAAAAAAAAACATTATCAATCTTACATAAACCCTTTGGAATAGCTCCCAACTCAATGTATGAGAAGAGCATAACTCTGATACCAAAATAAAAAAAACATAAGAAAACTACAGAGCAATAACCCTCATGAATGTAAATGAAAATATTCTCAACAAAATATCAGGAAATCAAGTGAACCACAATCTTTACATTTATTCCAGGAATGCAAAGCTTTTTAACATTTGAAATCAATCAATTCACCATATTAGCAGAATACAGGAGAACTTGAAATGACACTCAGCATCATTACTCATTAGAGAAATGTGAATACATTAAAACCACAATGAGATAGAGTACTATATACAATAGAATAACTAAAATTAAAAACAATGAAAATTAGTAAGAATGGTAAGAATGTAGAGCAATGGGACTCTCGTGCATAACCAGAGGAAATGGGAAATGGTATAATAATACTTGGAAACAGTTTGGAAGTTTCTTGTAAAGTTAAACAAACTTACCATATATCCATTAAATTCCATTATAGCAATTTACCCAAAGAAATAAAAACATACACACAAAAGACTTGTACGAGAATTTTCATAGCAGGTTTATTCACAACAGCCAAAAATTGGAATAATCAAAATGTCCATCAACAGGTGTTATGAGTTAAATTCCATCTCTAAAAAAGATATGTTCAAGTCCTAAACTCTGGTACCTATAAATGTGGTCTTATTTTGAAATGGGGTTGTTAGGAACAGGTGGAGGTTGGCAGCCCTAACCACAAGAAAAGAGGAGGGGGGCAAAATTGAGGAGGCCAGTGAGGATCTAGAACCAAGCCTGCAACAGCAGGAAATTGAGGTTAGGGACTTTTCCCTACCAGGAGCACACGCAAAAACTAGGAGTTCATGTCCAAAAGTAACGTTTTCCCCATTAACATACAGTAGCATAGCAAAAATCACACCCACCAGCACTATGATAGTTTACAAATGTCATGGCAACCCCTGGAAGTTACCTTATAAGGATAAAATTGGGGAGGGCCCTTAGCTCTAAGAATATCCACTCTTTTACCAGAAAAATAATGACTATTCCACCTACCATTTAGCATGTAGTAAGGTGTAAACATAAAAGTAGAAGTGTGGCAAAACCCCAGGATCTTCTCCACTCGTGGAAACAGACCTGTTTCCCCTCAGAAAATGTACTTTCACTTTGTATACTGAAAGCCTGTAATAAAAGCTGCTTGTGTGGAAGTGCTAAGTGTCTGTCATCACTCTCTTGCACCAGCCCTGCTTGTGATTTTTCCAAGCAAGGAGCCAAAGAACCGGAACGACACCCCTCAGAAATCAGCCCTGACACAGTCACTGCAAATATAATTAAGACATAAGTTTAGAAGAGGTCATACTGGAGTAGGGTGGGTTTTTAATATAATATGACTTAGAAAAGAGACACACAAGGAAAATGCCATGTGAAGATGGAGGCAGATTAGGGGGATACATCTACAAACCAAGGAATCCCAAGGACTGCTAGAAACCACCAGAAGCTAGGAGAGACACACAGAACAGACTGCTCCTCAGATAACTCAGAAGAAACCAACCTGCTGATATCTTGATTTCAGATTTCTAACCAACAGAACTATGCATGTATAAATTCTATTGTTTTAAGACACCAATTTATAGTATTTTGTTACAATAGACCCAGGAAACTAAAAAAAATTTGGTAATAGGAAGTGGGGTGCTTCTGTAACAACTTAAAATGTAGAAGTGGCTTTGGAATTAGGAAATAAGTAGAGGTTGGAAAATTTTTAAGGCACACGCTGGAAAAACCCTAGATTGCCTTGAAGAGATTATTGCTAGAAATATGAATTTTAAGGTGCTTCTAGTGCGGTCTCAGATGGAAACTAGAAAGATGTTACGGGAAACTGGAAGAAAGTGATTCTTGCCATAAAGTGACAGAGAACTTGGCTGAATTGTGCTGTGTGGTTCACAGGATGGAAAGTAGAAATATAAGTGATGAACTTGGATATTTACCTGAGGAGATTTCCAATCAAAGTGTGGAAAGTATGGCCTGGTTTTTTCTTGCTGTTCACTGAAAAATTCAAGAGGAAAGAGATAAATTGAGGAAGAAATTGTTAAGCAAAAAGGAAGCAGCACTTGATGAGTTGGAAAACTCTCAACCTCCCTAGATATGCTCTGGAAGTAGGGCCAAGGGTCTGCCTGGCCAACCTCCTGCTAAAGAGATGCAGTATGTGATTTACTGATCCAATCAGCCACCTCAGCAGAAGCCAGGAATAGAGATGGAGTTATCCAGGAATGATCTGTAGAGAACCCTTTTGTCTAACAATGTCATAACATCCAAAGAAGACCAATAAGGTTTCGGAGAATTTTATTCCATCAGATAAAAGAAACAGAGATGTGACAAAATGAAGGAAGAATGCCTCTGAGGGCCAAAGAAAGTAGAGCCACTTCCCTGGTGTGCTGAGGTGGGGCTGCTGCCCTAGCAAGGTCCAGAGAACAAAGCATTAAGTCATAGAATGTTATTCTAAGGCCTTGAAATCTAATGGAGTTGCCTTGGTAGGTTTCTAACTTGCTTGGAACATGTGATGCTTTTTTTCCTTACTATTTCTTCCTTTTGGAATGGGAGTACCTATCCTATGTCTGCCCCATCATTGTATTTTGGAAGCAGATAATCTTGTTTCTAGTTTCACAGGTCTGTAAACAGAGAGGAATTTTGGCCCAACATGGATTATACCCAGAGTCTCACTCATACCTGATTTAGATAATATATAAAATGAGATTTGGGACTTTGTGAAATTATAATATTTAGACAGGACTTTGAATCTAAAAGTTGATGCTGGAATGACTAAGACTGTTGGGAATGCTGGGATGGGGTAAATGCATTTTGCACATAAGAAGGACATGAATTTTCAGAGTCTAGAAAGCAAACTGTTGTGGGTTGAACTTAGTCAAATATGACTAGTGCCCTTGTAAGAAAAGGAGAAGAGACAGAGACAGAGACAGAGGGAAGTATGCCACATAAAGATGGAGGCAGAGATTTGAGCTATCTGGCTGCAAGCCAAAGAATGCCAAGGACTGCAGGCAACCACCAGAAGCTAGAGAAGCAGAAGGATCTTCACCTAGAGCCTTCAGCCTCTCCCTCCTTCACAAAGGTAACCACTGTCCTGATTTCTAACACTATAGGTTAGTTTTTGCCTATATTTAAACTTTGCATAAATGGAATCATACAGTCTCTATTCTTTTGTGTCTGGCTCCTTTTGTTCAACATCATGTTTGTGAGATTCATCCATTTGCCTCTAGCAGTAGTTTGTTCATTTTCATTGCAGTGTATACCCATTTCATGCATACACAACTTATTTATCCACTCTATTCATGATGGACATGAGGATGGTATCCAGTTTAGGGCCATAACGAAAAATGCTATGAACATTTTATCATGTCCTTGTGCAGTAGAGGTACTTTTGGGTCACAGAGTATATGCATGATCCAGTTTAATAGATAATGCCAATTTTTTTTTCTCAAAGTGTTCATACCAATTTACACTCTGACCAGCAGTTGTTCCATTGCTTTGACCACACTTAGTATTGTTAGTCTTTTTTATTTTGCCATTCTGGTGAATGTGAATAGTGGTACAGAGTTTGCTTTTTATTGTGGTAAAAAACATAACATAAAATTTACAATCTTAACTGTTTTTAAGTGTGCAGTTCAGTAGTGTTAAGTATATTCATATTGTTGTGAAAAAGATCTCCAGAACTGTATCTTACAAAAGTGAAACTCTATACCCATTAAACAACTCCCTTTCCTTAGTCCCTTTTCCCCCAGCCCCTAGTAACCACCACGTTACTGTTTCTATGAATTTGACTTTAGACACCTCGGATAAGTGGAATCATACAGTATTTGCTTTTTATTTATTTATTTATTTTTTTGAGACAGAGTCTCACTCCATCACCCCAGGTAGACTACCAGTGGCATCATCATAGCTCACTGCAACCTCAAACTCTTGGGCTCAAGCGATCCTCCTGCCCTAACCTCCCAAGTAGCTGGGATGACAGGTGTGTGCCACCACACCCAGCGCATTTTGCTATTAATATTTTTAGTAGAGACAGGGTCTCGCTCTTGCTCAAGCTGGTCTCAAAGTCCTGAGCTCAAGCAATCCTCCGCCTCAGCCTCCCAAAGTGCTAAGATTGCAGGTGTGAGCCACCACCCAGCCTGGTATTTGCCTTTTTAAAAAATGTTTTCTTGTTTTTATTTTTAGAAACAGAGTCTCATTCTCTCACCCAGGCTAGAGTGCAATGGTGTGATCATAGCTCACTGAAGTCTTGAACTCCTGGGCTCACACAGTCCTCCTGCCTCAGCATCCCAAGTAGCTGGGACTAAAGGCATGCCATTGTGCCTGGCTAATTTTTTTATTTTTTGTAGAGGTATCTGGGTGTCTTACTATGTTGCCCAGACTGGTCTCAAATTCCTGGCCTCAAGCCATCTTCCTGCCTCAACCTGCCAAAGTGCTGGGATTACAGGCATGAGCCACCACACCTGGCCCACAGAATTTGTCTTTTATTTCACTTAGCATAATGTCCTCAAGGTTCATCCATGTTGTAGTATGTGATGGCTTTTCTTCTTTTGTAAGGCTGAATAATATTCTACTGTATGTATATACCATATTTTGTTTATCCATTCTTCTGTCAATGGGCATTTGAGTTGCTTCCGCTTCTTGGCTACTGTGAATAGTGCTGCTATGAACATGAATGTGCAAATATCTCTTCAAGATCCTGCTTTCAATTTTTGGGATATATACCTAGAAGTGGGACTGTCATATGATAGTTCTATTTTTAATTTTTTGAGGAACCTCTATAATGTTTTCCATAGTGATTACACCATTTTACAACCCCACCAACAGTGCATAAGAGTTCCAATTTCAAAGTGGTATGTTTTTATCTTGCATTTATTTGATGATTAATGATGTTGAATACTTGTTCACATGTTTCTTGTTCATTTAGATCTCCATTTTTATAAGGTGTCTGCTGTGGTCTTTTGTCAACTTTCCTAATGGCTTGTCTGGAAGAGTTCTTTATATGTTCTAGATATGAGCTCTTTCTTGGTTGTATTTGTTGCAAATATCTTTTCCTACTCTCTGGCTTCCTAACTTGGGATCACCAGACTTTCTACTGGCCATCAGGGGAGAAGGATGGGTGGTCTGATGGGACTTCCATCCTCCTCATCTCCAGTCTCTTCCCACTCGGGCAGTGGGGGCTGAAGCGGCAGTGGCTGGTGCTGATTCTGCTTCTTTTGTTTCGGCATCATGCCTGTGGCAACGGCTGCAGCAGGATTTGGAGGACCTACTTTTATCTTTTTAAATAGTTTAAGTATAAAAAAAGAAAAATATATATAATTTAATTGATGAATTGATGAAAAGCTCTTTAGGATGTAAGAAAACTGTGCCTGAATTCTTCCAAAACAAAAGAATGTTTTATCTTGTGATTGTAAAAATCCTCTCTAGAATTATTATTTTACTAATATATTTAGAGTTTCTTATAATCATGTCAACTGTTCTTCTCAGTAGAGTGTAAGCTATTCACAGACAAGAAAATCTTTGATGACCTATAAATGATGCCAAACAGGAAGGACAGAGCCATTCCTGGAGATCAATATGTTGGGACTTCTAGTGCCACAATAAACTCTGTATCTCTAGTCACAAAATGGCTTGATTTTTCTATTAATTTGAATAGTATCTTTGTGAGGAAAGAGTTGTAGAAGTTCTTCAAGGACACACATGTCATCTTGAGATCTAGACTCTGAAACATGTTTTAGACAAGTTAAACTTTGTCTTAGTTTCTTTTTTCAGAGAATAGGAATAATACATTCCTCATACGATTTTTATGAGAGCTAAATCAGACATTTGTTAAGCATATAGTACAATGCCTGTTACATAATGGCTAATCAATAAAGAAAAGTTATTATCATTGTAATTGCCATAGAATTACCAATTTTGCATCAATTGGGTCATGCATCCTATCCTCAAGTGGGCAGTATCACTCTCATAGGACAAAAACTGGTTCTTGGAGGAAAAAAGTTTTAAATATACAATGCTTTGCGGCCCTCCAAAACTCAGTACTAACCGACAAAACATTATTCCTTAGTATTTTTTTTCTCTCATTAGCAGATGGCCATAATGGGGAAAAAAAGTGAGAAACTCATTAATTAGGCTACTTAAGAATTACATGTAAAGACTGTTATCAATGTTGTAAATTTGAATGAACAAGTTTATTGTATAAATGAAAATTAATCTCCTGAAGTACAAAATTAGAGAAATAGTGCCTGTGTCTGTCTACATACCTGAATGATTGCAATTCATATACACAGCAATAAAATGAAACAGAAAAGAAAGAGGATCAGCTTCTAGAGCAATAACTATGTAGCCAATAGGTTATAATAGTGTCCATAAGGAAATTTATATTAGTGGGCATTAGCCAAACATAAATCACAAATACTTGGGATTAAACCATTGGAAATCAAACTGCAAGCAATGCAACAACAAGCAAAGTGTTTAATCTTAGCCATTATTGTTTGAAGCAGACTGTAAAATCAGAAGTAGCCATAAAATAAATCACTTCTGAGTAGTACAAGATATAGAACTACTGTTAGATAACTTTCCCTTTTCATTCCAGAAAAGCCTTTTTTCTGCTCTTTGCCTCCTAAAGCAAGAAAATACCATTTTGAGCATCCAAGATAATAACAGACTGCTTTACAAATGGGCAGGGTCATTAGGTGCAGTTCTCTCTAGTAACATCTGCACACCGCCTCTAGGCACTAAGCTAACTTGACTCCATCATCTTTCTATGGTATTTCTATTTTCACCTAAGAATATAAGGCCCAAGGCTACTTTTCTGGCTGTGGATAAAAATTCATCCAGAGTGGGGCAAAATACCAAGCTAGGCACTCAAGGCTTTCTTTCTTTTTTTTTTTTTTTTCAGGATATTATGAGGGTACAAACATTTTGGTTACAAGTTCTGACTTTGCCTCACCCAAGCCAGGATTAGAGGCGTGCCCTTCCCCCATACAATGCTCATTGCATCCACTAGTTGTGAGTTTACCCACTCCCACCCCCCCAACACCCAATGAATATTACTACCATATGAGCACCTTACTGTTGATCAGTTAGTACCAATTTGATGGCGAGTACATATGGTGCTTATTTTTCCATTCTTGTGATACCTCACTTTGGAGAATGGGCTCAAGCTTTACCCAGGATAATATAGGAGGCGCTAGATCACCATTGTTTTTTGTAATTTAGTAGTATTCCATAGTATACATATACCATATTTTATTAATCCGCTCATGGATTGAAGGGCACTTGGGTTATTTCCACATCCTTGCAATAGTGAATTGTGCTGCCATAAACATTCGGGTGCAGATGTCTTTATTATAGAATGTCTTTTGTTCCTTTGGGTAGATGCCTAGTAGTGTGATTGCTGGATCAAATGGTATTTCTATTTTTAGCTCTTTGAAGTATCTCCAAATTATTTTCCACAGGGGTTATACTAATTTGCAGTCCCACCAGCAGTGTAAGAGTGTTCCTATCTCTCCACATCCTTGCCAGCATTTGTTGTTTTGGGAATTTTTGATAAAGGCCATTCTTACTGAAGTTAGGTGGTATCTCATTGTGGTTTTGAGTTGCATTTCCCTAATGATTAGAGATGCTGAGAATTTTTTTATACGTTTGCTGGCTATTATTCTGTCTTCTTTTGAAAAGTTTCTGTTCATGTCCTTTGCTCATTTATTGATGGGGCTGTTTGATTTTTTTCTTGTTGATTTTTTTGAGTTCTATATAGATTCTTGTAATCAGCCTTTTATCGGATGTGTAGAAAGTAAATATTTTCTGCCATTCTGTAGGTGGTCTGTTTGCTCTCATGATAGTTTCCTTGGCTGTGCAGAAACTTTTTAATTTGATCAGGTCCTATTTATTTATTTTTGTTGCTGCTGTGATTGCTTTGAGGGTCTTCTTCATAAATTCTTTGCTTAGGCCGATGTCTAAAAGAGTCTTCCTACATTTTCTTCTAGGATGCTTAAGGTTTCATGCCTTAGGTTTACGTTTGTTATCCATCAAATAAAAAACACAGCACCTTTTACAATAGCTTCAAAGACAATTAAATATCTAGGAATATATTTAACGAAAAGGTGAGACACACATATAGGGAGAACTACGAAATGCTAAGAAAAGAAATTGTAGAAGATATAAACAGATGAAAAAACGTACCTTGCTCATGGATTGGCAGAATCAATATTGTTAAAATATCCATACTACCTAAAGTGATCTACAGAATTAATGCAATTCCTATCAAAGTACCATCATCATTCTTTACAGATCTAGAAAAAATAATTCTATGCTTTGTATGGAACCAGAGAAGACCTCGTATAGCCAAAGCAATCCTAAGCAAAAAGAACAAACTGGGAGGTATCAGTCTACCAGACTTCAAGCTTTACTACAAGGCTATAGTAACCAAAACAGCATGGTACTAGCACAAGAACAGAGATATAAACCATTGGAACAGGACTGAGAACCCAGAAATGAAACCATTCACATATTGTCATCTAATCTTTGACAAAGCAGACAAAAATATACACTGGGGAAAAGAATCTCTTTTCCATAAATGGTGCTGGGAAAACTAGATAACTACATGCAGAAGATTGAAACTGGATCCCTACCTCTCAAGGCTTTCTTTAGTCTCCAACTGCTGATTCAGAGTTTGAAGAAGAAAATGAAAGAACCTGGAATAGCCAAAGAAATTTTGAAAGAGAACAAGTTAAGTTGGAAAAATGTACACTCCTTGGTGTCAAGACTTACTATGAAGCTACGGTAATCAAGACAGTATGTTTTGGCATACAAATATATGCACAAATCAATGAAATCTGATAGAGAATACAAAAATACACCTCCACACATACGGTAGATTAATTTTTGACAAAAGACTATCTTTCTTAATTCAAAGTAGTCAATGGAGAAAAGACGGTCTTTTCAACAAAGAATGCTGGAATAATTGGATATCCATGTAAAGTAAAATTAACCTCAACCTTCACCTCCTACCATATGTTAAAAAAATAGCTAAAATGGGACAAGTGGACCCAATGTAAGAAGTAAAACTACGAAATTCCTAAAATAAAACAGGGGAAAAATCTTGCCATTGAGACAGGAAAAGATTTCATAGATAGGACTTGAAAAGCATGAACCATAAAAAGAAAATTAATAAACTGGACTTTACCAAAATTGAAAATTTGCTTACTAAAATTCCCACCATTAACAAAAGGAAAAGACAAGCTATTAGACTAGATTCACTACAAGAAGCCCATGCAAAACATGCATCTGAATATACTGTAGCCAGAATATATAAAGAACTCTTGCAACTCTAGACTTCAAATACCCATTAAAAAATAAGATTTGAGCGTGCCCATTCCCCAGACAGTGCACATTGCACTTCTGACTTGGGGGGGACGGGGGTGGGGGCGGGGATGGGTGTATACCTACAGGAGGAGTGCGATGTGCACTGTTTGGGGAATGGACACGCTTGAGGCTCGGACTCGGGGGATTGGGAGGGACATGGGCAATATATCTATGCAGAACTTTTGTACCCCCATAATAAGCTGAAATAAAAAAAAAAAAAAATAAGATTTGAAAAAGACACTATACCACAAAAGACATATAAAAGGCAATTGAGCACATGAAAAGATGTTCAACATCAGTAATCATTACAGAAATACAAATTAAAACCACAAAGAAATACTAATAAACACACACTAGAATGGCTAAAATTTAAGACTGATAATAATAACAAGTGCAAGCAAGAATACACAGCAACTAGAACTCTCATACATTTCTGATGGGGATGTAAATGGTACAGCTACTTTTGAAAGCAGTGAGCAATTTCTTAAAAAGTTAAACATAAGATTACCATACAAGCTAGCAATTTCATTCCTAAATATTTAAATAGGAAAAATAAAAATGTATGTTCTGCAAAAAGACTTGTACATAAATGTTTATATAACTTATATTCATAATAGCCAAACTGAAAATAAATATCTGTTAACTGGTAAATGTATAAACAAATTGCAGTATATACATACAATGAAATACTACTCAGCAATGAAGGACAATCTGATTCAGGCAGCAATAATAAATCTAAAAATTGTTTTGCTAAGTAAAAGAAGCAGATATCAAAGACTACATATCATATGATTCCATTCACATGAAACTCTAGAAAAAACACTATAGCCAAGAAAATGAATTAGTGGTTTCCAAGGGCTGGGCAAAGTGGGGAAGGGATTGGCTATAAAGGAAAAGGAAAAGTAATGTTTAGGATGATGGATATGTTCAATTATTTTGATTGCTGTGGTGGTTACATGGATACATATATTCTTCAAAACCCATTAAATCACACATTTGAAATTGGCAAATGTTATCAAATGTAAATTATGCCTAACGTTTTGGAGAGAGAGAGATAAGGAAATAGAAAAGAAATAGAAATGAAATAGAAAAGACAGAAAGGAAATAGAAAAGGAATAGAAAGGAAATAGAAAAGAAATAGAAATGACAAACTGGAATCATCAGTTTATCATCCTCAGGTATTAGTAATAGTAGAAATTCTAAAACAAAAGAACAAAAAAACAGAAGGGAAAGAAAATCAAACAAATAACATAAAACAAATTCCCAGAACTGAAGGATATGGGTACTGAATGCCTCATATAACAAATTTTAAAAATACCTATACAAATGTATATCATTATGAAATTTCAGAATACCAGAATAAACAGAAGGTCCTAAAAGCTTTTGAGAAGGGGAGGCAGGTCACATTTACAGGAACAGAAATGAGAATGGCTTAGTACTTTTGACATTGGGATAAAAGACAAAAGCTTTCAAAATTATTGAATTATTTCTAATCTATAATGTGATATCATTTTTATTAAGTATGAGAGTAGAATAAAGGTATTTTCATACATTCAAGATTTCAAAAAACATATTTCCCAGGCACCCTTTCTTATAAGCTATCAGAGATTTGCTCCATCCAAAAACTAAGGCCTAAACTAAGAATAAGATATGGATTTCAAGAAACAGAACATCCACTATAGAAAAGGAGAGGAGTTTCCCAGGATGGTGCTGAAGGAAAGCTCCAGGGAAACAGTAGTACAGCAGGCCTCTACTGAAAACAGTTCATGTTGGATAAGGAGGGGGTGAGGTAGGCTGTTGGGAAGGAACTTTTAGAGGAATGCCCCCAAGAAAAATAACGCCCCCAAGGAAAAGGAAAATAGAACTGACATGCACTTCTATGCTGACAGAAATTTATAGCCCTGAGTAAGCGTTTAGTAATGAATGAGTGATAGTCAATTTTTAACTCCAAGGAAAACAAAAAGTAGTTCAAGAAAGAAAATGTAGTCAGAATATACTAAGAGGCTCAGCTGGGGAAAATATTTACATAGTCATTAAAATTAAAACCCTGTAGAGTGATTTAACATAAATTTATATTAGTAGGAACAGGTACAGGAAGTGGGAGGTTAGAGATGGAGAATATCAATACATAAAATATAAAACTAAAAAAAGCAATATTTTTCCAAATACAGAAATAAATAGCAGAAGAAAAAGCTAAGAGTTTTAAAGTAAGATGCCTCTGTGGAGTGGGAATTAAGTATATAAAGGATCAGAAAATTGTCTATTTTTTTTATTTTGAGCCTTGTACTTCTACCTGATTAAAACTAGTTATAAATGTATAACTTTGATAAGAAATAAAAATGCAAATGGAATTGAAAGAAGTAAAACTTCTGAGTTGGATAAGCTGCAGTTGTAGGTTCACTATGTGGTTTTGGGTCTTAAATGTCCTGTAGAAACTAGAAGATCAGCTGCATGCATAGCTGCATAGTCTTATCCAGGTAGGCATTCTCTCTGGACCCCATTCCTATTCCACTAATGACCACCCAGGAGTTAAGTCAGTCCTATCAAGACATCCTCTATCACTCCACATACTTCATATCAGTCAAACATTTCATGTTAACTCAATTTGTTGATCCAGATGAAGGTCTACATTATAACTATGCCTAGTGGACTGCCAAACAGGATCTACCAGGATAACTTCAACCTCTTGAAGGAATAGAGAGCCAGACTGAATCCCCATAATGCTATTCTCTACCATGCCTCCTGCAAGGGTGAGAGGACAGAGGCCATTGTGCAGGTTGGTGTATGCTAATGGGTAAACAGGGAGAAAGTAAGCAAAAGCATAAAATAACAAATCTAGAGAGGTTTCTGTTGGTCCAAGTCATTCTTCATATAACAACTTTTTATTTTGACTGAGAATTCCCACTAATAGAACTATATTTGAATGTGAGCCTAGAACAAACTCCAATGTCATTTAAATGATGTGTAATTATTCTTTTGGATTCTCTACACCAACAATCATGACAATAAATGGGACATATATCTACACAAGTGTTGTGATTTTTGTTATGCTTTCTTTTTAATTTTGTCTTAACATCTTTCTTTTAAGAGTGGCCATATACTCTAGCCTTGCATTGACCAGGAATCCAAGGGATTTGGTCATGGATGTTTACAGTGTACCTTTCACAGGATGCTTCTTTATCCTGGTGTACAGCCTACTGCCTAAGTGTCTGGCCCACGACCAGGTGTAGCCCTCACACAAAACTGTTTTTATAGGCACATGCCTTTGTGGCTCTTGTCTGACCTGTGTCCAGTTTACTTCTGTCAAGATAGCCACTCTCTAAGAGAGCCTGGACCAGGAAGAAGCATAGGTTAGAGTGTGTGCCAAGTGATACACAATAAAGTGAAAGCAAAATATATAAAACAGAAGAAATTTATTATTCACAGTTCCCAGAGAGGTTAGGGGTGCCAAAGGAAGTCTGGGGGAAGCAGGGAGCTCAATTGGCAAGAGAGACAGAGAGAGGGAGGGAGACAGAAAGGGGTGGGGGAGAGAGAGAGAGATGGGGGAAATCTTTGGGACTATGCCTTTATTAAGGTCCATGGCATTATTCCTTAGGCTTTCCCATGGGGGTTGGAGATAGACTGGTTTAAATAAGTAAGTCCCACTCTTCGTTACATTTTATCATGGTCAGTAGCTGTGGGGTGTATTGGGTTTTGGGTCACAGAGGTAGGGAACAAGTGGGCTGTATGGCAAACAACTACATGGAAAGTAAGGTTTTAACTAGGCCAAAGGTGACAGGGTAGGACTGGATTTCAAATAACTCATGTAAGGCCTAAAAATGGATGCTGAGGCAGCAATTGTATCAAATTTATGACCGTAAGTATATATGTGTGTGTGTATATATATATAAATATGAATATCCATATATATGAATATAAACATAGTATTTAGTGTCACTCACTTCTAACCACGTTTAGTGCTAATAAAATGAATTCCTGTAATGTGTAAGTCATGTTTTTCCATGAACCTAACATCTTATCTTAATTTACTTGATCTTAATTGATTCACCTGAGATTTAAGCAGTCTTACTCAGGTAGTAGTCTATAGACTCCAGCCATTCATCAACAGTAGTGTTACAAAAGATAAGAACTATTCTCAAGAGGAAAAGCATTTAAATGATTTTTACTCCATTGCCTTTTGTTGTTTTTGTTCTTGTTGTTATTATGATAACCTCTGCATGAATCAGAAAGTAAACATTGATAAGGTATTGAAATGTCTGTGCAGAGAGAAAGGGCTGATGTGCATATCCTTTAGGAAGAATTCCAATTGCTAAAAATCAGTTACTGTATATTATGTCTAAAGTCCATGCTGAGTATTGTTTACTATTTTCTATCCAGAACAAGATTAACAGATCTGCTCTAAACCACCAAACGTACTAAGACTTGTCCCTGTTTGAAGGTCTGCTGTTTCTTCGTTTAATTTTAGAAAGCTTTTTCAGTTATACACTGTTTTCTATGACTTGGGAATATTCCCTTAATAATTTAGCACTTAAGTCTTTGGAGGATAAACTCTTTAAGGGAAACACTGTGAAACACCTTGAAATGGACAAAAAAATTATTTACTGAATGTCTTATCATGCACATTCTTAAGGGTTATCTGTGTTTTCATTATCTTTAAATTATCTTACAATCCTATCAATTGTAAAAAAAAATTGAATAAAGCAAACTATTCTTGTCCATAGAAATATAAATTAGTTATTTGTCTAATGGAGTGTAATTAATTATTGTCCTGGACAGACTCAAATTCATTTCAGCATTTCTTATTTACATATTTTTGTTGATACTTTAAATTCTCCTTTGAATTAATTGTAATATGTTAATGGTTTCCTAGTTAATTTATAAGTTAAAAAAATCTTTGGTACATGTTCATGTCATATCTATATGGAATTCATGATTGTGCTTTTTAAAAAATTATTCTTTAATAACTTAATGGACAAGAGAGCAAAACAGTGGGGAAAGTACTAAGTACTTTGGATTAAAATAACTTTGACTTACTATGCTACCCTGTCTAGTTATGGAATCCCTCTTAGCCTTGATTAACAGGGAATAAAAAGTCACTTCATATTTTCAGGGTAGATCTGTATATATAGTATCAAACCACAGAACTCAGGACTATTTATGAGGATTAAATATAGACATGAAAGTCAAAGTGCTTCTTTACTGGCCCCTGTGAGTCTTAGTCAATGTGCTGCTACATTGAAGATACTATTACCTATCTGAGGGGGTTATTGTGAGGACTGACTGAGATAATATATACAAAGAACACAACACAATATTTGGCACCAAGTACTACTCAAACTATTAGTCACTTTTACCTTTGTAAAGAGTCATATGACTACATATTGAAAATATTACATTTCTTTTATAAATATGTACATGTGTATATATATGTGTGTGTATGTGTGTGTTTGTATATATATATATATGAGCACCCAATAGAGCTAACTACTTCTTGACTGGAAGAACACCAACTTTTGAGAAGCTTATCAAAGGCATTAACACTAATGGCTTTATTTTTTATAAGTAGCTAAAATGTGATAGATACTGTGTGCCAAGCTCTGTGCTAAGAACTTTACATGCATTCTCTCTAGTGATCCTTTCACAACCACCTTATAAGGTAGTTCCTCCTAGGTATATTAAAGTGGTGGTCCCCATTAGATGAGGAAGCTCACAAAATGAGTGCCACAAACATGAAATGTGGCTTCAATACTTCAGTTTAAGCCTTGAAAATGGGGCATATGTTTTGTGTCACTGAAAAGAGGTAAAATATCGGGAAGTGTCATGTAAAAATTACCCCTATCCACTGAGCCAATAACTCATTACCTTAGTTTCAACTTGAGTTAGGATTTTGGGTGGCTCCCTTCATCGCCAAGTTAGGCCTTCTTTGGGATCAACTCTGATGATCTAGATAGTTGGCCTTTTTCCTTGTATCCTTCTACTTTTGAACTTGAGCTCCTTGCTTCTAATAATATATTTATTTTAATTCTGAACACTGCTACACCTTCTGGGTTTAATACTTGTGAAGTGCCTGCACAGTTGGGCTTTCTTTGAAGCAGAAGCTGACAGCCCAGAAACTGTCCTAATGCTTCAGGCACTCCCTTTATCCATGGAAGCCTCTTTCTGAGGGTGCCTGAATTTCTGACAACACATACCACAGCTGCCATCTGGTGGGCATACACAATAATTTCACCACTCCACCTTGAGACCAGAGACCCTGAATTCTGGTACATATTCCCCTGAGTACAAGAGCCTAGCTTCCCTTCCTGACCCCTTCAGGCACTGTCTCTCTAAAACAAAAGCTAGGCCTATAAAACATTCAGAAATTTCCTCTAACGTTTCACTTACTCTTCTAAATTTCACAGTGTACAAGATTTTTTAATACAAGTCTTATAAAAACATCCTTTGAATGTTTGTAAGAGAAAATCATCTCCATAGACATTTTAAAGAGTGAAATACTACTTTGCTTTCATAAAATACAAAAAACTTAGTTCTATCCCTCAGCATACTTGCATATCTTTCTACGCATATGGATCTGAAATTAATACGAGGTAAAGATAGAATAAATGCCTTCAAAACACGTCTTATCCATTCAACACACATTTACTAGGTACTTACCACGTCCCAAGTAATATGCTAGTTCTAGGATATTATATGAATAAGATGTGGCCCTGGATCTCAGAATTTAATGCATATGAGCATGTTCATTTTAAATAAAAAGTATGTTATACAGTCATGCATTATTAATTCATGATTGTCACTCCAAATTCTTTTACCCAATTATTCTGTTGACCACCAAGGATATTGTTTGATGTAGTATTATTGCCAAAAACCAAATGCTGCATGCCAAGTTTTTCTAAACCTCCTGGTTTTTATGAGTAATTTTTCTCAATCTCCTTGGTATATCAAATTATCACACTTTCAAAATTTAAAAAAAAGTAATAATTTCCTTATCTCTCTGCACTAGGGAATGAGTGCTAATTTTATAAAATACTTTATCCCTTCTTCCTCACATGAAAAAAAGAATAAAGATATAGTAAAAATAGCACTGATTTTCAAGCATGAAGGATTGGGTTCAAATCCTCACATGATACCTATTGTAAACTAGTGATGAAAGTACTTTACCTCCCTGCTCCTAAGTTCTCTTATCTATCAAAAAGGGGGGAGTAGTAATAAAGCCAAACTCACAGTACCCTATGAGGAAGGATTACATATAAAAAACCTGTAAACCATAGTCCCTGGTACACAAAAGGCACAAAATTAATGTGAATCCTTTTTCCCTTTTCTAGTACTTCTCCAAAATTTTATGTCCTTTTATTTCAGTACAATTTCTCATTGCTCACTACAGAAACTTACATAACTCCCATATTTCAATCAGATGATAGCATCACAATGTAGAAAAGCATATTCTGTGTAGAGGTATTCTTCAGCTGATAAAGTAGCAATGCATAATTTTTTATGAATTTATGATTCATGCTGAACTGTAATTAATTACCTTTTGTTCCTTAATGCCAAACTTATGTTATTTTAGCAACTCCATGTGTGGCTGACTCCAAGAATGTTAATCATTCTACTTTGAGTCAGTTGTAGACAACAGACATAGATTTCCAAGTTTTCTAAGACTTGTTTCTATACCATCATATAGTCATGGAGTGGAAGGAATCTTAAAAGGTTTCCTGGTTAACTCCCAGGCAATATTATACCACAATTACTCAAAACAATTTATGGTGGATAGTCTAGTCAAATTTATTTATACTTCTAGGAAAAAAATATGTTACTTATATCTAATAAAATGTTTTATTAATGCAGGTGTATACAGAAGGAAATCTGTCAAATTCTTCACAGTAATTCTTTTTCAACTGGAAGAGAATTTTAAACTCACCATTCTTTTTTCTTTTCCAGGTTAAATCATTCCAGCTCCTTTAATTTTCCTTCACAGAGCATCCTTAAATTTTTTCCCTATTTTTTTCTGACCTCTTTGGATTTCTTGACATTTTACTAATGTTTAAAAGATTATAATTTCTAGAAAAATATTGGAGAGGCAGCTAAGTGGTGGACCACCTTTTTCTAATCATGAGAAAATGGTAAATCCTGTCCCATGGAAGTGCCTGTAACTTCATTAGACAGATGTTCTGAGGGACCTTAACTCCACACATTTGGCACAATAAACTATGAGATTGTTGTGGAGATCTTACAATCAGACTTTTTATCAAATCAGTAGTTAAAATTAATAAATCAAGTACTTTGAGATTATGTCTATTCCATTTATTCACCAATATGTTCAATACATTATACATTTTACACCAAGCAACATAAAAAGATAAAATTCTTGTCCTTAGCATATTTTGATTCCCTAGGCAAAAAAGTCATTTAAATTCAGAACAAAATCACACAGAAACTTCCAAAATAACAGAGTAGAAACTGAGTCTGTAATTGTTGGAAAAATGAAAAACAGAGAAATGATGAAAGCCAAATTGATTTTATTCAAGGGTAAGTTTTCTTAGAGTAATCTTATTTTGAAGAAGTAGGAAATTCTTAGAGGTTATCCAGACCATATCCATTTCATGTGCTTCATCTTATTATGGGGGAAAATATTGACAGAGAAAGGCTGTACTGATATTGAAATTATAAATTTTCTTGTTCATTACTGCTTTCAAGATCAGTTAAATTTAATTGGTTTTCCTCCTCCCAAATGCAAATATTTTCACCCTCAAAAATATAAAGCATTTCTAACATATTTCTGTTGCTAATATTTAAAGATATCTCAACTTGGCAAATATCTAACAGGCAGGCTTGACCAAGCATTTCAAAAGAGAAACGATAGTTGATATTTTCTCTTACTACTTGGTTGAGATTTGTTCTTGAGCTCTGAAATCTATTATCTAATAAGTTGTTATTCTCATCAACTGCTTTAAAGACTTCATTTGTCCATCTGCTGGGGTCTTGTGTATTTGAATTTACATCACCCACAACTAACAATGATGTGTGCAAAAAATTCATACAAAACCTTTTCTTTAAAAATGATTGAAATTTCTTTAAATCACCTTCTTCCACTAACTCTAAGAAATTAATTCTTTTTTGTTTTCTTCTTTTATCCATCAAGTCAAACATGTAATTGAAATAAAATTGATCAAATATATTCCCAATGGCATTATCAATAAATTCTTTTCTCATATCTACTTCATTGTTCTTAATCCTGAACATGTTTTTGTTTGACTGCAGTAAATATGGGTGTGTTTTCATCCACAAATGAAAACCCAAGGAATTTTCAATATCAGATTCTTTGCGATATGCAAATCCTCGGTCTTCCTCATTTACAGGTTGGACAGTAACAGTTAATATTGGGCAATGTTGACCACAAAGAGCATAGAGTTTATCCAAAGAGTCACCTTCTTGAAGTGCACCATGAATTGCATTACTGCCAGGCAATGGCTGGTTTTTAATAGCATCATCAGAGGCAGGGTATACTTTGTTACTAGTAGGTGTAAAGGCATGAGTGACAGATGTGCATACTTTTTCTGACTGATGATTACCCTTCTCCTCTATATGGTGATTTGGTATTTTCTCCTTGGCACAGGTTCTGTTGTGAACATCTAGCAAATCCTCATGAAAAGGCTCCGAGTCACTAGCATGAGGCATGTTAAAGTAATTGCAT
This sequence comes from Varecia variegata, assembly GCA_028533085.1. Classification (NCBI taxonomy): domain Eukaryota; kingdom Metazoa; phylum Chordata; class Mammalia; order Primates; family Lemuridae; genus Varecia; species Varecia variegata. Next base: position 85,448,641 of record CM052438.1, read on the forward strand.
TTTAGTTCAAGGGGTTGAGTCAGTTCCTCCAGTTCTGAAGAGGATAGTTCAACCATGGTTGGGCCTGGGGCCAAATTTCCAAAATGTGAATATGGTACCTCATTGCTGTTATTATCCAGTAGGGTATCCACTGATGTGGTGTCTCCATTGCCACACATACCAGGATTTTCAGATGACACCCTTAGCAAATGATTTTCTTTTAGGAGCCATTTGCCTTTGTCAATCAGTACTCCATCCTCTATGTCTCTCAGGATTCTGTTATGATCATTTTGTTTTGCATTAGATTCTACAATGTCACCTCTATAATAATTATTCCTCACATCATTAATATCATGTTTATCCTGTCTTTCCTCCTGGAATTCCACCAACATACATGAACTACTAGATACCTGTTCAGAAGAGCCAAATGACTGACCTTCAGAATCATAAAGACCTGCTTTCCTGGCACTCTGAAATTCCACAGAATTATAAGGGTAAACCTGAGATTTGTGTGTAGAACCAGGAAAAAAAGATGGTTTAATAATCTCTGCTTTACCATAAAGTTTTTCTATTGCCCTTTTAACAAATCCTATATTGTACTCTTTATCTTGGGCAGGCTCACCACTGTCACTGAGGTCATCACTGGATATTTTATATGGCTGCTCACTGTCGCTGTCCGGTCTATAGTCTGACAAATCAGAAGTCACTGGAGTTTTGAAGCATCTTTTACAATCAAGAGAGGACTCTGAATAACTTCCAGTTTCCATGCTTTTCACCACCATTTTTACCCTCATCTTAGTTTCTCCTTCATTGGTCTCCTTTTCACTGTTTAGTTTAGAATCATAGCAAAAAACTAAAGATGGTGGTGTTTCCAGCCTCTCACTGATTGTCTCACAAATTACACCGTTCTTTCTTTCTTCTTTCATAATGTTCCTACTAGAGATGTTTATCAATTCCAAAGTTTTACTAGCCTCTAATTCTTTTTGGATTAAGTCTTCAGTAGCTTGCTCTCCTGCATTTACCTCCTCTGTGTTAAAGATATCAGTGTCCTGGTTTTCTAATTCTTCAAAAGATTCCAATTCTGAAATGTTTCTTTCACTTGAAGTCATGCTGTTGGTTATTGAGCCTGGTTCTTCAGAAGTCCTTGATTCTTCCTTATCAAAGGATGTACATGCATTTTTACCCTGAAATTTCTTTAGTGAACAATTTTTAAATTCATCTAGAGAACTATGTTTCTTATCAAATTCCGGTTCAGTTTCATTTAGCAAAACGCCACAGGGGCTTAAATTGATGACATTTTGATGTGACGCCAATGTATTAAAGCCATTTTTACACCCAGAGTCTGACAAAATATTTAGGTCTTTCTGAACTTTGTGACCTCTTTCTAACCCTTCAGTTAATTCCAAGTTATCAGTATATGTGTTTTCTTCAGAATTTAAAAAGTCAGTGGTATTGCAGACTTTGACAGGAACGTAGGTTTCTTCAATTGGGCAAGATGCCTCATAGATATGGTTCTCCTTTTGAGCAAAAGCCTTATGAGAAGACACAGTATCAGCAAGTGAACAGACCTCTCCTAGGAAACAAATCTTATTCATGGAGGTCTGATCCATGGCATAACCATCACTAGGGGAAAAAATGTCATTGGGGTTACAAGTCTCTTCTGGAGGATAAGTCTTATTTACAGAACACATCCCACATGGAGAGCAAGTCATCTCTAAAACACAGACTTCAGGGGCACAGCCCTCACTGGCAGAGTTGCCTCCATACAAAGAGGAGATTTTCTGTACTCTTTTGTTTTCACTGCATTTAGGAACTCTCTGAATGCTGGCTGTGGAATGATTTGCAGAAAGACCTCCTGGAACCATATCTTGTTCTTTCTCACTTAGTCCAAAGTGATCTGTGGTTGACTCCACTAAATTGGCAACAGCAGCCTTCAAGTCATCAGCTTCCTCTGTGATGGCAGTGTGCTTTAGAACCTCCAACAATGCAAGTATTTCTGAAGATCTGTTGGTAGTCTTGTGAGCATCACCGTGACAGAAGCTATTCATACTTCCCTTTAGGTTTAGCACCAGGAGCCAAGCTAGAAGGAGATGAGTGGAGGAATTACATATTGCAGAAGGAAAGGTAACATCTGCAAGAGAACCTGGCATTGGAACAAGTCCATTCTGAGTTGTGTGAATACCAGAAACTGAGGCCTGCAGTTGGCGAAGCAACAAGACTGGTAAGAGGTCTTTTGGAGTGTCCTCTTCCACAGGATCTACTTGAATGGCAGCCTCTACGCTTTGCCCCTTTCTAGCTAGGTTTGTTTCTTGGTAAACAAGGTTTATCTCTGGTCCTGATTGTTGAGCAGATATGTGACTTTTAGTATTATGATCCTTAATAGCTGACTGTGACAAAGTATGACATTCATGCAGGGAAATCAAGCAAGCATCATTCAGAGATCCAACCTGGCTCTCACAGAGATCACTGGTAAGTTCTTCACCATTATCTTTGGCAATAAGATATTTACTTCCCTCTCTACATAGATTATCTACCACCAAACTGGCATTTTTAGTTATGTACTTATTACTTTCCATATCAAAATTATTTCTTTTTCCAGAACTTGTAAGGGGATTATTCCCTGGAAAATCATTACTGTTAGAACTTACCACACTTCTTTCATTTTTGCATACTCGAGTTGATTTTCTAGGTTTTAAAGTTGGATACGGATTTATGTTCTGCAACCAACTCTGTATATACTTTTGAATTGAATGATGGGCAATATCCTCAGGAAAATCAGCTTTTTTCAAAGAAGCTAAGGAATTTTTCCTGGTTGTAGCATGTTGTTTACTGACAATAGCACCTGATTTTAATTTATCCCCTTTTTGTTTTTTCTGGCCTTTTAAAGTTATGTGTGAATCATTAACTTTTGAAATTAAACTCTGCGTTGTCATTCCTCTCAAATACCCAGATGTCATTTCTGCTTGAGAAGCTTTGGCTTTTTGCTCAAGGAGGTTAAACACATGAAATGAACTCTGATTTTCAAAAGCACTTTTACAATATTTAGATTCATTGTGGGGAAACACTTTATCTCCTTGACCAGTTTCTCTTTTTTTAGGTCCTCCTAAACTTACTTTCTTTCGTGGTCTGGATTTTCTTTTGGCTGGAAGTCCTTGAACCTTAGGATTTTGAGTAGTATTTAATTTATTTCTATGGAAATTCTTGGAAATCATGGTATTGAGATTACTTTTGGAACAAAGATGATTTGATTCAATGACTATATCATTTGCCTGGAGGTCTTCCTCACAAAGTATCCCTCCTTTAAGGAGACTGTGTGCATCTTGCAATATGGTTTCTTGTGCAATTCTACGTCCTGTGTTTATTCTCTCTTTCTTATTGGGGATTCTTTTGGTTGTAACCTGTCCTTCCTGATACCCGGAGCTTATTACTTGCTGCCAAGACTTCTTTTTCTTTTTGTCGGCAACAGAAGACAAAAGCTTCTTTTCATTTTTTGGAAGTTTTGTTAAACCACACTGAGCAAATTTATTAATTAGTCTGTCAATTCCCATGGTGACAGTAGAGGATGCTGCTGACACTGGAGCCTTAGAAATACTTTTGTCAGTTCCAGAGTTGTTACTTGAAGAATGAGTTGCATCTGCTGAAATAGGACTGAACCTATCATTGGTGTTATCGTAAGTTCTGACGTTCTTAATACCAGTTTTGTTGTCTGATATTACACTATCAACTACACCTTCCTCCACAATTGAATTCTCTGATATAGCTGATGACAAGCCATTATTATGGGACATCTCTAACACCTTCTGACTTGTAATTTCTATAACACCAGCACTTACTGCACTTGACTTGAGCAGTCTGCTTTCCTTTTTTCTTTCTAAAGATGACTCCATCTGCTCATTGTTACTGATCTGAACGAGTACCGGTTTGTTAGATACTGATGACATTTTACTGCAAGAATGTGTGAACATGTGATACTCAGATTTGTTTTCCCCACCTTCCCTTTCTTCGCTATAAGAAAATTGTCCAATCATTTTCTCCTGAACCTCAGTTTCAGATACTAAGGTCATACTTCCTATCACAGATTTCTTTTGTCTCACCCTCCTTAGTCCAGGTGTAGGGGGCCTATAAAAATGATGCTTCACTTGATCCTGGCTTTCCTGGATAGTATCTGTGTCCATAGCAGCATTCTCCCAACTAGCAGAACTGTAAGTTTCAGCCTCTTGATCTGTCATTTGAGTGTTTAACTCTTCTGCCAAACTGCCCTCCTGATTATAGCCTTTCTCCAGAGGTGAGACATCTGCAGACAACGAACATGCTGCAAGCTTTAAACCAGATGATTGACTGTCTATTCTTCTTGGAAAACTCCTTATCTCACTCTTTTCATCATTATTAGAAAGATCAGCTTTACTGAGGGTGGTTGTCCATTTTATGGTTTCCTCCTCTTTTATCTTGAATCGAACTTTCATCTCAACGGTCATAGTGCCATCCTGATTAAAAATAATTGATTTCTCAATATCATCTTCACAAGGATATATTGATAAATTCTGAGAATCATTTTTTTCTAAGGTCAAGTAATGTTCAGGAGCAAAAGAACAGTCTGAGCAGCAATCATTATTATGTGTTTTGTCAGAAGAAACAGAATAAATCTGGGACTTTGGGCTTGAAGGCATATGTATGCTCACTTACGAGATTTTAAGAATAAAAGATAGCCACATCAAAATATAATATGGAAGGCAGAGCAGTTATAAACATCCAATGGAAAAGGCAGCAAAGAAAAAAGAGAAAAAAGGAAATAATTAGTATGAAACATATTTTCTGTACTTCATGGTAAAATATTATTGATATATTTCTGAGCTCTACATATTTAATGGTTATTTGAGAAAACTTACTGTAATACTGGTACACTTCTTCAAACCACTCTTAAGACCTATAATTCTACTTCAATGAGAAGATTCACAGAATTTTCATTTTAACAAGTTTAATAAGGTAATTTTAATTAAAAAAATGTAAAGTAGAAATTTCTAAGGATTCTATCAAAAATAAAGTTTTGTTTTGTAGGTTTTTGTTCTGCCATTTTGTTTACTAATACTGCAACTGGAGTCTAACCAGGTACTGCTTACCTATTCAAACAAGGCAAGTAACAATTTATGGCGGTATTTATTTTCCTATCTCCCCATATCCAAGAGAGACATCTATAGCTTTATGAAATCAAAAACATTTTTAGAATTTAAGACTGGATTAATAAAGGAATAACTATTAATTTACTATTCACTTTGTATAACCAGTTCAGCTGATTTATTATAGGGCACAAAACAGAACAGAGTTAAACATAAGTTCAGATATTAGTTATCTTTTTAATGTAAATCTTTAGCATTAACTGTGGCACTCTTGCTTCTTAAATTCAATCAAATTCCTATTACCAGTCTGCACAGATTTGCACACACTCGCCATCAGGTAAACAACTTTAACATTTCAGAGTAAAAACATAGAAACATTTCTTCTTATTTCTGTTATACTTTCACTGAAATTGTAAACAAAAATGTCTCACTCCTAATTTTTTGAAGTAAAACATAACAAAGCCCTCAGATTCCCTGAAGTTATCAAAAATCATACTTAACAACCTATATCAGACATAAAATAATAAAATCATTTTAGTAAAATGACCAAGGTGAAATAGTACTACCACATGCATAACATATACTTGGCAGCCTGATGCCCACAAAACAGGAGCATTAATAATTATCTATTGCATATATCCACGAAGTAATTAAATGACAACAATAAATAACAGATGAGTTCATAGTAGCAATAAGGGATTAATACTACTTAAAATACAAATTACCCCATGTCTGAAGATAAAAAAAGTTAAAACTTAAGTATATGCCTGGCACAGTGGCTCATGCCTGTAATCCTAGCAGTCTAGTAGGCTGAGGCGAGAGAGGACCCCTTGAGGTCAGGAATTTGATGCCAGCTGACGCAGGAGGATTGCTTGAGGCCAGGAGTTTGAGGTCTCAGTGAGCTATGATGATGCCAAAGTTTCTCTGGAAATACTGTACACAATCAATAATGACATTAGCCATGCCTGCATAGGGAATTTATAGCCTTGGGCCTTAAGAGGCACTCTTCCTCCTCTATCCAAAGGATAATGCCACATCACTGCAGCAGAACCTAAGCAATTATCAACCTAAATTATTGGTTAAACAGCATGAATTGGCTGCATAAAACTTTTCTTAATAAATAAAAAGTGGATCTAAGGATCTGTGATTTTTACAGGAATAACTTCAGAAGGTAGAGTATATAGCATAAGTTTGAAAAAACACAGTCACTCTGCTAACCTGTTGAGCTCAGCTATGAATGCTGAGTGGTATTATTTAGAGAAAACTTTGTAACTACCATGGGTGTTGCTTACACAGATTCTACAGAATTCCTCTCCAAAGCAAGAAACGCTAGAATTTTTATTTAACTATGTATTTTACGCAAAAAAGCATGCCTCATCAATTTAAACAGATATATCATTGACTGATCTGGAAAAGTCTTAAAAATTATCAGATAATCTGTATGACTCCTTTCAACTGTAAACACAACCAATATCAGTTGAGAATGCTTTTAATCCTCTCGTATTTTCTCTTCTGTGATGAAGGAAATTGGTCTTTGTTGTTGAGGCAAAAAAAAAAAAAATCTCAAGGCTAAAAATATGGGCTATATATTTGTAAGTGACTTACTCTTTCTGCTTTCTGACCTCGCATTTCCCTTGCGGTGCACACGATGAGAGATCCCGGGTAATCTAGCAGGAAGCAAGTACTTTTGGATGTCATAATTTCCCGGTTTAAATGGCTCCCTTCCTGCAGCTACCACAGCTCCAGAGCTCAGGATTCCTGCCTGGAGACTGGAAACCTAAAAGAAACCAGAGTCATGATCCTTACTTGGGCAAGTTTTGTTTTTTCCATAGAATAATTTTATAACTTTGAATCAATTCCACAACCTCCCAGGCTTTAAAGAGATAATCACCAAGCATTTTTTTAGGCATCAATGATGCATACAAAGTAAGTGGAAATACCAAATGTGGCGGGGGTGGTGAGGGGGACGTCAGCTTCACACTTCTCTAGCAGAGATCCCAGGAAAATGCTTTCTCTATCTAGGAAAATACTACTCTTGGCCACTCCTTTTCAAAAAATATTCTTGATATTGATTCCGTGTCAAAACCATACTCGATGCTCAGGAAACAGAATGGGGGAGGGAGTGTAGGAGAAGGAAGAGACCCCCGTCCAATTCTGACCAGGAAACAGATACCGTTCGCGGGCTCACAGAACACACACGCACACGCGGGCACACACACACCAGGACTTCCCCGGGACATACACACACACGCGCGCGCACACACGCAGACACGCACACAGGAACGAGGACTTCCCCGGAGCCACCATTCACATCGCGCATAAACCCATAGGGTACCCATAGGGTGCCCAAAGGGAGCTCAGGCGTGAGGATCCCCGACCGCTCACCCTCCTGCCGTCTGTGGTGTACAGCTTGGCCACCGGGCACTGCATGACCACCGTCAGGTGCTGCAGAAAGGCCTCGAAGCTCTGGGTGACCCTCTTTCTCAGAAGAACCGCGCGCCTTGTCTTAGGGTCGCCATTTCTGAAGACCACGAGCCTCCGCGGGGCGCGGGGCACCCCGGGAGCGGCGGCGGCAGGGCGGCGGGGCGCGTGCGCGTGCGCGCTGACGGCCCGGCTGCTGAGCCAGGGCCGCGGGCGCTGACGGGCCTTGTCCAGGTCGACAGGCTGCACCTTCCTTCCGTGGGAGCACAGGTAAGACTCGCCGTCCTCCAGGTCCTCCAGGCGCGTGATGCTGTGCCTTCCCCGAGGGGTGCTGATGTTCCTCACTCCGAAAGGTAGGGGTACCTTTCTGGACAAGTTATCCAACAAAGCATCAAAGGTCTTAAAGGAACGAGGGTTAACCACCACCCTAACCCCGCCAAATTGGGGGTCTCCGCTCTTGTAGAAGCTGATCCGTTTGGCCACAACAGGATGAGTTAAGCTCAAATGGCGAGAGGAGGGAACTTGACCTTCAGAAGAAGTAGGATGAATCGTAGAAAAACCAGTAGAAGGGGTTTCACTCATTTTGGCTGTGACCTAGAGAGGAAAGAAAATTGTTCATCTCCTGAATAACAGCACCATGGAGGGTACATGGTAATGCAAGTGCATGCCAAATATAGTTGTAGACATTCAGAATATTCCTGGGAGTTTATTCTTTCATTCATGTGTTCATTCGTTATGCCCATCGATTTTGAAAGATAATTTTAAGGGGCTTAACAATAAAAAGACATAAATGAAACAGTTAAATAAGGATATTTATAATTTAAAAATTAAAAACAACCTACACATGTTATGATACATGGGTAAATAAATTATGACATATACACCCATGCAATGGAAAACTATGCAACCATTAAACACAGCTTTATAAATCTGTATTTTTGGCATAGAAATATGATTGTGACATACTGCTAAGTGAAAAAGCAGCTTGTAAAACATATCATGTATGGCTTAACGATGGGGATACATTCTGAGAAATGTGTCATTAGAGGATTTCATCCTTGTGTGAACATCACACATCTCAGTTTGAACCTACACAAACCTAGGTGGTATAGTCTGCTACCTACCTAAGCCATATGATATAGCCTGTTGCTCCTAGGCTACAGCATATTCCTCTACTGAGTACTATAGGCAATTATAACACAATGGTAAGTATTTATGTATCTAAACATAGAAAAAGTACAGTAAAAATACAGTATTATAATCTTCTGGGACCACCATTGTAAATGTATTATGTTGTGGACCAAAACGTCATTATGTGGCACATGACTGTATCATGGGGATGGAAGAAGTCCAGAAACATAAACAGCCTGGTGTTGATGGTGGTTATCTCTGGATGGCAGAGCTATAGATAATATTTGTGTTTTTAATACATTGCTAAACGTTGTGAATCTTTAAAATTAACAAGTATTATTGCACAATTTAAAAAATAGCAAAAAAGACACAAATCAGAAATCATCCAATGAGAAAAGTAAGAGGGTTTTCTGTTCATCAGTTTAGTTCTTCAGGTCCTGGCAGTAAAGGAAAAGAGGGGAAATAGGAAAAGTTTTTAAAGTTCAAATTGTCTGTTGGATAGAACCAAATGAGTACATCTGGAGGAAAATGTACCTGGCATTAAGTACTAGGAGGAATGTATCACATAGATACTTAAATAAGGGCCATATTAAGAAAGCGTCAAACGTTTCCACTGCAGATGGGAGAAAATGCAGGCAAATCATCTGACATACCACTTACCCTACTTTGGGAAACACTTCACTAAACAAATGTTCTTTGAATGAAAGATAGCATTGCTATGGGCTGCTAACAATGGTGCAATCTGTTTACTGCTTCCACTAGTAGTTCTAAAATAAAAACTTCAGGAGGGAATTCAAGAAGAGCCATTTTTAGCAAACCACTGAGGTTTTCCTTTTCACTTCTCAGTGAAACCGTAGTCTGGTTGACAAATGAGCAGCTTGTGGAAGGATTTATCTGGTTCTGGGGTTGTTTTTCATTTGTGGCTATTTTCTATTATTTTAAATCAAATTTAATTGATTTAAGTGTCTTTTGACAGAGTAAGAAAGCCCTCCAGCCTTGAAGACAAATGGAACAAACAAAATAGATGTAATTGGTATTATAGAGATGGAAAAACACGTTTATAAATCAGCTATAAATCTTGCCCAAATCACCTACATAAAGGTTTGCAAGCTGTTTTCTAAGTGTCTTCATATATCTCCAATATGATTTGCAAATCTTGTTTATATGTAACTTAGGAGAAAGCATTTGAAGATCAGCCTAGAAATTAGATATCTCCCCTTCTCTCTTCCACAGAGGTTTAAAGTAATTATAATGCTTAAGACAAAAAGGGAGCTGTAGCAGGCGTGTGCATCAGGAGCTGGGGAATCCGGCTTTGCAATGGAGTCAGCAAAACTGCAACCTTTTCTTGTCCTCATCTGATAATCTGTGGCCTGACCTTGGGCAGGCTGCTTAATCTCCATGCCCTCATCAACAATAAGACGGATGAGTTCCCTCAGTATTTGAATAAGACTTCAGAACTGTTTGCCTCCAATTACTTTTTAGGTTGGTTTACTTATATGTTTTTTTGAAATTATTTTACATGAATAATATTTGAGACACATTTTTCACCTAATTCTAGAAAATGATATTTATCTATGTGTAATTACATCATGAGGCTTTTAAAGTCACTAGTTTTCTGCCTGGATCTCACTATTGGAGAACTGTTAACCTGGTAACACTTTGGGAACACATTTGTGTGAGCCGATATGCTAAGATGTTTGTGGATGGTTTTGTTTGTTCATTTTTGGCTAAAATAAAACAGATTTTATCCTGGGACCAGGAGGGAGAACATGAAAAGTAAAGACAACACGAGGAAAGGAGCGGCCCTCATTTTCCTAACCCACTGCTGTCCAGCCCTGAGCACTGGTTTTGAACCTGATGTAGAAGCTGAAGGTACCATGTCTGGGGAAGATGCCAGATGCCCAACAGTGGTAAAGCATTTTCAGAGCAGGTACCTATAACAGGTGGTTGCCAGGTAGCAACCTGTTGACGAGGAAGTTGTAACAAAAACAAAACAAAAATACGAGTTCCCATGATCCTTATCGCATATAAGAGAATCTCTGGGAACTCCTAGAAGTCACTGGGGGAAGTTTTAGGGAAAGTGTTGAGATTCTGGGGGATGAGGCTTAAGAGCCCATGGTAAGGTGGGCGTTGTGTGTAAAACACAGAACATGGTGAAGATTCATGTTCATTCAGTGCACAGTGTCATTAGGGAAGAGCGTACAAACCAGATTCTTTCTGAAGGAAGTGGATCAGCCTTTGCCCTGTCCTAATCATGTGCATTTCCTACCGAGTCCATGAGAAATTCACAGAGTAATTCAATAACAATTGAAGAGGAGTAGGGTACCAAGAGAATATCAAGGACAGATGGCTAATGCAGCCTGAAGGATTGCAGGTGGGGATAGGAATCAACAGCGATTTCAGGGGAAAGCCTCTATAGCTAAGATGCCAGAGGCAAAGAGCACTGGAGATGCCCTCCAGGAAGAAAGCAGAGTTAGTGTGCATCTAGCCGGTGCAGTATAGTGTCCCCTTTTGTGAAACAGAGCTAACAGCCCTCCATAACTTTAAGTCATCCTGTGTTAATTGTGCTGCTTTCTTAATCAGTTTTAAAAACTAATTAGGATTTGGATGGAAATTACACAATGTTTTTTTTACATACATTTTTAATAATAATATTTATTCTGTGCCCTCTAAAGTTGTGATAAGGCAATAATATACTTAGGGGCTACCTAGGGAACAAACAAACTAAGCAGCCTAAAATGGTTTGATTCTTCTCCCAGAAGTTTAGGCTGAAGGAGAAGTGGAGGTGGACAGAGGTAACCAGAGGAAACTATAGAATCTTAAGGTCTTCCAACTTTCCTCACCACTGACTTCCCTAGAGGCAGCAAGGAAGCTGGCTTACAAAGTTGCTTTGCCTCAGCCCAACTTACATTAAAGTCTGTTTTTGATGACTTGACGGCTTGCCACCAGTATCCTCCCCTCTTCTCAGCAGAGCCTCTTCATTGCCTAAAGTTAGACCATGGAGCTGTCATAAATACTTTCATTGCTTTTTAAGATTAAGCAGATGTTTTTAACACCCTTTTGTTTCTTAGGCTCAACCATGGTTAGGCTCATCTGTGCCATCACTCAACTCAATCAACAGTGTATTTAAGGCTGTGCTGTGTAGAGCTAAATAGTTGCCTCTACCAAGAGGATTGTGCCTTCACTCCCCCACTTACTTGACAAAACGTGACAGATTTACAAGATACATGTGTCATTTCACTAATTATATTTTAAATTTAATTTTCTACCGCATAGTAGGAATTCAGGCAATTCATAAATAATGAAATAGAAAAAATAGAAAATTGATAAATATAGAATGTTCATTCTTATGGCAATTCAAAGACTCAATGTTACAAGAATTAGTTCATTTTAGATTTCTATAACTCTGTGGGGTAGAACTGGGGGAAAGGAGATTGATTCAGAAAGGAAAGACACTAATTAATCACTGTTGTAGTCACAGCATTGTTGAATTACAAGCACCTTCCTTCTTCTTTGATGGATTGCACATATTTCTATAATAAGTACATATAAGTATATATAATAAATATATAGTGTTTTCATAATCAGAAACAAAATAAACTTTAATCATTTGAATAAACTGGAATTGCTTGATTTACTGATACAGAAGTTCCCTCTTGCTTCAGTATCAGCATATCATGAAGGTTGCTAGCATATTTGGGTAAAAGACAATAATTATTAGCAACATTTATTCTTTTTCTAATAGTTAGAGATAGAACACAGATACGTGACATAGATATAAAACAGAGAACAAAATACAACTAGCAAAACAGATTATTTTCAAAAGAAAGATTTCAAAAAGCTCTGTACTTACCAAAACTTGAAACTTCCCTCATAAAGGAAAGAAAAGGATGTTTAAGTTGTTTGAATAGTTCAAATAAATATCACTGGATATGTAACCTCACTTTGTGCAAAGAAACTAATGTCTTTTTGGATTTACTCTCAGTGTGTCTACCCAGGGATTGAGTACAGCCAATTAGTTTAATCCAAGGTGATGCTAATCACCAGACAGAAATCATGTTAAGGGGACCGCAGCCAGAAACAAACCAGTTCCTAGCATGCTCTGCAGTTCTGAAATCGTCCTCATGAGAGTTTTCCTTGCATTATTCTGCTTGCCTAAGTGTCATTCTCTGGGAAAAAATGCTTAACAAATTCACAAGTGTTTTTCTCCCAGACAACCTTAAATCCTCATTTATTTATGTTAAAGGGAAAAAAGTGTTATCCTGCTGCTAAAAATGAAATTGTTTGACATTTTACCTTTCTGATAAGTTATTCTAAGTAAGCATTGGTTCCTGGTAGTCATGAGAAAAAGAAAAGAACCTAAGCCTTTTGTTTTATTTAGGATCTCCTGCCTATTACCTCATCAGTGTAATTCTAATGAAAATGGTTGTGCATGTAAACAATTTGGCTACTCAGCATAACACAGGACAAATAAGAGGGGTACCACATGATGAAGTAAAGTAATTTTATGCTTCTCCATACCCAGCACTCTCCTGCTGCTTTGCTTACTTGTGCTGGTATCTGAACATATTTCAGGACTTTGTCACACACAAAGTCCCCAGATGGCACCTGATCCTTCCAGGGACTATCTGTGTTCTAATCTGATTTGAAGATACGTCATCTAATTGGGTTTCCTACCAGGCTTCCTACCTCAGCTCTCAAAAACAAAAACAACAAGTTAAGGGTTCATCTGGGGAAGAAGGACCAGGTTCAAGCATGTGCTCCAGAATATTGTCTCCAAACAGATCACAAAAGGAAAAAGATCATGAAACTGTACACTTTGCCTCATAAATGCAGACTTTGTCACAAACCACCTATTAAAAAGTAAAAGAGAAAGAAATGGAGAGAGAGGAAGGGAAGGAGGGAGAGAGAGAGAGAGAGGTATAGATGATTGAAACAATAGTGTTTAACTTTGATACATGCTGTTTATAATTATCACCATCTACACAAAGACATGGATGGCTATTGAATCAATAAGGAAATTTGTGTTCACAGGGTATCAGTAGGCATGCATGGCATCATTAGCAGCTCCAGATTGAAGTACAAATTTAAAAGGTTTGGGGTTAGATATGATCTTCCCATAAATAGCGAAGGATTGATGAGACATTTCTCTTGATTTTATCTTGAGTTCTATAATCCATGTCTGATAAACAATTCACATTGATTGGTTCTATTTTGACACTGAAGGAATTTGAACTAAAGTGATTCTTTTGGGGCACTTTTAGGAAAAGTAAAATTTTTGCATATAAGACAACAGAAAAGGAACTCTCCTTTTCTAAGCATCTCCCATAATATACACTCCACTCCCACAACCCCAGCTGGGAACGGGGAGCAGATGCACCTGGTTGCCCAATCATGCCACCATACTGTCTCCCTAGCATTACTTGTCTCTGGCAGATGCCATTGTGTATCTAAACCACTGCTTCTCAAGCTTGAAGGTGTACATGAATTTCCTGGGGTTCTTGTTAAACTGTAGTGTCTGACTCAGTAGGTCTGGGGTGAGGTATGAGAGTCTGCATTTACAATAAGCTGATGCTGCCAATGCTGCCAACCCTGGCCCACACTTTGATTAATGAGTCTAAGAAATGCTAGAGGTCTCTATTTCAATGTTCATATTAGGCTTCTTCCTTGCTCATGCCTTCTACAGCCATGACCTCTGAGACTACCTGTTCATCATGTCTGAACTCTGTTAAGTTCTGTTTTGGTCACTGTTGACAGAGTGGCCAGATGACAGCAAGCCAGTGGACAGTGGTTAAGCATACATTCTTTGAATTTGGTCAGACCTCAATTCAAATCCTGCCTCTCCCATTTAGCTGTGTTATCTCAGGCCATTTACTTAATTCCTCTGTGTCTACTTCCCTGGCCATTAAATGTGGAAAAATATCTACCTTATAGGCTTGCTGTGAGGGTTAAATAAAATAATATATATTATGTATTTGGCAAGTGCCTATATGTCATAATAAGTTTCAATAAACAGAAATTACTGGTTTTGACATAAATATGTTTTGCCATAAAATGACCCCATACCCTAGCTTGCCACACAAATTGTGATCTGACTTCAGCTTACTTTTCCAATTTTATCACAACTCATATATCTTACTCTGTAGTTTGAATTACTTGCCATCTCTTAAATGTGGCTCTGCAGTTTTATATGTATATTATTTCCTTTTCTTGGAATGCCTCCTCATAGCTTTCCATCACTAACCACCTTTCCATCCCTTCCCTCAATACTCAGTTCATCTCAGAAACCATTCTTGCCTTCTTACTATATCAACATTCCCTGCTGAATGATGTAGGTACCCTCCACTGGGCTCTCTTATCTAGTTGTATAAATATTCTCTCTAGTACCTTCCATACTGCACGATAATTGGTGGCTTCTTAGTCAATAAACTCATTCAGCACCAGAAGTGTAAATTATTTATCATCTCTGAATTTCCAGAAACAGCCCAGTGCCTTGTACGTAGCAGACACCCAATAAACATCTATTAAAGGAATGATCCTCTGCCTGTATTTAATATAGAGATATTATAGAGATGTATATGCCTGAAGAACCCTGCCTCATTATAACTGCTAGAATTTACCTTTCCAGATAGGTTCAAGAAACCCAGAGCAGAGATCAGATTATATCAAGATGCATAATCAGTTTGTATAGCTAGTATGGAATATGCCCTTTGTCATTTTCCATCCAACCCACATGGAATTCAGCATATAGTCCCTTCTGATGAATATAATCTACTGGATGTTGAACCTGGATAGCCTTTACCTTAGAAACCATTCCCCATATTACAGATCTCCTGGATTCTGAAATTGGCATCTCACTTTAGACTTGGGGTTTTTCACACAACCTTCCTTATTCAATCATTTTTTTCATTCACTCAACAGACATTTAATGCATATTCACTATGTATCAGGCACATACGTAGCAACAAACTCAACAGGAAAAATCCTTGCCTTCATGGGGTCACATTATCCAGCAGAGGCAAGCTATAAATGAACAAATCTGCAATATGTTAGATCATACTAAGTGCTATGGGGAAAAATGAAATATAGTAGGAGTGGTAGTGGTACAGGTCAGGGAAGACCTCATTGAGAAGGGGGCATGTGAGAAGAGATCAAAAAGTAGTCAGGGGGAAATGACATAGAGCTATTTGAGAGAAGAGTGTTCCTGGCAGAGAAAGTAACTGTAAAGGTCCTAAATCAAGAGTTTGTGGGAGATATTCGAGAAATAATAAAACCAGTGTGACTAGAATGGCAGGGCACCAAATTATATAGGGCCTGCAGCCCTTGGTTAAAACTTAGGCTTTAACTTTGAGTGAAATGAGAAACCAAAGAGAAAGGGTTTGAGAAGTAATGATCTGATTTACAACTCAAAGGATTACTTTGGCTATTGTGTTAAAATTTGAAGTTAAAAATACAGGTAGACTAGAGGGAAGATAGCAGAGTAGGAAGTGCCAGGAATTCATCTCTCCATCTGGACAACAATTGTTCTAGCAGAAACTGTCTGAAGTTACAATTTTTGAAACTCTGAAGTCATTTTGCATACTTGCAGCTTCCAAAGGAAGGCTTGGCTGGTAAATTGTAATTAATTTCTATTGGTTTAAGCCATTAATGCTATAGTGGCTACCAATCCCTCATCTCCCAGTCCCATGGCAGGCAGCTGTGGGGACAGCAGCCCAAATTTCCTGGAGCAGCTTACAGGAAATAAGGTGGGAAATAGGGACCTTGTCCTCCAAATATTAGGGTTCTGTGTTCTGATTGCTGACTGCTGCTTCTGTTTACAGAGATGCATATGGAAGTGGGCAGCCGCTGTTGCAACCCTGACTGGCTGATGTGGCTTCCGGGGTATTTAAAGGGATAGCACTTGGGGTGTTTTTCCTTCTTTTTAAACCCCTTTTCCCCTTTTGGGAGCTAGGCTTTTAAAGACTGTATATATAAGGGAATTTAGAAAGTCATCTCATATGCCCAGGGGAAAAATACAGACTCAGAAAATACTTGAAGACCTTAAGCTTTCACTTCATGCTTATCCTTGGCAAAGAGATATCTTATAAATCAAAAAGGAAAAAAACAACAAATGCTGGAGAAGGGGGAGAATTTGATTTCCAGAGCTACCAAATTATAAGATTCAAATGTACAGTTCAACACACACAAAAAATCACAAGGCTTACAAAAAAATAGGAAAGTATATCCCATTAAAAGGAACAAATAAATTAACAGAAATATCCCTAAGGAAGCCCAGATGGCAGACTTACTAGACAAGGACTATAAAACAACTATCTTAAAGATGCTCAAAGAACTAAAAGAAAACATAGACAAAGACAGGAAAACAATGTATAAACAAAATGAGACTATCAACACAGACAGAAAATATAAAAAAGAGCCAGAAAGAAATTCTGGAGCTGAAAAGTACAATAACATAAAAAATTCACTAGAGAAGTTCAAAGACAGATTTGAGCAGGCAAAAGAAAGAACCAGCAGAACTTGAAAATAGGTCAATTGAAATTTCTGAGTTTGGTGACCAGAAAGAAAAAAGATTGAGGAAAAGTGAAGGGCGTGTAAAGGACCAGGTGATACCGTCAATTGGACCAAAATATACATTATCAAGAAGTGAAAGAGAACTTCTTTGAAGAAACAGTGGCTGAAATTTTTCCAAATTTGATGAAAGACATGCATCTACAAATTCAAGAAGTTCAATGAAGTACAAGAAGAATGAACTAAAAGACACCCACACTGAGACACATAGCATCAAAAGGGAAGCAATTTGTCAGATACAAGGGATCCTCAGTATGATTATTAGAAAATTTCTCATCAGAAGCCTTGGAAGGCATGGGATGATATATTCAAGGTGCTGAAAGAAAATAATTGCCAGTCAAGACTTCTGGCAAAACTGTCCTTCAAAAATGGGGGAGAAATTAAGAGATTCCCAGATAAACAAAAGCTCAGGGAATTTGTTACCACCAGACCTGCCCTGCAAGAAATGCTAAAGGGGATCCTTCAAGTTGAAATGAAAAGACACTAGATTAGACTGTTAAAAAGAAATACAGGTAGACCAATTAGGAGCGTATTGTGATAATCCAAGCAAGAGATGTGGATAACTCAGACCAAGATAGTAATGGCTTCTGTGGAGGTGGGGGGAATGGTCAGATTCTGCACATTTTCACTGTAGAGCTGACAGCATTTGCAGATGGCTTAGATATGGATTGGATATGGATTGGTTGTGAGGAATGAAAACAAAATAATTGTTACGGAAGAGTAAGATTTTTGTCCAGTGTAACTGGAAGAATGGATTGCTAATTATTCAGCTGAAGAATACCTCAGAAGTAGTGTTTAGAGAGTGGGAGGTTATGGTAAACATCATCTTGAAAATCATAATAGACCTCAAAAATAGAAATATCAAGTAGGCAGTTGAATATACATATATTAGAGTTGCAAGCTAAGCATATAAATGTGTAATTCATTGATACACTAAAGATATTTAAAGCTTGGATGAGTCTGGATAAGAACTTCTTATCCAGAAGTGAGTGTAGCGAAGAGAATTTTTCCAAGATCAGAGACCAGGACACTCCAAAATATAACAGCCACAGAGATAGAAAGGAACCAGCAAAGGAGCTGGTGAAGAAAAGGTGCATCAACAGAGTGGTGGTGTCCTGGAAGCCAAGGGAAACAAGTGTTTCAAAAAGGAGGTAGCAGTGAGCCATGTCAAATGTATGCATAAGTCCAGTAAGAGGAGAACTGAGAATTAAGCATGGGCATCAGCAACATGGATTTATCTATAAG
This sequence comes from Varecia variegata, assembly GCA_028533085.1. Lineage (NCBI taxonomy): Eukaryota > Metazoa > Chordata > Mammalia > Primates > Lemuridae > Varecia > Varecia variegata. The sequence continues at coordinate 85,467,099 of CM052438.1, forward strand.
ACCAACAAAATGTTTTGGGTAGGACAGTGGGTTAAAAGCCTCACTGGGGTAGGGGCAAAAGAAAACAGGAAGGAGAGGGATTAGAGTCAGCATGTGAAGACAACTTTTTTGCTAGTTTTCTTTGTTTTTTTTACTGTTTCATATCAGATATCACCAAACAGTTTGTTGTGTGTATGTTCACTGATAGGAATGATCCAGTCAGAAGGGAAGATAATGTTGAAGGTAAGAAAGGGGAGAATTGCTGGATCCATGTCCTTGAGTGGATTACAGGGAGATGGGGTCTGATGCACAACAGAGGTGTAAGTCTTTGCAAGGATTACAGAGAAGGTCATCCCCAGTAGCAGGAAGGAATGCAGAGAGGCAGATGAAGGTGACCTTCCCCTCTGAGTGCTTCTCTGTCTGAGCAATGTAAGATGCAGGGCCACTGAGGATGCAAGTGAGGAAGAGAAGGTGTTGTGAATCTGATGGGAGAAGAGAAGCCATGAAATAGTCACCCAGTGGAGTAGAAGAGGAACTGGAAAAGGAGGTGTAGTAGGCTTGCAGGCAGCACTGAGAACGGCTGCAGGTTCGCAGCCACCAACGTGAAATCACACCAAGCAGCACCCAAAACAGACTAGCCACTCTGGCTCTTGCTACACAGTACTGATCTTCTGTGATTGGATAGGGTGGCACCATTTCCTGGTAAACACCCTGATTTTCCCTGACGTCTATCCATCATAGCTTGCTGCCTGTACCTAGCCCTTCTGAACCTGGGCGTCTTCAGCCCCAACTACAAGGCTTTCCCCATGCCTTCAGCATGCCTGTTTACAACCTAGAGTCCTGCAAAACCAAACAAAAGAGCCTGATCACTACCCTCTACCAGATCCTGCCCATGTGACAACAGACAAGACCGGCTCAGGCCCCGTCTACATGGTGCTTAGAACTAGAGGGAAGGCAAACCCAGCCCAAATACACTTTACTAACCAGAAGGTTGTAGTATGGAATGTGTTATTTGAAAGGAAGAGAGAACTGACGAAGATTTGAGTACTTTTGACAGTTGTTGTTGTCATTAAGATAGTAAATATATTTAAGGCTTATTGCTGAAGTTTCATTAGATTCCCCCCCTTTTTGTTACTGTGTGAGCAAATGTGTGTAAGCCAACTTTATTTTTCATGGTCAGTGTGTATGCAGAGCCATCTCGTGCTATTCTTTCAACCAAGTCATTCAATTTCTGGTTAGTTAGGCACAAATAACTTCCTAGACTGAAAGTAGAGGGCCAAGAAGACTCCTACATGCTTCCTTACATTGAACATCTCACCATGATCATCCAGTTTGTAAATAGCTATACTGATACATAATTTACATGCTAAAATTAACTCATTTAAAGTTGATGATTCAGTGGTTTTTAGTATATTCAGAGTTCTTCCAAGATCACAATAATCTAATTTTATTAGATTTGGAAGATTCTAACTTTAGAATACCCTAGGAAGAAACTTTCTGTACCCTTCTCACCACCCCTACACCAACCCTAGGCCACCACAAATCTACTTTCTGTCTCTGTGGATTTGCCTATTTTGAACATTTCATATAAATGGAATCATGCAATGTGTAATCTTTTATGACTGGCTTCTTTCTCTTAGCATAATGTTTTTGAAGTTCACCCATGTTGTAGCATATATCATTATTTCATTTTCATTATTGTCAAATAATATTTTATTGTATGAATTATTTTTTTATTTTGTTTATTAATTTCCAGTTGAATGACATATACGTTGTTTCCAGTTTGGGAATCTTACAAATAATACTTCCATGAATGTTCATGTACAAGTCTTTGGTAATATTATCTCTTTTCAAAAGAAAAAAAATACATCCACATGTTGACAATACTTTAGGTTTTCTTTCTATTTATCTTGCTTTCCTAGGATGTCAAAGCTTAAATTTTTTATAGTAAAGAAGTATCCTGGATAAACTCCATTACTTGCCCTTTGTATGTCATTATACAAGTTATTTGTAGGCCATGAAAATCAATACTACTACATTATAAAGCAAAATGGCAAAATGAAATGGTCAGATTAGTTGCAAAGAATTTAATGGTCTAGAGGCCTAGATGGAGAAGACTTCTCCCTATTTTGATCACTAAGTACTACTAAAAACCCTGGAGATTATATATGAAACAAATACACCAAAAGATACAGGCAGGGAAGCAGAAGGGCTATGGATCATAGAATCCAAGGAATGACACAGAAGTGTGTTCTCTGTATTTTCTTTTTGCCCCATGTATCCCAGACTAGGGACCCAAGAAGTCAGTGACTCAGAAATACCAACGGAAGGCGATTTAAAATGTCCCAACAAAAATCAGTTCTCTCTAGCCAAAGGTCCAGGAAAAGAGCAACCCAGCAAGACAGAAAACACTTATGCAATAACTGCCTTACTCCATCCAAACATCATGGAAAAAAACTCCATCCTCCACCCCACTTTCATCTGCCTTGGGAAGCCTTCACTTCTACACTTCCCCAGCTATAATGTGGCTTCTCTCCCTTCTCCACCCTGGGCTGATATTAGTGAAGACAAAGTGGGGAACCAGGACTTTATCCCCACCTGGTAGTAATCATTTACCCCTCCCCATTGGTGTCAGAGGAAGTCCAAAAGGAAGCCAGAACTTTTACCACCAATCAGCAGTAATGAGGCCACCCTCCCGGGGTAAATGAGACCTCAAAGGAAGCCTGAAATGCCACCTCTACCCAGCAGTAATGAGGTATAGCCTTCCTCAGGGTGTCAGATGAGGCAGTGTGGGTAGCCTGGGCTTCCATCCACACCTGGCAGTAAAGTAGCATGCTCCTGTTCCCCTGCCAGCAGTGTCAGAGGAGGTCTGCTAAAATGCCAAGATTTATATAGGACCTAGAGTCTCAGTAACAGTACCCCAAATGTCTAGGATACAATAAAAAAAAATCACTCCAGGAAAATCTCAACTTAAATGACAAAAGACACTCAATAAATGCCAAAAACACATGGCAGAGGTTGGAATTATCTGACAAGGATTTTAAAGCAGCCATCATAAAACTGCTCAACAAGCAATTACAAACACTTGAAACAAATGAAAAAATAGAAAACCTCATAAACAGAAGATATAAAGAAAAACCAAATGGAAATCTTAGAAATGAAAAATACAATAACCAAAATTTTTAAAAATCATTGGATAGGCTCAACAGCATAATGGAGAAGACAGGAAATAATTAGTGAACTTGAAGATAGAACAATAGAAATTACCCGATCTGAACAACAGAGAGAAAATGATATAGATTTTTTAAAAACTGAACATAACTTCAGGGACCTGTGGAACTATAGCAGAAGCTAGAAGGAAAGGAGGAATCAGGTGGGCATGAAAAAATATTCCCAGAAATAATAGCTGAAAACTTCCCAAATTTTGCAAAAAAGAAAAATCCATAAACTGTAAATTTAAGAAGCTAGTCAAACCCCAAAGGCAATAAATCCAAAGAAATTCATACTAAGACACATCATAATCAAACTTCAGAAAACCAAAGACAAAGAAAAAATTTGGAAGCAGCCAGAGAGAAGACACATTACCTACAGGGTGGGGGGAAACAACTTGAATGACAGCAGATTTCTCATCAGAAACCAAGGAGACCAGAAGGATACTGTAACCATTTTTCAAGTGCTGAAATAAAAGAACTGTCAACCAGAGTTCTACATCCAGCAAAAATATCATTGAGGAATGAAAGGTAACCAAGATGTGCTTAGATGAAGGGCAACTCAGAGAATTAGTCATCAGCAGACTTACTTGAAAAGAATGGCTAAAAGAAGTTATCTAACAGAAAGACATGATAAAAGAAGGAATCTTGGAATATAAGGAAGGAGAAAAGAACAAAAAAAAGAGCAAAAATGTGAATAAATACAGTAGACTTTCCTTCTCTTGAATTTTCTAAATTGTGTCTGACAGTTAAAGCAAAAAGTATAAAGTCTTATCTGGTTTTCAATGAATGTAGAAGAAATAATTAAAACAATTATAAATGAGGGTGGGTAAAGAGACTTAAAGGGAGCTAAGATTTCTACACTTACACTGGTAAAATGTCTACATCAGTAGACTGATAGTTATGTATGTATAATGTAATAACTAGAGCAACCACTAAAAACATATGCAAAGAGATATGCTCAAAAACAACATGGAGGCTGGGCATGGTAGCTCACGCTTGTAATCCTAACATTTTGGGAGGACAAGGCAGGAGGATTGCTGGAGCCCAGGAGTTCAAGACCTGCCTGAGCAACATAGCGAGACCCCATCTTTACAAAAAACAGAAAATTTAGCCTGGCAGGGTAATGCATACCTGTGAGCCTAGCCACTGGGGAGGCTGAAGCAGGAGGATCACTTGAGCCCAGGAGTTTGAGGCTACAGTGAGCTATGATAATGCCACTGTACTCTAGCCTGGGCAATAGAGTGAGACCCTGTCTCTGTCTCTCTCTCTATGTATATATGTATGCATTTACATATATATTTTATATATGTATAAAATCAAAATGGAATTCTAAAATCTGTTCAAGTGTTCTACAGAAAGACATGAAAGAAAAAACAAATGAAAAAACAGAAACAACAAAAAATAACATGGCAGACTTAAACCAAGATATCAATAGTTACAGTAAGCATGAGTGAACTCACATACTGTATGATTTTATTTATATAACATTCCCAAAATGACATAATTACAGAAGTGGAGAACAGATTGGGAGTTAGGGATGGTGTCACGGAGGAGAGTGGCTGTGACCATAAAGGGGTAGCTCGAGCAGGATCTTTGTGAGGGATGAACAGTTCTGCATCTTTATTGTGGTGGTTACACATGTGATAAAATGGCATAGAACTGTGCACACATATTTCCATCAACCCAAAAAGACACTCTGTCCCCACTTTCAGTCACTTCTCATTTCCACTCACAGCCCAAAGCAACCACTAATCTACTTTCTGTCTTTATAGACTTCACTCTTCTGGACATCCCATATAAATGGAATCACACAACATGGAGTCTTTTGTGTCTGGCTTTATTTAGCATAATGTTTTTGAGGTTCAGCTATGTTTTAGCATATATCAGTACATCATTCTTTCTTTAGTGGACATTTGGGTTTATGAATAATCCTGTTAGACAAGTGAGCATGACAATTTCAATGTGCTCCACACAGCACAACAGGCATAGCCCATCATCTAGAAATAATTGCTAGTAAGAAATATTAATACATAGGAACTGAATGGTGAGGGAGCCATAATTCCCAGTCCTACAGCAGACTCATGTTTCCATTTCTAAAACTTATAAAGAGAGTAGAACTGCACTGGTTCCAAGTTCATAAATATGCAACATTTATTTATCTACTCATGCAGCAGTGCTGTGGTGGTGATGATGAGGAGGAAGAGGAGAAGGAGGATAAAATGTATCGATTGCCTACTTTGTGCCAGGAACCATGCTTAATATTTAAATTAATTATTTCATATAACCCTCACAACAACTCTAGGAGGTATGTACTATTATTACCACTTTTCGAAGTAGAAAAACTGGGGTTGAGGAGGGAATAGTAATTTACCAAAAGACACATTAGTAAATAATCAGTAAACAGTGAGGCCTCTTTAGCCACTTTGCAGTAATATTCTGTATCTAACATTGAAGCCTGTGTACTTATGTGTGGAGACCATATTGTGGGGATGAAAAATGCCAGGCTAAGGAGTTTTGGTTCTATTCTATAGAACGTGGAAATGCACTGAAGGTTTTTGAGCAGGGAAATGGAGTCATCAGAACTGAACACTTCCCTGCAGATTTATGTCAGATGATTTGGAGGGAGGAGACAGTGGTGACAGAAACTGGTGAGGTGGCTCTAAAATTTTAGAGAAATCCAGAGTTCATGAGGGCTTGGCTTAGAGTAATGAGATAGAAAGGAAGGAAATTATTTCCCCAAAATTTCAGAAGTGGATCCAAAATAACGTAACAATAGATTGGTTGTGGAAGGCAAGGAGATAGGTAATTTATTTAATCTTTTAAATGAATAATGTGTTGTAAGTAAAGAATCCAGCACCGAGCATAACTCAGCAAGTTGCATGGAGCAGGAGGGTTACAGATGACAGAAACAAGAGTTGGCTTTTACTGAGTACTTGCTATGTCCCATGTTTAAATGGGAAACTCAAGTTTTACAAGCCTGTGGTGCCACTAACAAAAATAGACAACATAAGCGGAAGAGAATGTTGTATCAGGAGCTGGGTAAATCCATTCCATTTTTAACATACTTATTTTGAGGTCATAGAAAGAAATTCAGGCAGCAATGTCAAAAAACAGTTATTAATATGATACTGGAGATTGGGAGAGAGGTCAGAATAGCAGAAGATTTGAAAGGTATTCAAGGAGAAGAGGTAAGTTGTATCATGGCATAGCTAAGAGAGAAAGAATTGTGAATGAAGTGAATATTATTGTTTGTGCAATGAAACAAACTTTAGAAATCAGATTCACAGTTATGATATGGATAAGGCCTATAATGGACAAGATAGTCATGTTGAAATAACAAATATACCCCAAAATCACAGTGAAATTTTACATTTCCACCAATAACTGAACAGATGAAATTGACCTAAATGTACTCTAAATTAAAATTCAAAATGATTTCTGATTAATGCATAGGATAAGAATGAAGAAGTCTATCATATATTATAGTCTTATCGAAAAACAGAATTATTAAAATAGAGTTCTGTATATCCCAAGAATTTCTTAAGCAATACTAAATTACAATTTATCATTCCTGATGTTTCACTAATACTTATTTTTAATTCAGACCAAATTATTAAGTTATAATCACTTGGCGAGAATTCAATAAGGATTTGCTAAATGAAAGAATGAAAAAAGGGGTTGATCCCAAGAATTTGACTGTCAGGGATAAATCACCTCTTCCATAGTGAGTGTTCCAGAGTGTTTCAAATATTAAAAAAGAGTATATTTAATTTTACCATAGAAAGAAATAACTTCACCCTTAATAAAAGAAATACAGCTGTCTTAAAAAGATATAACCAAGTTAAGTTTAAGAGACAACTCCATCCACAAAATGATTCCTAAATATCTTGGCAGAACAATATAGCAAAGTTTCTGCTGAAAATAATCAGGTAAGTAGACCCTAAGTTTATACTTTTCTCTTTAAATTAATAAGCATTCATTGGAATTTCAAATAAATCTTTGGAAGTAGCCAGTGGAAAGAGTGATTTTGGATAAATCTTCCCTGGTATGTCCCTACCACCCTGCCACAGGAAAATATTTAGATGATAGATTTCAACTTGCTATAAAAATGACACTGGAAAGTCTCATCTATCTAAGCAATTAGATTAAGTTGTTAGCTTAAAATGTTTAAAAGATTCTTCTCACTTAGAGGAAATAGACATTCTAGACTAAAAGTGCACCATTCAGAAGGAATCATTTATTTTAAGAACTATTTCTTTAATATTTATTATAGGTTATTTTTTAAAGTGAGAAAAAACACCGTGAAATTCTTTTAGGCTAACTCAACATTTTTACCTTAAAAAGAAGAGATTTTCGTATTCTCTCCAAATAGCAGTTTTATTCTAATTCTTCCTACTAAATGCTATCATTAAGAATTCTCCTTTCGTATTAAAGAATACTTTTTAAAGTCTCAAATATGGTCTTTTTAATTCATTCTAAAGATGGAAATTTCTAAATTCTCATTTAAATTCCTAGTACGTGTATTTCTAATGATCAACTTCCATAATAATTACAATGCTTCTAGTGGCCCTTTATTTGCCTTAGAATTCTGCGTTCTCAAATTTTTCCATCAAGTACCCCTAATGAAAGAGGAAAATGAATTCATAATCATAGACTGGAGTTTTAATCAGAGCTTGAAATTTAAGTGTTGTGTCTAAAAAATGACATGCCAATATTATCTATGTCTATACTGTTTTATTGTAAAAATGGTTTAAATTATTTTTCATCATACAAATTGAGATATATCATAACTGTCCTCTTTGCTTTTCAAAATCTCCCTCATGGCACACCAGCAAGGAATGTGTTTCTAACAAAAAGTAGGATACTCATCAAGGTAGAAAAATAAAGGCAAGCAGAAGATGGACCGATCCCTGCCTGATCAGCACAGTCTGGCTGCCAACACTGAGGTCCTACAAAGTGTCTGCCTCACCAGCCTCAGACCAGCGAGAGCCACGTCTGGCAGTCCCCGATCCCACACTGTCTGGGAGTCTAGTTAGGAATGGCTTGGTTCCTGCTGGGCTGAACAGCAATCCCCTGGCCACCTCCATGCCACTGACCTTCAGCCTTTCCCTGTAACCTCCGCCCTATGGGCCAGTCTCTGTGACAATCTGCTCTTCTCCATCCTAGTTTATGCTCCATTTCTCCTCTGGGATGACAAGACTGCTGTGAGTACCCCACAGATTAGACTGAGCTAGCCCAGTCCTACTTCAACCCAGTCAGACTCTGCCTACTATGAGTTCTGCTGATGAGGCTGCAAACTAAACACGAGTTCAGAGTGAACGGTCACTGGCCCTACTCTTTTCAACAGAGCAACTGGCCTGTCACCTATGTTGAGGGTCTTCCCTATACTGGTTTCACTTACTCCCTTCACAGTGCACCCTGCTGTCTTTGTCCCAGCAAGCCTGTCCCTCTGCACACACTGGATACAAGCATGCCAGATGGCCATGAGATCAGCTGGGCTTATGAGCGATTACCAACAAACTGCTGATGTGGGGGAGGTAACAGAACAGCTAACGCAAGGAGCTGGGTGCTAGGCTGAGAAACTGAGATTTACTCCAACAAGACTAATAGAGACTTGTGAGAAAAAGAAGGAAAAGATGAAAATGATATTCAAGATGATATACTAGTAGCAGAATGTAATGCAGACTGGGGATGGAAAAGACTGGAGAGAGAAATATAGCATGAAAACAAATCTTTAATAATGTACTGTGGGCCTGGAATAAAATGGTGGTGCTGTGATGAAAGGAAGAGATAAGATATATTTTTAAGAAAGAATCTCCAGGCGTTGATAGTGATTAAAGATCAGTCAGTCAATGAGTTTTGAGACCACATATTTCCCAGCCAGTATTCTAGGCCCAGAAGAGACGGTGATGAATAAAGCCCAGCCCTGCCCGCCAGGAGCCATCATTCTAAAGGGGGAAAATACTGATGTGACAGGCGCTGTTCCTCACCTTATTTGACACATGTTCTCAAGCTTGCTCCCTTTGTGCCTTCCTCACAGAGGTCAGAAAGCCAGTCACTCACCTCCCAAATGCTGGAGTCAGTAAGGGGACCAGCTGATCCATTTAAGCCCCTTTTCTTGATAAAAGGAACAGACCCTGCTGGTACCACCCCATTTTCTCCCTTCCTGCCTGGAACATGGAAGTAATACCTGGAGCTACTAAGGAGCAGCAAGCATGAAAAGAAAACATTAACACACTAAGGAAGGCCAAGTAGGAAGACAGAAGGACAGTCCTTGGTAGCTGTGTGAGCAGCTGGGCTAATCTGACAACCACCTGGCTCTTCTTGTTATGTGAGAAAAATTAACCACATCCATAGTGCCAGTGGCTGAAACAGAGCTCTTCATGGCAAGCAGCCAAATCTTACCCCTAGGGGATTACACAGAAAAGGAGTCTTAGAAGAATATTGAGCGGCTCACAGAATCTTCAGGAGGACTAAAGAATACGGCTCAAACTTAAGATTCCAGGAACAACATACCTTTCATAGAACTGGCCTGATGAGAAAACCAGCAGCACGTTGCAGCAGGGCCTGAGGTGCTACAGCTTATGCCCTTGCCACTGTTCCACCAGGAACATAATCGTACTGCAAAGACAACCAACCTGGCACAGTCATCTTTGCTGTCACCTTAACCAGAAAATGAATTCCACAGAAAGCATGCTATTTTACCTTGCTCACTTCCAAACTGCACCATTTCCTGCACCATTTCTGCACCATTTCCCTTAATGGAAAGAAAATATGTAGCTTATTCAGCTCCTATAAGAAGACATATTCTTTGTCCTACAAAGATTCATAAGGTTGGTAATTTACCAAACTCAAAAAGGGATTCAGATGCTAAGAATACAAAATGAATTGCAAATATGCATCATTGTGGTAGGTTGTTTGCAAAAATGATTACAATTCTCTCCCTATATCCACACCCTTTTATAATGTAATCTGTAGCTCCTCCCATTAAAACGTAAAGTCTCTTCCCCTACTCCTAGTGTTTGGGCTGCTTTGACCAATAGCACAAGGCAGAAGAGACTTTATGTCAGTGCCAAAACCAAACCTCAAGAGAACTGGTACACTTTTGTTCTTTCAAGAAAGCTGTTACTCAGCAGGGCACGGTGGTGTGCACCTATAATGCCAGCTACTTAGGAGGCTGACATGGGAGGATTGCTTGAGCCCAGGAGTTCAAATCCAGCCTGGGCAATACAGTGAGACCCCATCTCTAAAAAAATGTTTTAAAAATGTATCCTGGTATCCACCATATGAATAAGCCTGGGCTGCCCTGTTGCATGATGGAAGAAACCTAGCCCTGGTGTCCAGTTACCCCAGCCAGCAGCCAGCCAACCCCCAGAAGCAGAGCCACCAACCAGACCACTGACACATGAACAAGCCCACCCTAACCCAGAAGGTTACCCATTTGGGCCCAGTCCAATTGGCCCACCCAAACGATTGTGAACTCAATAAATGTTAGTTTTAACTAAGAAGTTTGGGTTGTTTTTTATGCCCTAAAATCCAACTGATACAACTACAGACAGCAAAAACAACCAAATTAGTAAATAATATCATTTCAGATACAGAAGTGATTTTAAAAAGATCAAGTAGGGTAATTGTGTAGAAAGTGATAAGGGCCACTTAACTTGTCAGGGAACTCCTCTCTGATAAGGGGGCATTAAGGTGAAACTTAAATCTGAAGGAGAGAAAACTATTCAGACTATTCAAAGGTATAGAAGAAGTGTATTCCAAACAGAAGGAATAGCATGTGCAAAGGCGCTGAGTCAGGAATGGAGATATGTGAAGGACTAAAAGAAGGCCAGTATGGCTGAAAAACATGAACAAGGTAGAGAGTGAAGATGGGCCATGGTTAGAAGTGTAGATTCTATTTTGTTGAGGCATTTTGATTTACATTTTAGGGAGATCATTCTGTTGCTATGAGCAGGATAGATGTTAGAACAGCAGGAGTAGAGGCAGAAGCCTTGTTACTGTCACAGATGGAGCAAAAAATTATGGTGGCTTACATTAGGTTTGTAGCCAGGAAAATGATGAGAAGTGAGTTGCATTGGGAGATATTTGGGGTATGGAACTGTTGAGATTTACTATTGTGGATCATAAAATAAAGGATCGAGTTTGACCTCTAGGTTTGGGCCTGAGTGGATGGTAGGACCATTTACTGATACGGGGAAGGCTTGAGGAGGGGAGAGTGGATGGAGGCTGGCATCTATAATTATATTTTGGTCATATTTGAGATACCAGTTGGTGTCAAGTAGGCAGTTCGTTATCTGAATCTGGAGCTCAGGCTAGAGGTCACAGATGGAGATGTATAATAACTTTGAGAGTAACATGCTTACAGATGGTGCTTAAAACCATATAACTGTGGTGGGAAGGGACTACAAAATTGAAGAGAATTTCCTAGGAAGAGAATTTAAAAATGAAAGAAGAGAGCCTACAATACAGCCCTTGGGCTTTTTAAGGTCTTACAGAGGAGAAGAGCTTCCAAAAGAAACTGAGCATGTGTGGCCAACTAAGTAGGAAGAAAACCAGGTGGGCAAGGGTCCTGGAAGGCTTGAGGAGCAGCACTCTAAGGAAAGGGGATGGCTGAGCTAGATGAGCACCTCTGAGTGTACGTCACTGCTTGTGCAAGAGGGAGGTCATTGGTGACCTTGACAATGGCCATTGTGGTGGAGTGGTGGGAAGACAAACCAGTCAGGGAGGGCTAAGGGGAAAACAGGGAATGAGAGAGGCGGACAACTCTTTCATGGAATGTTTCTGTGAAGGGGGGCAGAGGAGAGGTGTAATACCAGAGCAGGGGTGTGGGATCAAAGGAGGGTATTCTCTAAGATGGGTGATACTAAGTTGTACTTGTCTGTTTAGCAGAATGATCCGATAGAAAGAAAGAAATAGATTATGCAAGACAGGGAAGGCACAGCACTGAGTGGAAGTCATTAAGAAGGTGAGAAAGGATGGGACCCTTAGCACAGAGGAGGAACTGGCCTGAGACAGGAGCAGGGCCTTTGCCTCACAGTAGCAGAAGGGAGGCAGAGGCTGTGGAGCCTGATGCTTGAAGTCAGTTCAGCTGAATCATTGGGAAGATAAAGCTTAGGAGATCTGAGGAGAGAAACACAAAATCATCTCAGACAGAAAAAAGTGAATTTACTAGGGAACTGTGTTAGGATTTTAGGGCCATGTTGGGTGCCCATTTGCGACTTATTATCACTCAGTTTAAGTAAGTCCATTCCAGGGGCAGTGGAAATTACAGGAAGTGGTCAACAATTATTCCAATATGGACCAGAAGAGCATTAGAATGCCAGCATTGAGAAAAGATACATACTCGGTGGGGAAAGAATGAAAGAAAAATGATAGAATTGAGCTCCAATTAGAGATGTCTTGTAACCATCTCCTTGTAAAAGTACAAGGCTGGAAAACAAGTTAGAGAGCCAGCGACATGCAGATTTCACATTCGCATGACTAGGAATAAGCACAGGAAGAGCTGGATGGCACAGAAGAGACCGCCGTGATGCAGGGAAGTGCGCTTCAGACATGTGCACCTGTGCTGAAATTGGGCCCAAGGAACTAACTCACATACTTTGAACTCCCCTTTTTTGCCACATTCTCAGAAAAATTGGAAAATTATTTCATGAATTCCTTAAAAGTCATTATATCTTGAGAGTCTGGCTTTTAAAAATAAGATAAAATGTACCAACCCTCTCCCCCCGCCAAAAAAAAAATAACCCAAAATTTCCAGATTCAAGGCATCATCCTCCTCCATGGAAAGAAAGAGCATATGCAGGTAATTTTATAACCTAATGCAGTAACTGTATAGAGTCTACTGAAAACTTCCAAAAATGAAAGACTAGATTTTTTTAAGAGGTTATTGGGGGCAGGGCGGAGATGGATTGATGGTGATCGAGGGAGCCTATGAGGGAGGGAGGAAGTCAGAGGCACCTAATTTACTGAGGGCCTGTTGTGTGCGAGGTCCAGTCACTGCAGTCTGATCCTGGGCATCTGTAGGAAGCAGTATGGTAGAGTGACAAGAGCAAGGACTTTGGAATCACACACACCTGGAAGTGAATCTAAGGGCCACCACTTATTCATTGTGTGCACTAGGGTGAGTTGCTTAACCTGTCTGACCCTACATGTCTTCTGTGAAATAGAGACAACAGGAACCATCTCACAGCCTGCTGTAACGGGTCAGTGAGCACATGCGTAAAATGCCTAGCCAAGTACCTTTTAAATGGTTGATATTCTAGAAATGTTTAATTCCCTTTCACTTTACTTCCCAGATAGAAGATCCTGTATCTGAATAAAAGCTGAAAATCAAAGTGTATTGAAATCAAGGTAGACCTATGTCCGGAGATGTTATAAAGCCAGTAACTATCTCTCTTCCTATAAATCTCACTCCCTGACAGTCCCACTTACCTACACCTGTACCTTCAGGCTACCAACACTATCTTATAGCCTAACACGATGATTATAGAACTTCAGAGCTAAACGGACATGTCAGTTTCGTGTCCAGAGCCTTTCCCTGCCAAAGCCATAGCCTGCTAGTCAGCTCCTTCTTGGGCCCTGCTTCCCCCTGTGGTGAGCTCCCGACACTGCAGCTACTTTCCTAAACTCCAGCCCAGCTGTTTGTTCTAATCTTTAAAATGTGCTGAATGCTCAGGCCTTGCTTCCTGCACCGGTCAGGCCCTGAGCCCCTCTCTGAGCCTTAGTGCTATGATTAACCTTCTCTGAGTCCCTCTCATTCCGTGCTGATCTCTCTCCTGTTTCCCCTAATCTTGCTTTTGCTCTTTTGCTCCCAAATCCCTTCCATGTATTCCCAACCAATTGCAGTCTTCCCTGACATCCCATCCTGCAAGCATTGTCCACCATGGAAGTATTGTTTCTATAACATTGTTTCTTTGACCTTTATAGCACAAAGCTTTTCTTCTACATTTGGACCAGCTTTCTATCCCAGGGAATAACTTAAACTGAAAGATGTACCATAATTTGCAGATATATTCACAGCATAAAATCACAAGTTGACCTGCCAATGGATATGAAATTCCTTATCAAAGATGGATTAACTCCACTGTAAATGTAATTCAAAAATTACAGCATCCACAAGGCAACATGATGGGACAGCTTTGCTTTGTAGGAGGAGAAATTTATGAGACAGGATTTAAAATGGGCTAAACTTAACAGTGTATGAAATGGCATTTTTGTTGTAATTTTAAGCTTTGTAAGTAGAATCTATAAATATATCTGAGGGGAAAAAACTGTCAAGAAGGCTAAAGAAAAAATAGACATTAGAAAATATGGAAAAGAAATAGACCTCTCTATAGACTCACAGAAATTAGAAATGGAAAAAGTCATTAGGTCACCTTGCTCATTTCCCTGCCAGCATAGCTCATTCTCAAGTGTTTGTCCAGTCTAATTTTGGATTACCGAAGAGTCTTGACTTCAGGCACTTCGTTTGTAAAACCGTTCTGCTGTCTAATGAACCCTTGCAGCTCTCCAACCTAAATTTTCAGCTTCCCAGTATAGGTTCCAATGGTTTACTTGGCCTCCCCTAGCTGCATCTCCAGCTACAAAATTCTCTGGGGGAGAATTTTCACTTCCTTTTCAGATCTACCTTTAAAATACCTAAGAAAGGTAAGACCTCATCAAAGCCAAGGTAGGCATTCTCTAAAGATCACTGGGGCTAGTACATGACAATTCAAGCCTTGATTTCATTGCTTCCAAGATTACAAACTGTCCCGAAGGCTGAAGGATGTCACTTAACTTTTGCTTCCCACTGTCCAAAAAGTTCATTGAAAGACATTATAAACACTACTGGTTATTAAATAGCTGTTACATGCCATGCACTACACCAGGTGCTTTATATACATTGACTCTGACCTTGTAACAACTCTGCACAGCAGTTATTCACTTCATTCTGCAGATGAGGAAACTGAGACTTGCCCAGGGTCTCCAAGCCAGCTGAATGTGTGTTGAAGCCAATATTTCAGTCACGTCAGTCTAAAAAAAGCCTTGTTTTCTCTGCTGCTCTGGTCCATCACTACAGCACCTTTATCAGGGAGTGTTGGTACCTGGGCCAGGGCTCCCCAAGGCCAAACAGAAGGTCCTTCCCTGATCCAGGAAGAATGTGAGGGTGAGGATGAAGCAGAGCACTGCACTTCCCAGGAGACAGCTGCCTCTAAGAGTCCTGGAGATGAGCACGGAGAGAAGTAGGTGAGCACTGCAGCTACGTGTGTGCAGTCTGACTCTGCAGGATTGGTGGAACCTGGGCTCAGAGGCCAGGGGAACACCAGTGTGTGGAGTGGGGTAGAAAAGCCCCTGCCTCCCTAACTATGAGCAGGACAAAAGAACAGCAGCTCCTGATAACCCAGTGACTGCATTTAGATTGGTGACCATTCCACAGTGCTTCAAGGATTCTAGACCCATCCAAAGCTTTGAGTCAGGATCAGAACAGACCTATGGAACCGGGTGTTACAAAGAAGCTGGCTCAGAACTTCTCCCCGATACAAGCCCTAAGAGGATATTAGGACTCATTCCTATAGTCAACTCAACAATCCCAAATGCTCCAGACTAACCACAGGGTGGAAAATTGTCACAAGACACGAAAACCTTCATTAATCAAAAACAAGAGAGGAGTAGATCTGCCTAGGAAGGTGAGTCATTTATACCTCCCAGCTATTCAGCTTTCAAAATTGATCTTACATTTCAGCTTTTTGAATCAGTATGAATAAAATGTGGTGACTAGTCTCATCAACAGTTTGCTTAGTTTCTCATTTGGAGGGAAATGTTAAGAATCATTAAACAAGGCTGTCTGAAGCTACTGATTTGCAGCTGTGTGTCTACTGAGATAACACAAAGTGGAAATCTGGACACTTCAGGCTGCTGATTTCTGTTTCCTAGACAAAGGCTATCATGATTAGATTGGCAGTTTTTGAAACAACACACCAGTGCAGCTTTTCAAACTTTGCAGCAGATTTTGAATTAGAACTCATATTGACTATGCATCCAACCCTAGAAATAAAGCATTGGAACAAAGAGTGTTGGAAGTTTAACTAAAAGAATCTGCTTATTCTGGGAAATGGTTTCATTTCCCTCCCTTTTCAGGGGGCAGTAAATCTATTTGTAAGAAGGGGATGAGGCAGACACGGGTTAGCGTCCCAGCCCTGGGGCTTGCAATATGTAGGACTTTTGTTAAGGCACTTACCTCCCCTGAGACTGTTTCCTCAGCTGAAGCAATGGCTGCATGCTTGTGAGGATTAAATGAAGTAACCTGCTTAGCGTGGTGTCTTGTGCTTAACAAATGCTGAAAGCCCTCCTGTGATTTACTGGACAAAAGGACACAGCAGCTGGTTTTGTGAAGTCATAAGATATTTTTATTTAAAAGGTACCACATGATCCTCAGAACCTCTTTCAAAATTTTGAAATATTTCACCTCCAGAGTAAAATTCAGAAGCAAAAGAAATGAAATATAGCATCAGATATAGGACTTCTTTTGGAAAATTTCAACTATTTTTTGTCAACTAATATTCTTAAAAAATTAGTTGATTCCTCTGAGACCCCTTTCTCACTCTATAATTCTAAAATATTTGTAATGTTTCCATCTCCTCTTCTCTGAAACTGTCTACCAAGCTTATCACTGGACTTATCCAAGTCTAGGTTATCAGGGAGCATGGGAAAAGCCGACAAAGCACGCTGATTAGAAAGCATGGTGTGACAATGCACACAGTTGGATTTGAGCCTCTCCTGCACACTCTCCAGGTCTGTCGCCTGGGTAGTCACACAGTCTAAGCCTCCATTTGCTCAACTACAATATGGGGGGTTATCATAATATATATCTTATAGTATTATTTTGAGGATTAAATGAGATAAAGTAGCATAGCACTTAGTAAGAATCATGTTAGCCATCATTATCAATAAACAATTCATAACGTGTGACTGCTTCATAACATACTATTTAAGAAGGGAATGTTAATGTGAGAATACACTATTCTCAAAATTTCATGCACAAAAAAGTATATAGTCATATAAAAAAACCACAGACTATTAACTTTGAATGCAGATTCATTTTTTAGGCATTTATCTTTCAGTTAATATGACAGTAAAATTTTCTCTCTTACATGTAAATCACATAAAAATGATTGACTTTTTTTACACCAGAAATAGGCAGACACTGGCTTCCCATCTATTCAGATAGCTTTCTCTTATTTAAAGAAGTTTTCATTTCATATTTGAAATTAACAGGATTCATTACAAAGAAACCTAAAACATATCCTGATCAATTTAATCAAGCCAGGTTTTCGGAAATGTCTATCAAATCTAACCTGGCGCTGGTGATAACACCATCCACACCTAGAACTGCCTGCCACCACATTCCTGTTGGCCAGTGCTGTAGGAAGTCTTATCTAGAAAACAAAACCCATGAATTTCCAGACCCAGAGTGGAAAGAGATTAACTCTTGCCCTGAAGATAAATCACTTTCCAGTGTTTCCACTTCCAGACATCTAACATTTTCCCTGCTGTTTTGGCTGTGAACAGATCTGTTACATGTCTGTAACAAGGATACTTTATTATACTATCATCCCGAATTAAAATGGGAACCTGTAGGTTGGAATCTCTTCATTGTGACCCCTATGGCATTTTTTTACATGACTGGTGATGACTTTTCTGACATCTAATGTATCTTTGAAGAACATCTTTAAAGCATGAGAAAAGGCCCATTGTAAATTAGGTTGCCATTCAGTAATGCAGGAGAAGTGGAAGTGCACACTCCGCGGTTGCTCATAAAGTTGTTGAGCGAGCAGCTGTTACCAGGCTAATTACCAGCATTAGTCAGTGGTGAGAGCCTGATATCTTCATTTCTTCTTTTTCTTCTTAGTATATATATGTAAATAGTACATAGGCTGGGAAACCTTCTAGAGCAGCAACTAAAGAGTGATTGAGAAAGTGGTACCTTTCTTCTCTCTGCTCACACGCTCCCTCGGGTGAGAAAAACGTCCCCTCTCATCAGGTGATCATGGTGCTATAGAAGTAAACATCTGTGCTTCCAATTATCAGCACACTGCTCTCTCCTGATGCTTCATTGGTTTTTCTCCATCTCAATAGCTTCATTACTTCAGGGAATGACTAAGTCAGGACCCTTTGCTTCTAAATCATCATAAGACCATCTTCTAGTGCAATGGAGTCTTGGGGTGAAGGATTTACTCTTGCAGAATCCCTGAGTCACAATTATCCATCCTCTACCTCAATTCATCTAATAGTAGAAGATTCATGGACTTAGGACAAAGTTCATAGTTGAACAGCTCTAGATAAAAAAGCAAGTTATTTACTTAAGTTGAGTCAAAACTGGCCTTTGAGATGCTCACTCTTTTATATAATTTCTGTGCTTGACACTAATAGGAGTTTCCATATGAAATGTGGAAATGCCCATAAAGATGGTCTTTGACGGGAAAGCCCTGGATAGGGGTGGCTGTAACTTTAAACTCTCAGCAGGAGGGCAGGCACTAACCAAGATGGAGCCCTGACAAGAGGTGGTAGGGCCCCAAACACTAGGCTGGAGTTCTGGGGCAAATTCCTAGGCCCTGGATGAGCCAGCCCAGATTGCAGAGTTGTGAGAAAAAATGGTTGTTGTTTTAAGCCAGGTAATTTTTAAGTTATCTCTGAAGCAGTCTTTTATGCACAATAGATTACTAAAACATGCACATATACTTAGGGTTTCAAATAAAACTTCATAGACTAACTGAAGCCCATTCCTGGGCTTCTTAGAAAGCCATGAGACCAAGTTTTAAATCCCTGGAATGCAATGCCCGCAGGCCCCGAGCTTACCAACTTAGGGCTACATATCCCACCGTTTGTCTTGAGTGATGCTGCTCTACAGAAAGGGTTCCCACCTTTGTGCCTCTCTCTTATTATTCCTTCTGCTCAAAATGTCATCTCCCATCCCCTTTTTTCTTACCAAAAGCCTAACCAGCCTTCAGGCTCACCCCACATGCCCCTTCCTCTAATAGGCCTCTCCTCTCCTCTCACCCAGTGCGGCAGCCACCATCAGCAATAACTATACGCAGAATCAGGTTCAGAAAGGCCTTTGCTACCAGGATCTTGCCCCACTTGGGCTCCCAGTGGCATTATTTCACAGTTGTTTTATGGCATTTATCGTCTCCCTTTTACCAGGATGTGTGTACCTTCTTCCTAAGAATGCTCTGAGGACCTGTGTTCCCCTCGTCTCTGTGCGCCCTGTAGTGCCTATTTCTAATCCTTCTCCTCCAACCCTACCAGTACTGGCCTGGTTTAGATTAGTGATGCCCTAAGAATCAGTGTCACAACAAGGACTTTGTACTCATCTGACTCCCACACCTGGGAAGCGGCATAACAGCAGCAACAAGTGCATGCTCCCTTTAATAGGAAAACCAGAGTTTTGGGGAAAAGCTCAGGGCTTGAGTCAAATGGTCCTGTTCCCAGCTTGATTCCTGAGTTTACTGTTTCCTAACTGCATGAACCTAAACAGACTATTTAACCCCCTACCTGCTCTGTGTTACATTTTTTTTACCTGTACATCAGAGTTGTTAGATTCTCACAAGCTTGCTTTGTGCTTTAAATGATGTCATGAATATTCAATACTTAACGTGGTGACTGACATGTAACACTATAAAATGTTGGGATAAAATACTTTGATGTCTGACTATTGTTATGTTACTGCAAATCCACTCTTTGCATCATTATGACCTTGTTGAATGGGACTTCTTTCATTTATTTTTTTGGCAAAAAGCAAAATTCTAGTATCACTTGCTATTTATTAATATAAATGTAAATCTAAGCATTCTCATATTTGAGAGAAAAGCTACTGTATTAAGAGTTCATCTTGCTAGTTTCATATGGAAGTCTACACTCCTCTCAAACATTAAACTGGAACTGAGTTCATTAGTCAGTTCTCTTAGCCTTTCTCCTGAGGTTGTTATTTTTGGTCTCAGATGCGACAAAACACTAACAGTTTGACCTCCTTCTCTTTTCAAAATAACGATGGTTGCATCCTTAAAACTAAATGCTACAAGCTGACAGAGTACAGTTAGCAGACTTTTACCTCTTGGTTCTGTTTGCTTTGGAAGGACCGAAAGGAAAGGAAAAGTCTATGCCTCACTCAAGCTGCTATACTTCATTCTTCTTGGAAAAAAGAAGGTGATGACTGATTTATCCAGACTGGTTAAGACATCTGGTCTATTTTATATCCTTCCCACAATCAAGGGTCACGGTTTTATGGCAAAAAAAAAAAAAATA
The DNA here is from genome assembly GCA_028533085.1 of Varecia variegata. NCBI lineage: Eukaryota > Metazoa > Chordata > Mammalia > Primates > Lemuridae > Varecia > Varecia variegata. Next base: position 85,487,576 of record CM052438.1, read on the forward strand.
GAGATGATGACACATTGAGCATTGTAATAGACAACACAATAGAAGGAGAGGACATCTAAAAATCTCTATTTATAGTCAAGATGCTATTATTAGCAGGATTTTTTTATGCCAAGATTATAAAAAGTGACTGTGTACATCCCAAAGACTCAGTTGTTCAAGTAACAAGTAACTAACATTCCAATTTGGTTCTTAAATATGTTATCAGACACTTACAGAAATAAGTCTTTGGAGAATTGGTTATTGTGAAGATGAAAACAATGCCTCCAACCCTTTGGAATTCTGACACCAGCAGCCCACCAGGGCATGACCGGCCAGGCGAGCTGAGGAATGGTGCCCTGTCAGCAGAGAGTGCTGTCCGTCTCTTGCAAGGAGTAGACACCAAGTACATAAAAGTAAATGAAGACGGGGACAAGTGTCTTTCTTCTGTGTCTACTGATGGTAATGAAGAGGAAAAGCATTTCAACAAATAATTTCTTTTTATACTTGGATAGCTAATTTTTTAGAGGACTTTTCTGCTCTCAGTGCAAAAGAACTACATAATTCAAAGAAGGTTCCAGCCAAAAGGGTCTTCAGAGGTTACCTAATCCAGTGCCAGAACACCTAGATATCCCGATAATTAAATGACTTGCCTAGGGCCACACAGCTAATATGTGGCAAAACTTGCATTATTTCTAATTTCAGAGGTCGGTGGCTTTAATTAAATTGTTGACAAAGCCACTTTCTCTAAATAATTGTTTATTGATCCATGAGAATAACTGAACTTCTGTGACTGGGCTTTTTAGCAGATATGCAGCCAGGTCAGTCTAACGTCAGGCGAAAACACCCTGTGAAGAAGATACTGTTCCAAACATAGCAACAAGCCCCAGAACCCGAGCAGACAGCCTCTTAATTTGTAACCATGGTTTTCCTCTGTCTTCTAGTTCTTGCTCCCAAAGGGCAACAAATAAAACTATACCTGGGAAAATAACATAACCCCTTTGTTGTAGAAATGGTGGGTAAGTAGCATCGTCTTTCAACAGGGAGGACGATGTAAGTATTATGGAGGATGATGTAAGTATTATGAACTTAGTCATGGTTAGGGGCTGAATTGGGCCCCCCAAAATATGTTGATGTCCTAAGCCCCAGAGCTTGTGAATGTGAACTTATCTGGAAATAGGGTCTTTGAACATGATCAAGTTAAGATGAGGTCATTAGGATGGGCCCTAATCCAATCACTGGTATCTTTACAAGAAAGGAGAATGTGGACACAGACGCAGGCAGACACTCATCACCATGTGAAGCTTGGGGTTATGTTGCCACAAGCCGAGGAAACCAAGATGCCAACAAACCACCAGAAGCTGGGGGAGAGGCCTAGAGCAGATTCTCCCTCACACCCCCCAGAAGGAACCAACCCTGCTGGCACCTCGATTTTGGACTTCTAGCTTCCAGACTGTGGGACCATAAACTTCTGTTGTCTAAACCACCCAGTTTAGAATACTTTGGTTGTCAGTCCTGGCAAACTAATACCTTTCCCTCCTCTGACAAGGAGGAGTGAAGGCGTTGTACTTACCAGCCCTTCCAGCCTGGCCACTTGGAACCGTCTGTGGTGCCGTGGAAGAGTGGACTGCGCAGGGACTCCGAGTCCACACCTGGCCTGGAAACCTGACCATGGTAATGGAGGGGGGCGCGCATCTCTCAGACAACAAACAGATATTCGTTAAGCACCTATTATGTGTCAGACCCTGGGCTGGACGTGGGACAAGGCCATGTGCGGGAAGACACAGTCCCCACTCAGGAGCAATCCGAGTTTCCCTGGCAGGTCAGCTGTAAACAAACAATTACAAGTGTGAGGCGTGCTGTGGAACAGAGGCCTCCCTGGGAAAATCAGACTAGTCTGTGGGCCAGGAGGGGCTTCCATGAGCTAACCAGGTTGACAGAGAGACTAGGGATGGAGGTGAGGGGAGAGACGGTGTGCACGCTCCAGGCAGGACCCGTGCAGAGCTTGCATGGTCTGCCCTTTCCTGAGGGGAGGGACCGTCCAGATGGGCAGGAGGGGCGAGTGCATGCCTTGCAGGATGAGCTGATGCCCCAGTCACAGCAGAGGAGGCCACACGGCAGCGCTGAGGAGGCAGCAGCAGGTGTCTCAAAGAATCCTGAGCTTCCAGACTCACAGCATGAGTCACCTCCAAACTTCAAAGATATATTTAGACTTCTGTTGGGCCTGATGGCATTCTTTCTGTTTTCTACTTAAAAATGGAGTCTAGCAGGCTGAAAACAGAAATTATGAATCAGCATGTATTATTTAATCTAGACGGCAAATCCAGTTTTCTCTCCAAAACTTTTTGGTGGTTAGGTTTCTGTGAGAGAGCATGTTGCGTGTGTTTGCTTGTTTGTTTGAAAGCAGCAAAGAACAGTTTGATAAATACTCCAAACTACACAAAAGGAAAGATTCACAGAACATTACTTATTAAATTGGTTTCTGGAAACTGATAGGATTAATATTGAAATGCTGTCTTCCCTCTTCCCTCCCTCGTGGCAATCCAGGAATAAAGGCTTTGGGGTCGTTGGGTTTCCCACATACTAGGGGAGGTCGGGCACACTGGGTCCAAGTGTAGGGACGTTCAAAGGAACATGTGAGTGCACAGGTCCAGATTTGAGGGGACGGGCTCATGATGTGGCTTCCCCCTTCCCCCTTCCCCTTGCCCTCCACCCAGGACAAGGAAGGTGGAGGAGCACCCAGACTCCAGTGCGGGGCAGGCGCTGTCTCCGTACTCTCAGTTGCTCTCCAGGTCTCAGCTGAACACTGAGAAGCTGCCTCTCACACCAGCCCTGTGTCTGTGTCCACCTCCCTGTCTTACCACAGCTCAGCCCTGGATGTCATGCCCTGCGTTGTTTGTGACGATCTGGTCTACAGACTCTCTGTCCTGCAGGAATGTAACCTCCACCAGGTGGGGATCATGTCCCTCCTCTTCACCACTGTGCTCCCTGTCCTCAGCTCACTGCCTGGCAACCACCAGGCCCTCAGTAAATCTGTGGCAACGGCTTCCTGCAGTAATTACTTGGTGTAAAAGCTTCTGTGAAAAAGTTCCAAAAGTGGAAGGCCATGAAGCACATGGTAAGCAGAGACAGTTAATGTTTTCTCATTCTGGTGGCAGATTCACATTAAGCAACCTCACAGGGAATAATGTATAATATTAGAAGCCACTTCGTTTATCTTACAATGAGAATTGCAGCTGAATACTCAAGCCAATATGGAGCGTGCATTCTCTCCCTGTATGTAGATCTAAGGCAAAGCAAATCACAAAATACAGTGCACTTATATAGTGCATGAGGAATCAAAATCAAATGCAAAATGGCATCATGCTAAGGTAACCACGTGCACTCCTATCCACAATCACTGGGACCCCAACAACCCCAACAGTCTTGGTGGGGAGAACAGGAAGGCAGGCAACTGGGCCTTGGTGCTGTGCCCTTCCCCAGGGCCTGCCTTGACCACTTGCCCCTTCTGGTTGTTACCTTCTTCCTGTAATTACATTAATCATCCAGCCAGGACTTGCCCTGGCCTAAGAGCACACATGTGAGCATTTTGTTCTGCTTTTTTTTTTTCATTATTAGTAAGAACTAATATTTATTGAGCATTTAGTAAATGCCAGGCACTGGCATTTTTTTTTTTTTATTCCTCACAACAACTCAGAAAAGTAGGAATTTTTATTATGCCCATTTTAAGGATGAGGAAGCTGAGGCTTAGCAAGGTTTAATAAGGTATCCTCAGTCACACAAAAACTAAGTGGTGGAACCACGTACAATACCAGTGATTTCCAGACTGATGCGGAAACTGGAGACTCCCCAGATTTTGTCCCATGTGTTGACTGCATAGGAACCTGGGGAGACCCTCAGGTTGTTCTCATCCATCATCAGAGCACTTAATTTTCTTCTTACAGAAGTTGAAAGCATTTGCCTCACGCCATTCATGCTCACACCCAACCTCCTTAAGGATAAAAGAGCACAGGGATTTTAATGTCCTTGCCCAGAGTAGGTCAGGGTCGGCCCAAGAAGTGTTCCTGGCCAGCATTCTATCTTCCAAGTCTCACACTTGTCACTCTCAAGGTACAGAAAATTCCTACCCAGTCTTTCATTGGGAAAGATCAACAAAATACCTCAAGTATGCCATCACCAGGTCCAGCAAACTCAATTCAACAAACATATTCTGAGCAGTACAGCAGGGATGGCTAGCATTCTCTCAAAGTAAATTCTTCCCTTCCTTTTAACAAAAGGATTCTGACTTTTTTTTTTTTAAGCAGGTACATTTCCCAGTCTCTGTTGCAGCCACCCTGATCATGTCACTGTTATCAGTATATCAGTAGTTATGCTGGGCTGGAAGCAGTAGTGTTATGTGGTACTTTCAGGAAGACTCTTGAATAGGAGGGGTACCCTTTTTCTTCTTTATTCCTCCTTCCTGTCCTAGAATGTGGTTGAATGGCTGGAGCTCCAGCAGCTGTTGTGGATCATGAGGTGACCTTGGGACTGGTAGTCAGTTAGAGCAGGATGAAAAAGTAAGAGCAGCCTGGGTCTCAGCATTATAGATTTACCATACCAGCCCTGGGCTGTATATTTTAGTGAGAAAGAAATATATTTAAGTCTGTTTTTTATGCTTTTGTTATTTGAAGCCAAAATTATCTGAGAAAAGCTCCAATTATGAGCTAGACATTAAGCTGGAAATAAATCTCCCTCCATCTCCCCTAACCACACCACACACATAAACAAGAAAATAAATAGTTTGGATATTTGGCAAAGCCTGATCTAATGAAGTAATCATGATCACACCAACCACAAACATTTCTTCCATAAATGTCACAGAAATGCTTCTGAGGACTACAGAATTCTGCTAAGCAGTCTCAAATCCATGTTTTATATTATTAATATATAATAGATTCTCTCCTACACAAAGGAAGAATGATTTTTCCCCCTGAACCTACAAAGTGAGGTCCAGCTTCCCATTGCTCACTGCACTCAAAGTTTATTACACTTAAAAAATAATTACCTCAAGACCAGTAGGAGTATTTTTTCTTCTCACCTGTTAAAAAGTAAAGTTCTGGAAGTCTGCATGCCTATATTTTTACTTTATCTTTCCTCAGGAATTCTCATGATAATCAGTGAAATTCCTGTGACCTTGATAAGCTTTGAATTAGGCTGTAAAAGTAAAGCCTTTTGTAGTTTCCTGAAAGGTATTTGGATCTGAGACTGTAAAAAAAAAGCCTAGATATTGATGCTCATATTAAATTAGCCCTTTTGCCAGAATGTAATGAAAGTCCTCTACCCATTTCACCAAATATAGGCATCGGTATGTCTAAAGACCTTACCTGACGGATAACCACGTACACTCTGTGACCAAAGGACAGACTGACAAATATGTAAACAGGCACTTGAATGAAAAGAGACGAAATGGTTGCCTATATTGAAGAGTTTTTCTTTAAAAGTTTTCTTTGGAGAAACAAAAATCAAATTGCCTTTTGAGCTACAGGGACTTGAGTATTCAAATCACCTGTAAGAACTTGAGGAACACCCAGGCTGAGGGTGGGCCCAGAACTGCAGCCCAGACTTTCGGGCGGGTTGGGGGCTCTGTGCCTCCAGCCTCACCCCGGGGCCCTTCCGACCACGGAGCTCTGAGGGGTCCACCTCACCCGCCCTCGGTCTTCACTTTCTCAGTGAGAAATGTTACACCCGTACTCACCAGTTTCACATATGAACATAACTATCACAAGAAATTTGAAATTCTGAGTTTTAGCCAATTTTGTAATAGCAAAGCTGCTGAGTTTTATAAGGCAGATTCATTTTAAATTACTATTCACTGTCAGGGTCTCACCTTTCTCTAGACAAGTTAGGGGACCATCCGTTCATCCGACAGCCACTTTCATATACCTTCTGTAGCTATGGTACCTCATTATGATAAGTGATATTTATGTCAATGTCCCTGAAATGCTGTAAAAATCTGAAATACCTTTCCAAGGAAAAACAAAATTCTTTCATTTCCATCTTACTCTATTTCCATTAAGTATAGTTATTGTATATGTGATACCATGGTATTGATTCATATATTATCAGGATATATAATTAATTGAAACATGATATGCACCAACCATGCAGAGAAAGCAGTTTACTCATAGAATGTTCCAGCAATGATATTTGTTACTGATCTTTCTTCTATTTGAGTTACTAAAATTCTCCTTTGACTAATCAAGTCAACCTGGAATAAAAGAATCCAATGGCAAAAGTTTGCACACTCTACCAATTAATCACCTGAAAAGCCATAACATTTTTGTGAGCTGACCACCTGTGGTGTCCACTTTCTGTATGCTGTGACCAGGTGGGTCATGCCTGCCAAACTGCTTAGCATTTATTTCCTGTTCTGAAGGAGCCCACCAACTGTGGTGGTGCCCAGATCTGCATTGTGTTTACAAGTTTCTAAGGGCGCTGTTTCGCTTTTATGCTATGTTGCTATTACATGACTCTAAGATATTAAGTAAAGTAAATATAAACAGAAACCAAATGCCTATTGCCATGGTGTTGATGGCAAGTAATTTAAACAATCATTTTGTTTACTCAGAATCTGAATTAAAAATTTTAAATATATAAACTCTGGTTGGCCAAAAAGAACGAAAATTATTTCATGGTCTATTCTTGTGAAAGTATTATTCCATTAATTTTGAATTTACAAAATGAGATAAGGGGGATTTATTAACATTAAGAAGCTCCAGCAGCCTGTGGGGCCACACTGGCAGAGCCCCCTCCGGAGCAGCCGGCCTCCCAGGGTGGTGTGGCTTCTCCCGCCTGCGCCCCTCGTGGAGGCTCCAGTCCAGGTCCCACCTAAAACCCCTGAAGGCTTGGACACAGCCGCCAATTGTGCCACAGGCCATGTGGGTCGTCCTGCTTGGACGACATCAGCATATCAGGCCTTATAGCAAATAAGATTTGTTTCTTCATTGAGCACTCACAATGTGCTAAGTGCTGCATGTGGTAGCCTTACACAGTCATAGCGTTATCATTCCCAATTTACAGATTTGGAAACAAACTCAAGAAGTGAAATAAGCTGCACGGGTGAACTATTTGCCGCACTTGCAGCCAGCCTTCCGGACGACTGTGCAGTGCTCTCTTCCTCAAGGAAACCTCAGGGACCAGCAACATGCTTCTCCCTGCAAACCGATGACGTTGTGAGCGTGTCGGGAGCACAGAACAGTGAACACAGCACTGAGCGAGTTACCGGGAAGGGGGTGCTTCTCGCCTGCACCCTTCCAGCGCCTACTCTAAGACTTCAGATCTGTCTCCACACCTGTAAATGCAATGGGTGAAGGCGGGGGATCCCTGATGCACCCCCCAGCTCGAGCATTCGGGGAGCAGGTGTGTGGACGCCTGCAAAGCAGAACAGCTAGTGACTGAACTGAATGAAAAACTTCCCCTTCACTTGGTAAGAAAAATAATCTAAACTAATAACTAACACTCGGAGGGTGTTCATTTAGAAGGTGTCACCCAGCTCCCCCGTCCCCAACAATCCTGGGAGGTGGAGGCTCCGACCTTCTCACCCCGAGGAACTCTGAGGCGCATGGTGGCAGCTGACACTGAAGAGCGGGGCTGAAACACAGCCCCACAGCCCCGGCTGCACAGCCTGTGCTCCTGCCATGACGCCCTCAAGCTTCTCCTCTCAAGTATATTCTGCAGGCTGCAAATACATTTGTGGCTTGACAGTTACTAATTAAACACGAAAACTGCAATCTCAACAATATGAGAAATTAATGTCATCCAGGTTAGAAGCCACAGAGTCATATTAAACTCCTCCTTCCCCCAGTTGGGGATTAGGTCCCTAAACACAACCCCCTCCGTGGCATCCTCTTCATATTCTTTTCATGTGGTTTGAGGTGGTCCTTCCCGGTGTCTGGTGGTCGTCCCACACCAGACTGTCCCGTGGCCTCCGCACTGGGCTTCACGCCTCCATCAGGGCCTGCCCTAGTGTGAGCCTCGGGCCTGTCTGCCTCCATAGGTAACGAATGCCAGTGATTACCTCGAAACCTAAGACTGGTCATATTATTCCTCTGTTTATCACCCTCCAGTGGTTCCCTGCGGCCAAGCAACATGGCCCACAGGCTCTTGAACCTGAGGACATTTGTCCAAACTCGCTCTCAAAGCTGTAATATCTTAGAAGTACCTGCAAAAATGCCTCACAGGAAAAACAGTTCACTCGCCTTCCCCATAGCAACCAAGACCAAAAGTTATTCAGCCCAGGCCTTTCCTTCTTTCCTTACCATCTTTGGCATATTTTTCACACCAGTAAGCAATCTTCCATATTTAAATAAAAGTTAAAGATAACTTCCCTTTTAAAAACCTAACTATAAAACTTAAAATTTTAGTTATTGTTCCCTACAAAAAAGGCAAGAAACAAAAAGCATGTATTTTACCTGTACTTCCAAAACGCGTGTAGAAATTCCTCAATTGCTTCCTGAGTGTCTTTAATCAAGAAAGCCAGAGTCTGGAAGAATCTGGCTGAGGCCACGGTGAGTCTGTTGCTCAGATGCTGCCAAGGAGTGAACCTGGCTTCTGTTTGTGTGGGCAAAGGGAGCAGTGATGTGTGCATTGTCACCTGGATTACCTATAGCAACTGTAAACATTTCATGTAACTCTCAAACCACACCTGGGCAAAGAACAGAACCAGCTGGGAATTCGCGACTGTTACTGTATATCAGAGGGGATCCTCTCATTCCGATTAAGACTGCACAGACCACAGCACAAGCTAAATGGCAAACAAAATAACCTATTGTGTTCTTTTCCTAATCAGGCGATCTTTTGTGGCATATAAATACTCATACAATGAGGCATACGAACATAGGAGCTCTTTACCTTATTTGCAGTTGATGTTTTCACTCTCTGTCTTGGGAAGCACGTTTTAGTTTAGCTGGACACCATGACGTGTACGTCACATCCCCGTAACAAGCAACTCAGTTCAGTCCAACAGGCCTTGTCCAGTGCCTGCTCCGTTTAAAATATGGGCCCGAAACAAAGAAAACAAAACTTCTGACCTCTAAGAGTTCACAAGCCAGGTGTCTCTTGTGCAGAGCCAACTGTCAACATGCTTGTATTCTCTCTGCTCTTCATTTGTTCTCTCAGCAACCAGTAGGCACCTACTCAGGCCAGGCCGAACCAGGCACTGCACAGGGAGGTGGGGACTTTGGGGGGTGATAATGTGTCAGACCACCCGCTCTCCTCATTGCCTTAATTTTGGTCACCAGGACCCCTAGGTAAAGGCCTCATATGGATTTTTATAAACAGTTTTATTGACGTATAATTGATATACAGTAAGTCCTCATTTAATGGCATTGATAGGTTTTTGGAAACTGCAACTTTAAGGGAAACGATGTATAACAAAACCAGTTTTCCCACAGGCTAATTGATATTAATATAAACAAGAGTTAAGTTCCTATGACATATTTCTAGTTACAAACACAGCACCGAACTTCTAAATAAAGACCTAAAACACTTCTAATATTAAACATTGAAATAAATGTGAGCTCTCTATATATTTAAGAAAGATTAATAAAAACAAGGCAATTCTTGGTGAACCAGTGAGTGTTGGAGGGCGTAGCGGTGGTGGGCTACATCAAGGAATAAAGGTTTGCAAAGTGAAAATCGTCAGGAGCACCTCCCACCACCACGCAGTTCCAACACGACCACAGATGCAGCTGTCTCACTGAGGGCTTTCTCTCCGCAGTGTTTGCTCATTTGCATGATTATCACAGACTTTACACATTTTTATCTTACAATAACTTATACTCATTTTTCAACTCCCTTATTCCAGCTCAGGCACCCAGCTGGCAGGAGCCTATCCCAGCAGCTCAAGGCACAAGGTGAGACCCACCCTTGGACAGGACACCGTCCCGTCACAGGACATGCTCACACACACCCTGGAACCATGCAGATACACACATCCACTCATGTGTGTGTTGTTGGGGTGTGGGAGGAAGCCAGAGGACCCAGAGAAACCCACACAGGCGTGGGAAAAATGTGCAAACTCCACACAGACAGTGGCCCTGGCTGGGAATCAGGTTTTTTCCCATCAATGTTATAATGAAACAATATTATTAGATGACCTGCCGTACAAGGAACTGCAAATATTTAACATATACAATTTGATGAAGTTCATATGCATACACCCATGAAATCATTACCACAGTCAAGGCAATAGACATATTCAACACCTGCAAAAGTTTCCTCGTGCCCCATTGTTTTTTGTTTGTTTGTTTTTTGTGATAAGAACAGTTCAGATGATATCTACCCTCTTAAATTTTGAAGTACACAATACCACATTGTTAACTATGGACACTATGTTGTACAGCAGATCTCTAGAACTTATTCATCTTGCATAACTGAAACTTTATACCCTTTGAGCAGCATCCCCCCATTTCTGCTACCGCCATGCCCTGGCAACCACCATTCTGCTCTCTACTTTAGATCCCACACATACATAGAATCATGCAGTATTTGTCCTTCTGTGTCTGGTTTATTTCACTCAGCATAATGTCCTCCGAGTTCATCCATGTTGTAGCAATGGCATGATTTCCTTCCTTCTAAAGGCTGAATATACTCAGCCTAATATACATGTATGAATAGATCACATTTTCTTTATCCATTCATCCATCAGTGGACACTTGTGTTGTTTTCACTTCTTGGCTATTGTGAATAATGCTGCAATGAACATGGGAGTGCTAACATCTCTTCAAGACCCCTAATTTCAATTCTTTTGGATATATGCCTAGTAATGGGATTGTTGGATCATATGGTAGTGCTATTTTTAATTTTTTGAGGAATCTCTACACTGTTTTCTATGGCTGCTGCACCATGTTACATTCCCATCAACAGTGTACAAGGGTTCCAATCTCCCCACATCCTCCCCAGTCTTTTATTTTTTTAGTAGCCATTCTAATAGGTGTGAGATGACATCTCATTGTGGTTTTGGTTTGCATTTCTCTGATGATTAATGATGTTAAACATCCTTTGATATACCTGCTGACTATCTGTATGTCTCCTTTTGAGAAATATCTGTTCAAGTCCTTTGCCCATTTTTAAATCAGGTTATTTGGGTTTTAGCTTTTGAACTGTGAACTCATACTGGCTTTAATGCTTAGAGCAAAGGTGCAATCTGGTTTTCTCCTTAATGCAGAAAATATCTATTTTGTGAGGCAGAACACGCAAGATGTAAAGGTCCTTCAAATGTGACCTTAGAATATCAATTACAGAGAATAAGAAATTCTATCTGGAAGAACCAGGGCCTTTTGAAACTTGTACTGTTTCTTGGCAAGTTAAGCAGCAGGGGGCAGGATGGTACAGTGGGAAAATCCATGGCTGACCAGCCAGAAACCTGAGTGGGTCGGGTCCTATTCCTGCTGGAAGTCTCTTCACCTCCCCCAGGCTGTGGTTAACTCCATGCAAAGTAAGGAGCTGGGTTGGACGGACTCTCCTACATCTACATATTTTTCTTTCACTCAATAGTATTATTGTGTACCTACTATGTGCCAGATACTGCTTTAGGTATTAAAAAAAAAACTCTCACTAACTTGTTTAAATCTACTGAAAGAACCACCAAAAATAATGTTAATTCTATTCTAAAAGTTAACCTCAATATGAGATGCCAATGGGTAATGAATGAATGAATATGCTACCCAGAACTACAGCGGGGTTTCAACGTCCCTGAGAACCACTTGGGTCTCATGTATGATCAAATTTTGCCCAAGTGTCTGGATTCAACATTGGGTAGTAGATGGTTGAGCAGCAAGATTAATATACTTTAACCACTCCATCTTCATTTCAGACTTTCAGGGACACAGCTCCAACTCTAAGCCACAAACAGCACCATCAAAAGTATTCATCCTTTCTGCCCACAATTTACACGACATCAATTTTCCACTTTGTTTTGGTGGCCCTGTTTTGCTCCCAGATTTACTAACCAAGTAACTTTTGAGTCACAATTTGACTCCTCTCTCCCCTTTCCTTCCTGAATTTAATAAGCTACCAACAAATCTGCCACTGCTTGCTCCAACAAAATGCCCTCCACCAGCAACAATAGTGCAGACCTCTATTGTTACAGGCACCTCTCCCGGGAGAATTCCAGCTGCAGCATTCCTTGGGGCCCCAGTGAAAACCGGAGAGGGACTGGTCAAGCCTTTCACTGCCTCCTTTCCTGACTCCCATGGCCAGGGAGGGAGGGAACCCACAGACAAGTGCTTCCTACGAGTTCAGAGGGTCAGGAACTGGGCGCTTTCCCACAGGGCCGGGCCAGGCTGGAGACAGAGAAGTGTCTCCGTTCCTCCAGGGCACAGCCTGGGATGGAGCCTGTCACCACCCTTCAAACCCCTTTGAAGCTGGGCAGAAGTCCTGCCCATGCCAAGCTTGAGAGCTCCTCTGCTTATCCTGGAAGAGGCTGTTTCCTGCCTTCCTTTCACAGCCTCTCACACCAGGGAGGTGCAGTCACAACCATCTTGCAGGATTCTCGTTTTAGACACCAAACTCTACACACCCGGTAGAATTAAGCTTTATACATGGTAACACATCAGACGGGCCAAGACCTATTAAATCCTGAAAGATTGTTTTACTAACTTGGAGACCTATTATCATAATATACTTATTTAAAACAAAAACTGTTTAGAAACCCTTTTCCTTTAGAGTCCTATTAAATATTCTTAGCTCCTTAAATAATTTCAGACCCTTCCCCACCTTCACTGTCCTTCCCTGCACATGGTCCAGGTTGTTAATTTTTCTTAAAATATAGCACCCAAGACACAATGCAGGATTTTTGCTGGAGCTTCTGTCCCCACATTGCAGTGTTTCCACATATTGCCCTAGGCCAAAATCTTTACTTTTTTTTCAAGTCAAGGTCTTCTGTTCTATACTAAGGGAATTGGGTTTGAAGGATTTTGTTTGTCTTTTTGTTTTTTAGGAGAATCAGAGAACATTAGAACTAAAGAACACATAGAAATTGCTGGCACATGTTTTCAAGTTGTGGGTTACAGCTCACTCATGGGCCATGAAATCAATTCAGTAGGTCACAGGTCACTGGTATAGACTGAATGTCCGTGCCCCCACCCCACCCCAAATTCATGTGTTGAGGTCTTCATCCCCAATATGATGGTATTACGAGGTGGGGCCTTTGGAAGGTGATTAAATTATGAGAGTGAAGCCCTGTGAATGGGATTAGTGCCTGTATGAAAGAGGCCTCAGAGAGCCCCCTTGTCCCTTCTACCATGTGAGGACTTAGTGGTCAGAAGGCGCAGTCTTTGAACCAGGAAGTAGCCCTCACGAGACACCAAATCTGTTGGTGCCTTAATCTTGGACTTTCCAGCCTCCAGAACTGTGAGGACTAAATGTTCTTTAAGCCACCTAGTCTATGGTATTTCTGTTCTAACAGCATGAATGGTCTAAGACAATCACCCCCTGCTCTCTCCTTAAAAAAATGGAATAAAATAGAGTAGAAAGTATCAGAGTGCATTGCACATAAGAAGGGCAAGTATTATTTTATGAAACTTTTGCTTCAGATTTACATACATAAGTATGTATGTATGCAGTAGTATTTGTGTATATGTGTGTAGACTATGACCATAACTGAGTTTTGGTGAAAAAATTTAAAAGCTACTGGTCTAGTCCAACCAGGAAATAGCAGTGTGCTATAATAGATAAGCATTTATTTGAAATTTAGAGTCAGAACATCCCTGGTTTCCAGTTCTTGGATCTAGCACTTAACAATTGCATGACCCCGGAAAGTTATTTAGATTTGTTGAGACTCAGCTCAGTATCTCAGCAATAAATGGGAGAACAACAGCACTTTCCTCAAAGAGACATTAAGGAGAAACACATCAATACTCACTTCCTTTTACTGCGCACATACCATGTGCCAGGAAACATGATGTGTCCTTCACATGCACTGCACTTCTGACTTTCGCCCATACAGCCCTGAATGTTGGCATCCATCAGACCAGGAAACTGGGGCAGTCTGGTTCAGACGTATATACTTAACCATTCCACAACACTGGCTCTACAATGCAATGTCTCTACAAATGCAATGATGTATTTGAAGTACTTAACACAATCAGTACTAAATAGTACTGACATGAGAAGCCTTTAAAATTTAGCCTACTCAAAGGGCAGGCCCTTCACGAGATGAAAAGTTCAAGCTGGAACGTAGCTCGATGCTCTGTCTCCTTCAGGAAAGTTTGCTTGTTCAGCTGTTCTGAACGATGTGCTTGGTGATGAAGCTCACTGACACTCTGGCCAGAGCGCGCTATCTTGCTGAGGCCAAACAACAAGCAGTTTGCTGGTTGGCGGTCCGTGAGCCGCACTCTGGAGTAGCGCTGTGCGAGATGACATTGTAATAAATATCAGCTGTCGTGATTATTGTTAGTATGGTCTGGGACACATATTCAGGTCTCCACTTTCACCATCCAAAGGTTTTTTCACTACTCCATGGAAGATAAGCCTGTGCATTTGCTCCTGTTCACTTTCACCTGATCAATCTCAGCCTCTTGCAAGCTTTCAGAATCTTCAGGCTATCCCCCCAATGCAGCCGTGTGTCATCCTCACACCTGCTGAGCGTGTCTTTCGTGTCTGCGTGGAAGACGCTGATAGCAGTGTCAATCAGGAGAGCGCCAAGGTCAGGTCTGCCTTCCTTATGACAGTGACCAGCACAATGCTGTGGACTGCGTCGCCGCGTTTGCTTCTTTCTCCCAAACCCTCACAAACCCAGACCTTCCCTTTCCAAAGGGGGAAATGGAGACGAAGCCTTAGGAAATAAACTGCTTTGAAGGCTCCATCTTGTGGCGCACAAGCCTCGGTGCACCTCGATGCCAAAACGAAGGTGGCGTTTACCGGGAGGAAAGGCACCATCTCCATCACACACAGGTGCGGACAGTCTTTGCATAACTCTCTTGAGCTGCACGGCAAATCCTTTTTTTCTCATAATGTTTCCAAGTAAAGTCAGACTGGCCTTATCCCTTTTGTTCACCATTGTGAATAAATAAGTCTAACACTACACCTGCTTTATTAATGGCCCAGAGGGGAAAAAAAGTTTTTACTGAGCTACATGGGTAAAGAGAAATTTTTAAAATATTTTCTTCTCCATTCATAATTCTAAATTTGAAATGAAAATTCCCTTTTCTTCCACTTCTGATTTGGAAACTGTCTTTAAGAAATCCTTCATTTTAAATGAGCAGCTATCAAAAGGGAGGCAACGCTAGGCTGGCCAAGCGGCTTCCTCCTGATCTCCAAGGACGGATATTAGCGCTGACGCCCCATCTCTCTGGTCTGCTTCTCCCACAGCTGGATCCCACCCTCTTCAGGCGGGGCTACACTGCCTTCCTCAGATATGTAGATGTTTATTTCTTCTGGGGTGCAAGACAGCTAGGACCAAGGAGACATTTCTAACACACAACCAGACACGAGTCTTCAGTATGAGTTTAAATAGTCATGACTTAATAATCTGAGGTGGAGGGCAGGGATCGGTCAGGTGTGCAGATGTAGGGCCCATCTGTGTTGAGGAAGGGGAGAGAGCTGGAAGATTAAAACAAGGAAAGTGAGGACCAGTAGTCACCTGGGATACCAATATCAAAAGTACAGCTATGTTTCCCAAACCAAACTCAGAACTTGTGATCTGAAAGGGCAAGTGTAAGGAAAACGGTCTTGTCACTTATTTGGTCAACACACATGCATCGCCTGTAGGTTCTGAGAATCAAAAAACAGTGAGACCTGAATCCTGCCCGGCAGTGCTGTCTGGGAGGGAGACCAGTGTGGAAAGAGGTGTCCCTAACACCCTTGCTGTGCGCTCTGAAAGAAGAGCAGACAGAGATGAGGTCTGGCAAGACTTCCCCGGGGTCACTTCCCCTCAGGACCCAAACAGGGGCCATTTTTCTGGCAATCCTCTTTAGTAGCAATTTTTAAATTCAAAAATTGTAGCACTTCAACCCTATAATGCCTCTGAAATTTTGACTTATTTTGATTATATTTTGATTATAATTTGATATAATTTTGATTATAGTTCTTTCTTAATTTTGAAACAACCTTACAGCTGATTTAATAGAGCACCTTAATTTTACAGATCAGAAAAAACCTGGCTGATAAAACAGAATGTCTTCATGCAAAGCCTTTCTGCTTCGTACACTGCCGGCTATGACACTCATCTCCACGCTTATTTCTGGTGAGACTGCTTGGAGAACCAAAGAAACACAGTATGAATTTCTAATAAGCCACAGTCTTACAGATTAAAGACAGGCTGCATTCTCCAGTTGAATCTACTCTTTACTGGAGGAAAGTAGTTAAAATTAAAAAAAAAATCAGTATGTTAGCAATTAGTGAAATGTCAAAAAATTCAATTCCTTACCAAGGAGGATGTCTTCATTTAACCTTTGTTTATTTCACTTAGATAACATAAAGATTAATGATTGAAGAACTTCTTAAGTCTCTCTCCCCCATTTCATCTTCCATTGACCACTTCCATAATGAGGATGTCATTGAGGGCTGGAAAGTCACTTCTTCATGAAATCCAGACAAAGTGTAGGAGTTTGAGATCCTCAACTCAGAATGATTGTTGGTGATCTTGGGAAAGAGGCATTTTTTCATTTCCTCCTAATGTGAGTAGCAAGCTACTTGACTTCAAATAAGCATGGATAGTACTTAAATGTCACATTCAAATAAACTAAGGCTGCAGTATCAACTCTCCCTGGATGTGCAGCAAAATGCTTTGCCTTCATTGTCATGTGGACAACAAAAATCAGGCATAACCATTGTGTTTACAAACCCTAAAGTGGGAAAGAAGAGAAATAAAATATCACGAAATTCTGCATTTTTAATTCAAGCAACTAGAGATCCACGCATTTACCTGGATCTCTCTTTCTTAAAGAAACTGGGGGAGACACTCTGCATTTTGGCTGCCACCAGAATTCTAGTCACATGAATGTCGCATTCGATCCACTCCCATGGCAGGCTGAGCTAACATCAGAGGGAGTCGATCAGAGCATGGGGGGAGACCTTCCAGAAACAAACTAATAGAATTGTGGTCACTTTTTATCAACAAAGTATTTGGGTGATGGCAATCTCTAGTCTCCAGAACTGAAGATAAGACTTACAACAGTGCACAGGAGCTGTTCCCACAGGGATCCCCTGGGATTTCAGACTTGGTCTGAAAACTGGGATATTAATGTCCAGGGGGGTTCAGGAGATGAGGAAGGGGGGCTGCAGACAGAGGCAGTGGCCAAAGTCCAACTCTACAACAAATGCTAAAAGAAGTTCTTCACTCAAAGAATACAATATAGGTCAGAAACCTGAATCTACACAAAAAAATGAAGAGCAGTCTAAATGGAAAAATATAGAGTTAAAATAAAATTTATCTTTTCTTAGTTTAGGCCGGGCATGGTGGCTCACGCCTGTAATCCTAGCACTCTGGGAGGCCGAGGCGGGCGGATTGTTTGAGCTCAGGAGTTCGAGACCAGCCTGAGCAAGAGTGAGACCCCGTCTCTGCTAAAAATAGAAATAAATTATATGGACAGCTAAAATATATATAGAAAAAGTAGCCGGGCATGGTGGCACATGCCTGTAGTCCCAGCTGCTCGGGAGGCTGAGGCAGGAGGATCGCTTGAGCCCAGGAGTTTGAGGTTGCTGTGAGCTAGGCTGAAGCCACAGCACTCTAGCCCGGGTAACAGAGTGAGACTCTGTCTCAAAAAAAAAAAAATAGAAAAGAAAAGAAAACTGGAGTAGCTATACTGATTTCAGGCAAAGCAGATTGTATCACAAATAATATTATCAAAGATAAGTGGGAAATCAACTAATAATAAAGCTATCAATTTTCCAAGAAAATTTTCCAAGAAGAGAAATAATCCTAAATGTGTATGTACCTAACAATAGAGCTTCAAAATAAAAGATGCAAACTTGATAGATTTGAAAAGAGAAATAGAGAAATCTATAGTTATAGTTGGAGCAATCAAGACTTTTCTCTTAGTAATTGATAAAACAAATGGACAGATCACTAAGAGTATAGGTGACCTGAACGGCCTATCAACCAACCTGACCTAATTGACATTTAGCAAAAATTCAACAAAACAACAGAATACACATTGTTCGATGGAACATTCACCAATATGGACTATCTTCTGGGCCATAAAATAAACCCTAATACATTTAAAAATATAGAAATCATACAAAGTATATTCTCAGACCAACAGAATTAAATTGGGGGAAACCCCAAATGTTTGGAAATTAAACACACTTCTAAATAACACATGAGTCTAAGAGGACATCTCAAACAAAATTGGAAAGTATTTTGAACTGAATGAAAATAAAAATGAAATTTGTGATGTGCAGCTAAAATAGTGCTCAGAGGAAATTTACAGCATTAAATGTTTATATTGAAAAAGAACAAAGATCTAAAATTAGTTACCTAAGTTTCTACCCTAGGTAATTAGAAAAAAAATAGTGACTTAAACCTGAAACAAGTAGAGGAATAAAATAGTAGTAATGAGAACAGAAATCAATGAAACCGAAAACAGGAAAACAATAGAGAAAACCAATGAAACCAAAAGCTGCTTCTTTGAAAAAGTCAATAAAGTTGTTAAACCTCTAATGAGTCTGACCAAGAAAAAAGAGGAGAGAGTGTAAATAACAATAATAGGAATAAAAACAGGGGAACTTCACTTTTGGCCTTACTGACATCAGAAGGATAATATAAGAATACAATAGATAGCTGTATACCTCTCATAAATTCAACAACTTAGATGAAATAGGTCAATTTTCTGAAAGACATAAACTACCAAAATTCAGTGAAGAAGAAATAGGGAACCTTAATAGTATTATATTTACTAAAGAAATTGAATGTGTAACCGAAAACCTTCCCACACAGAAAACGCCAGGCCTAGATTTCCTTGATGAATTCTACCAACATTTAGGGAAGAAATAAGACCAAATCTACACAATCTCCTCCAGAAAATAAAAGAATAGGAAATACTCTTCAAGTCATTTTATTAATATGAGACCATAATTAATCTAATAAAAAACAAAAGACATTGAAGAAAATAAAATTGCAAACCAATATCCTTTGTGAACACAGCCATAAATTTCTTCAATAAAATATCAACAAATTGGGTCCAGCAATATATAATAAGGATTATACATCACAATCAAGCAGGATTCACACCAAGAATGCAAGGCTGGCTCAACATTTGAAAATCAATTAATGTAATTTATGATCATCTCAATAAATTTCATTAATAAATTTCATTAATAAATTTCATTAATCTTATAAAGGGCATCTGCATATCTACATAAAACCTGCAACTAACCTCAATGGTGAGAGACTGAATGCTTTCACCGTAAGATGGGAACAAGGACAGAATGGCTTCTCTCACCACTCTTGTTTGATATCATACTGGAAGTCCTGGCCTTTTCAATAAGGCAAGAAAAAAAAGTTATATAAATAGAAAAGGAAAAAATAAAACTTCTATTCCCAGATGACATGATCGTCTATGAATAAAATCCCAAAGAATCCCCAAAACATCTCTCAGAACTAAAAAGTAAATTTAACAAGGTCACAGAATACATGGCCAAAATATGAGTCAATTGTCTTCCAATATACAGCAATGAACAATTGGAATTTGAAATTTAAAAAACAATAGCACCAAAAATCTAACAAAATGTATACAGGGTCTGTGTGCTGAAAAGTAAAAAACACTAAATTACTTATTTATTTAAATTAATTAAATTTATTTAATTTATTTAAATTAAAGAAGATTTAAATAAAGATATATACTATGTTCATAGATTGGAAGACTCAAAATTGTTAAGGTATCCATTCTCTCCAATTGATGTATAGATGCAGTGCAATCCAAATCAAAATTCCAACAAGATTGTTTATAGATAGAGACAAACTAATTGTAAAATGTATATGGAAAGGCAAAGTAACTAGAAAAGCCAAAACAATTCCGAAAAAGAAGAACAAAGTTGGAGGAATCGCTCTACCTGATTTCAAAATTTATTATAAAGCTACAGTTATCTAGAGTTCACAGCATGTCAAACTGGTGAAAAAGTAGATACATATAAAAATGAAACAGAATAAAGATCCCAGAAATAGATGCATACAAATATAGTCAATTGATTTTGTCAAAGGTACAAAGCAATTCAATGGAGAAAGTTTTATCTTCTCAACAAATGTTGCTGGAACAGTTAGGCATCCATGTGCAAAAAAATCTCATACTTTATACAAAAATTAACTCAAAATAGATCATTGACCTAATCCTAAATCTAAAACCTTAAAACTTCTAGAAAAAAATGTAGCAGAAAATCTGTGTGACCTTGGGTTTAGTGGTGAGTTTTTAGATGTGAAACTAAAAGCATGACCCATAAAAGAAAAATTGATAAGTTGGATTTTTAAAAAACTAAAAACTTTTGCTCTGTAAAATACAATGTTGAGAGAATGAAAAGACAAGCCACAGAATTGGAAGAAAATATATTTATTTGTATATCCCATATCTGATAAAGGACTTCTAACTGACATATATAAGGAACTTTCAAAGCTCAGCAATAAGAACCAATCACCCTTGAAAAATGAGCAAAATATCTGAAAAGATACTTCTCCAAAGAAGATATACAGATGACTGTATTAATCCATTTTGCATTGCTATAAATGAGTACCCAAGGCTGGGTAATTTATAAAGAAAAGAGATTTATTTGGCTCATGGTTCTGCATGCAGGCTGTACACCAAGCATAGCGCCATCATCTGCTTCCGGCCAGGGCTTCAGGAAGCTTCCAGTCAAGGTGGAAGGCAAAGGGGAGCCTGTGTGTCACACGGTGAGGGAGGGAGTAGGAGAGCGAGGAGGTGGCGCCAGGCTCTTTTTAACAATGGGATCGCATGAGAATAGAACCAGAGCTCACTCTTTACTCTGGAGAGGGCTTCGTGCAGTTCATGACGGATCCGCCCCCAAACGCCTCCCACCACGCTCCACCTCCAACATCAGGGATCAAATTTCAACATGAAGATTTGGAGGGGACAAATTTCCAAACTATATCAATGACAAATAAGCCTATGAAAATATTTTCAGCCAGGCACACTGGCTCACGCCTCTAATCCTAGCACTCTGGGAGTCGGAGGCAGGAGGATGGCTTGAGCTCAGGAGTTCGAGACCAGCCTGAGCAAGAGTAAGACGCCGGCTCTGCTAAAAATAGAAAAAAATTAGCCGGGCATGGTGGCGCATGCCTGTAGTCCCAGCTACTCGGGAGGCTGAGGCAGTAGGATCGCTTGAGCCCAGGAGTTTGAGGCTGCAGTGAGCAATGATGACGCCACCGCACTCTAACTGGAGCGACAAAGTGAGACGGTCTCAAAAAAAAAAAAAAAATGTTCACTAACATTTTATGAGCCTGAGCAGCTCATATAATGAAAACAAAATGGGAAGGAAGGGAAAGGGTTTTTTTTTTCTGCCTTTTATTTGTTCTTTTGGCTCAAACCTCTCATAAAAATAACAACCCCCAGCGCCATCAGGTGTTAACGTTGTCTCCTTGAGAAACCAGGAACCATCACATAGGAGGATCTCTATCTTCCATCTACCAAAGACCAATCCACTTGCTTCTGCACCCATACTGGGCACCCTGTTCTTTTGCTATCAACAGCCTTGTGCTTTTTCACTTCTGAATTCCATTTACAACTTCTATCACATATTTCCACTCCTCTTTTGTTCAAACATGCTCTAGAATTTCGTATCTTTAAAAAACAAAACAGAAAAAAAAACTCCTCTTTTTCCCTGTGTATCCAACGTCTGCCGTCATCCCTATGCGTGTGCCCGTGGGGAGGGAGGGGCTGACAGGGGCCATCTCTGAAGACTGTCTACCATAACGGCTGCTTCACGATTCTCACTTGACTTCACAGCAGCTAAAGACATAGCAACCTAGTCCTCTTTCTTGAAAGTCTTTTTTCTTTTGCATACCTTGACCCTCCACTTGCACTCCCCACCTCCCCGCTTAGCCACACCATCACAGTTAGCTTTGGGGCACTCCTTTCAGATGTCCCACATTCCTCTTGGGGGCTTTGTTGTTTTCTCAGCCTCTGAACATGCAAAAGGTGACCTCCTCTTGCCCCACGGCTTTCAATACCTGCTACGTGCCAACAACTCCTAAACCCGGATCTCCAGCTCAGACCCCTCCCTGCCAACCAGTGTACATGTCAGACTGCCTACTGGGCTCTCCAGAAGGATGTCAAATGGGTATTTAAAACCTAGCTGACCTCTTTTCCTTCAAGTCTTTCCTCAAATATCATCGTCCCTGAGCATTATATAAAAAAATAGCATTTCCTTGCCATCACTCTCTATCCCACAAATTATTTCTTTTTCTTAGCAAACATCAACTGATATACTCTCAATTTATTTCACTGTTTTATCATTTGTCTTTTGATCTGCTTTATTGCTATGTATCCCCAGCATCTAGAATGGTGTTAAATGCATTTCAGGCTCCTTATCTACTGCCTGTCTTGAGGGTTAACACAGCATCCCAAGGATTTAGAAAAGGCTTCATTTAATACTTGCCATTCTTCTCTCCCCTTAGCTGGCAGGTAAAACTGCTGAATTCCCAGTGCTTTGAACACGGCCCGTTATCCTTCTGGCTCCTAACCTACCTCATAACTTGAAGATGGGATCAGTTGGGTGAGGGGGAATGGTTTTTGAAGCCTTTGCTGTGTAAGCCTAGCTCTTCTACTGACACTTCTGTATTAATATCCTCCATAGCACAATAAAAAACAGCTATTAATCATTCTCTGAAAACAATTTAGCTCTCAACATAATGGTAGTAGTGAGGTACACAGACCAAAAGCCAAGAAGATCTTTCCTAGAGTTCACTTCTCTGTTGATTATTTATTTCTGATATTTTAAACTCGGAAAATAATAAATGCATGTAGATATAGGAGAACTTCAAAGACAAAGCCCTCAGATGTCCAATATTTGGAAGTGTGGAGATGGAAAAGTGAGAAAGAGCAAGAGAGGAGCTCTCAGAAGCCGGGGAGTGTTCCAAGGGGAAGCAATCAACTGAGCAAGAGCTGCTGCTGCTCTGGACAGAGGAGGGTGTGCAGGGAAGAGCTGCTCCAGCAGAGAAGAGGGGGCCAAATCGGTGAACGATGGTTCTGTGCACAATAAACAGGGCCAAGTAGACCCAGCACAAGTGTTCATGCCAAGAGCTTTACACTGGAATCCTGGCTGCAGTCCCCACAGGGTCACTGGGTCTCAGAGCAAATCACTTAGTCACTGCGCTTTAGCCTCAATTGCAAATTGATGCGTGTAACAATATGTGCCTACCTACCCCACAGAGTCCTTGGGTTCAAGGGTACAATGGGCTGAATGTTTGTGTCCCCCCAAAATCCATATGCTGAAACCCTAATCCCAATGTGATCATGTGATGGTGTTTGGAGGTGGGACTTTTGGGGAGTGATTAAGTCATGAGGGTGGGACCCTCATGAATGGGATTAGTTCCCTGAGGAGAAGAGGCCAGAGAGCTCCCTGGCTCTGTTTCTGCCACAGGAGGATACAGTGAGAAGTCAGCAGTCTGCAGCCTGGAGGAGCGCCCTCCCCAGGACCCAACCACGCTGGCTCCTGATCCGGGATTTCCAGCCCCCAGAACTGTCAGAAACACATGTCTGCGGTTCCTGAGCCACTCTTTCTATGCGACTTTGTTATAACAGCCCGAGCCAAGACAAAGGTCAAGAATGTATGTGACAGAACTTTCAAATTAGTGAAGCTCCATGTACATGTTGGTTCCTATTTCAGAAACTTTTAGGAGCCAAACAACCGTACCATGGGCTCAAACTCAAAATTTCCCCCTAGAATAAAGAGATTTTTAATGAAGTTCACAAAATCTCAATAAACTAGAATTTTTGAGTAGAAAATCTCATTAAATTAGAATTTTTGAGTAGAAAACTGATTTTTTTAAAAGAATAGAAAGCTTATTTCTCAAAGATTAAGCATAATTGCACCGACTCTTTGATCTTTAATGATGAGGAATTATATTTTTATCAATGTCGTATACATCAAATATAGGTTTACAAATATAATACAAGTAGTCACACAACTATACTATGATATTTGCTAGTATTGATATGCTGTGGTAGAAATATTTTAAGGTTAAATCACAAAATTTAAAAATTATTTATCAATAACCAAGAATTCCTTCAATTAAATGGATTGAGCACAACAGTTCATCCAGAAAACTTCTTCTTTCAAATATGGAGATATAGTTTAAGTTCAGGATGAACCACAGAGCAAAGAGACACAAAGCTTAAAAGCCCAGGCGAGGGAGTGGGAGGCTGGGGGAGAGACCAGGCTCTCCTGTTCTCTAGCTATTGATGCCAGGGCCCACAATGCAACTGCTCCACTCCGTGTTTCCTCCCCAAGCTCATTGCTCTCCCTCCCCCACAAAGAACCAATATCCTGAATTTGGTTTTCCATATTCCAGTGCATGCATTTGTTTTTGCTTTTAAAAGTAAGAATATTTGTAAATGTAATTAAAATATAATATTGTTTTGTATTTTTTACACTTTAAATACAGGATACTCTTCATGCTTCTGTAACTTACTATTTTGTTCAACATCACCTTTGATATTTATCTAATACTTAGAGCTCTAATTTATTTATCTTCATAAAAGTGTACAATATGCCATTGTGTGAAAAGGAACACTATTTAGCCATTCTCCTATTGATAGATCTTTTGGACATTTTCAATTTTTCACTTTCAGAAATAATGCTGCAACAGTCACCTTTGCATGTATAATATATGCCTCAATGTCTTAGGTTATTGGGCACTTTTAAGTTCATTAAATATTGCCAAATTGCTCATAAAGTAGTAGTACTAGTCTATACTCCCACCAGCAGCATGAGTCTTTTCTTCCTTACAATTTCAGCAACACTTCACAGTATCAGACTTGTAAATTTTTGCCTATCTGGTGGTTAAAAAATAGAACACATGCAGCTCCGGCTGCATTTGCTTTATTGGAAGGCATCTGCAGTATTATGTCGATTGGCCATTCAGTTTCTCTCCTGTAGCTTGCCTACCTACATCATTTGCCTATTTTCTCTTGGGCTGCTCATCTTTCTTTACCTGACTTTCAGGAGTTTGCTGCATATTCATTATGACAAAGTTTTGCTAATTGTATTCAATGCAAATACCTTCTTCCAGTCTTCGTGTTTTAACTTTGCTGACAGTGCCTTTTGATGACGCCTTCTAATTTTTTAATTTACTTGAATTTACCAATTATTATTTGTGCTTCTTATTTATGGTTATTTTTTCTAGAAATTACTTCTAGCTCCCATGTAAAATGTCCTATTTTTTCCAAAACTTTCAAAATATGATTTTTCAAATAAAATTCTGAAGAACTCTTGAGCACGGGTGTGATAGTATGAGATGGCTATTACTTTTTTTCACATCCATTCATTTATTTTACTTTTGCATCAACCCTTAAGATAGAGTAGATAATATCAGAAGTGACAGATAAAATAAAACCCTGAAAATATATGTGATGGGCCCAAGGCCACATAGCTTGTCAGTGACCAAGAAAATCAAAGTGAGCATATCCATCTAAATGACCCCCAGGCATCGACATTTAAATCTGAAATCTTATCTTACCCCTCACTGCACCTTCCCACCCACACTTCTCTCTTCGAGTTCAGGTGCAGTCATCGGTTTTATCAGACAGGCTGCAACGTCCAACCCCAGGGCTGGTTGCACATCGGGATTCCCAAAAGCGGCCTGGGAGCCCTCCCCGACTCCACCCAGAGATTAGAATATCATCAGTCTGGGTGAGGCCAGGTAATGCTACCTCCCAAAGCACCCCAGATGATTTTAACACAAAGCCAGGGCTGTCAACCACTAGGGCAGTGCCTCCCCACCCACCACCCCACGTATACGGTAAAGCCTGGAGAAATGTGTGATTGCCAGAGGCCAGAGACGCTGCTAAGCATGCACAGGATGCGCCCCAATAATACAGAAGTATTAAAGAAAGGAAGTGTCAACAGCCGAGGTAGGAAAACATGAACCTAGAGTGTGCTTGCTACCTCCACTCTTGCTACTCAACAAGCCACCCGGCACCAGCAGCACCGCCATCACCGGGGAACTTGTCAGCCGTGTGGAACCTCTGGGTCTTCCCCAGGCCCCCTAGTCAGAGTCTACATGGAACAGGCGCCCCAGGTAAATCATGTGCACGTGAAAGTTTGAGAGGCCTTGCACTGGACTGCTCCGTCCACCCCCTGCCCCCGCAAATGCAATCAGATGACAGGTCCTGTACATGGCATATCCATTCCTCTCTGAAACTGTCCTGGCCCTTCCACCCCTAGGGCAACTTTCCCAATCCAGAACTTCATTACTTGTCATCTTAATAGTTATTGCAATAACCTTCCAATCTGACCACACTCTTCTGTCCTTGCAGACCTCTTTACCCTTTCTGAGAGTTATTAAACATTTTAAGAGAGAAGACCATAACTGGATCTTCCCAGGGGAAAACAGACACACACACACACACACACACACACACACACACACACACACTCCTGACATATTGCATACGATTTCAAGGGGTTTGCAAAGCCTCTGAAGCACTGCACAGGCCCTTCCAGGCAAGAACCCCCACCTTAGACTCTGATCGTTTGAATCCCCTGCTGAAAGCCCCAGCTCTTTGGTGTAGGTAGGCAGCCCCTACACTTCCTCCCCGCCCCCAGTGGCACAGCCTGCACCCACCAGCCAGCTCATGGCAGTTGCCTGTGTGCAAGCTCTGCCCCAGAGGAGTGCAGCAGACGCTGTTCCTCCTGCCTGAGGAGGCACCTTCTGCCTGCCTGGCTTAGCCCTGCTCCTACTACACTCAGCTCAAGATTCACCTCCCCTGGGAAACCTTTACTGACCACTCAGCCCCAACCCCACCGCCCTCTCTGAGTTAGATTCTTTTTCTTCATGATCCCCTAGTTCCCAGGGTTTCCATCTGCCATAGCACCTCCTGGAGTATATTATGGGGTGTGTGTTTCTTATGAATCTCCCATCACATCTGAGTCAGGAAGAGTATCTTTCATCTCTGCAACCTCAGGGCCTGGCACAGCCTAGGCTCATTAAGTATTGCTAATAAATTAAAAGGAACTATAAAGCTAGCATTCTTTTCACTCTGTTATATTGCCATCCAATGGTGCCTTGGTATTTTTCCCTTACAGATAGAAGTGTAATGCCTTTCTTAATGAGGGTGTTAAGTGTGTGGGTGTTCGCGATGTTATTTTTTATATATTTCTTATTGTTCCTGAAACATTATACACGTATAAGTATAAAACATTAAAGGTATGATCACGATAAACAAGTGAATGCCCAGGTGTCCCCTGGGTGCTGTGGAAACGCACCCCGAATCTATGCTCCCATAGTGGAGGCCCAGCCCCGACTTCCCCAAGCGCCTGTCTGTGGGAACGCACAGTCGTGCCCCGATTGCGGGAGATGAGGAAGTAGAAACATGTTTCTATGTTTGAATGTCCAGGTGAAAAAGCTCATCAAGGATATAAGAAACGGATCTTGAATTAGGATAAGAGAGAAGGATCGTGGATCCAGAAATGTTATCACAGAAAACATTTTAATGTCGCTGTGGAGATTATGAACTAGAGTATTCTGTTTCCTTTAAAGGGAAAAGAGCCCTACTAACACTGGGTCACCAATTTTCAGGTAAAACCTGAATTTACACAATCGCCATCCTCATCCAGAGAAACATTGGGAAAGTCACTTAAGAAGAGGGCATGCTCATTAAAGAAAGGGCTTTTACAAACAAATAACTTTTAGATATCCTACGGCAGTGTGGTTTCATATTTTCTACCCTTTTGCCATTACAATGCCATTATTTCTCTCTGCCTTCCAAAACAAACAAACAAGAAATGTCCTTCGCTTTTAAAATGTCCCCTCTTTTTCACTCTGATTTAGTGCCCTTTGGCTACAAGCCCGCGGCCCCAGGCCAAGTCATCAGCCCGTCTGCGTTGCCTCGGCTCCGGAGCGCGCCCTCGGCAAGGCTCGGGAGCGCGCCTGTGCGCGGCCCCGGCGTCTGTCCGGCCCTCTCTCAGGGCAGGTCCTGGGGATGCCCATTCCCTTTCCCCCAGACACAGGCTCTGTCCACAGTCCCCACCCCCGAGGAAGCAGGGTAGAACGGCAGGTGCTTCTCAGAGACCAATGTAAAGGAAACAGCCTAGGCATCTGAAAGTGTTGACAAGGTCCTATGGGGAAAACAACAGCAACGAACAAAACAAAACAAAACAACCCTCTTCTCTTCCAGCGACCCTAAAGTCCTCAATCCTGGAATCATTTCCTCCTGTCCACATGAGTTGAGCGGCGCTGACTGTATCACCGCAGACCCGCGACATCACAAAGGAGAGCTGGTCCACGACAGGAGCAAAGCGGCTTTTGGGACCTTACACAAAGAGCTCTCCGCCCGCGGCTGGGGGTTGCTCTATCTGGTTTGAGAGCGACTCCTCACCCACTGGCTCTATCTGGAGCAAGTCACAGCGTCTCCTGGAGCAGTCATTTCCTCCCCTGGAAGATGGGAATGCAGATAAAAACACAACCTATCTCATAGCAGCCTCCCACATGCTTCCGTTTACTTCACTTAAGGAGAAGTTCTGCTTGTATTATCAGAGTAAGAATTTAAAATATCCAATTCTCTTTGCTATATGAAGAGAATTTTTAACAGAAACCAACTTATGGCACTGAGACAAGTTCTCTGAGAGGAAACTACTCTAGATTGATATTTTCTCAAGTGATGATTATAAGTAAGAAGAACCAATCACGTGGAATATCAGAAACAACTATTGTCCTCCCTTCGGAGCCCACAACCTTTCAACATACAAGGGCCGTCCGGAAAGTATCTGGCCATGTAATATGAAAAATCATGAAAATTATGGTTGGATGCTTTCCGGACGGCCCTTGTACATTCACCAACATTTTGGGAAAAAATAAGAAAAAATATATGTTTCTATGATGAAGTTATTATTTTGTTAAGATTACAGGAGGAAAAAATTCAGTTTGGTTTGAGATATCTGTCCAATTACAAAATAAAATCAATTAAAATCCCTGTAGTAAAAAATTGCATGCACACATGTACACACACACAAATAGGTGTGTATGACAGTACACGTATTAGAATAAAAATTAACGTGTTTATCTTTCCTATATAATAACCCTTTAAATGCTTTGTCATTCAATATTGTGGACACTCCGTCTCTTCACTTGATGAGTAAACCAGTGGGTTGTCATAAAAGAATCCTTAGTGTAACAATTCAAATTGGTCAATAAAGCGTCTATATAACACGTCACAAATGCAAAAACTTTTGCATCCAGGGATCTATTCATGTCTCAGCCTCTGAGGTAAGTTATTCCCTTCCATTAAACAACTTCCTGTTTTGCTGTATAGTATCCTTTATCGCACTGGACCTGGCACTATTTTTGTTCTGCTTTTTTCAACAAGCAAAATCATTGCACCTGAACAAGAAACTGATTTGTTTTTAAATCAGGTTTCTCATAGAATCAGTGACATAAGAGGATTAATTGTTTGTTTTCAATCCTTTTTCTCCTTCTAGCTCTATTTTTGAAGCAAATTTTATTTTGGGATGTCCTGGCTGGGATGATACTAAATTGGAAAGCCTAGTGCAAATTTTATTGACCTCCATTTCCTACTATAAAGGATGTCCCCTACTAATCTGTCATCTGCAGGGCAGACAAAGGCCAGAGGCTAGGGAAGCCAAGACAGATGGTGTGTGCGAGAGGCCCAGGACCAGATTCTTATGTTTTGTTGGTTAGTTTTAAAATAGTCAACTAGAAGAAGGAAAAAACACATGGGCATTTTTCTTCTTATTCTAAGCCGTGCTAAAGCTAAATGCTAATTGTAATATGCACGGCAAACACAGTGCCTAACAGATACTTGATCAGTGTTTCTTAGATATGATAGGATGAATGGATGGATGAGTAGATGGATGAGGGGGTGGATGGGTGGGTGAATAAGTCAACAAATGAATGAATATTATTGACTGGTTTTTATTAAATCATCTGGAAAACACAAAAAGACAAAAGCTATCACTAGAAAACTTTATGAATTACAAAACGAATATTTTTCGGAGCTCAACAATGCTAAGTTTTGTTCATATCTTTCACTATTTTGTCACATTTTTATATTTTAGTTATTATATTACCTATTTATCTATATATCTATCAATCATTAATTTTTTTTCCCAAATTACAATCACTTTGTCTATAGTGACCTACATCTCTTTTTTTCCACCTATATTTCAAAGACATTTGCTCAGTGTGTAGAGATCCACCTTGTCCTCTTTGCATGAATGCATGGTATTCTGTTGTATAGCTACACCATAAGTGATTCAGTAAGACTCCTATTGAAAATAAAATCATGTTCATTTTATGCCATTACCACAATACTGCAATGTACTTCCTTGTACATGTTACTGATCATCTGTATTTTTGAATTGTATTAATATCATTTGCTATTTTCTCTATTGGTTTGTCTTTTTTTTTTCTTTATAGAAACTCTGCACATTAGGAATTTTAACCTTTGTCATTCATACGTGTGGGAAATGTCTTCTCTCAATCTGTCACTTGCCTTTTAACTTTGTGTTTGGCATCTTTCACTGTTTAATGCTTTTAAACTATTCTGTTGCCAAATTTATTTTTCCCTTTATTTTTTTTTTCTTTTCTAAATGATCCTAAGGAATCCCCTCAACCCCAAGTTTGTAAAAATGTGTATCTATATTTGATGATAATTTTTTTTATGATTGAGATATTTAATGCTGAATAAATATCCATGTACTCTCTCACATTTTCCAGCCTCTTTTGGAATTAAGTTACAAGTATGTGACTCATTCTAGACTATGAGATATGAGCAGAGGTGACATTCATCTTTCTATGTCATGTCTATCTCTGACCAGGAAGACCCCTATGTGACCCTCCAGTTTTTTCTTCTCATTCAGCAGTACACCTTGAAACCAAATGTTTTGAACTTCATAGGAACAAGACGGAAGCAGCCTTGATCCCTGCATCACCACCTGGAAGGGAGTTTCCCTGGGGAGACTCCAGACTTACTTCAGACTTTGCATAATTACAAAGCTTTCCTATGATAAGCCACTGTGATCCTAAGATATTTTTGCTATTGCAGTATAGTTAACCTAACAATGTTTTTTCCTTATATGTAGATGCTCCAGTCGTCTATGATTTTTATATAGAGTGTGCAACATGGGAGCAACTTTGGTTTTTTCCCCAAATACCTTCAGTATCATAATATTAAATGTTTTAATTTAGCAACTTTAGGATGGAGACCACAATGATTAGGCAAGACACAGATGGAAATAAAGATTTTACTACTTACACGTCCTGGGGGGTAAGCAGCATGTGTAGAGGCCACACACACAGACACACACACACACGTGAAGAGTTAGGGAGTGTGTGGAGAGACAAAGAGAGAGACCCACGGGCCATGATGGGGCTCTTTATTGGGGCTCATGATGTTATTCAAACAGATTTCCAGAGGGCCGTTTTAATTGGTGCATTCAAAGCCAGCAGGCAGGAGTTCCAGGAGGTCACACTGAGACTGAAAGGTGGTCACTGTGCTGTATCTGTACAGTCTATGCAGAGTGTGGGGGTCGGAGGGGCCACTGAAGTAGGTTGCATCCAGCTGTCCCATTGGGGGTGGAGACAGTTGTATAAGGCAGGTATCTGGACCAACCACATTGAGGAACTGGGCGAGGGGGCGGAGTATAGAACTGGAAACCCTGTCAAGAGTGACTGAGATTCGCTACCTTTATGAGAAAGGTCAACATGTTGAAAATGGATGCCGAGGCCAACATAAGAATTCACTACATAAAGCCACATATATTGAAGTGTCTGTTTCTGCATTCTCTGTTATGTATCACTGATCTATTCATCTATCGCTATACCATTACCTATCAATTTTTATCTAAATAATTATATATTTTAATATCTTAGCAAATTCCCTTTCATGATTCTTCCTTTTCAAACTCTAACTTTACTCTTCAAAATAAATTTTAGAATCAATTTGTCTGTTTCCCAAAACAATTCACTGGATTTCTGTTATAGTTATTAATTTGAGAAGAAATAGCATCTATATGTTGTTTTGTCTTCAAATGAGTTATGATTATGTCTCTCTTGTTTATTTTAATCCTATTTTATGTCCTTTAATAAAAATAAATCATTCTCTTTTTAAGTTATTCTTAGATGTTTTACAGACTAATTTAACAATATCTTGAACACAATTTTTCCCATTTCAGTTTCTAATTGTTCAATGCTAATAAAAATGAAAGTAATACTTAGTTTTGTATTTTGTCTTACCTTATAGCCACCTTATGAATTTTCTTAATAGTCGAACAGTCTGCTGAATTTATTGGACTTTTAGGTATATTGTATCTCATTGTATTGTATATCACTTACAGCCGATAACTGTGTTTCTTTCTTCCAAGGTGGTTTTCTTTTATTCTTATTTTACTTAAAGCTTTTTTAAAAATGCGAATTAGAATTGGCTCCTAAATTTGTTTTTTGTGTCATCCATTTATATAATCATGATTTTTCCCCTTAAAGTTTTAATATAGTAAATAAGGTTAGTAGATTTTCTATGGATGAACCACCATATATTTCTTCCATAAACCCTACCTAATTATTCTATATTTTAATCTTAACTTGAATGATATAAAAATTAAATTCTGAACAATAGGAAACAAAACTGTAAGTCAGGAATTGAAGAATGGTTTAATAAGTCAATGGGACAACATTATAAAACATTTAATGACCACTAAAATAAGGTACATACTTGTCTTAGTCAGTGTGGGCTGCTATGACAAAATACCATACACTGGGCAGCTTATAAAGAACAGAAATTTATTTCTCACCATTCTGGAGGAAGGGAAGTCCAAGGTCAAAGCACCAGCAAGTTCAGTGTCTGGTGAGGGCCTGCTTCACACACTGCCGTTTTTTTGCTGTGTCCTCGCATAAGCGGGGAAGGGATTTCCCTGGGGCCTCTGTTATAAGGACATCAGTCCCACTCCTGAGAACCCCACCCTCATAACCTAATCACCTCCTAAAGGCCCCACCTCCAAATACCGTCACCTTGGGAGTTAAGTCTCAACATATGAATTTTGGGGGATACAAATATTAATCCTATAGCAATATCTAATTCTGAGTTGAAATTTTAAAATATTTCATTAGAATTTAATGTTCTATGTTACCTTAGATCTGAACAATAAGAAGGAACATTTCCTTCTCTAAAATAGAAATGGTACTGCTGATCATATTGAACATTGCTACTTCCTGAGTATTATACCATAACACAGTACATCATTTAGAAGACTGATTCCACTTTTATGTTAAAGAAGGTTGTTGTCATTGTTATGAACAATTTCGTAAACACGTATACAAAAGACATGCAAAACCCATAAAGTAGTATATGATAGGGGGATTCACTATATATTTCCTCGAGTTGTTGGCTGTGCTTTATATGTTATACAGTACTCTTCTCAACTTTCAGCTATATTTTACTGTCTTATTCTTCCTCACACAATTATAGTTGTGAGCTTATATTAATAGTAGGCACAATAAATATTGTGCCTACTATTCATTTATTGATTCGTTTATTGTGCCTAATATTCATTTATTGAATATTTATTGCATTCAATATTTTAAAATATTGCATTCAATGCAATAAATGCAATGAATATTGAATGCAATTATTTATTACATTCAATAAATATCTAAGAATTTTTTGAAGTTATCCCTCTTTTCTAATAACAAGTTCTAAACAAAATTCCTGTTGACTATTTATTATTATTATATTTATTTTCTACTCAGAAGTTTCAGAAGCGTGTCAGATTGCTAGGATGTACCCGCTCAGGCTCACATGCCAGTGGGAACATAGGGTAGGTAATTAATAGCAAGGGAACACTCAACAATCGCTCTTCCTCTGGAGCTTGCCCGTCATGTTGCCTGCATGGTGTGTGAGGCTCTTCACCACGCAACCTCAGGTAATCCTCATCCCAGCCTTAAACATGGCTACCTGGCCCCTCTAAAAGTGGTGTTTCCTAGGCGCCTGGCACTGCACCAAGCACTTTCACAAAGACTCTTGTGAGCATCACCTTCAGGAGATTCTTCCTTCATGTGATTTCGAAGTCCACACCAGTTCCATTTTCCATATTGCCCACTAAGGACTCCTAGATACTAATACTGGAGCTGAGAGGTAACTCCACATCCACCTTTCTCCCACATGGGGCCTCTCTGCCATGGTCAGAGCAGCAAGTGCCAGACTCAACTTCTGAACCCCACCCAGATCTGTCCACACCCACATCTGAACTAGATTTCAAAAGTATCACTGTAACTGATCCTGTGAGAGCAAGATAGGACCCCCAACCCTAGAGCAGAAGGTACAAACTGGAGGCCCAAGAGCCAAACGGGGTTTGCAGACTCATTTTATTTAGTCAGTACTTTAACAAACTGAGCCACCATTTAAAACTCAGGAGATTTCAGATACAGATTTCCAGTATCTCATCATAAGTTAGAAAAGTCTGATAGCAATGGGCCAGCCTTGGTCATACCAACAATCACTTGCAGCTAAGGAGTAAGGGCCCCTTTGGAAAGGCCTGCTCTTTTCTGGTCAGACCATTCCCACATGGCCTTCACTGACAGCCAGTGCCTTCTTGGGCCCTGTGGGATTAAGAAGGACACCCCTAAGGATTCTGAGCAGGTTACCCACCAAGGACTCATGGGAGGAAACAGCAGGAATTGTGTTGCCAGAAGCAAGTAAAAGATAAAGACTGGGTGGTCTTTAGCACCCAAGTATCCACAAAGGATGAATGGATAAAGAAAATGTTATTCGGCGTTTAGAAGGAGAGAAATTTGGTCACATGCTGCAACATGAATGAACCTTAAGGACATTATGCTAAGTGAAATAGGCCAGTCATAAGAAACACTGTGATTCCACTTGCATGCAGTAACTGGAGTAGCAAGGTGAAAAAATTCTGGAGATAGGCTGCACAACAATGTAAATATATTTAATGTTACTGAACTTTATGTTTAAAAATGGTTAAGATGGTAAATTTTACATTATGTAGATCTTACTAAAATTCAAAATTTTTCAAAGGCAAAAAAAAAGACTGACTCTCAGAATCAAAGTAGAAGCTTGGCTATAAAATCTCAGGTAAAAGCTAGAGGCGATTGGAAATCGGGGCTCTGTGTATGCGAAAGCTGCCTAAATAAATTCACTTTTATCAGTTGTAGGAGGGCATCTTTTTGGTGATTTCTTAGGGCTTTCTCTATAATCATACGCAAACAGAAACGTTTTATTTCTTCTTTTCTGATCTTTTTCTAGGTTCTTGAGATAGGAGCTTAGATTACTGATTTAAGATTTTTCTTCTTTTCTAACATAAACATTTAGGGTAACATAAATTTACTGCCCAGTATGACTTTATTTGTGTCCCACAAATTTTGATATGTCGAGTTCTCATTTTAATTCATTTTAATGTATTTTTTAAATTTTCCTTGAGCCTTTATCTTTGACCTATGGATTATTTACAAGTGTGATGTTCAGTTTTCAAATTTTTGGAGATTTTCCTGTTATATTAATATTTCCAATATTGATTTCTAGTTTGAAACCTTTGTAGTCAGCAAAAACACTCAGCATGATTTAAATTCTTTTAAATTTGTTAAAGAATATTTTATCCCCAGGGTATGGTCTATACTGAAAAATATCCCAGGAGCACTTAAAAAAAAAAAAAAAGATGTATTTTGCTATTATTGGGTGGAGTAACCTAGAAAAGACAACTAAATTCTGTTGGATGATGATGTTATTGAACTCTTCTATATCCTTGCTGATTTTCTATCAAGTGTTCTACCAATTATTTGCTTTCTTTTGATTAATGTTTACATAGTATGTCTTTTCTGTATTAGAGTTTTTCAGAGAAATAGAACCAATAGGAGATATATCTACATATCCAGGAGACAGATCTTTCTATTTAAATATAGATAAAGATACAGACGTAGATATAGATGTAATCACAGAGGCTGAGAAGTCTGCAAGCTGGAGATCCAGAAGAGCTCTGTGTACTTCCAGTTCAAGTCTGAAGGTTTGAAAACCAGGAGAGCTGATGGTGTAAATTCTAGTCTGAAAGCCAGTGTTTCAATTTGAGTCTGAAGGCCAGAAAATACCAATGATCCAGCTCAAACAGTCAGGTAAAAGATATTTCCTCCTACTCAGTTGTTTGGTTCTGTTCAGATCTTCAATTGATTAGAAAAGACTGACCCGTATTAGGGAGAGCAATCTTCTTTACTCTGTCTACTGATTTCAGTGCTAATCTCCTCCAGAAACACCCTCACAGACACATGCAAAATATTTTTTGGCCAAATATCTAGGTGACCCCTGACCCAGTCAAGCTGACACATTAAAATTAACTGTCATTTCATCCTTTTACTTTCAACCTCCTTTGGTCATTATATTTGAACTGAATTTCTTATAGACAGCATATAATTGGACCATGTATTTTATCCACTCTGCCAATCTATCTTTCAGTTTGTATATTTAGACCATTTACATTTAATATAAATATTGATATGTTAGGGCTTAAATGTGTCATTTTGTTTTTCATTTCCTGTTTGCTCTCTATTTTTCACTTCTCCGTTATCTTTTTCTCACCTTCCTGTGTATTTGAACAATTTTTAGAATTCTAGCTTGATTTATCTATGTGTTTTTGGATATGTTGCTTTGTATAGCCTTTTTAGTGGTTATTCTAGGTAACACATAATTATGCATATTATGTGTGTATATATATTATGTATGTGTACAACACAATGTATTGACAATTTAGCAGTTCAGATAAAGTGTACAAACTGTATCTCCCCTTACATCTTTTTACTTGCTCCCATTTATAATATAATTGTCTTAAATGTTTACCATATATACCTTAAGAACCAATTAAATGGTATTATAATTTTTGTTTTGACTATCAAACATAATTTAGAAAACCCAAGAGAAGGAAAACCTATTGTGTATACCTTTTTTTTTTGATTATTATGTTCTTTCTTATAATCCCATGTCCCAAGATTATTTTTTAATTTCATTTCTTTTCTATTTAGGGAACTTTCTTTAGCCATTCCTCTAAGGTGCAGTGCAGTTTTCATTTATCTGAGTATATTAGTTTCCTGTTGCTACTATAAGAATTTACCACAATCTTAGTGGCTTAAAACAACACAAAATGATTATCTTACAGCTATGGAGGTCAGAAGTCCAAAATTACTCTCACTGAACTAAAGTCAGGGAGTTCTAGTTCCTTCTGGAGGTTCTAAGGAGAATCTGTTTCCTTGCCTTTTCTACATTCTTTGACTTATGGTCCTGTCTCTTCAAAGCCAACAGGTAGCATCTTCACAATCTCTTTCTCCCTTTCTCTCTCTCTCCCTGTTCCCACCATATTCCCTTCTCTGACTCTGACCTTCCTGCCTCCCTCTTTTAATGAACTTCCAACTACATTAGGCCCATCCAGATAGTTCATAATAATCTCTCCATATCAGCATCCTGAACTTAATCACATCTGAATAGTCCTTTTTGCCGTGTAAGGTGACATGTCCGCAGATTCAAGTGATTAGGGCATGAGCATTTGGCAGTGGGGAGAGGGAAAGGACCATTCAGCCTGCCACACTGAGAATGTCTTAACTTTCCCTTCATTCCTGGATGATATTTTTTCTGAATATAGAATTCTGGGTTAACAGTTCTTTTCTTTAAGCATTGGAAAAATGTGCCACTTCCATTTTGGCCTCCATTGTTTCTGATGAAAAACCCACTGTCATTTGAATTGTTACAGGAAATGCAGCATTTCTCTCTGGCTGCTTTTAAGTTTTTTATTCTTTGTCTTTAGTTTTCAGAAGTTTGGCTGTGAAGTGTCTTGGCACAGAAATATTTGAGTTTGTCCTCTTTGTGGTTTGCTCAGCTCTTCAATCTATAGGTTTATGTCTCTTGTCAAATTTAGGGAATTTCCAGCCCTTATTTTTTCAAAAATTTTTCAACCTCACTAGGTTTCTCCTGTCCCTTTGGGACTTTGATGCTATAAATGTTCAGTCTTTGTTATAGTCCCACATGCCCCTGACTCCCTGTTCTGTTTGTTTGTTTGTTTGTTTTTGGTCTCACTCTGTCACCTGGGCTACAGTGCAGTGGCATCATCATTGCCCACTGCATCATCATAGCTCACTGCAACCTCAAACTCCTGGGCTCAAGCAATCCTCCTGCCTCAACCTCCTGAGTAGCGAGACTACAGGTGAGCACCACCATGCCCAGCTAATTTTTTTATTTGTTGTAGAAATGAGGTCTTGCTATGTTAGCCAGGCCGGTCTTGAACTCCTGGCCTCAAGTAATCCTCCCACCTCAGCCTCCCAAAGTGCTAGGATTACAGGTGTAAGCCACCACACCCAGCTCTGTTTATTTTTTTAAGTATATTTTCTCTTTGTTTTTCAGATTGAATAATTTCTATTGTTCTGGCTTCAAGATCACACCTTTGTTTCATCTTCTACTCAGCCCATCCATTGAGTTTTTTATTTAGTTTATTGTATTTCTCAGTTCCAAAATTTCTATTTGGGTCTTCTTTATATAGTCTATTTCTTTTCTGAGATTTATAGGCAATAGAAATTTATTTCTCATGGTTCTGGAAGCTGGGAAGTCCAAGATCAAGGTGCTAGTATTCTGTGTCTGGTGAGGGCTGCACTCTGCTTCCCAGATGGCACCTTGTTGCTGCATTCTCTGGAGGAGAGGAACACTGTGTTCTCACGTGGCAGAAGGGGTAGAAAGGGCAAGAGGGTGCTTCTTTCAACCTCCAGCCCTTTTATAAGGGTGCTAATCCCCTAAAAGGCTTTCCCTTATGACTTAATCACCTTCCAAAGGCCACACCTCTTAATACTGTTGCCTTGGGGATTAAGTTTCAACATAAATTTTAGATGGGACATCATCATTTAAACCATAGCAAGTACCGTTTTCTTGGTCCTTTGGCTAGAGAACACAGACTTTTCTCAGAGCTTTTTTAGTCTACATCCATTGGCATTTCCAGGTTAGGAAACAGGGACACCCACGACAATACAAAAACCCAGGTCTCTAGGTCCCTAGCCAGTCTCTTCTCTTTTTCATCTCTTAGAGTCTTCTAAAATTTATTTTATACATAATATCCAGTGCTTTTAGCTGTAGTTAGTGAGAAGTGAGAAAAAGTATGTCTACTTCATCTTCCTGCGGGCAGGAGTCAACACAGGTCATCTTTTACAGGTTTTAA
The DNA here is from genome assembly GCA_028533085.1 of Varecia variegata. Classification (NCBI taxonomy): domain Eukaryota; kingdom Metazoa; phylum Chordata; class Mammalia; order Primates; family Lemuridae; genus Varecia; species Varecia variegata. The sequence goes on from CM052438.1 coordinate 85,526,909, forward strand.
ATAACTTTACCCTAACGGTCTATTCTCTAATTAAACTTCATGTAAAACTTCATTCCTGAATAAGTACTTAGCCCACCTTTTCGACAGCATATCATCTTTTGTGTCTTTCTCCTCTTTTCACACACTTTACCTTCAATAAGAGATGCTTAAGAGTTTATAAAAGTATGTGTAACACGGATGCTCATGGTAGCTTTTTTAACAGTCAGACAGAAAATTATTTAAATATCTATCAACACACAATATGTATTTTACTTTCACACAGGGAATACTATGTACCCACTAAAAATGAGATATAAATTTATGTATTAAAAAGTCTAGGATATATTGTTATAGGGTAAAAACAAATTGCAAATCATTTTTTAAATGTTTTATGATTTTGTTTTGAATTTTTAAAAATAAATGAGTGATGCTTGAGCCAAAGAAATAAGAAATGTTTTAGTTTTTCAGTAGCCATGGTCTAGAAGCTATTTCATATGACTTATCGCATTTGATGTTCATGATATAAAAACCCAGTGCAGTCTTTATTCCCAATGAACTTCTAGTCCATCATAGTTTCTAGAGACCACACAATTTTCTATAAATTTCTTGAGTTCCAGATGCAACTGTTTTCCTCTTTTATGCCATTTATCCAAAAACACTTGCAGAGCAGACTTGAGTGTAAAATAAATAATGTGACGCTGTATAGAGAATGCAAACTTGCAAAGCTCTGCTCCCTAATTCCTCAGAATTCATTTCCAACAAACAGGTGTTTCTCCTTTTCCATCTACTCCACATACATATCAGAAAAACAACCTTAAAGTTTTTCATCACAAAGAGGTCCATGACATATGACTTTTCTACTTCAAAGGACTCTAATAATAGCACATGCATAGGAATATAGCACTCTGAGCAGAGTAAACAAACACTTCTCTCTTCTGAGAGATCAGATGAACCTGCTGATGTCAGATCTCTCCCAGAATTCCATTGTTGTCTCTCCAAACAGGCTTTAAGGAAAACCACCAAATCTGGGATCGGGAGCTTTTCTCAAACGTGTTTCCTTTCAAAACATAGGGAAACAGGATTTTTGGCCACAGGAGGTCAAGGTCAGCAATCTAACAGAATTGGTCCTTTTGAACTTCCTTTCTAAGAAACACATTATGTTATCTGATGAAAGCCGTTACATTGAAAATCTCTGTTGACACTCAAACTATGATCAATTTTGTTCATCGCACAATGAATGATTTCAGGAAGCCCACCTATAAAATCCACAAATCAATCTAATGATACCAAAATGCATATTTTCAAGATAATGTGAGGACCAGTTTTATCATTTTTTTATGTGCCCCACAAAGAACTGTATAGCACTCGCACATAGTAAGCAATCAATAATTATGCATTTAATGAGTGGTTATATTTTTAATAAGAGAAAAAGAAAATGATAAAAAACACACAATTAAGAATGTAAAAGAAATGCAAATATAACACTCAAACTGAGCCCCTCAGAGACTTCATTGCTTTCAGAGACTTGAATTTATATGAAATTATTTGCAAATGTGGGCATTCTCACCGAATAAAATAGAAGTATATTTTTAGTAGAACTGTTTCAGTACCACTTTCTTTGATTTGTACAGTTTTTTTGAGAATTTAAAAATTTTTCAAATAAACTACATCATTTTAGTGTCTCAGAAATTTCTGTTATTATCTCCATTATAAAGATGGAGAAATTGAGATGAGATTTATCAAAAGGCACCCAATGAGTAAACACCAAAGCTTGACTGTGCTTCATCCTTTGCTCCCATAGAGGATACCGCCTCCCAGTTTTGCAAAGGAAGCAGCTCCTGAAGCTCGGATCCCAGTCAGAAGGGCTTAGGTTAGCTCTGTGCACACAGTCCGCTTCTTAATCACATTCAGTGGTAGTCTGACCCGGTTTCTTCCTGATACTGGCGTGTCGCTGAGATTTGGTTTAATTTCTAAGTTAGAAACACCAGAGAAGAAGAAAGCACACCACGTGGAGGAGGTAGGTATTTGTCACGCCGTCAGCTTTTCCTGCCATCTGATGGCCACGCTTTCAATTGACACTGCCCACTTCCTGACCAGAGGGAGAATGTTCAAGGAAAATGTCTGAAACACATTTCCTTTTGCTTTAAACTGAATCATGAGAACCCATAAAGATTTCTCATTCTACAGCAGCAAATGTGAATTCCTGGATATTGTTGCAATTCTAAATTAGGAAATAAGGAGCATTAAACAACAGAGTAGTTTGTTTACACAAAATATTAATACCATAATATTGTTATTCATCACTTGGCCTAAAACCTAAGTTGGCCTATTTCCATTTAACATAAGGAAGCTTCTAGTTTCTCTTTTTAAAGACTCATTTAAGCAAGAATCAATTTGGGCCCTGTCCATTTAAAAAAAAAAAAAACAGTGCAACACCTGCACTTACGGAAACTATAATGAGATGAGAAGTAATTGACTACTATGCCTCCCTTAAGTATATGTTCTTTTTAATGCCTGAAACATACAGAAGACCCAATACAGAACCACATGTTCTCTTATGATATGTTAAATAGCAACTAGTTGAAAATGTTTTTGAGAATGGTGCAAACATCTAACCAGTGAAATTCCCAGTGGACCCAAATGCCAAAAGCAGTTAGTTAGGATCCTTGCAGTGAAACAGATCTCTCTGTGGCTATGTGGACCGCACATAGCCAATTCAGGGGTCTCATGCACTCATCCCTACAATTTTGGAGGTAAACATTCCCCGAACCTTATGACAGTATAGCTACCCCTGGTCTTGGCCCAATATGCCAGGCCATCCAAGAGCCAAACACAGCAGGCGGCCTCGCAGGAAGCTCTGCTGTCTGTAAGGCCTCTTGCTTCCTCTTTTGCCCCAGACACCCAATTCCCACGGGCAGCAGTAAGAGTTTGAGTCTCAAGGAAATGTAGACTCAGCTTAAATGTATTATTATTCTGGATAATGTGTAATCTTTGTTAGCAGCTATGAAAATAATAAAGCCTACACCCTCTCCTAGAACAGTATCTTGTATACGGTAATGACTCAATAAAGGTGTAACCAGTTGAATAAATCGAATTATATTGGGCAGCATTCTATTAGCTTTTTGTCTGAATTTCTGATAATCCTATATTTGGAAAGTTTGTCTTAACATGACATTTTGCTTTGAGAAACATCTGTATTCTCTTAACTTAAAAGCTATTTTTTTATTTCAAAAGAAAAGCAATGGCCTGAATTCTAGAATTTTAGAACTTTAAGGAACTAAAATTATCATGTTGTCTAGTAATTTCTAAAAGGACCACTGGACCATGGAACCATTGCCTAGCTGACTAAGAATTATCATGGGTGGCTTGTTAAATATGTAAACTCCTTCCCTACCTCCTGGAGAGGTTGGGTATGGGCGTTCTGACCAAGAGCTCAGCCGTTCAAAAGAGGAAAACTTCAGAATGAATCCAGCCTCAGCCACCTGTTCTCGCCCCTCACAAGAGACCCAGTGCAGGAACTGCCTCACTGGGCCTGGTCAACCCCCAGAATTGTGAATGCTTATAATTAATAATAATAAATAATCATTTTATGCCACTAATATAAATAGATGCAGGCCACACACACACACACACACACACACACACGCACGCATATGTATCCCTGGTTTCATTCAGTAGCTAGGGGCTTACGTGGAGACAGTAGGAAGAGGTTCTGACTCAAGTATCTGTATTTTTCACATCTTTGGGTACTTTGAATAAGCAGCCATATCTGGAAACAACTAATAATCTCTTAGTCCCTCATTTTTTAAGTGAAATTGGCTGCTTTTTTCCCCCTTCTGGTCTCATAGTCAGTCAGCAGCAGAGCACTGTTAGATCCCAGCAGATGTGATCCAGGGTGGTTCCTGGTACCCAGAAGCATAAAATCCAAGGGCAGGAATGAATCTCAGAACTGCTGACCTCTGTGCCCACCCTCTTATCCCATCTGCCCCCTGCCAATCGGGGCTTGAGCTTAGGGGACTGCTGCTCAAATGCGAGTCAAAGATGCAGAATCAGAAAGGCAGGTGACTTGAGAAATGAACCTATAGTGGAAATTTTCTGTAAGCCTCACTCATTGTCAATAAAATTTGGCAAGCAGCAGCTTTCAGAATATTTTTTCACTCTAATTCTCACCCATATCCAAGCAGCCCATTTAAAGAAATACCCACCAACAGCTGAGTGAAGGTGGGCACGTCCACCCGGAAGAGGCCTGGCTCCAGCCAGGAATGTGGGCAGGGCCCTTCTCTCCACCTGCTCCTTCCCGGGCAGCAGAGGCAGGGCTGCCGAGCCTCTGGCCACCAACAACAGAACTTTCTATTTGAAGTCCCAAGTGTGGAAAGAGAGCAGTTAGCATGTCCATTTCTAACAATTACAGAGTAGCTAAGATGGAAGCAACACTTGAAGGCAACAGAGTGCTAAGATGGATGGTAAAGAATTTCCAATCAGAAACCAAGAAAGCTTGATGGGCCAGGGAATTGGATCCTATGTGGGGACACTTCTGCCCTGGGGAAAGCTGCCAATTCCAGAGAGAGGCTTTGAAGTTGAAGAGCTGAGCTGCAGTTTTGAAGGGCTCATGCTTCTAAAGAGAAAAGTCTTAGAGTCTAGTTCAGACCCTTACTGTGTGTTGGGTTTGAACTTCCAGGAGTCACACTCTGGAAAGAGTAAACTGAAATGCCTGTAGGCACTAAAGAGTAAACTATAAAGCCTGTTAGCTTAGGTTCAAATCACCTTAATGCCTGAAGTTGGATTAAGATGGTCTCAAAACACTAGTTTCCCAAGGGCACTTGAAGAATTAACATAAACTGCTTCCAAGATAAAAAATTATTTAAGCTTCAAGTTATTTCTACAAACTATTTTTGCAAATGTGGCACAATGTTGTACACACAGTAAAAAATAATCTGGCAAGGAAAGTAACAAAAAGAGCCTATAATCCCAGCTACTCAGGAGGCTGAGGCAGGATTAGTTGAGCCAAGGAGTTCAAGACTGGCCTGGGCAATATAGCAAGATCCTATCAAATAGAAAAGAAAAATGTAACAAAAACTACTCAAAAAAGTCTCCACATTACAGACTTTAAAATCACTATGCTAATTATTTGGAAATAAAAAACAAGATAGAAAATTTTATCAGAGAATTGGAAATTATAAAAAAAGTACCAAACAAAAATTTTAGAACTGAAAAATCTAATAACTGAAATTAAAACTCATTATATAGATTAACAATATATTAAATCAGCTAAAAATAAAAATAACAATTTCACACAATTTTTTCCGAATAATAGAGAGGGAACCAGCTTGTTTTATGAGGCTAACAACCTTGATACCACATCAGACAAGGACATTATGAAAAAGGAAACCTGCAGGCCAATCTACACATGAGCACAGATGAGAAATCTTCAGCAAGATATTAGTAAATTGAATCTAGCAATATATACATTACAAACCAATTAGTTTTATCCCAGGAATGTAAGGTTGGTTTAACATTTGAAGATCAATTGATATAATTCACCACATTAAAAGAAAAAAGGAGGAAAAAAAATCACATGAGCATCTCAAAAGATGTAGAAAAAGAGTTTGATAAAATTCAGTATCAATATCTAATCCGTAATCACATAATTTAAAATTGAAAATATTTAATATTTATAAATTTAAATTTATAATGATTTAAAATTTTAAATAATTTTAAAATTAAAATAAAAACTATAAATAGAAGGAAACCTATAAACAACAACTCTACAGAAAGCACTGTACTTCTAGGTCAAATGTTGAAGGTTTTCCCTTTGAGATTAAGAATAAGAAACTATTAACAACAGAATGTGAAAGAAACAAGAGGTATAAGGGTTAGAGAGGAAGATATAAAACTATCCTTATTGACAGATAATGTGATCATGGCACAAAAAAGATTCAAAAGATAATCCACAGAATGGGAAGACATGCTGCACAGACAAAACAGTAGATATCTGCTAAAGATAACCAGTGTTAAATTTCTTGTGCCTATGCAAATTTATACACACACACACACACACACACACACACACACACATTCATATAGAGATGCTTTTTAATTAACAACAAAATAATATAAAATAAATATAAAATACTTGTGTTTTCTACTTAATATAGAGATTTTCCATATCATCACCTTATTTTTAATAGCTGTACAATAGTCTACTGTAGTGTATTCTAATGATTTGTTTGAACTATTTCAAGTTCTTTTCGTTATCACAAACAATGCAACAAAGAACTCTTACAAGAATGTACTATTATGGCTAAAAATGACAAGATAAAGTACTCAGGGAGTCCAATCCCTTCCTGTGCTATGTCCTGGAGTCCAGAGAAATCAAGGCAGCTAGAATTCCTAGGACAGAATACCAGAGAAGAAAGACCTACCCAATAAGAAAACTTTAAAGATCTGCAGATGGTAAAAATATTAATAGCTGAAGTCAAGGAAAGAATCATCCAAAAGGATCTGTAGGAACCGTGTCCTCACACAGGGTTAGGAATAGTATGTGTTCCCACTAGCCAGAATGGAAAAAATCATAATTCACAAAGTATTGAGTAGATGTCTTAGCTCGGAAGTGGGGTATAAATAGCCCTAAACTGAGTATTGCACTGGACTGACCTAACAAATCATAAAAGTAAGACCCAAAAGAATCAAATTGCTTCCAAGGAACTTTATATCCCAGTACAAAATTCAAGATTTATTGGAACACAAAAATACCCAGCAACGACAAGGCAAAATTTACAAATATGACATCCCAGAGAAGATTACCAGGCATGCAAAGAAGCAGGAAACATGACCCATAATGAGGAGACTGATTAATCAATCAAAACCAATTCAGAATTGATATTGATATTAGAATTAAGAGCAGGACATTAAAACAGCTACTAGAATTGCTTCCCATATTGTTTTAACTTCTTTTGTTGTTGTTGTTTAACTTCTGAAGTTAAGTAAAAACATGGAAAATATTAAAAAGAACAAAACTAAACTTCTAGATATAAAAACTACTGTGTCCAAGATGAAAAATACACTGGATGGGGAAAATGGCAGATTAAACATTGTAGAAGTAAGTGGTATTAGTGAACTTGAAAGTGAGTCCATGAAAATTACCCAGAATGAAACACACAGAAAAAAATCCAAAAAAGAAAAGCACAAGTGATCTGTGGGACAATTTCAGTGGCCTAATACATGAGTAATTGGAGTCCCTGAAGAAAAAGGGGATGAAAATAAATATTTCAGGAAATAATGGCTGAAAACTTCTAAACTTAATGAAAACTATACACCAACAGATCTAAAAAGCTCAACTAACCCCAAGCAAAATAAGCATAAAGAAAACTACACCAAAGTACATAATAATCAAATTACTAAAAAAAAAAAAGATAAAGGGAAAAATGTGAAAAGCAGCTAGAAACTATACATATTGCATACAGAGAAACAAAGATAAGGATAACATCAGATTTTTCATCAAAAAGATTGCAAAAGCAAGAAAAGACATTGGAGCAATATCATTAAAGTACTGGGGGGAAGACTGTCAATAAATATTCAGTACCCAGCAAGAATATTTTTCAATATGAAGGTGAAATAAAGACATTTTTAGACATTCAAAAGCCAAAATAATTTATTACCATCAGAATTACACTACAAGAAATGTCAATGACAACCTCAGGCAGAAGAAAAATGATACCAGATGGAAATCTGGATCTACACAAAGGAAAGAAGACCAGCAAAATGTGTCTACATGGGTAAATAGACAAGAACTTTTTTCTTATTACTTAAATCTCCTTAAAAGATACTTTAACATTTAAACAAAAATAATAACACTGCATTGTGGAGTTTATAATATTTATAAAAGTAAAGCACATGAAGACAGTAGAATAAGACCAAGGGTGGAGAAATGAAACTATACTGTACTTATACTACATAAAATGATATATCACTTGAAGGTAGACTGTGATAAGATGTATACCATAAACCATAAAGCAACCTCTACATAATAGAACAAAGAGTTATAGCTAAGAACACACAGGAGAAAAAACTGAATCATCAAATCAAATCAATTAAACCAAAAAAGAAAAGAAAGGGGGAAAAAGAATAAATAAAGCAAATTGAAAACAGATAACAAGATGATAGACTCATTCCACCTTACTGATAATCACATTAAATGTAAATGTCTAAACACACTAATTAAAAGGCAAAAGTTGTCAGGTTGAATATGAAAGCAAGACCCAATTATATGGTGCCCATAGGAAACATAGTTTAAATATAAAGTCACAAATAAGTTAAAAATAAAAAGAAAGAAAAAAATATATCATGCTAACATTAATCAAAAGAAATCTGAAGAGGCTATATGAGTATCAGATAAAGTAGATTTCAGAGGAAAAAATATTACCAGGACTAAAGAATGTCATTCCATAATGATAAAAGGGTTTATTCATCAAGAGACAGCTAGGTGCAATGGCTCGTGCTTGTAATTTCAGCATGAGGGAGGTTGAAGCAGGAGATCAATTGAGGCCAGAAGTTCAAGACTAGCCTGGGCAACATAGCAAAACCCTACCTATAAAAAAAATTTTTTTTAATTTAAAAAGAAGACATAAAAATCCTAAACAAATATGCACCTGTTAACAGATTGCTTCAAAATATATGAATCAAAACTTATATACAGTAGTTCCCCTTTATCTATGGAAGATGCATTCCAAGACCCTCAGGGTATTTCTGAAACTATGAATAGTACCAAACCCTATACATACTATGTGTTCTCCTGTACATATATACCTATAATAACATTTAATTTGTAAATTAGGCACAGTAAAAGAAAAACAGTAATAATAGCAATAACTAATAATAAAATAGAACTACAATATACTATAATAAAAGTTATATAAATATTCTCTCTCTCAAAATATCTTATACTGTACAGTGGGTAACTAAAACCATACAAAATGAAATCATGGATAAGGGGGTACTACTGTAACAGCAGAAAGAAATAGATAAATCTACAATTGTAGTTAAAGATTTGAATACCCTTTTCTCAATAACAGAAAGATCTTAGAAAATCCTCCAAATATGTGGAAACTACATAACACATTTCTAAATAATCCAAGGATCAAAAAGAGTCAAAACAAAAAAAAAGATGTGGTGTATGTACACAATAGCATATTATTTAGCCATGAAAAAGAAAGAAATTTTGTCATTTGCAGAAACATGGATAGATCTGAAGGACATTATATTAAGTGAAATAAACCAGGCACAGGAAGACAAATATTTCATTTTCACACTCATATATGGGACCTAAAAAAAAATTGATCTCAAGGAAGTAGTGAATAGAATGGTGGCTACTAGAGATTGGCAAGGGTGGTGGGAAGGGGTAATGAAGAGATGTTGGTGAAGGGGTAATTCTGTTTAATAAAAGGAAGAAGTTCTGATGTTCAGTGGTACAATGGGGTAACTATAGTTGACAATAGTTTATTGTATTTCAGAATAGCTGGAAGTTTTCAAATGTTCCCAACATAAAGCAAAGATGAATGTTTCAGGTGAATCATGTCCCAGTTACCCTGATTTGATCATTGTATGCTGTGTGCTTGTATCAAGATGTAACATGTACTCCATGAATATGTACAATTATTATGTATCGATAAAAAATTTTAAAAAATTTTAAAGTATTTTAACTGAATAAAAATAAAAATAGATCAGGATTTATCAAAATATCATTAAATCAGTATTTAGAAGGAAATTTATAGCACTAAATGCTATATTAGAAAAGAAATTTCTCCACTCAATTTCAGCATCTACCTTAAGAGACTAGAAAGAGAAGAGCAAATCAAACCTAAAGTAAACAAAAGAAAGGAAATAATAATATAAAAGTGAATGTCAATAAAATAAAACCATAAAAACAATTTTAAAAAACAATGAAACCAAAAGTTGGTTCTTTGAGATCAATAAAATTGATAAACCTCTAGCCAAACTGATTAGAAAAAAAAGAAGACACAAATTACCAATATCCCAAATGAAGGGTGACATTACTACAGATTCTACTTAAAAGATAATAAGAAAATATTAGAAACAACTATATGCCAATATATTTGACAATTTAGATAAAATTGATAAATTTCTTAAAAGATAAAAATTACCAAAACTTATTGAAGAAGAAATAAATTAATTAAAAGTACTAAATGCTTAATAGACATCGAAATTATACTTTAAAAACCTTCCTACAAAAACTACAGAACTAAATTCCTTCACTGGTGAATTCTACCAAAAAAAAATTAAAGAGAAATAATGCAAATTCCACACAAGCTCCTCCAAAAATAAAAGAAGAAGGAAATCTCAACTTATTCTATGAAGGCAGTATTATCCTGATACCACAATCTGAAAGACATTATAAGAAAGTAAAACTACAGACCAATATTCCTTATAAACATACATGCAAACATTCTAAATAAAAGTTTAGGAAATTGAATCCAACAATATATTAAATGGCATCATGACAAAGTGAGGTTTATTCCAGGTAGACAAAGCTGGCTTAACATTTGAAAATCAATTAATGTAATTCATAATATCATGAAACTTAAAAAAAACTGATCATTTCAACAGATACCTAAAATTTTAAAAATGGACAATATTTGTCATCAATTCCTGATATAAACTCTTAGCAAACTAGAGTTACAATGGAACATCGTTAACCTTTGTAAAGGGTATTTAGAAAAAAACCTACAATTGCCATCATACTTAAATGCTGAAAGTCTGAATGCTTTTCCCCTAAGATCAGAAACAAGACAAGGAAGTTTGCTCTCACTATTTCCATTCAACATTATACTTGTAGTTCTAACCAGTGCTATTAGGCAAGAAAAATAAATAAAAGGTATATAGATTAGAAAAAAAGAATTACAACTTTCTTTATTTGCAAATGACATAATCATCTATGTAGAAAATCTGACATAATGTACAGAAAAACTGAGAGAACTAATAAATGATTTTGGCAAAATTTCAAGTTACAAAATCAATATACAAAAATCAGTTACATTTCTATATACTGGACATGAAAAATCAGAAATTTAAATTTGAAAAGATACTATTTACAATAGCATCAAAAAATATGTAATACTTGAAAATAAATCTGATAAAAGATGTGAAAGACCTCTACTCTGAACAGTACAAAATTTTGCTTAGAGAAATTAAAGAAGACCTAAATAAATGGGGAGATATATCTTGTTCATGGAGGGGAATATTGTTAAAGTGTCAATCCTCTCAAATCAATTTGTAGATTTAATGCAGTCATAATCAAAACCCTGATGGCCTTTTTGTAGAAATTTACAAGCTCATTCTAAAATTCATATGGAAACACAAAGGACCTAGAATAGCTAAAATATCTCTAAAAAAGAAGAGCAAAGTTGAAAGGCTAACACTATCTGGTTTCAAGACTTATTACAAACCTTCATTAACCAAAACAGCTTTACATTGTTGTAAAGACAGACATATAAATCAATGAAGGAGAATAAGAATCAGGAATAAATTCACACATGTATAGAAAACTGACTTTTTGTAAATGCACAAAGGTAATGCAGTGGAGAAAGAAGAGTATTTTCAACTAATGGTGCTGGAACAATTTGATGTTCATATGCAAAAAAATAAACCTTGATTTTAATTCACACAGCATATACAAAAAATTAATGCAAAATGGATTATACACCTAACTGTAACACATAAAACTATAAAACTTCCAGAAGACATAGGACAAAATCTACATAACTTGGATTAAAGGCTTATTAGACAACACCAAAATTACAACCCATTAAAAAACAAATTGATAAATTGTATTCCTTCAAAATATAACACTTCTGCTCTTCAAGAGACACTGTCAAGAGAATGAAAAGATAATCCACAGACTAGAACATCTTTGCAAGGCAAATAGCTAATAAAGGACTTATATACAGAATATATAAAGAACTCTCATAACTCAACAAAAAGAAAGCAAACAATTTTTTTAAATGGGCAAAGATTTGAAAAGACACTTCACAAAAGAAGGTATAGAGATGGCGCACAGCACATGAAAAGATGCATAACATCATTAGTTGTTAGGGAAATACAAATTAAGGCCATGATGATTGATGGAAATATAAATTAGCACAGCCATTATGGAAAACAGTATGGAGGTTCCTCAAAAAACTAAAAGTAGAATTACCACCTGATCCAGCAATCTCAATTCTGGGTATTCCCTCAAATGATTTAAAACTAGTATTTCAAAGAGATATCTGCACTCCCATGTTCACTGCAGTATTATTCAGAATAGCTAAGTTATGAAATCAACCTAAGTGTCCATCAACAGAGGGACGAAGAAAATGTGGTACATATGCAAAGCGGGTTACTATACAGCTTTAAATGAGGAAGAAATTCTTTTTGTGACAGCATGGATGGAATTGGAGGACATTATACTAAATGAAATAAGCCAGACACAGAAAGACAAATACTGTATGTTCTCACTTATATGTGGAATCTAAAACAATTGAACTCAAAGAAGCTGAGAGCAGAATGGTGGTTACAGAAGCTAGAGGGTGGGAGGAATGGGGAGATGGTGGTCAAAAAGTACAAAACCTCAATTAGACAGAAGGAAAATTGTTTCTTTGAGATATATTGAACAATGTGGTGAATACAGTAAATAATAATGCATTATATATTTCAAAACTGCTAAGAAAGTAAATTTCAAGTAATTTCACCACAAAAAAATAAGTATTTGATGTGATAAATGGTTAAGTAGCCTGGTGTAATTATTCCACAGAGTATTCATAAATCATAACATCACATAGTACCCCCATAAATATATACAACTATAATTTGTCAATTTAAAAATTAGAAAAATTAAAACTAAAAAAATTAAAACCATATGCTCTACCACTACATATTCATGAGAATGACTAAGTATTACTCAGACTCCATCAGACAACTTCTGGAATTGATAAATTCACCGAAGTCTCAGTTTACAAAATCAATGTACACAAATCAGTGAAATTTCTAAATACTGATAACACTTAAGCTGAGAATCAAATCAAGGACTTAATACCATTCACAATAGCTACAAAGAGAATAAAATACCTAGGAATATACTTAACCAAGGAGGTTAAAGATCTCTACAAGGAGAATTTAAAAACACTGATGAAAGAAATTGCAGATGACACAAACATATGGAAAAACATCCCTTGCTCGTGGATTGGCAGACACGGTTAATATGTCTATATTGCCCAAAGTGATTTACAGATTCAATGCAATCCCCCTCAAAATACCAACATCATATTTCACAGATCTATAAAAAATAATACTAAGCTTCATTTGGAACCAAAAAAGAGCCCAAATAGCCAAAGCAATCTTCAAAAGAACAAATCTGGAAGCATCACATTACCTGACTTCAAATTATACTACAAGGCTATAGTAATCAAAACAGCAAGATACTGGTATAAAAGTAGAGACATAGACCAATGGAACAGAATGCAGAACCCAGAAAGAAAACCATATACTTATATAACCCGCTGATCTTCAACAAAGCAGACAACAACATACACTGGGGAAAGGAAGCCCTATTCAATAAGTGGTGCTGGGAAAATTGGATAGCCACATGCAGAAGAATGAAACAGGATCCCTATCTCTCATCATATACAAAAATTAATTGAAGATAGAGAAAAGACTTAAATGCAAGGCATGAAATCATAAAAATTCTGAAAGAAAATTTAGGAAAAACTCTTCTAGACATTGGCCTAGGAAAAGAATTTATGACTAAGACCCTGAAGGCAAATACAACAACAAAAATAAACAAATAAATGGGACTTAATAAAATTAAAAACCTTTTGCACAGCAAAGGAAATAATCAACAGAATTAATAGACAACCTACAGAATGAGAGAAAATATTTGCAAACTATACATCTGACAAAAAACGAATATCCAGAATCTCTAAAGAACTCAAACAAATCAGCAAGAACAAAACAAACAACCCCATCAAAAAGTAGGCAAAAGATATGAACAGTTTTTCGAAGGACGATAGACAAACAGCCAACAGAAATATGCAAAAAATGCTCGACATCACTAATCATCAGGGAAATGCAAATTAACACTACAGTAAAATACCTACCACCTTATTCCTATCAGAATGGCCATTATTAAAAAGTCAAAAAACAAAAGATGCTGGGGTGGATGCAGAGAGAAAGGACTGCATTGTTGGTGGGACTGCAAATTTGTACAACCTCTATGGAAAACAGTACGAAGATTCCTCAAAGAAATAAATGTAGACCTACTATTCAATCTAGTAATCCCACTGCTGGGTATCTACCCAGTGGAAATGAAGTCATCTTATCAAAAAGACACCTGCACTCAAATGTTTATCACAGCACAATTTACAATTGCAAAGATGTGTAATCAACCTAAGTGCCCATCAATAAAGGAAATGTGATATATATATATATATATATATATATACACACATATATACACACACACACCCCACAGAGTACTACTCAGCCATAAAGAGGAATGAAATAATGTTGTTTGCAGCAACTTGGATGAAACTGGAGACCATTATCCTAAGTGAAGTATTTCAGGAATGGAAAACCACACACCACATGTTCTCACTAATAAGTGGGAGCTAAACGATAGGTACACATGGGCACAAAGTGACATAAAAGACATGAGAAATCAAGAAGAGGGGAAGGTGGGGGGTGAAGGATAAATACTTTCCCACTGGGCACAATGAACACTATTCTGGTGACGGACACACAAAAAGCCAACTTAAGCATGGTACAAGGTATCCATGTAACAAAAACACTTGTATCCTCTTAATGTTTTGAAATAAAAAATTTAAAAAATTTGATTTTTGTAATAATTAGAATTAATAGCAGTGAAACATTTTTTATTTGGCACTATTTGATAGCTGTTTTCCCCTTATGGTTTATTTCACTCAGAATGTTCAAATCCTGAAATACTATAATGTATTCATTAGAAAAATTAGCATAAGCAAAAGATTCTTATAGACAAGGAAATGACTCTAAAAAATCAGCGAAGAATGAAGGAATAAGTACAGCAACTCAGTTGTCAATAAGCAAAGCACAGGTCTCGATGTGGACCTTTCCTGCCGGCCTCCTCCTTGGGAAGGGCTGCTAGCGCTGCTCAGGCTGCGCCTATCAAAGCCACTTGACATATGCATACAAAGCTTCAGGCCAGCTCATGTTTTTTCAGGAATGTGTAAGGTGCTTTTAAGTGACATTGCCAAAATATTCTCATGCTCTGGTGATATCATACAGGATCCAACCACCACTGGTACCCCTGTCACCACCACATAAAATATCTACAAAAGGGCCTGAGATTTGGGTCCTGAGTGAAAAACAAGGCATGTCAAGTTGGCCGTTGATGAATAATTCTTTCAGTATCTATTATGTGCTAGGCACTGTGCTTGTGATACCACTAAAGAGATAAGTTGCCCATGACCCTAGCTGCATAAGCAGTGTCGCGGTAGCTAAATACACAACCTACTGGAACATCATAAAGGCACAGGCCATTAGCAGCGCCCAGGAGACATCTGTGCTGAATAACAGAGATTAACAGGAGTTCTCGAAGCCTAGGGAGAACAGGTAGGGAGAGTCAGAGAAGTGAGAGAACCAGGAGACCTGAGTTTTCTAGAAAGTCTCAAACCATCTTGTTTCCCTTTGCCTCTCTTGTGCATTTATCGCAATGAGTAGCACCTGCTTACCTGTGTCTCCTCGTCTGAAATGTACTCTTCTGGGGGCCCGTGCTTTTATGATCCCAGCTCCTACAACAGTGTCTGGCACATAGGGGATGTAAAAAAATTTTTTCAATTAATGTTACAGTGGAAAGAATAAGTTCAGAACAGCAGATAATTTAGTATGAATAAAGTAAAACACGTATATGCTATTATTTTTCCAGACAAGGAATATGTAAGGAAGACAGACTTGGGGACAGAAAGGAGTAAGATAATTAGTCTGGTTTGGCATTCAGGAGATCTATAGTGGCACCGTGGGTCCCAGCAAAGAGGGTGAGACTTTGGAGTCATCTCTCTGAGGTTGCACCACACTCAGTCTCCTCCACACCTCCTGAATAAAAACCAGCTGGAGGAGCAGAAAAGTCACCAACCGACCCCCTCTCCCGTTGATGCATACGTTCACGTATTCACTTAACAAACACAACTTGAAGGCCTCCTGGGTGCCACGCTATCAGAAAACAAACAATTAATACCTGATACATCAGCAGGTGTATGGTACTGTAAAAACGTATAAAAGAAGATTGCAAGCAGAGCGCTAAGCAGAGCGCAGCAGTTCGGCTGAGTTAGCGAGACAGAGACTGGAGTCTGGGAGGATGAGGTGACTGGAATTTGCACAGCAGAGTAGCAGAGGGGAGGATATGAGAGAAATAGCTCCAGAAATTGCACAGAAGGTCCCTTTAAGTCTGTGGCTGCATATTGGCCTGCACACATGTAGAAATAAAATCCATGAGACCAGTCAAGAACAATTTGGTGAGCAATTTGAAGAGGAAAAACTAGCAGGGAGCTGTCAGGGGAGCCACTGCCAGCACTCGCAGGGCAGGTGGAGGCTGTCTGTGACCACAGCGCCCTCAGCAGACAGTGTTTCTAGCCCACTGGAATTCCGTACCTGCACTTTTGCTTCTCCTGCAGCAACTCACGGCTTACACCTCCATACTCACCTGCACTTCTGCAAAAGCTTCACCCGCCCACGAGACAAGTCCCTCTTGGTTTGACCCAATCTGGACCCCGGCTGCCACTTCTGGAATTGTTTTTTAAATAATTCCCTTTCTTCTACGATCTTCTCAAACCCACTATTCCATTCCAGCTCACATCAGTCCTTGGGTTTTTAGGATGAGTTGACAAGTAGGGGTGTCTGGGGTGTCCGAATAGCCAGAATGAGCAGAGAATGCACATGAGGAGGGAAAGACAGAAAGTCAGGGCAACTCTGTGGAGCTGGCAGAAAAGGGCGAGAAATAGTCCACTTACTGAAGAAGGAAGGAGGTCAGCTTCAAGGAAAGCGTTTGTTTTAGATCAAGGAAGATTTGAGGTGTGTGAAAGCAAGAAGAAGGAAGAGTCCAGTGAAAAGTATTAAAGGAACAGTAGCGGAGGGAAATTGACAGAGAACTCAGTTTCTCATCTATCAAACTGCTACGGCACGACCTCACAGAGCTGTTTGTGGATGCAACACGTTACTACAGGAAATCTAACAATCCTTCAGATATTCTAGATGCTCAGGAATGATTTACTTTTGCCCTTCTCTTCCCCTTGAAACTATTCACACTTGAGTATATTAAGGAATGAGATAGGGGAGTATTCTAAAGTAATTTGTAGACACCAAGGAAAAAGTTTATAGTCTCTTAAAAGACTTTTTTGTTTTTTTAGAGATGGGGTCTCACTGTGTTGCCCAGGCTAGACTCAAACTCCTGGGCTCAAGTGATCCTCCTGCCTCAGGCTCCTGAGTAGCTGGGAGTACAGGCATGCGCCAGCATGCCTGGTTTAAATCTATTATGTCACTACCATGACAACCCCTCCGGGCAGCCTCCCTAGGGTTGCAAGGTGACCCAATGCAAGGCAAATGTAGTCTTACAGATCACTGCTTGTTGGATCTCAGTGTATATGCCTCCATCACGAGACTGTACTACGCGATGCCCAGGCTTGGCCCAAAGCAACAGATTTGCTGAAGGGTTATCTGAGTCACGAGCCCCTCTCTGCACTGCAGCATCTGTAAGAAACCCTCCCAGTTCAGTATCCTCTCAATCCCTCTACACAGCCCACATTTCAAAATAAACAACAGAAGCATTATCAAGCGAAAGGGAACCAGTCCACGCAGCCCTCAGACCAGGTGCACGGAGCACCGCCTGCAAGGGTCCCATCTGATGACCCTAGATTTCTCCTATTGTTCAGGTGTGGGGCACCTGACGATCCTCAGACACTGCCGATTAGCACTGTCCCATTCCCCATAGAGAACTGTCAACTCAAAACCAAGATGTGTGCTTAGTTCTTTATCAATTTAAGGACAAAGACTCCTTTGAAAATCTAAGGAATTACCTGAATCCTTCTCCCCCAGAACACCTTACTTGCACAGAAACTTGGCTTGTAATTTGGTGGACTTCAGTCGCTCTCAGAGGGCCAATCCCAGACTCCAGGTTCAATGCACCTCCATGTCCACCAAGTCAGAGAGTACATAAATCCTAAAATCCAAGCTCTATAAATCTATGCCTGAGATCAAAAAAGGAGACTATAAAATGCTTTTAGATAAAAAACAAAAGAGTAAAAGCATTATCCAAAAGAACAAAAAGAAAGGGAATACAAGCTAAGCTATGTGCGTACTATAGCTTGCCCAATTCCACTGAAGCATCTCTGTTTCTCTGCCTTCCTAATCAAAGGCTTACTTTGTATTTGAATGCAGCTAGCAAGGGAGTCCTAAAATCCATGGGAAATGATGAAGACCAGGGGCTTCTCTTCCATCCTAGCACACAGAAATGGAGCACAGTCTATGATAACAGGGCTTGCTCCAGAGCCCTCTCCTACCTGGATAGGATTTTTAATAAAGCAACAACCTTAAATGCTGGTCTCTCTAAATCTTAGCCTGGTTAGAAGAGAGCAAGGCGGATAAAATAATTCATAGTTTGCCTAGTGGAATAAATCTTAATATTAAGATTCTTTTAATTGGATTCACTAAAGGGAGAAAACCAACTTAGCATCTTTCCTCAATGATTTGTTTTGCCCTTGAGGAAAGAAGGAGGCACTAAAGCAGTGGCCCCAAACCCTGGGTAGATCACCTGGGGTACTGAACAAAACTGCAAAACTGACCAGTGGGTGTGATGACCATGGGTAGATCACCTGGGGTACTGAACAAAACTGCAAAACTGACCAGTGGGTGTGATGACCATCAGAGCATCTTACGACTCAACTGTTTCTACAGAGGGTTCCAAATATGGTAGGTAGCTCTGACAACTTTACAAAGAAAACATCTGCTCCTCCACATGTAAATCATTCAAATTCTTTTCAGCTCAGTGTCCTCTCCTGTCTAGCACCACTCATGTCAGAGCACCTGTAACAATAAAGTTTCTTAAAAACCAGCCTCACAGGGGATCCTCACTGCTGCCATTTTGTATTTTGTTAACTCTTTCCTGATCTGACGCACGTTCCCCAAACATACTGGACTGCTACAGGCTGGTGACAATAAACCCCCTGGAAGCTCCCCACTCACCTCAGAGATTCTGGCTCAGGAGGCCCAGTGCAGTTTTGTTCAGTACCCCAGCTGACCTACTCAGGGTTTGGAGCCACTGCTTTAGTGCCTCCTTCCTTCTTCATGTGCAGAACTGACGCCATTCAGCTTGAGCTCCTCAAACACCCTCATGGTCATCCCAACATATCACTTCCCAAGCAGAGCACTCAGTACCCCCAATCTACCCTGAGATGTCAGGAGAAAATGTGTGTTTCCTTCTTCTCCCCACCAATGCCAGCACCTCAACTCTACGAGTTATAGCCTTTGTAAGAAAGAGATCATCTTCACACTGAAAGCCCTGACTTAAGCATTATACAAGGTTTCCATGTAACAAAAACATTTCTACCTGCTTAATATTTTGAAATTAAAAAAAAATAAAAAAGACATCATCCTGTGATGGTCATTACAGCACTACATTATATTTGATTTCAGGACACAATAGCTGTTAAGTGTCATAGAAAGAGGATAGCATTTGGACCAAGTAAAACACGTGTCCTCTGCCGCACCCGTTTCCCAGTGTGTATTCTCTCTACTGCCCCTGCAGGGGCTTCCGAGTCAACAAAAAGTCCAATTCTTGGCTTCTCCACTTCTATGTGGACTCTTTCAAATCTATAACATAGACAATGGTCTTGAAAGCCGTAGATTCCGAGAGACTTAAGAGAGAGAAATGTTTTGTAACTATTGTTGTTGTTGTTGTTGTTTGTTGTGTGTTTTTATTGGAATTCCAAAAACTTGCCCGTGACTAGCAAGAGCAAAGCCCAGGGAACTGAAACACAGAATGTGCTTTAGAGAGTTAGAAAGGGTGCAGAAAGGAAAGCAGCTTTTTTCCCAACGAACAGGTGATTAAAAAAAATATATCTAACCAGTTAGCATAGCAGGAGGAGGTTTAAAATATGTATGTCTAGACATTATATCTTGCCCCCTGCCCACAACATGGTCAAATTCTTGTGAGGAGGAGTTAGAGACACCAATACAGGGCTGGAGATATATGAGGAAAATGAACTTGAGACCAATTCACATTCGAAACATTAGGCTAGAAATGACAGCAAGTGTGTTTAGGGTTTAAAAAAAGAAAGGCTCAGTCTCCAGAGGGTACAGCAGGGTGACCAAAAGTTCTTGTGTCACAGAGAGGGAGATGGAAGTAGCTGAGTAAGGCCGCCTTGAAGCTGGGACAAAAAGAGCAGAGATTCGCTAGAGAGTAGAGAGGGGGCAAAGCTCGAGCAGAAGATGCAGCAGGATGGAAGCCCACGGAGATGCTCACGGAGATGCCAATACCGACGCATTCAAACCAAAACCTCGGCATAGGTCCTACAGGAAACACAAGCTTCGAAATAGCAAGTCACACAATTTTGGTTAATCGTTTTAAAGGGAACAGATGTGGTACCCTGAAACCACACTTAGATTTAACACAAAACAAGACCAGTTCCAAGGTTTAGTTAAAACCACAATGTTCGCTAGCAACTGAGCAGTGGCGCGACGACCCGCCCAGCGAAGGCGGCTGCACGGGGCAGAGGAAAGACCGTCCCAGGGTGGCAGCGAGTCCAGGGGGCAGCGCACAGCGCCAGCGAGTCGGCGAGGGAAGTGGAGGAATCCCTCTCGGGCAGAAGCCCTATCTTCAGGCCAGGAAGTACGCTGATCCTCAGCCAAGATTGGGTTTTCTCAGGATGACTAAAGAAACGACAGGAATGACCCCAAAAGCCAGCAAACCCAGTTCTGGTTATGCTTTAGTGGGCCGCAGTCAAGGCCTGTCAGTGTTAAAACTCCCTCAGAGTCCCAGGGAAACATTATTGCCTTTGACGTTTTTTGTCAACGTCAACCACTGTCAACTAGCTCCATCTCCAGACCGAGTGTCCACAAAGCGTGTTTCTTTCAGAGGCCGCGTGCGGGAAGCCTGACTCCTGCTCCGCAGGCGGTCCTGGAGGCCGTGCGGGTGCAGCCACTGCAGGGCCGCGTCAAAGAGCGAACACCGGGAGCCTTCTGCCTCCGTCTTCCCGTGACCCGGGGGAACGCGGACAGCACTCGAGGGCCTTGGTCAGTATGTGCTTCTTTTTCCTTCGGAAAGAGGGAAATCTGCTACAAGTTGGCAAAGGAAAAGAACGTGCTGCACAAGAGGGCTCCAATCATCCTGGGCTGCTGGGCAGGGCGACGCTGCTCCGCCCGCCAGTGACTCTGCGCCAGGTGGACAGGTGCCTCCAGTGCGCAGCTGGGGAGCGTGCTGCTGTCTGCCGAAAGGGGACGGCATCTAAATGCTGAAGTAGGATCATGATGCTATACATAAAATGTGTACATGAATCCCTTCTAAAGAAGAAGAGTGGGAAGGTGAAGAAAATGGACAAGGAGGAGGAGGAAGAGGAGGAGAAAAGAAATGGATTTTTCCTCCATTTATATTTGTTAGAACTGCTACCCTCATTAAATTATTTAAGACATAACAAAATTATGTTTTCAAATGTATATTTGATTTGGTCCCCCTTCGGCCATCAACCTGATAATTATTAATAGAAGCATCAGGGCCCATTTTTACCTAATATCAAGGTGCAACCAATGCTATAAAGTGCACGTTCTTGCATTCTTTATCTCTGCTTAACAGAGGAGAAAATTCTGTTTTAAACAGGATGTGTGCAGGATAAATTTTGTTTTTAAACTGCAATAACAAGAAGCATTAAAGTAAATCAGACACTGTAAAGTAATTTTACAATGCCTTGGAAAGAGCCCAAGACTGTGGGTTCTTAAATAGGTTCTCTCTGGTAAATGGAGCTGCCACCCTCTCATGGAACAATAAGTCTATTCCCTTAATAACTTCAAGAAATACCCACCAAAATTGATTTTAGTCCGATAAGAAAAAAAAAGTGGAAATATGTTTAGATCTTTGAATTGTTTTTAACTCACTGTAGGAAAGTTCTTTTTAAGAAGCATTGTTCAAGTTCTAGTCCCAGTGCTTTTGGTCCTACTGCGCTCCAAGCAGACCAATTGCCTTGTCATCCCAGCATAGGGTTTACGTGCTCCAACCTCCATGCTTCTGCACACATTTTATCTCCTTTAGCTGTGAGAATAGTACAACATTAGTATATAGCCATTCACGGTGTACTTTACATGTCCACTGTTTCTTTTTCAAAACATTCAATAGCTCTGCTTTGTCCATAGAATTAGAGTTCAAACACTTCAGCCTGATTTTCAAGTCTCTATAATCTGACCTCAATTCATTGTAATCAATATCAACACTTGAAGTTAAAGTGCTTTTCATTTATTTTATTTTCCACAATTAAAACTGATTTGTATCCCCAAATGTGTGATTAGCAGGAACTATATATTTGTCCTCCTAGAGGCTCTCTCTTATCCTCTTATAGGTCATCCAAGAACTTCAGGGTCTTGCACAGTCCAAAAAGAAGATCCCTCTAACAATTCACCCCCAAGTGGATCCAAGACTCCAACAGCCCTGGTGTCTCTTAAACCATCGCCGCTGGTATTGTCATGTCTCTGCCACCCAGCACTGCCATGGAATGCTGTCCTCCCTCTGTCAAAAGCAAAGGCTGACTTACCCCAATTCCTAGCACAGGTTGGCAGGGACTTTGGAAGTTAAATCCCACTCCTGTATGCCTCCATTTCCTCAAAGTCACACGTGCTTCAAAAGTTGCCCATCCTCACCATTAAATGAATGTCCATTCTTCTCCGAGCCCAGCTGCCCCAAAGACATGTTTGGAGTCTACCTATCAGGGACTCCTAATCACTGGAGTCCCATTTCAGAAGTGCCACCATAAGTGTTGAGTCACTTACCTTTTTGACCCCCAAACCAACAAAACTCATTTTGCCCCTTCTCAACTAAGGTGGTTTGATTGCCTCTAAAGGTGAGTGTAATGAAGGCAGATTCTAGAAATTAAAAGTGTACATTTACCCTCTTAGGGGGTGACTTGTCAATGAGTCACGTCCCAAGAAAAAGAAGCAAGACTCCTGGGTGTTTCTCCTTTTCAACACTGTACAGAAAGCCCTGACCAGTGCCATAAGACAAGAAGAAGAAACAAAGGGCATACAAATTTGAAGAGATGAATAAAAACTGTCTTTATTCACAGATGACGTAATTATCTACAAAGACAATCTCAACTAATCTACAGAAAAGCTACTAGAACTAATAAGGGAGCTAGCAAATTCACAAGCTGATTTTAAAAAAGCAATTGTGCTGGCCTTGCACTGTGACTCATGCCTGCAATCCCAGCACTTTAAGAGGCTGAGGTGGGAAGATCGCTTGAACCCTGGGTAACATGGCTAGACCCCATCTCTACAAAAAATTTTAAAAATTGGCTGGGTGTGGTGGCACGTACCTGTAGTCCCAGCTACTGGGGAGCCTGAGGTGGGAAGACCACCTGAACCCTGGAGTCAGAGGTTGCAGTGAACTATGATCACACCACTGCACCAAAGTCTGGGAGACAGAGTGAGAACCTGTTCAAAAAAATGTATTTCCATATACTAGCAAGAAACAATTAGAATTTGAAATTTAAAGGTTTTTTGTTTGTTTGTTTGTTTGTTTGTCTTTTGAGATACAGTCTCACTCTGTCACCTAGGGTAGAGTGCAGTGGTGCCATCATAGCTCACAGCAAGCTCACAGCAACCTCAAACTCCTGGGCTCGAGTGATCCTCCTGCCTCAGCCTCCTGAGCAGTTGGCACTACAGGCAAGTACCATGACACCCAGCTAATTTTTCTATTTTTAGTAGAGATGGGGTCTCGCTTTTTCTCAGGCTGGTCTCAAACTCCTGAGCTCAAGAAATCCTCCCAACTGGGCCTCCCAGAGTGCTAGGATTACAGGCGTGAGCCACTGCGCCCAGCCAGAAGTTGAAATTTAAAACATAATGCGATTTGCAGTAGCATAAGAAAACATGAAATATTCACCACATGTACTCACCATCAAATTAGTATTAACTGATCAATACTTATGTGAACATATGGTAGTAACATTCATCAGGTGTCAGGCAGGTGGGAGGGGGAGGAGGGAATGGGTATTTTCACACCTAATGGGTGCAGTGCCCACTGTCTGGGGGATGGACGTGCTTGTAGCTCTGACTCAGGCAGGGCAAAGGCAACATATGTAACCTAAACATTTGTACCCCTACAATATTCTGAAAATAAATAAATAAATAAAAATAAAAGAAGGCATGAAATATTTGGGGATAAATCTAACAAAGTATGTGCAAGATTTAAATATTGAAAAATACAAAATACTGATAAGAGAAATCAAAGGAGACCTAAATAAATGGAGAGAGATGATCATGGATCAGGAGGCTCAATATTGTTAAAGTTGTCCATTCTCCGAAGTTGATTTATAGACTTAATTCAAACTCATTGTTCATCTCCACAGGCTTTCTTGAAGAAATTGACCAACTGATGATACAATTTAAACGGAAAAAGCAAAAGACCTAGAGTAGCCAATGTAAGGTTTGGTACAGAAGAACAAAACTCATTATAATTCTGTAGTATTTAATACAGTGGGTTATTGGTTCATTAGAGGCCACTTATACTTGAACAAAATGTAAAATCCGGAAATAGAGCCACACATATATCATCAATTGATTTTTTGACAAACATGCCAATATAATTAAATGGAGAAAAGAGTCCTGTCAACAAATAGTGCTGGAAAGATTAAACAAACATACATAAAAACAGTAAACCTCAACCAATATACAAAAAATTAACTCAAATTATACTACAGACCAAATGTAAAATCTAAATTTATAAAATTTCTAGAAGAAAAGACAGGAAAAAATATTTTGTAAGCTTTGATTAAACAAAGATTTCTTAGGGCACAAAAATCCAAACTATAAAAAAATTAATAAATAGGACATCATCAAAACTTAAAACTTATGTTCTCCAAAAGATACCATTAAGAAATAAAATGGGGCCAGGCACGATGGCTCACAGAGGAAGCTGAGGGGGAAGGATTGCTTGAGCCCAGGAGTCCAAGGTTACAGTGATCTATGATTATGCCACTGCACTACAACCTGGGTGACAGATTGAGACTTTGTCTCAAAAAAAAAAAAAAAAGAAAGAAAAGAAAAGAAATAAAAAGGCAAGCCACAGACGGGGAGAAAAGATTTGCAATATAAATATCTATTAATAACAAAAGACTTGTAACCAGAATATGCAAAAAAATACTCTCAACTCAATAAGAAGAAGAAAACAACCCACTTAAAAGGAGCAAGAGATTTAAATAGACATATAAAACAAAGAAGCTCCATGGATGGCAAATAAGCATAAGAAAAACGTTCATCTTTAGTCATCAGAGAAATACAAATTATATCATAAAAAGTTATCATTACACACCCATTAGAAAGCCTAAAATTTTAAAACACCATACCAATTGTTGACAAGGACTTAAAGCAACTATAACTGCTGTTCATTAGTGATGGGAATGTACAATAATACAAATACTTTAGAGAATAGTTTGGCAGTTTCTTAAAGTGTTAAACATATACTTACCATGCAATTCATACAACTGCATGGTAAATAGATAGTTAAATAGATAAATACTAAATACTGTTAGTATTTATCTAAGAGAGACAAAAGTGTATGTCCACGTAATTATTTTTTCATAAATGTTTATAACAGGTTTCTTTATAATAGTGAAGCCCCAATGCCCATCAGCTAATGAATAGATAAACAATACTGCTCAGCAATAAAATGAAAAGAACAACTAATATACTCATTAACATGGTCGAATCTCAAGAACATTATGTTGAGTAAAAGAAGCCAAACGTAAAATAGTAAATTTAATATTACTACATATGTATAAAATTCTAGTAAAAACCCAAATCTAATCTACATGACATGAAGCCATATCAATGGTTGCCTGGGCATAGGAAAAGGGGCATAAGGAATCTTTTGGGGTAATAAATACATTGACAGGTGACAGTAATGTGGATATATAATATATGCTTGCCAACTCATCAAACTGTAAACTAAAAGTGAGTGCATTTGTTTTATATGAATTAATGTCTCAATAAAGTTGAAAAAATTTAATCACAAGTATTTTTTTGAATTTGACAAACCAATCCTAAAATTCAGATGAAATATGGAGGGGCCAAACTAAACAAAATAATTTTGAAAAAGAACAAGTTGGATGAAATTGCTCACCAGATATCAAGAACTGCTATAAAGGAAGATAATTAGGACTTACACCTTTACCTGGCACTACTGAGGGGGACACCCTCTTTTATGCTGCCAGAGCCATATCAAAGAAAGCTAGCTGAAACAGAAGGTTTAAATAAAATCCAGAGTCTCATATAATATAACATGAAAATGTCCAGATTTCAAGTGAAACTCTTTTCTCACATCAAGAGCTAGTAAGATCTCAATTTGAATAAATAAAGACAATCAATAGAAGCCAACACCAAGAAGACAGAGATGTTAAAATTATCTGACCAAGATTTTAAAGCAGTCATGTTAAAAATATTTTAATGAATATATACAAACATGCTTGAAACAAATGAAATTACATAAAGCCTCAGAAAATAAGTCAAAGGTTGCAGCAAAGAAATAGAAGATAAAAAGAAGAACTAAAGGGGAATTTTGAACTGAAAAATACAGTAACAACAACAAAAAGCCCCGTGGATGGACTCATCAGCAGAACAGAGAAGAAAGAGGAAAAAAATCGGTGAACTAGAAAATAGAATGATAGAAATTACCAAACATAAACAACAAAGAGAAAATAGACTAAAAAAATAATAATAAAATGAATAGTCTCCAGTCTCAGGGACCTAAGGGATTATAAATGATGAGCTAATATTCATATAGTCAGAGTCCCAGAAGGAGAAGAGTAAGAAGACAAGGCTGAAAAATTAATGGAAAGATTAGTAACTGAAAACTTCCTACATTTGTCAAGAGATATAAATCTACAGATTCAAGAAGCTGAGCAAACTCCAAACAAGATAATCTCAAAGAAATTCAGGCCAAGACACAACATAATTAAACTAAGAACTAAGACAAAGAAAAACTATTTAAACCAGTTAGAAAAAAATGACATCTTAACTATAGGGGAAAAACAAGAAATCAATAAAATTGAAAACAGAAAAACATCAAGAAAATCAATGAAGCAAAAACTTTTATTGAAAAGATCAATAAAACTTACAAACTTCTAGCAAGATTGACAAAAAAGAGAGCAAATACAAATTACTATATCAGGAATGAAACAGGGACTATCACTACAGACCCTGCAGATATCAAAAGGATAACAAGCAAATACTATGAACAATTCTATAAAGATATTAATATATTTGCAAACTTAGATGAAATAGAACATTTCCTTGAAAAACATAAACTACCATACAATATGAAACAGATTATTCGAATATCCTGTAACTATTGTAGACATTGAATTTATAATTTAAAAACCTCCCAGAAAGGAAAGCTCCAGACCCAGATGGTTTCACAGGAAAATTCTCTCAAACAATCCAAAAGGAAGTAACACCAATTCTACACAATCTTTCCAAAAAACAGAAAAGAGAAGTCTTCTGAATTCATTTTATGAAACTAGTATTATCCTGATCCCAAAACCAGACAGAGACAGTACAAAAAAAAATAGTCTATTCAAACCCTTTGCCCATTTTTAAGCTGTGTTATTTGTCCTTTTATTGTTAAATTGTAAATACCAGACTGTAACTTTGTATTAAGTTTTGAACTCAGGAAATGTAAATCCTCCAACATTCTTTTTCCAAGATTGTGTTGGCTATTTGGGGACTCTTGTATTTTCATAAGAATTTTATGATCAAGTTTTTCATTTATGCAAAAAAGGCAAATGGAATTGGGATAGGGATTTCATTGAATCTTTAGATCAGTTTGGGGAATATTAGATGGGAATGCATCACAAAAATATAAATCTTTCCAAAAGTAACATACAAATCTATCATGATGCCAATTTGAATTCCAATTCTGTTTAAACTGGACAAATATGATTTTTAAATTTAAATAGAAGAATAAATGTTCATTAATAGAAAAAAAATTTTAAAATAAGAGTAGTAAATATAATACTAGGAACGATGGCTTATGTGTGTAATTCCAGCTACACCAGAGGCTGAGGTGGGAGGATCTCTTGAGCCCAGGAGTTTGAGACAAGCCTGGGCAAAATTGCCAGACTTTGTTTCAAAAAAAGAAAAAAAGGAATAATAAATCATTTGCCTTACCATATTCTAAAGCATACTATAAAGTGATCAAGACTGAAGATATTAGCTAGGCACAGTGGTGTACACCTGTAATCCCAGCTACTTAGGAGGATGATGTGGGAGGATTACTTCAGCCCGTAAGTTCAAGGTTGGGCACCTTAGCAAGACTCCGTGTCTTAAAAAATTAAAAAATTAAAAAGACAGATTGAAGATATTGGCAGGAATTAACAAATAGAAATAAAGTAGAGAAAAAATATAGAACCCAGAATAAATCAAATCCAAGTATTTATATGAGAGAACTAAAATATGACAAAAATGGTATTTCATTTCAGTGGGAAAAGAATAGATTACACGTTAAGTGTTGTGACATAATTGATTATTTTCCACCCTATACAAAAATATGGACAGTCAAGTTACATAATAAACAAAAATAATGAGCACAAATACAAAAATAATCAATCATAATAGTAAAATTTAAGAGAAGGAGATTTCATTTTTCACCAATCATATTGACCAAGATTAACAGGATGATATAATCTGGCTATGATGATTGCAAAAATGACCACAATATTTTGCAGTGTCTCTCATGAAGAGATGTAGTTTATTTTTCTACTCCTTTGATCGGGTCTTGATCATTAGCTTTGGCTAAGGAAACATTAGCAAATGTTACTCAAACACAGGCTTGAAAAGTACTCATGCAATGAGACTTACCATTTTGCAATTCTTGGGAATCCAATGTCCACCAACAGCATGCCAGCTGATAAATACAAATCGCATGCCAAATACCAAACAGCCCAGTTATCTCCATCTGTCAGCCAACTGTCAGACATGTTAGGGAGGACATTGATCTCTAGCTGACTGTAAAACTGGAGCACCATGTTCAACACAGATGAGCCATCCCAGCTGAGCCCTGACTAAATTGCTGACGCATGGAATGGTGGGAAAATAAATGGTTGTTGTTTTAAGCTCCTAAATTTTAGGATGGCTTTTTATGCAGCACAAGTTAACCCAAACACTGATGTTGATGGGAGTGTGGGAAAGCAAACATTTTCTTATACTACTGGTAGAAGTGTAGTTAAAAGGCAATTTGACAATATCTATCAAATGTTTTAAACATACATATCATTTGGCAGCAATTCCACCTCTAGAAATTTATCTTATAAAAAATATTTACACATGCTCATGATAATAAAAGAATTTTGTTGGAAGCATTTTTCATAACAGGAAAAAACTGGAGACAACTTGAGTATCCATTAATAGAGATTGGCCAAATAAGGAATGGCACAACCTTGAAATGGAATACAATGAAGCATTTTAAAGAATGGAGTGGATCTGTATAGTGGATATTAATTAGTACTGAGCATCCTCTCTCCAATTTTTCTGGATATAAAATACCTATCCCTGAAACCCAGTCTCCTGAGGCACAATAATTGGTTGAAGAATAGGCATATGACTTTCCCTGAATTTTTCTGGCTGGAGCCAGCAGAGAGCGCATATCCTGTCTGGTGATGAGCTAGAAAGAGCTGTCACAATGGATCCAGTCTTGTGGAGATTCACAGCCTAAAGGAATGAAGCCAACATGCCAACAGAAGCTCAGATGAGAAGAGTGGAAAATGTGCACCTGCCCCTTCCATGGCTTAGTTACATAGCCAATACTACCCCTCTTTTTATTAGGCCAGTCAGAGTTGGGTTTCTTTCATGTGCAAACAAAGAATCATGATGAACGAAGTCCACACATAGTATTATATAAAGGTGTCCAGAGCATTTAACTGTAGAAGATGTTTTGTTTCTTATGATGAGTGGTGGTGAACAAATATCTGATATCTGATATATGCTGTTATATTGTGTAATTTTGAATGTCTTACATATTACATAATAAGTAATTTTAAGTTAAATACATTTTTAAAAGGAAGAGAGAGATCGAAGGGATGCAATAAAGGATAATTGAACTCTGGTCTCTGGTTTGATGTCTAAGAATCAGACTTGATGATCTTGCCTAAACAAGGGAAGGAGAATTCAGGGGAGTGGCAGGGCCAGGAGAGGGTAGCGGGGGCACTCTCCCTACCTCCAGGAGTGTCAAGTAGACACCATGGAAAGGGTCCAGGCGCTAGCCATCTTGCTGGTGCACCACAAAGAAAATTTCCTTCCAGGTGAGGGCCCCAGCACAGAGGCTGTGGGTTTACTGCCCAGGGTAGGAGTAGAGAGGAGAGGTGGATGGGGAAGAGGAAAGCCACAGCCCGTCTCCCACCCTGGGCCATGTGGCACCCCCTAAAGCATTCACCTGTGGCCCATGAGAGCATCAGATCCTGCCACATGGGGAATTTCAATACAGGAAATGATCTGCGAAAAAGCACCAAAGAGGACTATAGCAGTGGCCACCACGTAAGTAACTGTGACACTAGTCACTCTCCCTCTCCTTATTCCACCCTTCCACCCTCTAGGCACACACCCAGGAGGGGCCTACCTTAAAGAGAGAGGGGAGTCCCTCCTCCTCCTCTGTGACCAGTAGATAGGGTCCCAGTGTAAGCCTTCAGGGAGGGGAAGAGAAGGATAAGATTTAAAACAAGATTGAGGCTTTACAGAGCATTGACTTTTTGCATTCCTAGTTTTCAAAATAAATAAGTGGAGTTAGATTTTAACAACTAAAAGTAACTAGAAAGTAAGAAAACATTCCCCAGAGATCTTTAAAGGGCAAGACAGGGAGATTTAAGAGAACATAGTGAAAACTGCACTTGGAGAAAAACAAAACCTTTTTGTGTGTATGTCGCAGTGAATTAAGACTCTCAATAAACTGGTTACTCAGGAGGCTCAGGCTGCATCAGGCAGACAGCCAGGCTGGCAGGGCAGAAGCCTGCCTTCCCTCTCCCCCTAAACTGCCCCTGCCCCCTGGAAATGCCAGTCGGAGGAACCCAGATACACAGATCTCCTAACATCATCATTCACGCGCTATGCAAATATTTCCAATTCTTGTAGTGACCCTGTAGGTAGTTATTATTACCCACAGTTTACACATGAGAAAACAGACCTTCTGAGAAGTTGGGGACCTGGCCCTGGCTCACAGAGCCAGCTAGCATGGCTCATAATGGGACCCCAGGTCTGTCTGTCTGTGCAGCCCACGCCCTGCCCAAGTATACTACTTGCCTTAACTCTCTTCTGAGCCCCTCAGAAACCTTGGAAAGGCGCTGGGGCTGCTGTCTCCACTGCGCCCAGAACACCAAGAGCTCCTGTCTCTTTCCCTATTTTTGGTGGCCCTTTGCCCACCTCCACCAATGGATTTTTCAGGTCCCGCCTCCTCCATAATGTTCCTTCCCACGGTTTGGACTCACACCGGTCTTTCTGCTTCCAAATCTCCAATAGCCAAAGACCCTGAATCCAGTATGTGTGATGTGATAATGGAGGGGCAGAGGAAACACTTCTCCAGGAACCCCTGAAGTTAAAAAACAGCCTTCAGCCCGGCCTGAGGGAGGAAGTGGGGTGGATCCGCTAGAAAGGATGTTGACCCCCACGGGTCAGACAGAGGAGGGGCCCTGTGGCCAGAGGGAAGTGAAAACAGGGAGTGCCTGGGAGAGATTGTTCATGCTTTCAAGCAGGGCCAAACAATACGAGCGAGCGACGGGAGAGGGTGTGCGGCCCTCACTATATATAGCGCAGGCGGGACTCGCTCACACCACGCAAAGGGTCCTTGAGCCCTTGGGTGGTCTCAGGGCCTACAGTTCGGCAAAGGCCCCAGTGATACGGCCCAGAGAGAAAAGCTGGGGAGAGAAAGGCCAAGAGCCCGCTCTTGCCTTTTTGTGAGTCCTCCAGCGAACAGGATGCAGGGCCCACTTGGGAGGAGGAAGGCCTCCTTCCGCTGCGAACACGACGCCCCAGCCCCGGGCCGCGCGCTCCCCGCGGGGACCGACTCCGCCTTCGCTGCGGCGCCCGCCGGCCGCAGTGGTAGGAGGATGCTCGGGCCACTGCTCTAGGGGCGCAGCTTCTGTCCTTGAAGGTCTTTGGGTGGCTCTGCCTGTCTCCGAGGAGGAGGCACATCTTGCAGGGTCTCTGTGCCGTGTATTTGGAGACAGCTGGACTTCTCAGGAGGAGGAGGGCCCCAGAGTGCACGTCCCCAGCCCGCGCGCAGCCCTCTCCACGTGGGAAATTCTGGGAAACCAGCACCCTCTGAAGTTCCATTCTATCTCGGGTCAGATAGTGCCCCTCTTGACATAGGGTGTTGTCCTTGTGCCTGCCGGATAAAAAGGCGGGCCATTTTGCTCAATAATAGGATAAAGGAAGGCTCGGCCCGGGGAAGGGGCGTCAGCACCCTCCAGGCTGAGCGGAACCTTAACTAATGCCTGCGAATGGGGCTTTGCCTCAAGGCACCAACCTTGAGCTGACGGAGAAAAATGCTTTTTAATAATGATTTTTAAAGTTTAGCACCTAGGAAGTTCTCAGAAGCAGTGCCTTGCTAATCACACTTATCTGTACAGCCTACCTTCAATCACGAACTCGGGATAAGAGATCTGCTCTTGCTTGGCCTGGAGCTACTGTTCAGCTGTTGCCTCCAGCAAAATTTCTGAACTCCAGATCATTTACCTCTAAACAAACAAAGAAAATCCATCTCCAGGCTTCCAGAAGCATGTGTGAGCCTTTCTTTAATCACTGGGAACCTCTGCCCCTATTTCCTCAGTATTTTCCAAGCTGAGTGGATCTTCCGGTTTCACCATTGCTGTTTTGCATTTCAGTGGCATGTCCCTTGTGTTCTCTTTTACCTCCCTCTCTATCCTGAATGATTTGTTCAAATCCACTCCCACTGGACACATTTCCCCCCCTATGGTGAGCCCACTGGTGTCTCATGAATTGTGTAGACAGGGGCTCATAGCCTTCCTTCCTCTCCTCCTCCCACCAGGGAGGGACTTGAGGATGCACATGGGGGATCCATTCCACCTCCGGAGCTCTACAACTCCAGGGATCTTCAGCAGCCCCCTCAGCAGCCCCACCTGGCCACGGCCACGCCTTGCACACCGTGGTCACTTTGTCTTTGAAATCCCCTCTGATGCATTCTCCTTTCCTCCTAGTTTCTCCCTCCCTTATTCCCAAGCCTAGCAGCTCTCTCAAGATCTCATTTCCTCCCTCCTCATCTCCATGGAACTCTTTAGCCAGGACCTCACCTGCACTCTGTGCTTCACTCCTGC
This sequence comes from Varecia variegata, assembly GCA_028533085.1. Lineage (NCBI taxonomy): Eukaryota > Metazoa > Chordata > Mammalia > Primates > Lemuridae > Varecia > Varecia variegata. The sequence continues at coordinate 85,560,478 of CM052438.1, forward strand.
CTCTTGTCTCACTTGCATTCACTGCTGCTGCAGAAAGCCCAGCTTTGAACAAATCCTACAATCTCTTCTCTCTCTGTGTGGGAGTGTCTGATCATGCATCACATGGCTGAAGGTGGAAGCCAGTCCATGAGACCCACCTTCAGCAAGGCCTTCGCAGTGTGGGGCATGGGGCTCACTTCCTTCTCAGGTGCACCCCAGCCTCCCGGACACCCCCCCACACACACACCTTTCCCTCTCAGGTCTTGACTCCACTCTGCTTTTACAAGAAAAACAGAAGTGACCCTTCTCAGCTTCCCCCTCATCTCCCCCAAATGTAACCCTGAAACATCTTTGCCACTCTGTCAGCCACCCACCTACTCCACTGGGTTCTCTCTTCCCTCAAGGCCTCACACAAACATCAGTACTGTACAGGGGCCTTCCTGCTCCCTAAGTAAGTAAGTGCTCAATAAATGTTAGCCATTGTTACTTTTATCCCATGCCCTTTCACTCAGAATCCATCACTCTGCCTCTACCAGAAGGATAGTTTTTATACTTTATGTTATTGCACTGAACACACCATTACAATGATTTGTCTACACGTCTTTCCCTCCTATCCGACCACAAACTCCTTCAGGACAGGGATGCACGTGCCTTGTTTATCTTTGGTGACAGTACACAATGTCTGGCATATAATAGATGCCCAACAAACATTTGATGAAATCAATATCTAAATAAAGAACTGACTTCTTGGGTAGCTCTGTGATATCAATATATTTATCTATTGAATGGCCAAAATTAGCATCACCTCAAGAGTTTTTCAAATTCAACCTCCCTGACTGCAGGCCAAACCAATTAAGTCAAAATCTCAGGGGACCAGACCAGTCTTTTCTTAAAGCTTCTGCTGGTTCCAGCCTGCAGCCTACTTTGAGAATCACTGGCTTGTGGAAGGTAGTGAGACTCAGTATCTAATTCTACTATGTTGTATTACCGGAAGAGTCTGATTCTAATCTAGTAAGAGAGACAAGCCAACCAGAAACATATTCATGTAACATTAAACGATAACGAAGTTGGCGTGAGGTCAGTGGAAATGCATAGGGTGATGAGCTGCTCGCTGCCCACCAACATGGTGCATGTGTTGGCAACTCAGATCAGTCCAGTTCTACCTTGACTGTTGATAAGACTGTGAGAAAGGAAAGATGCCCCTGGTGGAGTCAGGAGGGCAGGCTGTGCAGAGGTGAGGAGCAGAGCAGAGATGGCTGGCAAGAAAGAAATGACGTTAACCCTCCACTCTAGTGACCTTTCTGAAATGGCTCTTGGGTGTCTCTTCTGAAGTTGGTATGTTTTAGGTTAAGAATGGTCCCTAAAAAGTCAGTGTGGATCAGGGCCTTGCACTCAGAGTGCAGTTCATCAGCCTCCCCTGGGAACTTGTTAAAAGTGCAGAATATGGGCTCTACTCTATTTTTACATTTCAGCAAGATCTCCAGGAGATCTGCATGCATAGACCAATCTAATGCAGAAGTACAGAGACAATCTGAGATTCAGCATATCTGAATCGTCTCCCCAGCAAATATCTCTGGTCCAAGAAGTCCCCATATTTGGTATTTTCTTCTTTTAGCCAGAGCAATTAGCAATCATGTCTCTAGCCTACCTTATCCCTTGGTTATCTGTTATGAATACCTTTGTTTCCAGTGAGAGAAAAACCAACACAGGGAGTTTAAACAGCAAATGAACTGTATTTGCTCACATAACTGAAGCAGTCAGAGGTACAGCTCACCTTCCATGAGCCTTGACTAGGAGGTTCAGAGACTGTCACTTGGGATCCAGGTTCTCTCATGTCCCTGCTCTCTCACTACCATGGCTTCATGTCCACACTCCACTCAGTGGCATCCCCACCCTCCTCTTTGTGAGCAAAATGGCATGGTGGTGACCATCACTCCAGTGTGTCCTAAGAGGGCTCTTCTAGTCACTCCCCTTCTTTTGGCTCTGAATTGGGTCACCTGCCCATCCTTTAACTTGATAACGGTGGGGTGGGCTATGCTGACAGGCTGGAGACATGCAGGCTCACCTGAGAAGAGTGACCTGCAACCAGACCTCATGGTTGAGGGTCCTGGAAAGGCAACTTTCCGGAAGGAAAACCAAAGTTCTGCTGGGAAGATACCAACAAATGCCACCAGCATATCCCATGTGCAGCAACGAACGGGGAGCTCTGTCCCCAGTTCTCCTCATGTAGGTGTTAAAGTCTTTCATTTTGAAATTTATTTAACTAGAATCCAGGTAGCTGCACTTTTGACCACAAACATACTTCCTGAAAAGCTCATTTTAGAGCTCTACGAAAATCATTTGCCCAACACCCACATCACTGATTCTTGGGGAAAGCACCCACATGGTACAAAGTTCTTCTGAAAACCAAAACTGATTTTTGGTCTGGAAATATCCAAGCTTGTTCAAAATCTTAAATAGCAGTATGATAGATAACAAGACATGAGTTTTATATTTATCATAGAGAATGGAATTTATTAATAAATTCTATTTTAATGTGGCTCATCCCCAAGTACTCTAAACTTTGAAATTTTGAAAAAGCCTCCTTGGAGACTAGTATTTCAAACTCCTAACATCTTAAGGGGCAAAGCACAAGCTCCTAAGAGGGTGTCACCCAAGTTTTCTAGGAAGTGATGTCAGCCAGAAAAAGTAGGAGAGGAACCTTCTGCCTGGTAATGTATTGTTACTCATTTTTTCCTGGGCCCCCACCTGTACCATAAACTGCCTGAGAATAAGAAGATTCCCTCCTACCACCCATTACACTTCACACACATAGTATGGCAGTCAGTTTTACTCAATTCATTCTCAGGTGCTACGCTAACTCCCCCCTGTGGAGTTGCTTATGGGAAAACCTGGCCCATTCAACTGCGGGTCCCCAGTAGATACACTCTCCCCCCTTTTCTGGGTGGCTGCATCCACAGGCCTCCTGTCCTCTGATTTGGGGGTCAGGTTTGGCCAGGAAACCAGGAGAGCAGCAGGATTTTCCCTAGGACTTATTTCTTGACCCCATTCTTCTGGGCCACAGTTAGCAGTAGCTTCATTGCTCTTCCCAAAGTCACAGCTCCTGGCTGGCAAAACTCCTCAAGGTGTTGTCACCCGGGTTCAGAGGACTGCTTCACCATCACGGCTGGGGAATGTTGCTTTGAGCTGCCGGTGCCCTGAGGACTTCAAGTATATAGACTAACTATTCATTGCTTTTTCTTCAATCATCCATTTTAAGTATGTCATCTTTTTCCTTCGGGATCCTGACACACTTCATTTAATTTTGCAGAATATAAAATCTACATAAGCACAGAATTTTTTTTAAAAAGGCTTTATTTTCAAATTTACAAAGACATCAATAACCAAGAAATTTAGAGATGACTTGAAATGTAGACAATACTCTATAATAATGTTAGTAAAATGCTTAAAACTAGTTGGAATGAGATAACTTTTGAAGGAAAAAAGTTTTTTCTACCATAGCCCATTAATTTTACACTTTTTACAAATAATCAAACTTTAATGCAAAAAATAATGTGCATAAATAGAAAATGGAAATAGGTTGAGTTTGTATATGCTTAAGCAGAGTACATTTTTTGCATTGCCTCCTTTGAGATGTCGGCAATGTTAAACGTTGTTCTTATTGGAGAATTCATTCTGAGAAAGAATATTTCCTATATTCTGACAGTTTTAGTAATACACGGTAAACTGGCGACGCAACTCAGAGGACAGAACAGGAGGTTAAAGTCGGCACCGGCACCTCAGCTGTCCCTAGGGAGCTCCGCGAGCTGGCTGGGGTCAGCGCGTCCCGGAAAGGCAACACGTCAGAAGAGGGTGACGGCTGCCTGGCGGGTGCTGCTCCTGCTTGTGTGACAGCATCTGAAAGCCGCGCCGGCCGCGGGCCACCAGCAAGCTCTTCGCCCCGTAGTACACGTGCAGGGCGCTGGGGGGCGCCAGGAGGCCTGGCATTGCGGGGCCGCGGGCTCGTAGTCCGAGACCCGCGCGTAGCTGCAGGTGCGGGCCGCCGGGCAGTCCCCGGGCAGCTCCGCCGCGAAGGCCGGGTCGGGCTCCACGCAGTCCAGCGGGGTCGTGTCGGGAGTGGGCAGCGGGTAGCCGTCAAGCGGGGGACGCCCAGTCCCTGGCAGTGGCCGCCCATGTGCGGGGGTAGCAGCGGCAGGCACTCGGGGAAGCCCTGCTTGGGGAAGGGCAGGCCTCGGCCACGAGGCCACCTGCGGCTGGGAGGCCGGTCCTGTTAGCTGGTCTGTTCCCTCAGGACCCCAGCTCAGCGGTGCCTCCCCGAAGAAGGCAGCTCCTCCGCCCGCACTCGCCTCGCTGGGGACCCAGTCGCTTCCTAAGTCACAAAGCGCAGGCGCCTCCCAAATCTCCCAAGCCGGCGGGAAGCCTGCAAAGCGGTGCCCCCCACACTTCACAATCCAAACGAAGACTGAGTAGTAGTGGAAGTTAGCCAAACTGGGAAGTGATGCGGAACAGGGACCCCAAGGACTTCATCAGCCTACGATTATTGGGGCAGGTCTCACCTCCTAGACAGAATCAGCTTTTTGTGTCTCAGCCTTAATATTAGGGTCCTGGAAATACCAACAAGGCATTGTGGTAGGTCAACTCCTGCCCCTCTGTAAGCAGGCGACTGAGGGACAGTTCTCCAGGAGGGAGTAACACTCCGGGAATTTTCTCTGCACCTCTCGCTGCCAGCACCGCTGAGATACAGAAAGAACCGGTCTTATAAAAGATGGTACTTAGGGCGTGCACAATTTCTACTCCTTTTCTTGTTGAGTGAAATGTGCTCCCAAAAAAGGACACTGAGTCCTCTATATTTAAGTACAAGTACTGTCCATTCTTGGGCACAAACTCAGTTTTTGATTGAGTGTGCCGTCAAACTGTACATGAAAGGATTAAGTCACAGATGTAAACTTAATTGGACTGGAGACCGGACGAGCGGGGCTGAACCCACAGAAGAGGGGAGAAGGCCATCAGGAGTAAATGGAAGGCCATCTTCTAGGAATAAAGACCGCCAAATATATGTTGTTAACTGAAAAAGCAAGTTTCAGAATAGTAGGAAAATGTGATCCCATGGGGGAGGTGGATTCCTGTGTGTCTGTAGCATGCAGATGGAGAGAAAATGGGTGCAAGGGAACACAGGATGTTGAGAGCTGTCATTACCTCTGAAATTGGGACTGGGGCAGGAATGACTTTGTTTTCTCTTCATAAACTGTTTAAATTTTTATTTAAAAAGTAAATAATTTTAAATAAAGCTATTTTATGCAGAAGACACGGACTTTACATTGATTTTATGAAAATAAAGTCTGCCATTTTATTCCTTCTCTTAGAAAATTTGTTTAAAAATACCGCTCCCCCTTACCTTCACAAGACTGAAGCTGAACTGTTCGCAAGTAGAGGCCACCCTCTCCCGGCTTTTCTAATTCAAGCGTTAGCAACAAAAAAGAGTTCAAGACTGCAATCTGGCTAGCATGAAATTCTAAAGCTTAATCGTTTTCTTTCTGAAAGGTGCTGTTGAATGCATTTCCAGCTCCGTTGATGAACAGCAGTTTTATCTGTAGTAAGTCAGTACCTCCATCTCTCAATTCCTTACCTGCGAAAGGAAAAGGGAATACTCTCTCTTGCTCTCTCTCTGTAACTTGGAAAAGGGTTATTCGAGTTTTTTTTTTAGTGAATCTGACCTGATTAGACGGCACCTTAAAATCTTTCCCAAGACCTCAAAATTTGTTATCACTTACACCCGGAGATGATTAACAATTTGGTTTTGAACCCTTTTGTTTTATTTCATCTCCCACTCCCCAAGACGATTTTGCACTTGCCAGTCAATTGTTTCTCTAAAGGCAAGAACTCACTGCATATGGAGAGTTCTCAGAGGTAGAGCCACGGACCCACCAGTGCGACTTTGCCGGAGCCCGGCGTCTTCTGCCGCAGAAGCCCACCCCTCCCACGTCCTCCGCTCTTGGCGCCTGTGTCCCCCGCGCTCCACCTCCCCCGGCATCGGGCGCAGCTGGGCGTCTAGCAGGCGCGGGTCCCTTGCCAGCCGCTGGAGCTCCACCTTAGCCACACCTGGAAGACGCCGGACACGAGACTCGCGCTTGGCTCGGCCCTCGGCCGAGGCCAGCTCTCTGCTCGCTCGCCGACGCCTCGCCCTTCACCTTCCTGTCCCTCAAGAGGGTTCCCGACTCGGCCTAGGAACTGGGGCCCAGCCCGGCCATCACCGCTGGCAGCACGCTTTGGGTGCAGTTCGGGTCGTCACTGGCGTATCCCGCATCCTGGCTGCTCGTGGCGCTCCAGCCCTGCGGCGCCACCCTCCGCGGACCCGCCGCTTCCCCGGACCCGGGGGGAGGGTGTAGGGAGCGAGGCAGGGAGATGTCCCCAGGGCCGCGCGGGTCTCCTGGTCCGAACCTGTTGCCCGCGTTCCAGGCCAGTCCTGGCCTAGCGACATTGCGGACGCCTCTGGCTCGCGGGGCCTTTTCTTCAAAGATGTGGCCCACAGAGATCCGGTGCTCCCGCCTCCAGGCTGCACCTGTGTGGCCGAGAACTCCCGCGCCGAGCATCGCAACGGGCTGCCGTTCTCTAAAGGGCAGCTGATGGTTACAGAGTTTTATTTTTCCCTCAACAGAAAACACGCCGAGACCCGAATTCTCTCCCCTCCTAGGAGGAAAGTCGGTCCGGATGTCACGCTGGGACTTTCTGAAGCCTTGGCAAGCAGGCAGGCTCCTGAAGCGTACACAAGCGAAGCCGTAACCTTCGAGTCGGACGGGTTTAGGCCGAGTTCTTGAGCGCTTGCTCGGGCGCCCGGCACCCAGACACAAAGCTAAGGGCTCAAAGCGCCTCAAAGCCGGCGCACGACGTCGCGGTCTTTCAGTCCTAGCTAAGGAGGTGGCCACGGTGGCGCGGGCTGTGCTCTCCTCTGTCCACACTCCTGCCTTTTCCCCCCCCATTAAACCTACGCTCTTTTACCTTCTAAGTTAAAGTCGGTCCTGAGTCTTGTTAAAATGTTTCCCTGAATTAACAGCAGCAGGAGTGCGGGTTCCTGGCAAGGGCAGCGCGGCGCCGGTAGCCTCCGCGCCTGGGCTGCTCGGCTATGCCCGCGCAGGAGGGAACCGCCGCAGTCTGCCCGAGACACAGAGAGCAGGAGGGTGGGGATGCGGGGGGGTTGCCTTTTTTACGTGATTTCATTTTTCCTTTATATGAAGCTTTAGGGAGACTACTTCTCTTTCTTAGTGGGTGTTAAGAAATAAGTGAAGTCACAGCTACGGCGGGTAGCGGTCCCGATTGTCTGGGATTGATAGAAATGCTATTTTTTTTAAAAGATACCTTTCATATGACATATGCATCAATATTCCGTGTGCTCCCCCGCCCCTATCGCTCAAAAAATATCCATCTCTGCGGAAGAGGGGAGGAGTGCTTCAGGGAAGGGTGGGGGGACGGGGTAATGGAATAAGTATGAAATCACAATCGGAGGACAGAGGAGAGCAGGAAATTTCTAGCTATCACAGCAGAAAGTAAATTTCTACATTTTATAAACTCAAAATTAGCCATGCAGGCATAGCATATTAATTACTGCCAGACAAGCAGAAGTATTAATGTAGGCAATGCCCAATGGAAAGGAAAAAAAAAAAAAAAGATTGATTCTGACCCGTGGAACTGGGGCTGGGGAAAGATAAAACTTCTGACAACTCAGTTTATTTAAATTACAAGCCCATTTGTAATGTTTTTGAGTTTTCTGTAAGCATGTGCATCATTTAAATTTTTAAATTGTTTTTAAATGAATAAATAAAAACTATACATTTTCCATAGCCACAGTCTCTCTATTAAAACTAAAAGCTTGAATTTTTATTTTCTATTTCTCCCTCCTATAATCTCAGTAAGCTTTTTCAGTTTAATATTTTTGGTATGTGTATGCACACCTGCGATCCCTACTACTGTGTTCAAACGTCCAAACCAATACTTATTTTAAAAAACTGGAAGAATTCACTGTAGAGTGGGCAGCTATAAAATTGTTCCTTCCTTTTCCCTGTGTCTCTGAATTTTTTTCTTATCAATCCATCCACTGTTGCCCTGTAGAAATAACTTCTGAGGACTGAGTGAATTAAAAACCTGAGGATCACATTTCAGCATTACTTGGAACTTCTGGAAGCCAGAATCTATTTCTTTATTTGCTGTTCTCCCCATTACACTCTGCTGATTCACCCTCAAGAATTCAGATTCTCTTCAGTCCTAAAAAAAAAAAAAAAAAAAAAAAAGCAAATGGCATGGAAATATGATGCAGGACTTTAGAAACCATACTACTGGGAGGAGGGGGTGGACAGAAAAGTGAACATTATCAGAAACGACGTCAATGTCGTATTCAGTGTGTTCCAAATAGCTGTTCCTTTTATAAAGACCTTGAGATGCCCATGCAAAATGGGAGTTCATATGTATTGAGACATTCTATACAAAGTTCTTGAAGTGACAATTATTTCCATTCTCATTTTATAATCAAAGAGACTGACTTGTCCACAGCACAGAGTAAGACACAGATGATCTGTGTCTCCAGCGAATATAGACAGTCTTACAAAGCTGTAAAATTGTCATTCCACTAAGCAAAGCACCCAGGGAGGTGAGTTTACTGTTGTCTTCTCTGTCCCAATGGAAGAATGAAATTAACACCCCCCCAAGTCAGCTGAGGCAGAGATAAATGAAATCAAAAGATGGGGTGGGGGGAGGAAATACTTTCTGTGGCACTAAAGCATTCCCTTCAGCAGAATCTCGTCTAATCCCTTCAATGATCCAGCGAGGCTTTTATCATTATGCCCCCTTTTTACAGAGGAGCAGACTGGAGTTCAGAAAAGGTTAGTGACATCTCCTAACTCACAAAGCTAAGATGCCCAGCCAGGTGAACCTCTGGCAGAGATTTTTCTTCTTTTTGAGCATTGCCACTCCTGGCATTATTCAGTCATTCTCTACTCCTTGCTCCAGTAGTTTATTGTCTTGCATTGTTACATTTTTATGTTTGGATACATTACTTAGAAGAAAGGAATAACAACCACTTGGGTGACCGTCTCAAACAGAAAAGCGAGAGACAAAGCAAGAACTCCTGAGTTCCCTTGAAAAGCCTCAGTGGAAAACTGTGGTACCAACTACCACGCAAGTTACTGCGTCAGTTTTCTGAGCACTTACCCAGTGCCAGGTCAGGTGATACGAAGTGAAAGTGACACAGTCCCTGCCCCTAGGAGCTCTCCCCGTAGCCAGAGGAATTGGAGCAGGAAGCCGCTGGCTTGGTGTGTGCCTGCCACAGTTCCTTGTCTAACCAGGTGTCAGGCTTATGGGAAGGTGCCGACTCACAGCGAAGTGGGATCCACAGCACATCCACTGATGTTTGCTTATTCTTATCTGAATCTCCATGCAGAGTATGACCTCACAAGATCATCTTTTTGAGCAATATCAGTTTTGGGAATACTTGTTATGAAGCCAAATTTGGCAGTTTAAGGCTTTGATTAAAGTGGAAATAAGATTCTTAAAACTAAAATTTCTTCAGCAAGAATAGTTAGATTTTAAAATTTTTTCTGCAGACAAACTGCTGTTTGTGCCTGAGCTACAGAGAAACTTTTACATTAAATACTATCATTATTATCATGTAAAGTTATTTAGCACTTGTTATAGACTAGGGAGGCTCTGCACTAACAAATTTTACTTTCTAATATCTTGAACAAAGCTAGGAGAGATGCTAGTAGTGTTTGCTCAGTGTTCGTATATGGGTGATGGTGCAAACTGAATTGTTTGTTTCCATAAAGCTGCTTGATAATTCAGAAAAAAAACACACAGAAACCTTCTCATTAGGAGGAGGGTAGGGATAGGTGCTACAGTGAAAAATGAAGGAGGAAATGCAGCTGGATCCCAGGGAGAGGGCCTAAAATACTGTCCACCATTGGCTCATCATGTAGAGGAATTTGAGTCTACTCCAGAGGGGGATGGGGTGAGGGCATCTGCACCATTTTTCTTGAGATGAATATCATGGACCCAGAAGGAAGCACCTCGTAAGCAGCAAAAATAAATTTGTGCCAAAATAATGGATATAAAATACCTCTCCCTGTCCACTATTGTCAAACAAATCAAAGAGGAATTGGGGTGGGGATACTGAGGAGTGAATGTTGAACATATATTGTGTTGCAGGCACAGTTCTAAGTATTAAAAACACAATGAAATGGGACATTTAAAAATGTTAGACTGAGATGATAGGTTTGAGTTCATTGTACTCCCTTCCATTTTCTCTGAATTCCTTTTGCTTATTTGAGCTTTTTTAAATATCAGCACAAATTCAAGCTGATGTCTTTTGCAGTGTGATTCAAACTAAAGGTACAATAATCTTCCAAGATAAGAATAAGTAAAACAAATAGTTTCATTGTGATACCATCTCTTAGTCACTTACATAAATTTATCTGTAATTTATCAGACCCACCTGGTGGCTTTAATAGAGTGTTCTCATGAGGAAAAAAATACCTTTTTCCTCATTTTTCTGGATCCCTCAAAGGTGTGTATATTCTATATTGGCATGAAGTCTGGATATCTTAGCCCATAAAAAGACTAGATTCTTACCTTCTGACTTAATTCTAATGCATCAAAAGTAGAGATGGAGGGAAAAGCAATGTATCCTTTATGTATTTGCTTCTAAAATAAAACGGTAGAAAAAATTCAGACAAATTTGATATATTTGTAAAAAAAATCACTAGCTGGTACCTGTGGTCACTTCATCTGAGTTTGCTTGAAGAAACAGGAGTCTGTGCACTTGGTGATGTCATGGAGGGTCCAAAACCTGGGGCCAAGTTTTACATTCTGCTCTTCACTTTATTAATAGCCTATAATGGTGTCCCTGACAGGCCCCAAAGCTCTTTTCCTGATTTTGCCACCAGTGCCCACATTCCTATGCTTAAAAATCAGAAAAGGTTTAAGGATAACGACTGTTTCATTAATTTGTTGCTACATAACAAAGTACCCCAAAATTTAGTGACTTGTAACAATGACTTTTTTTTAAATCTCTCCAACTTGTGGATTGCCCCTGGGCCCTTCTGGGTATTTATTCTTCTGGCACTCTGAGTTTGGGACAGGCAGGAGACAGCTGGAGTGAAGGCTGAGCCCCCTCCCCTTGCAGGGAGTCTCCCGCCTTGTGGTATCTGCGAGTGGCCTCCCCACCTTGGTAACTGGACTTTTTACGCAGTAGCACAGGTCTCCCAAGAGCACAAGAAACAGAATCTGCCCAGCCTTCTTAAAAGTTGTTATGAGAGCTGCACAGCATCACTTCTATTACAGTCTACTAGGTTAGAGTAGCAAATCCAGCCCAGGTGAAGTGTGGGAGGGAATTATGCAAGCATAGGAACACTGAAATATGGTTACTGGGGCCCATCTTAGAGACTAGCTGCCACCACCACAACTGTACAAAGGAAAAGATCATTTTTCATCTTGGCAGGGCATTATGAGTTTCTTTTACACTTTGAGAGGGACATACTACTTACTCGCCATGTTCCTTGATTCACATGTCACAGGAAAGGAGAACCCAATAATACGGGAGGGCTCTTGAAATGTTCCTTTGTGTTTTCAAATATAGGGAAACTGCCTTTTTCCTTTGATGCTTGGGTTCCATCCTTCCCAGCAAACCTTCTTCATCAGGGCTTCTAACTCTGAGGGCTTTCGAATCCTACAACCCTTTATTTATGACCAATGGTGGTCATAAATTGCCTGAAATTAGACCTAAAATATTAGGTATATGTGCATGGGTGCACGTTCCTGGGGAAGGGATTTCTTGATTTCCTCAGACTATCATCTTAAGTTGAATTTAAATAAGCAAGACAAGAGCGGCCTGGATTCTTACCTCCTGACTTCTTTCTTTTTTTCTTTTTTTTTCTTTTGAGACAGTCTCACTCTGTCACCTGGGCTAGAGTGCAGTGGCATCATCATAGCTCACTGCAACAATCTGGGCTCAAGCTATTCTCCTGCCTCAACCTCCCAAGTGGCTGGGACTACAGGCATGAGCCACCTCGCCCAGCCCTCCTCACATATTTCTAAAGTATATCAGAAATAGAGACGGGAAGAGCAATGTATCCTTCATGTATTTGTTTCCAAAGTAAAACAGTGAAAAACTGAGATGAATATTTAAAAACAAAACAGAACAATCACTAGCTGGTACCTATGGTCACTTCACCTGAGTGCTTGAGGAAAGAGAAGGAAATGGCCTTATGCTCCTATCCCCAAGAATTATTTGTGAAGACTAATACCCCTCCATCTGTGTAATAGCATTAAAATTACCATAACAATTCCAGCTTTTATTACTTTCCCACCTGTACTTGGTGAATAGTTATGAATGTAACTTAACAGGACTTTGGATCCTTCCCCCTGAAGTTCTGTTTCTTTTCTCCCTTCCTCTTCTTCCTGTTTATCTTAATATTGTTAAGAGGCAGCAGCCAAGGGTACAGCTGAGTCTAGTATAATCTGAACGGGCAACATGGCCTTGAACCTGGGCAGGTGAGGCCCCTCTGCTCACTTTATCTACTGGGAACTCTTGGGACATCCTGGGTAAGGAATTCAGGCTGGAAGGAGAAAAGACCCATCTGGGGACAGAGGAAGAAAGAATGTGGAAAAGAGTAGGGCACTAGAAATAAATTAAATTGTATTAGATGACAATCCTGGGGGGAACTTTAATAATTTTACATTTTTAAAGGCAGCCTCTGTTATGCCTAAGGAAATAGATTTACCTTTCCTCACTGAACCCTATCTCTCACATTCCTAGAATCTAGGACTCTCTTCTAAAAAACAAACACCCTGCCATTTTTCAAAAGAAGCCAGCCAAACTTTTCAGCTTGGGTATCTCTCCCATATAAATGCTTGAAACTAACTTCCAACCCCTTTTCTCTACCAGTATGGAGAATAATAAAGTTTCTCACCACCAGAATGGAAATTCTCCCAGTGCCCATGAGCACACCCTGGCACAAAGAAAACTAGTGAACAGACATGTTGTAACAACTTGTAATAGGAAGCCCACATCATACATGTGGCAGGAGAGGGCTTTGCTCACTTGCAGAATGGGAAGAAGTGCACCTAAGCTTGCACTTATCCAGCCTCAAACTGTTCAAAATGGCATTGAACAAGCATCTGGCACAGGAAACACCCATTACAAGTCATCTGTTTCCCATTTATGTCTCAATCTGTAAAAGGTGAGAAGCACCACAGCAATTAGCACTGCAGATTGCAGAGGCCAATCAATCCCCATCCTCTGCTTGCAACCCTGTGAGTAACTTGGTTTCTTCCCAGTGAGGGAAGGATAGTGATGGGCTATCACTGAAGCTGAAGCTTTAGCCATATTTGTAAAGCACATTACACAAAAATCATCCGTGTATCCTCCTTAAAATTTAAAAATATAGGTGTCAGGAAATACAGTCATCCATGTAGGTAAATATAAAAGCAAAAACTACTATCCAAATTAGATACTAAGGTTCATTAATAATTCACATTGCAAATTTAAATTTGATCAGTTCCTGTGACTCCTTCAAATTATTTTTAACCAGCAACACCACTTCCTAAGGTGTAAAATATGTGAGGATTAAAGGCAAGTTCAGTGTTGAGAGAAAGATTAAGAGAGGCTGTAAAGATTCAGTGTCATACAGATAGGCAGCCCCCCCAAAAAAATCCCAAAGGCTTTTTTAGGCAAGTCTCAAGGAAGTTATGATTCAACTAGAAAACCGAAATTACTTGGGCACCACCCTCTGGCTAAAGTGATATACTAGAATTGAAAATAAGATTAACCATTAAATTTTAGAAACTCAGATTACTTGAAATATATAAAGTAAGCTCATTCCAGGAGGCTTTTTTCCCCTGGCAGAAACAATTACATCCAACTTAAGTATCCTAATGTTCATTTTTAGGGCTTCACCTAGAAGGCATTTATGCTTACTATTGTAAGCTGAGAAATTTACAATTAACTATATACTTCTAATCGTATTAATACTTAACATTGATCTTAAAAATTGGTTTTGATAAGACTAGCGTGACAAAGTGAAAAAGCAGGATTCACTAATAGAATGAAAAAGCAAGATTCCAGATTTTATTTTTAAAAAGATCGAAGAAAACATACCCACAATAAAATTTCTATGATCAATGACTTTTCAGGAAATAGAGCAAGTTGTTTTCGGGCACATTCGAAACTGGTTAACTTGAACTTGGAAATGGGGTTTTGACGATGCAAGTATGGGGAACAAGTCTGTGAACTAATTTTAAACACAACCTCCCCCCTCAACTGTTCAAGTGGCACACAAAATAAATTACCATAAATTATACGCCAAGGCAACTTAAAAAAACAAAACACAACATGAGGCTGAGGATTTCCTTAGCTCCTCCAGGAAGTGTGTAACACTGCTTCTGGCCTGCGGGCTGGGGCAGATGGGGACCTGTCAAACGTCAGGATAGTTGCAGTAATATACTGCAGAGCTGGCATCTGACACCACTGAGGAAATGGCCCCGTGGCTGTCTGGGAGATTCACACTAGAGTCATGTCCCTGATAGGGGAGACCCATCTCGGGCTTGCACACAAAGTGCAGGTACTGTTCGAATTCCGTGCGGTCCACCTCCCCGAGGAGCTCCGTGTGCTGGCTGGGGTCCGCGCCGTCCCGGCAGGGTAGTGCCTCGGGAGGGGGTGATGGTTGCCCCGGACCCGGCGGGTGTGGGTGGTGCTGGTGCTGGTGCTGGTGCTGCGGCTGCATCTGGAAGCCGCGCCCGCCGCCCGCCCCCGGCGAGCCCATCGCGCCGTAGTACATGTGCAGGGCGCTGGGGGGCGCCAAGAGGCCCGACATTGCGGAGCCCGCCGGCTCCGGGCCGAGCCGGGGGTGCATGGGGCCGGAGGGCGGCTCCGGGGGGCCCGCGTAGTCCGAGACCTGCGCGTAGCTGTAGGTGCCGGCCGCCGGGCAGTCCCCGGGCAGCGGGGCAAAGAAGGCCGGGTCGGGCTCCACGCCGTCCAGCGGGGACGTGTCGGGCGTGGGCAGCGGGTAGCCGTCGAGCTGGGGCGCGCCCAGGCCCTGACAGTCGCGGTAGTGGCCGCCCATGTGCGGGGGCAGCAGCGGCGGGCCAGCGGGGAAGCCCTGCTCGGGGAAGGGCAGGCCAAGGCTGTCCATTGCCACGCGGCCGCCCTCGGGGCCCAGCGCAGCCGCCTGCGGCTCGGCGAGGCCGTGCAGGAAGCCGCCCTCCACCCGCTTCAGCCGCTTCACCTGCTTGCGCCGCCGCGGCCGGTACTTGTAGTTGGGGTGGTCCTGCATGTGCTGCACGCGCAGCCGCTCGGCCTCCTCCACGAAGGGCCGCTTCTCCGCCAGCGTCAGCGCCTTCCACGACTTGCCTGCAGGGGCGTGGGAAGGTGGAGAGGGGCGCAGGACTTACCGGCTGCACTCCCGCTCCAGGCCCCACCTGGCCCTACCTCTCCCGTCAGACCTTGAATTTTGCAACAGGAGGAACAGAACAGGGTCAAGTTAACGAGTGGAGGTCTGGGAGGTCAAGTCTGAACACTTGAGGAAGACACGTCCTCTAAGAGTACCCCTCCCTTATTTTAGTCTCCGGGAAGCGGCTTCCCAGCTCACTCATCCCCCGGTCGTTCGAAAAACTGAAAATGACATCTAGCCAGGGAACGGACGGAGGCCGGGCACGACCGACTCAGCTCAGGGCCAGCGGTGCCTGGAAGCCGCCTTCCCAGAGCCACCGTACCCGCGCCCCTGGCCACCCGGGGAATCTAGGCACTGATGACCAAGGCCGAAAGCCGGTTTGGACAGTCGTAGAGCAGGAAGCGGGAAGGGAACGGAGGGCCTCAATGAAGGAATTGGCCGCAGCACACCCCCGGTCTCGGGAGGAAGGCCCGCAAAAAACACCCTTTTAGGGTCTAGGAAGAGGCTCAGAGATTCGCACTAGCGCGCGCGGCCGCCAGGGTCCCCGGCTCGGACTCACCCAGCATCTTGCTCAGCTCGGCGTTGTGCAGGTCGGGGTTCTGCTGCGCCAGCCGCTTGCGCTCGTCCTTAGCCCACACCATGAAGGCGTTCATTGGCCGCCGGATGCGAGACTCGCCCTTGGCTCGGCCCGCGGCCCCGGCCGGCGCTCCGCTGCTCGCCGACGCCTCGCCCTTCACCTTCATGTCCCCGAGGGGGCTCAGCGACTCGGCCCAGGGGCAGGGGCCCAGCCCGGCCATTACGGCGGGCAGCGCGCTCCGGGTCTGGCTCTGGTCGTCACTGGCGTATCCCGCATCCGGGCTGCTCATGGCTCTCCAGCCCTGCCCCGCAACCCTCCGCCGGACACGCCGCCTCCCCCGACCCGGGGGGACGGGGTGGGGAGCGAAGCGGGGAGATGCCCCGAGGGCTGCGCAGGTCTCCCGGCTCGAACCCGCTGCCTGCTATCCCCGACTGTCCCAGCTAACAGCGTAATCAAGTACCCCGGCTGGCCCAGAGACACTGCGGACGCCCCCGAGCTGCGGGGCCTTTTCTGCACAGATGTGGCCAATGGAGCGGCAGGGGCGGGCCCGGCCTGAGTCGTTAGGCCCACGCCCAGCCCGTGGTCCCAGTCCCAAGTCCCAGTTCAACCCCACGCCCGCCCCTTTCCCCTCCCCCGGCCTCGCGCCCAAGACTACACCTGCCCTCGGGAAAACTGGCTGGAGCTGCCGGGCTCTGGCGCCTCGTCCTCTCCGACCCGGAAAGAGAGACTACTGAAAAACCTTCTGGGGGTGCTGATTGTGCCATGGGAGAGAGGTACTTGCCCAAGGTAGTTCAGATTGACATACTAAGCATCCAGTCTACTCTTTAAACTCATCTTTATTATACGAGCCAGGTTTGTTTCAGTGGTGAGTGACTTAGCTTATTTCCAGGGAACTTCTCGGGTGTCTTCAAATGTGTTTTCTCAAATGCGGAAGTCACTGTTGATAATAAATTGAAAAATATAATCTCTCCCCACGCACTCACCTTGCTTGTATTATATTCAAAATGCTATGTCCAAGATATATTCTAATTTTGTAAAACAAGATTAAATATGGAATGACGTTCTGTATGCAATATTCCATCACTCTGAAGAATTTAAAGCATGATACACCAACTCCTGAACATTTGTACATGAAATGTATGTAAGATAAACATAACAAAACTGTTTCTTGTATGTGTTCAATAAAAACAGGCAAGACAATTTTTATTTCTAAAATGTAAATACAACAGCAATATTTGTCTAAATGCCCAAGTCTGGGATGAGAGGAATCCTTTTGAGCAGCAAGTAACTGTATCTCTTAGTGTCAAAGGTAGTTATCCTGGCAGACAATTAGGAGATTTCTATACATTTGTTTAGATGAGAATGAAAATCTGAATGACTATTAAACTTGTGTTTAGATCTGACAAAAAAATCTTTTCAGTGGGATTTTTAAGCAACCCCTTATACACCTTATACAGCACTTATAAATGACACAGTATGCCACTCTTTCTTCCTAGAGCCCTCCAAACATTAGCAAACTAGTTAATGAGGTTGACATTATATCTTCCAGAAGAGGAAACTGAGGCACAGAGAGGTTAAAGAACTTGCCCTAGACCACAGATTTGGGAGAATGGAATTCACACTCAGCAGTCTGCCCTCAGACTTGGAGCTCTTAATCATTAAGACGGGCTGCTGTGTTTGTGTATTTGTTAGTGTATTTATGGAGTTTTCAAAGGCAACTAACACAGCCATTCCTGCATAGAGATAACTTTGCCAAAGGAATCAATACATCAATCTCCAGAACAGATTTTCTTTGTTCACTACCAAGAGGTGATGAAAAAGTAGAGCTTGCATCCAGGATCTGAGAGGTAAAATGCTACCACTTTTTGTGTGATATTACCAAGACAAAGTCATCTATCAAGCCTGGCTTATTAGTGGCATCCATAAAAACACAGAGCTTTTCCAAACTCCTGGCCTTCAGTTTCTCTGTCCTTGCTCTTTCTCCAAAGAACTCTTACACAATTGTTTTAAGCCAACTCTTCTCTAACTCTGCTGGCTGCCCTCCCTTACCTTAGTAGCCAGTCTGTACTGAGAACAAGGTAAGAAAGTAGTTCTAGTTCCCAGGTCTTTGAGGTTCAGACAAGAAGAGAACTTTAAATCTGCTTAAACAAATCATAGAAGGGTGTTATTTTTTAATCGGTAGTTTTGAAGCAGTTGATCTTAAACAAAGTTAACTGATGATGTACTTTTCCTTTAAAAGTCTATTTTTTCTGAAAAAAGTGGGCTTGAAAATAAAGCAAAAATGCACGGCAAATGATTATATAAGTAAGGAAAACCAGGAGTAGACAGAGCAATATTACAAATTAATCCCGTGGTGCTTTGCTTTTTGCTGTTGGTGATCTTTTCTAACTTTTCTGGATAGTAATAAATATCTTTTCAAAGATCTGAAAGCAGAATTTTCTCTTAATGGAAAATATTTTATGAACTAAGAAGGTTTCTTAAAATAAACATTGAAAACTAGACAAAAACAATGCCCGTTCCACAATCTGTTTTACCTGTCTAGATTAATCTGTTTGACTAATTCCTTAAAAAATAATAGAGTGCAGGAAATACAATCCAGATGTGGGTCTACAAAGATGTACTTGCACGGATTTACCCTTGTACACTCTCTTCATCCTCATGTTCTTCCTCGCCCAACCCATTACAGGGAGAGCAGCACTTGGGAGCCAAAAAGGTCGAGAAACTAATGGGGAAGAAAACCGAGGGGTTCCCCATTGTTATTTTCCCTTGTTCCCGGAGACTAGCTACCGATCTTTCTCAGGTAAGCTTGCTGAGAAATCAGGTGAGAGTACACATCCATCAGATGCAGCAGGAGCTTCGGCTTTTGGCGCCCCTCCCCCTATTTCATGTAACACCCTCCCTGGGAGTCATAACGTAGCAGTTTACTTAACAAATTTACCAGGAGGGAATTGTGGTGCCTTTCCAAGACTAGTCCCTTTTACATAGTTACCTAGATCTAATTTCTTCTGAGCATTCTCTTGTCTTATATTCTGGGGGGAGAGTTGAGGGTGTCGGCGCTGCTGACCCGTCCGCGGTGTGTGTGGACTCTTCTTTTTCAGTCCCTTTACTAAACACGGTGTTGGAAGCCCAGCTCGGGACGTTATCAGAGCCAGCCACAAATGCCACATGTAAAGCAGCAAACATCCGGAGCAGCTTCCTGCAAGCCTTGCTTTTCTCAACACGAGAGATTTACGCGGGGGGGTGGGGAGGACAAGTTTCACGAGTAAGAGCCGTGTACGTTCGCTCGTGTAGCCGGCCGGTGCATTCGCATTGCACGGCCCGGGCTGTCTGGGCTCCCCACTACCGATTGCGCTCACTTCCCCGGGTCCCTGGGCCGGCCCCGAGGCTCGGAACGCTGAGCAAGGAAGCCACTAGAGTAGCGAGAAGCTGTGCCCCTTACCACCTGGGGCCTCTGGTCGGCGAGCGCATAAGTTAACCGGGGTAGGTGGCGAACTGCGGTTCAGACCTGAAGGAGTCAGAGCCACGCTTATCCGCGGGCCCCTGCGTGACCGGGCGAAGGCTGGGTGATTTCCGGCAGGCTTTTGTGTTTTCGATGCCGGGAAGGCGGGAGCCGGACGAAGGACGCTCAAGTCTATCGGGAAGGGCCGTGGGCACCCAGGCAGATCCGGGTTGGCTCTGGAGAGCAAGGCTTTGGGGGCGGGGGGCGGGTAGTGCGCGCCGCAAACCCTGGGAAAACTCCGGGCGGCCCGCCGATGAATAGACAATAGTATCCCTGGAACAAAGAACAACAATAAGGCCTTTGCATTTATAAATTGTGCGCGGGCGGCTGCCTCCGAGAGCCGAGCACGAGGTGGCGTGCGGCGGCGGAGCGCGGCCGTGGGCTCCGCACCTCCAGGTAGGGCCGCGCAGCCGGACGCCGCCGATTCTCACCTCGCGCCCCGGCGCCGACTGGGCGGCGGCGCCGCGCCCCTAGATACCTTTTGCGTCCCCTCCCTGTCCCCGGGCCAGTCCCCCGTGGGCCCAGGATGCAGGTCGAAGGTCGCGGGCGGAGGGTAAAGGTGGGGAGGGAGGAATGGCCCACGAGATAGCGGGCTCCGAACCCGTAGATGCGGCAGCCCGGGCCCTGCCCCTGGGCTGCGCCAGCCTCTCCCGCGTGGGGCTGGTGAGGGCGACGGGGAGCTGGGCCCTTGGGGAACGTTTGTTCCCGACGAGGATGGGAGCGAGTGTACATTCTGCTTCGACGGCCTCTCCCACTCCTTCCGCCCACATCCCTCCCCAGTCCGCCGTCTCTCCGCGCGGCCGCCCCGAACCCCTCCCTGGCAGCGGCGACTCCTCGACCATATCCCGGTTCCCGCTTGGCCCCGCCTGGGGTTGCACAGGCGAAGCAGGAAATGCGCTGTTCCCGGCCCACTTCCCTGCCCAGAAACTCTTATGCGGGGGTGTTTCTTAGATCCCCTACACCTCCAGCCGTGGTCCCGGGTTGAGGTGTGTGGGCTACTTCTCTTTATTGCCTCGCATATAGAACCTCAGACTCCTGGGGGGCGGTAGCATTGGGAGTGGGGTAGAGACAGTGCAGCTCCTAACCCAGGACAAGTTACATACACACTCTTGCTCAGCTCTCTCATATCTGCCTCGAAACTTGAAAGGGAATGTCAGTAGCGGCACCCTTTCTGTACATCCACTGCTGCTGCTGACCTCCTGCCACCGTCCCCGCCCGTGCCCTAGAAGAGGCCAGGGCTTTCCTCAGAGAGTTGTATCCTCAACTGACCAGACAGTCTTATCAGCAGCCTGCCCACTGTGAGCAGAACACTTCCACTCCCACCGGAGGGGAGCAGACACGGTCCCTGCCCCAGAGGAATGTACAGTGCAGTATCATTAGTCTTCCTCCCTGATTTATTAACTTCCAGCTGGGTGTTCTAGGCCTGTTCTCCTTTAGTAATTTGTTCCTGGCATGTAAAGGTGATGCTGACATCAGTAGGTCAAGCGCTTTGAGATATTTTTTTCTAGGAGAGGTAATAGGTTGCCTTTCTACCCTGGAAACTCTGGCTTGCCAAGTTTCCCTAGTAAGCAGGGCTGGTTCGTGCCAGATGGTTGGTTAAGGCAAGGTGTGCATTCTGTTATCATGGAAGTGATCAAAGTTAAATAGGTCATAGGACAGGCCACTCCTGCCAGTGCTCACTACCCGCTCTTCTGTGCAACTTTGGCCACAACCATATCAGATTTTGAAAGGGTACCAGAGTTGGCTTCTTAAGTTTCTAAACAGAAAATATTAGGGACCCTTGCTGGATTCCTTTGCAGTCAGTATTCGGTTGACCTCTGTTACCTAAATTTTCTTCCCTATCCATTTCTTGGACCTTGCTGACAACTTTGTCAATACCTTTTAATAGCAACAAAGGGTTTCTGGTACATTTCATTGTTATATCCTTAGAGCACATACAATCCATCTTTAATAGATTCTTCAGTGAACTATCACAGGTGCCCTGGATTGAGTCATGTGGTCATCTCCCTTGAAGGCGAGGCTCTAAGAATGATCTCTGTAGACCTCAGCAAAGACCCTGTTCTCATCTCAGACACATCTGTGTAGGCTTATGGTCATCTGACCTCAGGTCTGTAATTATTCTCTCTCCCTCATTCACCAGTTCAGTCTCCAGCATCTGAAATTCCACCTTTTCTGAGGATTAAGCCAAATTCTGTTTCTTTTCTGAAACCATTCTACTTGGAAGTGCAGGTCAAGAATGTACGTGGATAATTTGGAGTAGAAATATAATGCAAAAACAATTGTCTATCTTTGGGGGACTTTTCAAAACCAATCTTTAGTATTAACTGCTTCATAATCCTAGAGTACAGCTTACAAAGCAGTGTCACTAACCCCTCTGACCCTCCCACAGCCCTGTTGGTAGCAGGCAGGGTGGCCTTTGTTGCTAGCTCCATTTTTCAGAGGAGATTGAAACTGAGAAAGAATAGATGACTTGCTCAAGATGACATAGCAAGGGGGTTTGGGCCACCTATCTGCCCTTCCTGTTAACAGTAGTGGGTCTTGTTTTAAATTTATTTCCATGCCATGTCTACAGCCAATGAGGGACTTAATGGAATTTGGAGGGACTAAATAAAGACAGCAGATAGGTAAAGATGGATTAAGGACCCTTGACACAGAAACCTGCAATGTTGTTCCTAACTGGGTCATGATAATTTTTAAATATCAGAGATGCAGTGGTATAAAAAGAAAGTATTTTCATTGAGAAGGTCTGTAACTAAATATTTTTATTAGATCACAGAATTTAAGCCCTAGATGACATCTCATTTATTTTGACTATTATTAGAATTACAAACAAATTTTAATTCAACTGGAAAAAATGAGAACAGTTCAAAGTTAAATGGGGATGAAGTTCAAAATGTAAGGAAGTTGAGGTCTTGGAAGTTCTGCCCTTCTATGTCACACTCATTCAGACTGAAAGAGACTTAGTTAATTATACTGAATTGTGATCTCATCCGTCACCTGTTTAAGGTATAAGCTATTGGCCTCCTCTAGACTCACTCACTACTGAACCAATCTTAAAGACATAAAAACACACAGCAGGTAAATTAAATGCTCTCCATTCTTACTGTTTGGGAGAGAAATGGATGGCAAATAGTATCAATTCTGTTTTACAAAGTGGAAAAATAAGGCACAGAGCAGTTGGGAAATTTGCTTAATGTTTCCAAATCAGCTTGAGAGACAAGAGAGTAATCTGTTCATTTAATCAACAAATAATTATCCAGCACCTGTAAATCTGAGGTTAGTACACATTGGTTATGAGCACACATTTGGGAACTGAACTGCTTGGGACGGAATTCCAGTTCTACAGCTTAGCAGTTGTGTATCCTTGGACATGTTACTTAAACCACTTTATACCTCATGTGTAAAATGGAAGGTAATGATTATAATGACCTCAGAGAGTTTTATGAGAATGAAATGAGTTAATCGTTCATAAACTGCTTAGAATAGGACCAGGCACATAGTGAGTGCTACACAGATATTTAATAAATGACATTAAATTTGAGTTTATACATGTTACCATATGAAAATATGTTGGGAAGAAGAAATAAAATAAAGCTACTATAGTATTGACGGTACATGTATTTTAACAACTAAACAAATAAATATACTTTTAAATGTGTTAACATTTATGATAGCTAGTAATAACTAACATTGTAACACATTAATCAAAATTGTTATACTAGCAAAGCTTTCAGAGAGGTCTCTATAAACTACTGTGCATTTTCTAATTACATTTGAATATGAACATTTTTACTCTGGTGTTAAAAAGATTCTCTGTTTTGTGAATGTCAACCTTCTAAAACTCTGTTACAAATAGAAAGGAAAAATACCATAGAATGGTAAAACGTTCAAGATTCTATTAGAAAATCTTCGAAATAAAAAGAGGTACCTTGTAAATTATCACTTACTTGGGTAGGCCTAGATTCTTCTTCTAAAGACATAGAGGCAAAGTTCAATTTCAGTAACTGTGCTTAATACACATGTATTCCAAAGGGAGAATAACCACAAACGTACTAACTTGTCCTAGATCTTTCTGTGTTGTGTAGTGAAAAAATTCTAAATTCTAGTCTTTGTTGTTCAATAACTTACTCCTAGATAAACAACAAATCACTTAAACTGTTTTATCCTTGATTTTATCAAAAAAAAAAGTGGATGGGGGGAATATGTGATCTCTTCCCAACTTTTTCAGATAAAGAAAGTGAACGAATAAGCATAAAGACTTTTTGCAAAGTAAAAGCATGAGTAAAACTGTGCTAGCGTGGGTGCAAGTATGTGTGTCTGGGGATGTCTGGGGATATGTGGATTTAGAGAAAATTCTTCGTACAGAAAAAAATACAAATTGGGATAAATGGAAGTCAAGGATTGTGAACAAGACTGTACTGCTTTGGATCATAATGGAGTGCTGTTGTATGTTAGAGCAAAAGCTTTTTAAACATCATTTTTAATTAATTATTACACAGAAGGTCC
Source organism: Varecia variegata (assembly GCA_028533085.1). NCBI lineage: Eukaryota > Metazoa > Chordata > Mammalia > Primates > Lemuridae > Varecia > Varecia variegata. Next base: position 85,584,470 of record CM052438.1, read on the forward strand.
CACCTTTGATTCAGAGGAAAGCAGATTCTATTTTATATGAACTAAGACTGGATTTACTGGATTACCATTATGTTAGTAAAGCTAATAGGTTATTTCAGGGGGTACTTTAAAAGTAGAGTTTGGAGACAAAACAGACAACTTTCTTTCATGTGACGTTTCCATGTTACATTTGCCGATTATGTAACATTTTCCTGGCAATTATGGAATATGAGAGCTGAAAAGGACTATATAACCCCCCTTCTGCTTTCCAAGTTCTAGAATTCCTACTGAGAGTGTTGAAACATGGAAATGTCTTCCATATGAAATATTCCATGTTACACTAAAAATGAAAGTGTTTGTTACTTATACAGCTATATAAATATACAGATATTCTTTTAAAATCATTCATTTTGAAATAATTTCAAACTTGCAGAGAAGTTATAAGAATAGTACAAAGAACTGTAACACCTTCACTGAGACTCTCCAGTATGTTAACATTTTATCTTTTGCTCCATTTCTATCTAAATAAACACAAACATTTCCCCACATTTGTTCCATCTCACTCTCCCTTTCTAAATATATGTAAATGTATAGAAAAATATAAATGTAGACTACATTAGTGTATAATACATACATTAACACATACCAATAGATTATAGATACTACATAAATATATAATATGGATATATTGTTATATATTAAATCATACATATAAAGGCAGGTCATTAGTCTTTCTCTGAACCATTTGAGGGCAAGCTGTAACATGATGTCTCTTTACTAACTCTGAATACTCCAGTGTGTATTACCCTAAAATGAGGACATTCTCCAATGACCATCAAAAAACCATACAAATCAGGAAATTAACATGACTATCATACACCACTGCCATATAAGCCACATGCTCAATCCAAATTTTGCAAACTGCTTTGACAATGTCCCTTTTTCTCCTCCTTGTCCAACATCCCATCCAGGATCATGTTATTTATTAAAAGTTATCAAGTCTCTTTAATCTTTTCCTATCTCTCTTATGACCTTTATAGTTTTAAAGAGTGCAGGCCTTTCATTCCGAGGTTGTCCCACAGCCAGGTCCATCTGATGTTGGCTCATGTGTTCTTTGCAGGAAAACCACAGCAGTGGTGGTGTGCTCCCATCAGGGCACGACAAGAGAGGATGGGTGCTGTTAACCTTGGTCACTTGGTCAAGTTGGTGTCTGCCCATTTTCTCTACCTTCAAGTCACCATTTTTCCCTTTGTAATTGAGAAATATTTTTTGTAGTGGGGACTCTGCTGTTATACTAATATCCTGCTCCTCGTCAAAGCTCCACCCACCTTCCTTAGTGTCCACTCAGCAGGTGACAAGTGGTGGCCTACTATTCCCATCATTCCTTCTATCTTCACATATTCCTTCTGCTGTAAGGATATTCTCCTTTCTTTTATTTAGTTGTTTGGTTATTTGTATCAGTGTGGACTGGTGGATTCCCGATTTATTCAATGGCTTGTCTTCCTTAACTGATACTATTTGTCTGGGTGCTCCAGTTGCTGCAGTTGGCCAGTGGGGTGCCTTTCAAGCTACCTCCTATATCCTTTCGATATGCTCTTATCATCCTTTGACCATTTCGATAGTTTTTGGTGGAACGCAATATTCCAGGCTCATTTTATGTTTTCCCTGCTTCAGCCCTGGATCCAGTCATCATCTCTCCAAGGAGGCAGGAGCATTTTTTGGTGGAGGATGGCTTTTAGAAGTAAAAGTCTGGGCTCTCATCAATACTGGGGTATCACTGCTTCTAGGAACTCTCAACACACAGATCTAGGAAATATATGTACACATATCTGTATATGTGTGCATGTCCACATACACATGTATCTACAAATTTCTATATATACCTCTGTGTGTGTGTGTGTGTGTGTGTGTACCTTGTGTTAATTGAGGATACCTCCAATTCTATAGGATTCTTTCTAGCCTGCTACCTTGGCATATTTGAAAATCCCTTTTCCGGCAGTGAGGAACCTGGCTTCTATTTCTCTCAATTTGTGCGAGTATGTGTTCATTGTAATCAGTCTCCAACCCTCCACCTGCCTACTCTTGGCCCCCTGTCCTTGGCTTCCAGGCACGGCAGCACCCCTGTGCAGACTTTCCCCAGCACCCTGCCTCCTTCAAAGCCAGGGAAAGAATTACTTTAAAATAATTAGGATTTATTTTAAAATTATGTTAAGTCTCAAATATGACCATAAACTGTAATATCAAAGTTATCTTCTTCACTGTCTTTACCTGCTGGCATATTCCTTGGGAATAAATTAAAAACAAAGTCACAAGGCATTATTTGTGTCTTGGATAGAGTCATTCATAGTTTTGAAACTATAAGATTGTACCCATCTAATAGTACAATTTTTGGTTTTTAAGAACCAAAAAATATTCCTTTGACTATCAGTCATGGCTAAAGCAAAACTAGAGATTGTCTTGACCTTGTAGGATTCTTTTTTTTTTGTTGCCCAGGCTAGAGTGCTGTGGCATCAGCCTAGCTCACAGCAACCTCAAACTCCTGGGCTCAAGCAATCCTACTGTCTCAGCCTCCCTCCCAAGTAGCTGGGACTACAGGCATGCACCACCATGCCCGGCTAATTTTTTCTGTATATTTTTAGTTGTGCAGCTACTTTATTTCTATTTTTTTAGTAGAGACGGGGTCTTGCTCTTGCTCAGGCTGGTCTCGAACTCCTGAGCTCAAAAGATCTGCCCGCCTCAGCCTCCCAAGTGCTAGGATTACAGGCGTGAGCTACCGTGCCTGGCTGGATTCTTTTTTTTTTTTTAAAAAAAAAAAAAAAAAACCTTAAGGAAAAAAGAGGGATAAGCATTAAATAATATTTTCCAGAAGTGTTGATAGAATTTGTGGCAACTTTGAGGAAAAACTTCATAAATATATTGCCTCTCCCCACTGCCACCACACCCACACACACATTACTCTTCGTGATCTTAGATGAAGAAAATAATGCATAACAAGTCAGATTTCATGCCTTGCCCCAAGTGCAGAGGTTGGCCAATCTAATTTATACCGCTCCTATGCATGATTGAATTTCCATGAGTCATTTCCATCTTCAGCTTGAGAGAGAGTTCAGTGGAACTACATTAAAATGAAGACCAACCACTGTGTCTCCCAGGCAGGCTTGGTGGCTCTGAACTCCGCATCCCCCTGTGTGGCACCTTCTCTGGGCCAGGCTAGGGAGTGGCCCTGCTGGTGGCTGAGAAAGCCTGACAGCCACAGGTACAAGTTTAGCTGCAATGGGCCAGCCAGGGCACCTAGATAAGCTCTTCTCTCATTGGCAAATCTTTTCTCCCTTTCCAGAGCTAAAGGAAGAAAATCTGACTGGGTCATGTCTACAGAAAAGGTGATGATAAAATATCCCAGAGCCAGAAGAGCAGCCTCTGTTTAAGCAAAGCCTCTAAGCATGAATGATTAAATAATATCAGTCATATGTGTATGTACTAACTGGTTTGGTCATTTTGTGTAGCAAGACTCACAAAATATTTCTAACATATCAACTCAGTTATAGGGTGGTTGTTGAAACTTTTATTCTTGAGAAGTTTGTCTTCAATAGTTGGGGGGCTAAACTAATTTGATTTTGCCAGTACTTATTTTATTCTATTTAATAAATGAATTACTATAGCATATTTATAAAGATGATTAATGTAAATGCTTTTTAATCTTTTGCCTAGCATTTGATTTAGGTACATTTTAATAGTGAATGTTCCTTGCACTTCCCAATGCACATGCATAACACCACACTTGCCAATTCCAGTTCAGTCCTATGTCAATATCCTGTCCATTCTAGTGGCCTGCAGGACACCACATGAACTGGCTCTTTCTTATCTCTCTACTCTTGTCTCTCGCAACTCTCTCATTCAGTTCTAGCCAACTGGCCTCTGGCTGTACCTAAAACATGCCACACTCTTTCTTGCGCAAAGCCGATGTTCTCTTTCCTCTGCCTGGAACTAAGGTCCCAGTATTTTCCTATGGTTAGCTCCCTCGTTCAGTGACACCTACTTTGGAAGACCATCCTACCTGGAAGAGTCAATGTGCCTCACCTCCTCCACAAACTGGTGATACTTTTTTCTCTCACCTACTTTATAACTTTTTAAGGCACTTATTACTAGAAGTCATCATATTTTATGTTTATTTGTGTGTTCTCTACTTCTGCCCGTTAGAATGCCAGCTCCCTGAGCTGTCACCTGTGTTGTTCAGTGCTGTACCCTGTCCCCATGCCCAGAACCGTTGAGATTGGCCAGTCATGGGAACTTGGCAAGATTTGCTGAATGAATGAAAGAGCACTTGAGACAGAGCATTATTAAGGGATTTCTCTAAGGCCCTCAGATAGAATAAAACCGGGGAAGCTTTGTTGGTTAGTCCTTTAGTAGGTGTTTTCATGTCCCCTCTTGTTCTTTAAGACACTCTTCCCCCTTAGGGCTTTTATTGCTTTTATTGAAACCTCATTATGTCACTTTAAGAGGAGGAATGTCTCCTTCAAGGGACCCCTAGGGACATGTATTTCATTAACAGTATTATCTCACAGAGTAACTAAGAAGTTTCAAAAGAAGGGTGATAGTTATAAGAGCGTCTAAATAATTTTGACTGATTAGGTATCTTAATCCAGTTGCCAGTTAATTGTGTTTGTTTGTGATTAAGAATATGATTTTCACCTGCTCCCCCTCCACAATCTCCCTGTGTGTGGAGAAAGCCAATCTCCCTGCTCACCGCCTATCTGCTGCGAGCTCTTTGAAGGTGTTTGCTGAGGGGATGAGAACACAGCTATCTCCTGGAGCCTGGAGCTGGGAAGAAGGAATCCCTGCCCAGCCACCTGCAGGCTAAGAAAGATCCCTCCGCCCATGGCAAACACAGGACATCTGAGGACAGGAGCTCCCTCCCTGCCCCCTCACTCTGTGCCCACATCACTATTTCTAGGGAGAAAATAACTCAGTCATAGAAATGCTGATCAAAACTAAATGTTCTCAGAGACTTTCTGTGCAGAAGGGTCAGATTTTTCCTTTATTTCCAATCTGTCACACAGTGATACTTTTAAAAATAAATCACTAGAAAAATAAAATAAAGGCATGCGAAATACAAGCTCATGTTTTTTATTGTAAGTTTCAGCAGACATCAGATGACTCTCAAATTGCTCCTGAAGTCCTGCCCCTGCAGGCGGGGTATGAGAGCGGCAGCCTTTGTTCGTTTTGCAATTTTAAGTCACAAAGTCCTTACTTTAAAAAAGAAAAAAAAAAAAAGGAGATCTCAAACGGATTGTAAAGGTGATATTAGATGAAAACTTCTATCACTCATAGGCACTGACTGCACAACATGCCGTCTATTGACAGTATTGGCCGCCGCACAGCCAGGTTATTTGCCGGGACAGTAGGGGCCGGTGGGCCTTGGCCCGTGGGGACGGGGCTGCCCAGCACCTCTGCCGGGAGTGGTTTAGGGGTGGCTGGAGTGAAAGGATTGCAAGGCCAACTCTGTGGCAAAGAGGAAAGGGGGAATTGGAGCTTTCAGGTTAGCTTAACCTTCCAGTGACCCGCTTCTCAATCACAGATTTGAGTTCTTTCTTCTGCTGCCAAATATTTAAACCTGTTTTATTAACCATAGCTACTCCTACACCTCAGATATTTCTTTTTCTGTTTTAGTGATGAAGAAACTGAAGTGAAATTCCCAATAGTCAATTTGGGGGAGCTGGTGGCAGAAGCCAAAGCTGAAGGGTTTGGTCCTTTACAGCGTTTGGGGCTGATGGCTCCTTGCCTGGCACGCCCTGCCTGTGACCTGGGCAGGCTGCCCGTGCCTGCAGGGCGCCCTTTGGCTTTCTAATGGGATCAGGCTCTTTGGCCAAGCTGTCCTCACCTAGAAATTTCAAGTCATGCCTTCACCCCATCCACCAACTCACTGGATCTTCTAACTTTCGATGCACACTTGGAATCCCTTGAATTCCCATCTTTTGTTCCCACCATGGACATCAAAGAACCACAGTTGCAAGTTGCCATATATGGAAAATTATAATACATAAAATATTGACTGCTTCGTTCCACTTGTTACTATACTAAGGTCTTTGTTCAAACAGCGGCCTGAAAGTTGTTGGATGGGGCATTGTATCTTCCAGGCAGGTGCTTGAACTATTTATCCCCAATTCCATTCCTTCTAAATTGCAGCTAGCTGTACTCTCAAAGATGCTTAAATTGTGTAGCCATACTCCCTGCATTTCAAGTTTCTTTATAAATAGCATTCTTTCATTCAAATTATCTTACTTTACTATTTTACATGTCTGTACATTTTCTCTAAGCCAGGCACCTACGAAGTCTCTAGAGCAAGAACTTCCTGTACGGAGGAGATCTAAAACTGTGACACTATCAAAATTACTGCAGCGTGGAGTAGTACACAGGGAGAAAAATGATTTCTTTTGTAGATTAATTTTCAGATATGATGGCTTCCAAAATGTATTTAAAATGATATGTAGCTTTGTAAAGAAAAAAGTTGTTACAAGAGTTGGTATTACTTTTTAAAAGACGTGAATGTGGAAAAGTTATTGTTTTGAAAAATATAATATTTATACAGTACTTTGCAGAGTATTTTTATACATACTTCAATTTAATCATGAAAATAACCCTACCAGTTAGATATTCTTACTGCTTCCATTTTTGTCACAAGAGGAAATGAAGTGACTCGCCTAGAGTGACAAACTGGGAAGGATTGGATCTTCTTATCCCACAATTTATGCCATGTTCCACACTGTTAATGTGGTTTTACACGTGCAAAAAGGACAATTCTACCATCTTCCTATAGCCACTGTAGTATTTCTCCAATGCTCTAAGGACGCCAGTTTACTTTAGATCACTATAAGCACTCTGGCTTGGTTTGACAATAGTACAATATGCTTCTTATTAAATAATTCGTGATGATACTTTCTATGTCCATAGACTAAGTGTCAATAATGAATATAGTAACACATAGCTTCCTAAATAGCTTGTAAACTCCTAGGGTAGCATGCCGCGGTTTTCCAAACTCCTCCCAACAGAGATTCTCCTCAGTGGATCAGCAGAGGGCCCTGGGAATCTGCAGTCAAACACCCTAGTGGTCCTGTTCACTAGCCAAGGCTAGGACACATTGCTTTAAAGTAGTATACCCAATGCTGTTCCATAGAATTATTGCAACATAGATGAAAACTGTAATGTACACTAAGTTTAAATTCAGCATGCCCTGAGTACTATTATTCCTAAAAAGCCAAAACAAAAATGCTACCTTAGGTTCTTAGTCCTCTGATAATTTGTAAAATAATAAAACTTCTGAGGAAAGGGTCTTCTTAACTTCATCTTAACCATTTTTTCCCCCATAAAACAGGTATTACCTGGACTATCTTTAATGCCTTTCCCCAAACAGAAAAAAAAATTATGACTCAAAGCTTTCTTGAGCTACATTCCCTTTTGTGATTCCAGCAGTGTCTTCCTGCCAGAAAGAATTCATTATTTATGTCTTCCATAGCTATTTGTCATGATTTTGTCAACAGAGTTCAGGTCACCATATGGTGCAGCTGGTTATTTTTGTTAAAATTTACCACCTTGTCTTATTCCTATTTATACCGCTTTTCAACAGAAAGTAGGTGTTTAGTAAATACTAATTGGTTATAATTCCAATTTATTAAGAATGATGGAAAAGGACATCATATCCCTTTGACCTTCTTAAACCCTGTTTCCTATGTGTTTGTTCATTTCAGTTGCGAGAGTCTTAAGCCTTTGTGTACAGTCAGGCATCAGGGATCCATTCTGAGAAATGCTTAGGCAACTCCATTGCTGTGCGAACACTCTACACACCCAGGCCACATTGCATAGCCTGTTGCTCCTAGACCCCAAACCTGTACAGCATGCTACTGTAGGCAATTCTAACACCATGGTAAGTATTGTGTATCTAAACATGGAAAAGGTACTGTAAAAATGCAATATTATAGTCTTATGGTACCACCATCATACATGCAATCTCTTGTTAACTGAAAAGTCTTTATGAGGCACATGACTATCACAGATATTGCTGGGCACATAATGCAAATTCAATCTGCCTCTATCAAGTACACATCTACCACTGAATTTCCATAGCCCCTGGGTTTCAAGTCATTTTCAGAAAGGTTCAAAATGGCAATCCAAATTCTTTATAAGCATTTGCAAACCATTCATTATGTAAATAAAACCATTTTTAATGTTTTATTGCCACGATAATAAAGACATTCGAAACCTTTAGCCATTTGATTAAAAATAGATTAATCTGGATAAGGGATATATGGGGGGGAGTTTTTGTACTTTTTTAAAGCAATTTTTCCATAAGTTTGAAATTATTCCCAAGTAAATTTTTTTTAAAAAATTAAACATTAAACCTTGCAAACATTATGCTAAGTGAAAGAAGCCCATCATAAAGGAGCACAATTTGCATGATACCATTTATATGAAATGTCCAGAATAAGCAAATCTACGGACAGAAAATAGATTATAAGTTGCTTAGGGTAAAAGGATAAATATGGATTTGGGGGGGGTGATGGCTAAAAGGTATATGGTTTCTTTTGAGGGAGATAAAAATGTGATAAACTTGATTATGGTGATGGTTGCACAACTCTGAATATACAAAAATCCACTGAACTATACATTTTAGATGGGAAAATTGTATGGTATGTGAATTATACCTCAATAAAACATATATTTTAAAAATTAGAAATCAGAGACAATCTGGAAAAGATAGAGATATTAAAAGGCTTGTTTGAAATTGGAAACTGTTTGAAAAGTGCAGCTGCTTTAGATAATACTAATCAGGATATTATCTTTTCCCTCTCCCTCCCCCACTCAGCACATTCCACATTAGCAGTAAAGGGACACTCTTCTCCCCCAGGGTAGTTAATAGAAAAATATTCTAGCACAGAAATTGATTAGTTTGTGGGATAATGTTAACATCTGACAAGTGTTTTTAAACTTTATCTACTATTTTATGTCTTATGTTCAACCTGAATTCATAGATACTTCTGAAAGAGATTTTGCTTAAAGCAAATCTATTTCAGAATCCTAAATGAGATGCTTCCTCTCTTCCTATCTTCCTGCTTGGAATGGGTAAAATGAGTTTTCACTCTGTCTTTCTCAGTCTTATTAAGATTAAATGGCAATTAAGTTTTGTGCAGGAATACTAAGGAACTTAAAAAAGAGAGAGAGAGAGAGATAAGTTAACATTAAGTTAATCAAGTTAAAAATGACACTCAGTAATTGCATGGATGGAAGAAAATCTACTTAATACACACCGCTTTGTTTCCCTAATATATGAGTTAGCATGTTTTTTATCAGGCATTCTCTCCCTCATTCATTTTGGGACTTACTGAAATATTTCAGAAGAATTTAGCTTAATGTTCATTGATATTATGTAAGGGTAGGGGTTGGAAGAACCTGAAAAATATTTTGTGTGGGAGAAAATTTTCATCAGTAGTCAATATTTCATCTTTTTACATAAGGAATGAAACTGTTTTATAAATGGATTTAAAAGGCACACAACCGTGTTCTGTGTGAAAATACTTTCTTTAGGTGCCTGCTAACTCATGACAAAGAGAACAGTTATTTCTCTGCAAATTGAGCTCTTTGCTAACCGGATTGTTTTCATTTAAGTATGAATGTCTGTGATAATATGCCAAGACAAGAAATCGCTAGAGAGTTCTACTTGGGTGCAAAAACACTGTTGCTTCAGTGTAAATGGAGGCAGTATAGGTGCAGGTGATGTTGGCATAATTACCACAAGAGGGTTAGCAAATGATTTTTACCGACTACTGCTCAAACGTATGTCCTTCTTGCCTGAAAGGGACATATTTTTCTAAAATTGATTGTAGTACTTTTTCGGTTTGAAAACATTTGTTAGAAGAGAGAATAAGAGTTCTTCTAATGTTAAATGATAAACCAAGAGCTTACTATTCAGTTTTGAAATCTGTGATGATTTTTTTTCTACAAGTAGTATATTGTAGTCAGAATGAAGAACTTTTGTTCATTTTTTGTTCTTTATTACCCTACGTTTTGGGAGAACTTAGTCACTTTTATTTGGGCCAGGAAATAAAAGCATTGTGGCCTTATAAAAGAATCAGACTTCTTGACAGCCAAATGGATGATTTATTTTTGCCCACTTTAACCTATTTCTGATATTCCCATAAAAATGGAATTTTTTACTTCAGTAGAACCAGATATTTCCTAATATAAAACAGGAAAACATTGTGAATAAAATTTAAGATCCAAAGAAAGACAAGTTTTTTAATGCTTCCCAAACAAACCTACGAAGAACAACAAAACGTTTCAGTTTGCAATTGTGTCTGCCATTATGATTATTCACATGTGTTTCTATATGCACAATCTCTCTATTTCTGATTTCAGAAAGCTCATTGGTGCAGGAGGGTCTAATAATTATTGTTCTCTGTACTGTTCTAATTATTCATATATATATATATATATATATATATTCAAGCTTAGTACTTAATTTCAGAAGACATAGCCTCTTAATACTGTCAGATGATATATTTAACTCAAGTGGAGGGACTACAGTAGACCAGATATCTGTTCTGTAATACCAACTTCACTAAATACTTCTGTGTTCTAGTTTATAGGCTCAATTTAAATTTTGATTCATCTGAGGCAAGAGAATTTTCTAGAAGGGCCAAGACATTGAGTTTTACTTAAAATCAGCTCTAAACTTAGGGACACTCATTCATCCCACAAATCTATCCCAAAGTATTAGTTAGTAGAAGATCCCCCCAAGATATCTAAGAAAATACCATATTTTACCAAATAGGTTATCATTAATTCTATTTGAAATAAATGTAATTTCTCTCCATGAAAAAAAAAAAGAAGAATTTTAGAATGTAGCCGTTTTGACCTACTTTTTACACCGGGGTTACTTTAAGTTAGATCAAACACAGGCTCTCTGCCTCAACTAAGTGGACATGCTAAACTGGCTCCAAAGTTGATTTGTGGAACTCAATTATGGACGTCTCAAAGTGTTCAAGGTTACTTTTCAATTTGTTTTAGCCAGAATCAATAAATCTCTCACCTGGGTTCTTTGCTGTACGTGTTGTACTGGTTAATCATGTATATACATGGCAGAGCACATTAGACTTGGAGAAAGAGTTTTCTGATGGGAGCCAATTTTTAACTACTGTACTGTTGAAATTTTAAAACAAAGGAAAACTGCTTCTGTTTATTATTAAGGTGTGATGGGAACTAAGAGCCATAAATAATCCTGCTGGCCAATTTCCAGGACCAGAAGAAGTAGAAAAAGACAGAGAGAGAAAAAGGGAGAGGGGGCCAGGGGAAGGAGAAGGAAGGAAAAGAAACTATCTTCTGAAATCGTTTTGTTGAGGAATCGTAACATTGAGAAAAGTCTTAATATTAATAGGGAGACACAAGTGCCCAAAATGAAAAGGGGAATAGTCAACTCTACAAATATAGCAACAAGCTTTTTTACATACATACATAATATTTAAAAAGACAGGATGCAGAGCTTTCTAGAGACTAAATAGTATACTGCAAATTTATGTGGGTAAATGTGGAAGAGCCGTGGCAGAGAGAATTTTAAAATTCACCTCTATGGTAACCCTTTCTCAGGCTAGCTCCCTCCTCTTTTCTCTGGATTACTCTGTTTGTATTTAGAATTATGAATAAAATTGGAGGTTCCGTCTAATGGTGGATGGATATAGTATGTACTTCAGTGGTGCCCAACCAATCTAATTCTGCCCAAACTAAGCTGAGGGCACTGCTCTGGGTATCAAAACACCCCAGCTCCATGTCCTGTGCTGTGCCACTAACTATCTGTAAGGCTCTGGGCTAATCACCCTGTTTCTTCCTCCACAGAATAAGGGGGTTGCACTAGATGACTCTTGGGTGCCTTTCAGTTTTCACATTCTAGGCTCTAATTCTCTATATGGCAATGAGATTTCAAAACTCCCACTTCTGATGAGGCAGGGAAGAAGAATATTTTTAAACCCATCACATCTAGTGTGTATAAAAATCACCTGAGGGCACTGCAGGTTGGTGGTAACTTCCATGAATCTGTATTTTTACCTAGTATCCGGGAGGGATTCTCACCCAGGTTCTCCTAAGACCATGTGGGAAAGACTAGCCCTAGGGATTTTCTTAAGCTTTTCCTGAAGAAGAAGGATGTGAGAATCAAGACTCTTTAAATGAGTTTACCTAAGGGTATCTTTAACATTATGAATGAAAATAACAGCTTTTGCATTTAGGAAATTAACATATGCAAAAAGCAGTCCCAGGAAGAGGAGCCAGAGTCATAGCTGGGGAACAATTTCTAGGTCTAAGATGCTTGTTCATGCTGTTTGCTGAAAAGAATGAGTATAGGAGATAAAGAATGACAAGAACAATGTATATTTTTAATTTTAACAGAGATTATTTACTGTAAATAAAGCACTGCAATAACCTCCCATTCATTAAATCTAAATACTAATAATTTTTTATATGCCTTAGTACCATAAAGGTTGTATAACATTTCACTTTTTCTAGTCTTGCCCATTCTAAAGCTGCTTTTTAACCAACATCTCAAGTTGATGGCAGATCTAGTGTTGGCCCATTCACTCTTTCCTGAGATGCACTTCACATATGATACAATTCGTTCTTTTAAAGTGTACAATTCAATGGTTTTTAGTAGATTCACAGATTTCTGCAACCATTAATTTTAAAATGTTTTCATCACCCCCAAAAGAAACTTGTACGAGTTCCCTCTCATTTCCCTGAAAACCTAGCCCTAAGAAAGTACTATCTATTTTCTATCTCTATAGTTTTGCCTATTTTGGCCATTTCACAGAAATGGAATCATACAATATG
>CM052438.1:85597415-85656178 GCA_028533085.1 Varecia variegata
AATCCTACCAGCAGTATATGGAGGGTTCTGGTTTCCTCATAGCCTTATCAGTACTTATTACTATCTATCTTTTTGATTATGGCCATCCTAGTGGGTGTGAACCAGTATCTCATTGTGGTTTTGATTTGCATTTTCCTAATGACTGATGCTACCAAGCATCTTTTCATGTGCTTATTGGCTATTTGTATATCTTCTTTGGAGACATGTCTGTTCAGATTCTTTTCCTGCTTTAACTTAGGTTATTTGTCTTTTTATTGTTGAGCTGTAAGAGTTCTTTTTATGTTCTAGCTACGAGTTCCTTATGAGATAGATGTATGATTTGCAAATGTTTTCCCCCAGTTGTGTTTTCACTCTCTTAATGATATCCATGGAAGCACAAAAATCATTAATTTTTATGAAGTCTATTTTATCTTTGATGGTTTGTGCTTTGGTGTCAGATCTAAGAACCTGTTGTCTAATCTAAGATCATGAAGATTTATGCCTGTTTTTTAAATGAATTTTATAGTTTTAGCTTACATTTAAGTATTTCATCCATTTTAAAAAATTTCTATTCATTTTTTAACTGTGGTAAAATATACATAAAATAAAATTTACTATCTTGACCATTTTTAAGCGTACAGTTCAACAGTGTTAATTATATTCACACTGTTGTGCAACCATCACCACCATCCATCTCCAGAACTATTTCATCTTCCCCAACTGAAACTCTGTACGGGTTGAACAACTCCCAATTTCTCCCTCCCCCAGCCACTGGCAACCAGCATTCTATTTTATGTCTCTGTGAGTTTGACTGCCTCATATATGTGGAATCATACAGAATTTATCTTTTTGTGATTGGCTAATTTCACTTAGCATAATGCCCCCAAGGTCCATGCATATTATAGCATGTGTCAGAATTTCCTTCCTTTTTAAGGCTGAATAATATTCTATTGTATGTATATACCACATTGTGTTTAGGTGTTTGATCCATTTTGAGTTAAGTGTCCTTTATGGTATGAGCTAGGAGTCCACCTTTATTCTTTTACATGTGGAAATCTAGTTATCTCAGCACTGTTTGTTGCCTGTTCATTCTTAGCACAGATAAGTAATTGAATTTAAATAACTTTATTATTTCAAATTCTTAAATGTCAGGGGAAAATAATCCAAAAACCGTTCCAAAAGATACAGAGCACATTCAGGATACTTTGTGTGTAGGTGATAATATGTATTTCAAGACAATATAAAAAGGAACATGTGACAATGTCATGTTTTTCTTCCTTGTACTCTAGAATTTTTCTTTTTCTTTTTACTATTGAAAATACATTGTCACTGCATATACTACTTTAGGGGTATTGTGACACTAAATAATACAAAACACAACTTAGAAGAATTCCATATTTATTATTACCAATATTTAAATATAATAGTCATCATAAAGCATGCATATGGACATATAAATTAGAAGACTCATCAAAATCACTTCTGCTCCCTCTTTAGTAGTAATGTCAATCACCAAGAATGTATATATACTTCATTACCAATAGGTGGCGCTAGACATTTAGTCAGGATTTCACTCATTTTTACATTGCCCATAACATACATAACTATTAAGTCTCCCATGGAACAGAGAAGCAACCTCTAGAGAAGATACAGAGTGATTGGGAGAAAATGGGCTCTTTTCTCATCCCAATGCAGTCACATACAAACTGGCCATAGGTGAAGGCAGCTTTCAATTAAACTGACACCAACAGAGACATGTTTACAGATTTGAGTTGCCCCAATATCCCATAAGAAAAAGCCGTCTTAATACTCTTCAGGTAGCTCTTAAGATTAAGGACACAATCAGAACTTCTTGGATCACCAAGAAGTATTCGGGCAAACTAGAGGTTTTTTCTTTATTTCTGTAAGTCTTGAGAGAAAAAAATGCAATTATAGCAGGGAAAGATCTATACCTGACTCCAGGTAGATTGTTACAGAACCAAACAAACAAATGACTGATAGGACAGAATTCAATCATTTGTATGTATTTCCTGTGTTATTATAACAGTTATCGGTCTTGATCACTGGTAGATTAAAAATTATATACATATTTGTATATACACACTCATATATATACTATTGATTGTTGTTACATTAATACTGAAAAACTGGAACAATTTAAAAACTGGTCTTTTACATTAAAAATCTATACATTACAACATTGTTATATATTGGGTGTAGTGTTTTGGAGCAACTTGATTTTTATTTATGGTGTCTTATACCATTGAGCAATTGATTTAAACAACAAGTAAATCTCATGTGATCACTTAATGTACCCTAGGAAACAAAAGTCTAATATAGAAGTTAAAGCTACAAAACAAATGACTTTGTGCTCTCCAACCTAACCCTAGAGTATGTTCAATTCTTTATTTAGATTTCTTGGCTTTGGATAAATTTGGGGTAATAAGGAAATTGTCCCAGAGTCCTGAACCAAATACTGAATCTAAAGATCCTCTGAAACCTCATCCAGTTTTGTGGATGACCTAATACAATGTAAAATTTTGCAAGCTTCTCTGAAACAGAGCAAACTTTCTTCATCAATTTTTCAGCATCCTTGGTGAGGGTAAAAATTTCTGCATTCTTTTTATTTTTTATCTTCCCGGAAGTGCAGTTTATTATCAAGTTAGATATCCTCCCCTTTGGAATAATATCAGTCCTAGCCTACAATAGGAAGTATTCACTATGTTTATTCTCATTAAGTGGAAAATATATGGATAGGATGAGCAAAATATTTTTCAGTAGATTCAGATAATGCAATAAATGAAGTTTCTTCACAAAATTTTTTCCCTCTAGCAATCCACTTAAAATTTCAAATGAACTCATTTCCAATCAAGGACACTTACTGGTTCACTTAAAATTTTTTTTGGTTCATTTGAATTCACTTTCAATCTTTAGCAATTTAGGTTTGGTATTTTATTTAGCATTTATAAGAAATAGTTGCCCTTCTTGGCCAGATTCCATTGGATGCCAAGTATACTTATATTTTCATTGCACTCCAGGGAACTACTTGAAGGCAGAAGAATTATAGGCAGATTGAACAAGTTCATATGCTTGGATAGCTTTGAGATGATATGGTTTTCTAGGATCAGCCTGAGTCTTCAGTTCTCCTTTTGGATTTCACATATACTGGCAGAGGAAGTGTTTCATGGTTTTCAAAGTAGGGTTCATGGGCCTTAGGAAACTTCAAACAAATTCTTGGGAATCTGTGGATTTTCTATGCAATTTTACGGTCTTTGGTTTTTGGCTTGGTTAAAAAAATCAACATAGATATATTTTAAGTCATGTGGCTAATCACCTCCTAAGCAACGACTGAAAGTTTCAGTCTCCCGCTTGGACTTGTGTTTGCACACAGTGGCACCAAGCAATACCACGTTAATAGTCAGGAGATAATGAAAAAGAAACTGGGGGATGAAGTGTTCCTAATGCTTTTTCGCTTGCTGAATTTATACTCCTATAGGTTTTCAAATAAGATGTAATGATGTTTAGGATTTTTCTGAAAGCTATTTAAATATGGGCAGGTTTATAAAAAATTTTAAAATAACTCCATACCAAATAGTTGACATTTGTAAAATGTCAGTGCTGGCAATATTATAGTGTCTATGTGATGATTATTTGTGTGTAAATTATATTTCATCTACATAGCAAATGTGGTTAGGTAGCATTTCAAGTATCGAAACTTTACTGTAGCAATGGCTAGTGGGCAGTAGCTTACTAATATTGGCACCAAAAAAAATGTATTCACTAATTAGAATAAAGTATGCTAAATAACATTTTTGTTGGTGAAAGTTGTGGTGCCCAAGGTAAGTGGTGACTAGAAAGATTACATGGGCCTTTTGCTCTTGAATGACAATTTACAGGATCTTAATTTCTTCTTTAAAGCCTTTGGGTCAAGTATAAAGAGAATATAATGCATCCAGGGGTGGGGAACCTGCAGCCTTCTGATTTCAATATTGTTCTTTTTTAAGCACCAAAGGAGTCAAGAAAAGCTTCATCTTTCTCTGCTGCACCTCTTTTAATAAAGGGATTTGTTCTGTGAAGTTTGGGCATTTGGTCGAGGGGCCGCACTTGAGGGTCTGGAGGGCCACGTGTGGCCTGGAGGCCGCAGGTTCTTGGAACAACACCCTGTAAGCAAATATATTAAAATGTCAGCACAAAACATATGAATATTCACACTTACTGTATAAATGAAATTATAAAGAACATTTAACATCAGATTTTTTTCTGCTAAATAACTTTGATTTTCAGTGTCTTTTTTTCTTTAGTTTGTTTGTTTTTAGAATTTCAGAGGAGTGACTGTGGACCTGCAAAGGGATCCATCCAGCTGGGGTGGTCCTCACATCAGAACACCGCGGCACCCACCGCAGAGGGAGCTGTCATGTGGGTGCTCTTGGAGAACATAGAGGGAGGACTTCCCTGAGCATAAAAGATCAGAAACTATGAATTTTTAAATTTACTTGCTAGATGTTTATGCACTTGGCAGGATTTGTAAATTTGCCTGAGAGACTGTATAGCCCCCACCTACGACAATCACTGGGAGCCACCAAATGGGGGCTGACCCTGGGGCCGTAGGTCAGTAGGCTCATCCCAGATGGGAAGCCTTTCAATCCATTAATGTGGGAGGAGCTCAGGTTTTCTGAGTCACATCATCTTGGATTTTACATTAAGCAATATGAAGACTCTAAGAACCACATATCAGGTAGACCAGGTTTTCCCCGAAGTTTTTAGAGCTGCGTGGATTTCAGAATAGCAGATAAGGAGCAGTGGACTTTACAGTTTCTACCTCTTGCTAGTTACTTGATTTTGAAAAAGTTACTTCTCAGTGCCTGAGGATATAGTCTTTTATAAATTGAGGAATGATTTATCTCAAGGATTAGAGCAGTTGCTGTCACATACAGTGCTGTGAATTTTACAAGGATCCCAAATATGCAGTTCTTTGAATGCTCACTATGGCAAAAAAAACGTGCTAATTTAGGCAAAAGGGGGATTGATTGGAGGAATGTGTGTGACTGAAAAAACCAGAAGGACAAGCTGAACTGTGAGGAAGGGTATACCTAGGGGAGCAGAGGAGGTGGGTTAACATGGGAGAATTGGCTCCTGTGTCCCCTTTGTGCATCACTGCAGTTACAACTGGGGATCTGAGGGAGACGGACTTGCAAAGCTAAATCAGATTTCAGCCACTTGCCCCAAGGAGGGTCCCAGCTCTGCAGGGGGGACGGGGATAGTTTCCATCTCTCTACCAATAACTCCAGCACCAAGACCATGTCCCATAAGAACCAGCTCCTGCCCTGTGCTTTCTGCTCTCACTAAATAATGCATTACACACTCACAAGGAAAAGGACCAGGAGAGAGGAATAAGCGTCATTTATGTAACAGGTGTTTAAAAGCCTAGTTTCACATCTTGACCCTGCCACTCGTTATGTGGTCATTATATGTGTCGTTGGGCAAATCTGAGCCTCTTGTCTTTAAAGCGGATAATCGTGGTGCTCACGTCCTAGGGTTGCAGCGAGACTCAGCGAGGTGGTGGATGCAAAGCAATTGGAACCACATAAGGCGCCTGTAATGCTCGTCGGCATTGGTCTTCCCTGTGCACTCAGGCTGACCCCGGTATTCCTCTATTCCCTGCAGATTTCAAACCAAACATGTAACTGAACAAGGTGCATCTTCAGGTCATTCTGTTGTATCCTTAGCTATTCCTCGGAGGGCATGCAGTTCACAAAAGTAAAAACAGTAACCAGGAGAATGAATAACCACACTACACCGAAGCCACGTCCAGGGCAGTGGCCCACAACAGCTACTGGTTGAAGTTCAGGAAGAGAAGCCAAGGGCACTTCTCACTTTCCTTCCTTCCTTCCGTCCATACCACCCCCAAGGGCTGAACCAACGCTGGAACCCTTGAGGCTTAGCAATATATTTCTGTTATATTTTAAGATAATGCTAATTGAAACTCTCCTTTGAGTATTATTTAGTTATTTCATGAAACTAAAATAATCTAGAAAGAAGACATATTTAAATAGCTGCTCCAATATATTTAAAAAAAAAAAAAAAAACTCCACCACAAGACAAAAAAGAAAGGGCGTGTTCTGAAAGCACGCAACTATGTCAGGAGAGCAGCGGTCTATTTGAGCTGATAAGATTTACCGATAAGGAAATTCAGTGCAGCAGCTCCGCTCCTCGCTCCTCCGTAGACTCCAGCAGCCTTTCCTTGTGTCTCAAGACAATGCAAGTCAGGAGTCGTAGAGGACCAACCTGATAAGTTTGAGGGATAAAGGAGTTTGGAAGAAGAAAGGAAGAAAATGTGGCCACCAAATGCTGAATTCTTCTCAAAGGACAGCAATTCCTTCCCTTTCCAAGTGTCCCCTGTTGCCTGCCAGGCCTCGGAGGATGAACCGGGGACTGTTTTTTTCTCGTCGCTTTGACCTTGCCTGAACTGTGGGGAGGAGAATATCGCTGCTCTCAGGGTAGGAGGTTTGGCGGGAAGGGGAGTGGGGTGCTGGCTGCCACCCTGGTGGAGCAGAGGGAAAGTGACAGCGGGAAGATGGCTCCTGGGCCGCCTCTCTGAATTGAAAATCGGAGTGGAGAGCGGAGGTGGAAACAGACCCAGACCGGAGGAACATCCCCGGGGAGCTGGATTACAGGGAGGGAACACCTGAAGCCTCATCGTGGCATTGGCTCTCGTCAGGGCTCAGGGCTTTGGTTTTCGTCATCCCAGAAGCCCTACCTAGGGAGAGCTGCGGAATCTGAGTGTCCCCACCTCCACTCCACAAGGAGAGGAGGGATTTCTCTACTGCTGTGTGATCTACTTGCTCTGAAAGAAGCCGTCAGAGATAATCCCGAAAACCTCTCCCACCCACTTGCAGCATTCAGCCTGCTAGACGATAAGAGATGAGCGAGGATAGACCTTGTCTATCGTCAGAGTAGGACTGAGGAATGTCTAAGTGTCAGAGACATAAATTGTCATACTGTGGCACGGGTGGTGACTGCCAGGGCTTGGGATTCGTCTTGAATCCACAGAAGAGTGGTAGGTGCCACCAGAGGCGGGCATGGGGGCAGTGGACAGAGTCCCCGGGGTGGGGCACGCATCGAGGGCTGGGCTGGCCTGGCCCGCGTGAGCACGCGTTGCGCGGAAGGGCCAAAGCTAGGTGCTCACCCAGCCCTGCCTTGGGGCGAGGGCAGGAGAAAGCTGGAGAGCCACTGGGGGGGGGGGTGTGATTTTGGAAGAGCCCACCAGGACAAGAAGGTGAAGGCCAGGAGGAGAAGAAGGGCACTGAGCAGAGCTGCTCTGCTCTGCTGATGTGTTCTGAGTGCAGCTGGGATAGGGACAGTCCTGGACAAGGATATTGAATGCACCCCAAAGAAATCAGAAATCTGGGTCTGCCTCTTGCTCAAACATGGCCCAAACTGCTAAAACTCTCTCATAAAATGTAATCTAAAAACCTCCAGAACATTTCCTTTTCTTCCAATTATTCCATACATATGTCACCTCTTATCCTTGATAAACGCCCTTTGATTTGATCCGTGCACACTGTAAACGTGTTAATGTCCTGTCCTGATGGATTTTATTCTCCATAATTCATGTGTGGGGGGACTTGCCCCAGCTCAGCTCAGATATCCAGGGCACAGGGACAAGTGCTCTCTCTTCTCTCAATAGAACGCCTGGCCAGAGCCTATGAAATCAGGCCTTTAAATGCATTCTAATTTTGATATTTATTATAACAGTGTAAGAACTTAGTTATATTTATGAAAGGAAAACCAAGTTGACTGCATTGAGCAATTCAATAAAATAATCCCTGCTGTGGAGGAGAGGAATTTATTAGGATCTGAGCTAGGGAGGGTGGCCTACTAGTGGTAGGAATACTAAGGTGGCTGACCATAAAGATGGCTCTTTCTAAATATCTTGCTTTATACTATATGCTTAAAAGTAGCAATATGTATTCAAACTTAAAACTCTTGGTGGATTGCATGACCAAAAATCTAGTTAGAAATCAAGGAAGAAAGGCCACCATGTGCTATACCTATTTCCTATAAAAAAACAGTTCCTATTTTTGGATATTGCTGAAGACAAAGTTTTGAATTAAAATATTTTAGCTGGTTTCCATGTACATACTGACACAGTGTCTCTCATACCACACACACTGCTTAGAACCCGGACCTGCTAGTCTAATGAGTTGTAAGGACTTACTCTGATGGAGTTCCCTAGCAGCAGGGCCTCGGCATCTTCCTGCCAGCCAGTCATATGAGAAAGATACCCCATTTCAGGCAAACATGTCTTTATCCAGGCTTGGAATGCAACCAAAGGAAACACGAGAGACTTCTGACGTGAGAAAACACCTGTTGACTTTGGAGCATCCATATCAATGACGGCAAAACCCAGGGCAGATGTGCTGACAGGGGCCTACTCCGTGGGGCAAAAGGAATGTTAGCTATGAACAAAATCAAGAGGAAATGGAGATAGAGACTTCCAAATTCTTCTACCTCTTTGTCTACATGCCATTCATTGGGCTATTTTTTTTTTTAATTTGGCCTCAAAAACAATTCTAGGCTGGCATCTTCAGTTTTCCATTCCCTTAAACAAAAGTTGGATTTTAGATATTTAAAGGATCAGTAGCTATGAGACCCTAATCCCTAAGCTTGGCCTGAAATGATCATAGTAACCACTAAAAATGAATGGTATTATGAGGAAGTTACTTCCATTTTCAAAATGTTTAGCAATATTTATCTGAATATTTTTATATATTATTTGAGAAAGGAAGTGTTGAGATGAAAGTTCTTAAAAGGGCTCTTCATCTAAATTCATTGGAATCAGGAGAAAGACAAAAGAAAAATCCTGGGGAAAAAAACCTTAAATTTTTAACCATAATTACCATACATAACCATAACCATAATTGTTAAATGAAGATGAAGCGAGTGTATTGCTTTTTACCATACTCTTTCTCTGCTTGTTGCTGGTGTTCCTGGGGGCCAGTCTCAGGCTTCTCCTCCCACTGTGCTCATCTCTTCTGCTCCCATGACATAGTCCCACCAGTGCTGAGAACTCCCATCCCAGACTCTCTCCTGAGCCCTAGACCTTTGTATTCAACAGCATGCTAGTACTTCAATTTAATGTTTCAAAAACAGAACTAATGCACAAAAAAACCTTTCAGAGCTAATACTAATAAATGAGTCTAGCAAGATGGCAGGATATGAGATCAATTTTTAAAAAGTCAGTTGTGTTTCCATACAATAGCAATGAATAATCCTGAAAGGAAATTAAGAAAACAATTCCATTTACAATATCATCAATAATAATAAGACATTTAGGAATAAATTTAACAAAAGAAGTGCGAGTACAATTAAAACTACAAAACATTATTGAAACAAATTAATTAAATAAAAGACACGACACCCTGGGTTCATGTATAGATGACAATACTCCCACCGTTGATCTACAGTTTTAACACAATTCCTCAACATCCCAGTTGACTTATTTGCACAAATTAACAAGCTGATCCTAAAATTCATATGAAAATTCCAAGGACCCAGACTAGCCAAACCAGTCTTGAAAAAGATGAACAGAGTTGGAGAACACTCTCCAATTTCAAAACATACTAAAAAGCTGCACTCATCAAGCCTGTGTAGTCCCGGCATGAATATGGACATATAGTTAAATGGAATAACATGGAGAGTCCAGAAATAAACTCTACATTAATGGTCAATTGATTTTGGACATGGGTGCCAAGACAATTCAATGAAAGAAAGTTTTTTCAACAAATGGTACTGAATATCCACATGCCAAGGATTGAAGCTGGACCTCGTCCTCACACCATATATGAAAATTAACCTAAAATGAATCAAACCTAAAGGTAAGAGTCAAATCTCTAAAAATCTTAGGCAAAGCATAGTCTGAAATCTTCATGTTCTTGGATTAGGCAATAGTTTTTAGATGTGACACCATAAGCACAAGCAACAAAAGAGACAGATACATGGGACTTCATCAAAACAGTTTTTAAAACATTTTTTGTTTTGGAGGACTCTATAAAGAAAGTAAAAGAGAACCCACAGGATGGGAAAAAATATTTGCAAATCATATATCTTATAAGGGTCTAGTATCCAGAATATATAAAGAACTCTTGGAACTCAATAACAAAAGACAAATAATCTCATTTAAAAGTGGCCATATGGCTGGCTGCTGTGGCGTGAGCCTGTCATCCCAGCTACTGAGAAGGCTGAGGCAGGAGGCTCACTTGAGCCCAGTTCTGGGTTGCAGTTTCCTATGCTGAGGGGTGTCCACACTAAGTTCAGCATCAATATTGTGGCCTCCCAAGAGCTGGGGGACCACTAGGTTGCCTCAGGAGGGGGAACCAGCCAGGTTGGAAATGGAGCAGGTCAAAACTCCCTTAATGATCAATAGTGGAATCGCTCCTATGAATAGCCACTGCCCTCCAGCCTAGGCAACATAGCGAGCCCTGTCTCTTAAAAAAAAAAAAAAAAAAGAAAGGAAAACCAAAAAAACATAAGGATATGAATGTTCAAATTTTCTTGTACTCCTTGAGATTGTATTTACTTAAAGATAAAATCAGCCCAGATATAAAAGATGCTTTTATACTTGAATCTAAAAGCAATCTAAATATTAGGCAGAAGCCAACCTGTGACTTAAAATTCTTTTGGATAATCCATAAAGTGAATAATTCAAATACAGCTAAATGAGAGTTGGCAGTATATTACAGAAATAATTTTGTACTTCTCAGAAAAAAAATTTAAAGCAAATTCCTATTTCCGGGGCCTTTTATTATAAGGATCATCTTTTGGTGTTTCATTGTTACCGAGTTCTATTTTTAGAATAAAATTTTGTCATCCGTCTAAAAGAAAAAAAGGGCATATGACCAAAATAGACATTTCTCCAAAGAAAATACACAAATGGCCAAAGAGCACATGAAAATGTGTTCAACATGATCAGTTATTAGGGAAATACCAATGATAGCACAATGAGATGCTGGTTCACATTCTCTAAGATTGCTGTAGTCAAAACAACAGAAAATAACAAGTGTTGACAAATTTGTTGAGAAATTGGAACCTTCATAAATTGCTGACAGGAATGTAAAATGATGCTGCCACTTTGGAAAACAGTCTGGCAATTCCTCAAAAAATTAGATGTAGAGTTACCATATAACCCAGCAATTCTACTCCGGAGTATATACCCAAGAGAATTGAAAGTATATGTCTACACAAAAGCTTCCAATGTTCATGGAAGCACTATTCACCATAACCATAACATTGAAAGAACCCAAGTGTCTATCAACTAATGAATGCATAAACAAGTTTTGGTGTATCCATACAATGGGATATTACTCAGCCATAGTAAGTCACAAAATACTGGCACATGCCACAACATGAATAAACCTTGAAAATATGCTGAGTGAAAGAAGCTAGACACAACAGCCAGATATTTTATGGTTCTATTTACATGAAACATCCACAGTAGGAGTCTATGGGACAGAAGGCAGGTGAGTCATTGCCACAGGCTGGGCGGATGGGGCAGCGGGGAGTGACTGCTAATGGGTTTGGGGTTTTTGTTGAGAAGTGCTGAATATGTTATGGAATTAGGTAAAGATGATGGTTGGAAAACCTTGTGAATATACTAAAAGCCACTGAATTATATATTTTAAAAGGATGAATATTATGGTATGTGGATCATATCTCAATTTTAAATTTTTCAAAAAAATATAAAAATAGAACTAACTTTCCAAAACTCCAAAAGTTTTCCTCCTTGTGTGTTTCCCTGTCTCAAGAAACTCTGAGTCATCTGGACTTCTTTCTTCTCTTTACCCTACATTTCCTTGATATTTGACCTTTATATCTTCTAAATATCTTGAATCTGTCACTTCCTGTCCATCCCCACTACTGTGGTTTGTGACACCATCATTTCTCACCTAAATGACTGCAATGGTCCCCCTGCTTCCCACTTGTCCGCACCCCAGGCCATTCTCCAGGATTTAGCCAAAGGGAGTGATCTTTATAAACACAGCCCTCCCTTGGTATTCTCAGGAAATTGGTTCCAGTACACCCCTCAGATACCAAAATCCAAGGTTGCTCAGGTCCCTGACATAAAATGGTGCAGTATTTTCATATAACCTATGCACACCCTCCCATATACTCTAAATCATTTCTAGATTACTTATAATACCTAATACAATGTAAATGCTATGTAAATCGTTGCCACACTGTATTTTTTAAAATTTGCATTTTTTTCCAGGTAGTTTTGATTCGAAGTTAGCTGAATCTGCAGATGCAGAGGGCCAATTATATACAAATCCATCTTAAACCAAGGTAATCATTTCTCTTTTATCTCTCTTTGAGGCTTTTTTCCTTTCATACATGTGAGTGAATATATTATAGATGGTTCTGTAGGTAAAACAATGAAAAGACATGAACCCAGCCTCAGGGAGCCTGTAGTCTAGAGTCCCCACAAAAAACAGGCGATTAGGATGTGAT
The DNA here is from genome assembly GCA_028533085.1 of Varecia variegata. Classification (NCBI taxonomy): domain Eukaryota; kingdom Metazoa; phylum Chordata; class Mammalia; order Primates; family Lemuridae; genus Varecia; species Varecia variegata. The sequence continues at coordinate 85,609,902 of CM052438.1, forward strand.
ACAAGTGCTATGAGAGGGTAATGGTTAGGGAGCCTGGGGTAGTGGGGAGGAGGATTCTCAGAGGTGAGGAAGTCTTAGCTGATTCTTGAAGACTAAATAGGAGGTATTCCAGCAAAGAAAAGAGATGGAAGTTCCAGAAAAAGAAGTACCTTGCACAAAGTCGGGAGGTACAAGAAAAGCACGGAGTCTTCACAAGATAAGGAGAGGCCTGACCCCAAGGGTCTTATGTCTGTGTAGCAAAGTCTCTTTTGTTTGCCAGTTAAGCAATCTGGATCTAAACACAAAGAGGCCTGCAAAACAAATAAGACTAGGGGTGAAGTGGTTTGAGCAAGCCCGGACCCAAGTGCTCCGACCTGTCAGAAGTCTGTGGCTGAGCCTCCGCTCTGCTGGGGCCTCCGGCAGCCTGGAGCCCACCACATCCAGATGGCCACAGCAGCGCCAGGCTCGGATCCCACCGGCCTGCAAACCCAGCAGAGGAGCTCTTCCTGACCCGTAGTTCCCGAGGCTGATTTTTCACTGGGCTGATGGAGACAGATGGGCAAGCCTGAATCAGTGGCGGTGCCAGAGGGACGGCATTCCCTCGTCCCCCAGCCCTGGAGCTGACTCATCGGAGGAGGTGGAAGTGAATGGATGGGGATCAAAGCTAAAGGAGGGAGGGAAGGGGTGCCCCATGGACAAACAGGCCCCGTGGCCAGAGGTGGGAAGAATGGATGACGGACGGCATGAAGCAGCCTCGGCCCGGGAAGCAGACTGAGGCTGCTGGGCTCCTTGCATTGAGCAGTGGGGCCACAGGTACGCGCAAGAGACAGTTCTTAGTGTGACAGTGAGGGAAGGCAGTAGCACTGAGGATGAGGAAACTGATCTGGAAGTTGTTGTATTAATTCAGGTAACATTATCATTGCTGAAATGAAGGTAGTGTCAGTGCAAATAAAGAATACGTGACAAATCTGCACAATAGGAAGATGGCAGGAGCTAGGTAACTGATTAAGGGGCTAGAGAGGCTGGGAGCTGAGTGTGACTCCAGCTTCAGCGCTGACCCACTTCTCAGGGCCTTGGGTCAGGGGAGCCCTTTCGCCCAGCGATGCTCGGGGACCCGTTCCTTGAAGGGAGTAGTCAGAGCGTTTTCTGGCTCTTTATGCAGAACCGGTAAGGACGTGGCAGGAGCAGCTGGGGCGGGGGGCAGTGATTTTAGCATCACCTGTGTGATGTCCCAGTGCAGCTGATTAGTAGGGAGCTGGAGTTCTTAGTCAGAAGCTCGGGAAGGACTGGAGGTGGGCCCTGTTGCTGGGCACACGTTCATTTCGGATGGATCCCTGCTAAGCAAGGTGATGGAATGGTAAAGAAGGCCTGTTTCCAACTCTCAAGAGCTCATAAGTCGTGAGGGACAAAGGCTGCGTCCACAAGTGATAGATAGTGGATGCCCGTGAGAGGCCCCTGCCTCACGCTGTGCTAGAGCTCCCTCAGCAGCCGGGAATGGCCTTTCTCACGAAGAAACCTTGAGACAGGGTCTTGCAGGATGTGTCAGAGGCAGGAGTCCTCAGGAGATGATGAGAATGAGAATAAATTAACTTGTTAAATCATAATATTATCTGGAAGATCTCTGTTTTCCCTGTGAAATTGGCCTATCTGTAAACACAAGCACAACCGGCAGCCAGGCGAGGCCGGACTGGCCAGCAGGACCGCGCGTCTGCTGGGACACAGCTTGCAGCAGCCACGTCTGAAGTTCTGGGCCTCAGGAACGCCATGTCCTTGCTGGTTCTGCATAAAGAGCCGGGAAATGCTCTGACTGCTCCCTTCAAGGAACGGGTCCCTGAGCATCGCTGGGTGAAAGGGCTCCCCTGACCCAAGGCCCTGAGAAGCAGGTCAGCACTGAAGCTCGCCTAAAAGCAGGCCCTGCCCTCTCCTTTCAGGTTTCCACGTAAGGGCTGGGGGAAGACTATCAAGGCAAGTGCCACAGGCAGCGAGTCTGCTCAGAAGTCTGCATGGCGCACCTTGGAGGGAGGGGTCGGGGCAGGAGTTAGGAGACGGGACACACTGGCTGGCACGTGGCAGCCCCGGCAGCCTAATCTCACCCCAGGCCCCACAGCACAGATGCTTTTCTGTTTCGATCTCCAAAAGGGCGTCAGCCTAGGGTTTCTGAGAGAGTTACTCCTTAACACAACCTAGGAAGAAATAAAAAAATAGCTTTTACTTCAGAACTGAAAAGTGTCTGGAAAACCGGAGAAGAGCTGGATGTCACTGCAAGGAAATGAAAAGCAGGTGGCGACGTGCGTGCTGGGCTGGGGGAAGCAGCGTTCTGTGTTTCCAGAGGCGAGAAAGCCGTCAGCACTGCACAAATGCCTGCTCATCTGTCTGTTTTTAAATGCTGCTGAATTGAATTAAACCACAGTGGCATGCATAGTTTTTCAAATTGTACAAAAATGATATTTTGATTATTCTAACTCATTATGAATTTAAATATGCAATTACTCTTATATATTCTATTTCTAAATTATCTCTCGAATTAAGACTAAAACAATACATACATGTAATACCGACATATCAGAAATAAGCCCCACCGTTACTAATAGTGTAATCCTATAAATTAGTCCTTGTACTAACCAGTTAAGGTCTGTTAATATTTATTTGAATCACCAGCCAATGGTATAGAGGATGCATATTGACTGGTGAGCCCAGGCCGAGAGAAAAGTAAGGAAGTGCAGGGCTTCCTCTCTCCGGCAAGGCCTGTGTGCCTGCTTTCCATGGGGACACTCCTGAGCAAGTCGCCCTGTTCTATGTATAGCTTTGTTGACTTACACGGTTCTCCAGAAGGCACACACCCAGGGTTTTGTTTCAAATGAATAATGTTAACAGACAAACTGTCTCATAAACCTGAAATGTTGTCCCAGGGGATAGAGTGAAAGGGAAGATGTTTAGGTAATTTAGGTAGTTTTTCTTCTTGACCTTGGGGTCCTTCTGTCTCAACCTGAATTGAAGGTTGGAGTCTCCTTCTCGGGTTCAACTAGTGGATGTGTGGAATACTGATTGGAATGAGATCCTCCTACCCCTGGCCTCTTGGGGAGCAGAGATGTCTTCCTCCCGAGAGAGTCTTTGTGGTTTAGAGGAACTGGCCCATGTTGGCCCTGAAAAGATCATGGCCCTATTCCTATACAGGTTTCTTAGAGTCACACAGAAAGACGCAACTTGCAGTACCTGTGCCACCTGGCTGGGATCTTAAATGTGGGCAGCTCGGTAGGACTCCATCAGGGGCAGAAGTGCTGAGAAGACCACATGTTGTTACAGATGAGTAACTATACACGACAACTGTATGTGCCGCCAAATCGTGTTGGGCTTCTCTAAATAAAAAGGAACTCTTTCTGCAAAAGCTAACACCTGTGTGCGCACCGCGTGCCAGGCCTACTTGTTTGATCATCACAGAAGCCCTGCAACAGAGGTCAGATTGACCAAGCAGCTGGCCCGGGCCACACGCTGGTTAGCAGATGGCGCAGCTGGAGGAAGGAGCCAGGCAGTGTGAGGCCAGGCCCTCCCACGTAACCGCTGAGCTAGATCACTTCTGTGTTAGGCTGTCCCGCTCTATGTCCACCTCTCTTCTTCCCTCTCTTCCATCATTTGTAACCAAATATGAGATTGTTGAATAGTCTGTTCTAATACGGGGAGCCAGCACCAATTCATCTAAACTGGATTGGCTCACGAGTCTGAACTGCGCTCTACTCTGGGGAATGCCAGCCGCGTGCTCTTTTCACCGCAGCGAAGCACAGGAAGAGTTGATGTGACCGATGGCCCTGACGGAGAGGGCTTGTGCTGGGGACCCTGGGTTCCAACCGTGGCTGTTCCCCAGGTGAGCGGGGTGGCCAGGGTGAGCCTCTCTCTGGTCCACACTTTCAGGACGCGTTGGATGAGGAACGGCCCCATCGCTCCTCCTCCTTGAGGCTCCAACACGCTGCGATTCCCTGGGCAAGGTCTGAGCGATTTGGACAAAGCCTTAAAGAAAGAAGGTGGGGATAAGGAAGAATGTTAACCTAAACACTGAATTTGACACAAGTGCTATATTTCTGCCTCTACTTCCTGCCCACCAATCTGTCTCCCCTCTGATGGACAATCACTGGGCAGAACTGATTAAACCTTATTTGAGTGCTAGAACTTGTGAAACTACTTGTTTCTAAATGCTTGGTGAATAGTTTGGTATTTTAAGAAGAATAAAAAGAAAGAGGGCGAGGCTGGGCACAGCTGATCACACCTGTGATCTCAGCCCTCTGAGAGGCCAAGGTGGGAGGATCGCTTGAGGCCAGGAGTTGAAGACCAGCTTGGGCAACAACAAGAACCCCGTCTCTACAAAATATTAAAAAATTAGCTAGGCATGGTGGCGCCTGTAGTCCCAGCTACTCAAGAGGCTGAGGCAGGAGGATCGCTTGAGCCCAGGAGTTTGAGGTTGCTGTGAATGCCACTGCACTCTAGCCCGGACAACAGAGTGAGATCCTGTCTCAAAAACAAAAAAAGAAAGAAATTCTGACTTGAGAAGATTTGCCTATAGGCCTTAATAACATATGGAAGAATACTTTGAAAATGAATGTTATTGTAATTTATGTCCTTGCAAAATGTTTAATTAGGTATATTCTGCTGACTTTGAAATCATTAGATATATGCTGGTGCCTTTCAATACCAGGCAAGTATTACTAGTAGGTCAACAAGAAAGCATATTTTACTTTTAAAGTGTTATCACATAACACTCTTCTCAATTTTTGGATCTATTTCATTCAATATGTAGCTTATTATAAAACAAATAAAAGTTCTAATTCTGGAGAAATCTTTCATTAAACAATGAGGGATTCGTAAGTTCAGTTCTTAATTTCTGCTGTAATTTTAAAATTATGATTAAATTTATGGCTCTACCATTCTTCACCTGAAGCAATTGACAGCTGCAGCTTAGATCTCTCGTATGTTCTTTCAATATGAGTTTGACAGCAAAGAGTATTAAGATTTGGCATAGGATCATTTTAAAATCTTATATAAATGTATAAGATGGAAGAAATTACATGTAACAATTGGGGCCAGTAGTCATCTCATCAGTATCTGAAACCAAACTCCTGATAATTGGGGCTATTTCCTCAAAGGACGGCACCTAGATCCAGAAAAGACAGTTTCCTATTCTGACTGGGGGCTCTGGCCTTTTGACCCAAAAGTGCCTTTCAGAGCAAACTTGCAAGGATGTGAGAGCCAGGGTGAACGCACACTTCGGAGACAATGTCAAGAAGCCTGCCTGAGCTCAGGCTCTGAAAAGAATTGTGAAGCTGCATCCTGTCGGAGTTTCCTCTCATTCCTGTATTTCTTTTTCCCTGTAGCTCCTGTTGGCAGCGAGCTGACTATTCTTTGGTACTGCTGCTGTGCATTCTTTCCCACAATCTTTTTTCTTTTTCTTTTCTATCTCCTGCATCTCCTTTGGGACCTTTTTTCCCCCAGGAACTCACCTGGTTTTCCTTTTCTTCCCTGTGAGTTCTTTTTTCCTCTTTTTTCCTCTTTTTTCCTCTTTTTTCCTGGCATCTCTTTTTTCCTCTAAATCTTTCTCCACATTGCTGATCTAGGAGGGGAAGCAAAGAGTGAGACCACAGGCAGCCATCCTTGAGCCCTCTGAGAGAGGGAGGACTTTGTTTCATCTGTGTCACCACTTATTTTGCATCCATTTTTCTCGATCATGAAGCAATGCAGTATTTATATCTGGATGTAACTGTGAAGAGAAATTAAAATCTCTGCAGCTGGCTCAGAGAGAAAGCAAAGGATCCCTGTGTGACAACCCTACCCCAGCCAATCCATCTGCACACCCGTGAGTGGGCTCGGATGGTGTGTTAGGCCCAGGGCAGACACAGCCCCACACTTACAGCCTAGTAGGGAAGTAGAGATACAAACACATCTCTGCAGTATGGTGAGATGTGATGAGGCTGATTCTAATTGATTTGGGAGTTTGCCAGATAAAGCAGGCAAGTGCACCTTGGCCTGAGAGAAAAGGAAGATATCAGAGAGGAGTTGACCTCTAAGAAGAGACCCAAAGGATGAGTTCTGCTCACAGAGAGGGAATGGACACTAGACAGAGAAAACCACGAGCAAAGCAAAGCATGGCTGGGAAACGGTACGAATTGGGCATGGCGAGAGACAGCTGGAAAACTCAGTAGGGCCAAATAATGAAGGACTTCATGTGCCTTTGCCCGCTTAAGGAGCATGAATATTATCCTGCAGGTGAGGAGAAATCATGGAAGAATTTTAAATACCAAAAGTGACAAGGGACGCATGTACATGCTTGAAAGGTAACGTTGGCAAGCAGTTGGAAGAAAGTCTGCAGGCAGGCTGATCAATAGGACATTGCAGTAGTTCAGGAAAAGGATGGTGTGAGTAGGAGTATGAGGAGGAAAAACAAGGAATGGGAGATGTTTTGGAGCTGGAATTGGATTTGAAGATCTACTGCACGTGGGGGAGCTAGGAAGAGAAGGAGTCAAAGATAACTACCAGTTTTTTTCAAGCTATTATTTTGGGTTTTCTTTTTTGTTGTTTCCAAATAAATGGATAATATTGTTAATCAAAATATGCATGCAAGTAAATGAGTGAGTTTGGGAAGGAGAAGGTCATGAGTTGCAGTTGGACGTGTCCCCTTTGGGATGCTTGTTGGGCATTAATATGCATTTGGAAATAAGATATCAAGCCCAGGAAAGAAATGCAGATATGGAAATCATTGGCCTGTTTGGTAGAAACCGAAGCCAGACATGTGAACGAGACACCACAGGGAAAATATGTAGAGCAGTAAGAGAAGAAAACCTAGGTTGGAACTCTGAGAAGTAACCCACATGTAAGGACAAGGACCAAAAGTTGGAAGAGCATTGGAAAGACGAGAAGGTAGGAAGAGGTATTGAAAGGGCTGATGTCACAACATCAAGGGGAGAAAGATTTTTAAGAAGAGAGTGGACAGCAACATTAGAGGCTTTCAGGTGGTCACATAAGATAAGAAATGAAAATGTGAATTGGATTTTGGAATTTGGAATTTATAGGTAATCTTATCACAAAGAGCTTCAGAAAAGTAGTAAAAGTAGAAAGCATTATTACCAGAAGGCTAAGAAATGTGTGGGACTTGCAGATGTCAAGATAATGGGGACATAGACCAGCAGGTCTCAAGCCTCTTGGACTTGAGAACTCTTTACACCCTAAAAATTACTGAGAACCCCAAAAGCTTTTGTTTATGTGGGTCACATCTGTTGATAGTAACCACATTAGAAATCAAAATGAGAACTTTAAGAAATATTTATTCACTCATTTAAAATAAATCTATTATAGCCAACATAAATAACATGGTTTTTTTGTGTGAAAAAATAGCTATATTGTCTAGAACAAATTTGAAAGGCTATATGCCCAATTTGTAAAGCATAGTGCTAACCTCTAAGGAATTGTGCACCAGCCTTTCTCTTGGTACAAAATCTAAGCAGCCCACTTAGGCATATCAATCCATCTTTTTTTCACTGATAAGAAAATATCTGAAATAACCATTTTTATTATTTTCATAGTAAAATATAATTTCACAGGTTATAGTTTATAGCATATGCCCAGTGAGTGAGCAAAGGCTACTACAAAACATGTGTCACCAAGTGAGAAAATTTAAGAAATTCATGTAAATGCCCTTTTTACTAATCTTATCAGCAGGATATCAGCTTGCATCTTCTGACCACCATATTATTACTAAGACAAAAGTTAAACATTTTCATGTTTGACAACATAGCTATATCACTGCATATGTTGCATCCCATCTTAGAAATATCAGGCACATTCTCGAACTTTCTAGGTAGAGTTGGAAGGGTGCTTAAGTATAGTATTTGAAGTTCTGTCTTTGCATGCAAGATACCTGAAGCCCAGAAATGATAAAAAGACTTATCCAGTTATTTAGAAACTTAGCTGGAACTAGAATTTAAGGCTTTAAACTATTTCCAGTGCTTTAAATTAAAAAAAATGTTATAGTGCTTCTCCTTGAACTCATCATGGAGTGTTGTACTATCCTTCTACTTTTCTTTTTTTTCCCTGAAACTAGAAGAGATTTCAGAGAGTCCTCAGTGCTCCCTCCCTTCCCCCACCCAAAGCATTCCAGTACATGTGCTCCAGGAATGTTGTAACACCCAACAAGTCCTGTGGTCCCTCTCTGAGACTCAGCATTTCCCATGGACGCCAAAACCCAGAAGTAATTTATTTCCAGACTTAAAAGGGTAGATCACCATTCGCCTACTAGAATAGCTAAAATCAAAGACACTGACAGTGCCATGTGTTGGCAAGGATGTGGAGAAACTGGAATCCTCTTACATGCCTGGTGGAAATGCAAAGTGGTCTGGTGACTTTGGGAAACAGTTGATAGTTTCCTTGAAAGTTAAAACTCACATACCTATACAACCCAGAAATTCAGCCCAAGAGAAATGAGAAACATGTGTCCACCCTAACTTGTACACAAATGTTCACAGCAGCTTTAGTCATAATAGCCAAAAACTAGAAACACACCAAATGTCCATCTGCTAGAATCAATAAATGAAAGGTGTATATTCATTCAATGAAATATTACTCAGCAATAAAGATGAAAGAACTATTAACATATGTACCAGCATGGATGAATCTCAAAAACATCATGCTAAGTGAAAGAAGCCAGACATGAAATACTACATATCGTATGATAACATTTACATGAACTAAAAACAGAAAAAAGAAAAAAATGCAGAAGTACAGAGATAAAAAGCTGGTAAGTAGGCTCGGGGTAGGGGTAGGGATTGACTGCAAATGGGCACCCAGGAACATTTTTGGGAGATGAAATGTTCTATAAATGAATTGTAGTGATATTTGGACAACTGTATACATTTACAAAAAAATCATTGAATCATACACTTAAAATGGATGGATTTTATGGTATGTAAATCATAACTCAATAAACTTGGTTTTAAAAAAGAGAAGGAAAAGGATAATAAAATCTTATACTGTCATTTTTTTCCACTGAGAGATATAGATAATCTCTCTTCTCCCAATGGCCCACTCTTAACCCCAAGGAGAATAACCCTGATTGTTTTGCTTGTATTCACAAATATGCGAGGGGAATGAGAGTAACTAATTTTTCTAAAATTAGTCGATAAGCATACCACTTGGTACTTTAATCACCCCATAAATATATATTAAGCACCATGTGCTTACTCTTTTTTAAACCATTTTATTGAGCTATATTTCACATACATAATTTACCATTTAAAGTATACAATTCAATGGTCTCTAGTATTTTCACAGAGGTATGTATTCATCACCGCAATCCATTTTAGAAACTTTTCATCAACTCAAAAAGAAAACCTGATGTCACACCAGTTCCCCCAACCCTCCCAGCCCTAGGCAACCACTGACTGCTTTCTGTCTCCATAGATTTGCTTATTCTAGACATTTCCTATGAATGGAATCATATGATATGTGGTCCTTTGTGATTGGCTTCTTTCCCTTACCATAATGCTTTCAAAGTTTCATCTTTAGCATGTATCAGTACTTTATTTCTCTTTATTCCAGAATAATTTCCCATCATATGTATACCACATCTTATATATTTATTCATCAGTTGGTAAACATTTGGGTTGTTCCCACTTTTGGGCTGCTATGAATATTACAATGCTTCTATGAACATTCATGTACACATTTTATCTGGATGGATGTATTTATTTTTCTTCTTATATAAGTGGAATCATGTAGTATTTGCCCTTCCGTGACTGCATGATTTCACTTAGCCTAATGTTTTCAAGGTTCATCCGTGTTGCAGAATGTGTCAGAATTTTGTTCCTTTTTAAGGCTGAATAATATTCCATTATATGTACACACATTTTTTTATCCATTCATCCATCAATGGACAGACACTTGGGTTGCTTCCTCATTTTGACTATTGTGAATAATGGTTCTACGAACATGAGTGTACAAATATCTGTTTTAATCCCTGCTTTCACTTCTTCTAGGTATATTCTCAGCAGTGGAATTGCTGAATCATGTGGCAATTCCATGTTTAATTTTTTAATAATCACCATACCCATTTTAACAGTGGCTGCACCATTTTACATTTCCAACAGCAATGCACAAGGGTTCCAACTTCTCCACATCTTCACCAATATTTACTTTCTGGTTTTTGTTTTTGTTTTTCTCAGTAGCCATCCCAATGGATGTGAATTGGTACCTCATTGTGGTTTTGATTTGAATTTCCCTAATTATTATTGGTGTTAAGCATCTTTTCATGTGCTTATTGACCATTTGCATGTTTTCTCTGGAGAAATGTCTGTTCTAGTCCTTTCCCCATTTTTTAATTAGATTGTTTGGGGTTTTTTGTTGTTGAGTTATCTTATTATTATTTAATTATAATAGCTCTTTATATATTCTAGATACAAATCCCACATTAGATATTTGACCTGAAAGCTTTCCTTCCATTCTATGAGTTATCTTTTGACTCTCTTGGTAGTATCCTTTGAAGCACAAAAGGTTTTGATTTTGATGAAATCCAATTTATCTGTTTTTTTCATTAATTGCCTGTGCTTTTGATGCCATGAAAAGAACTATTGCATAATCCAAAGTTACAAAGATTTATACCTATGTTTAATTCCAAGTGTTTTATAATTTTAGCTCTTACATTTAGATCTTTGATCAATTTTGAACTAATTTTTTTAATGAGAGAAGGGTCCAACATCATTCTTTGGCATGTGGATATCCAGTTCTTTCAGCACCATTTGTTGAAAATACTATACTTTCCCATTGAATTGTTCTGGTACACTTGTAAAAAATCAATGGACTTTAAACATGAGGGCTTATTTCTGAACTGTCCATTCTATTCATTGGTCTAAATGTCTAATCTTATGCCACTACTACACTGTCCTGATTACTATTGCTTTATGATAAGTTTGGAAATTGGGAACTGTAAGTCCTCCAACATTTTTCTTCTTTCCAAGATTGTTCTGGCTGTTCTCAACTACTTGAATTTCCACACGAATTTTAGGATCAGCTTGTCAATTTCTGCAAATAAGCCAGCTGGGATTTGCATAGGAATTGAGTTAAATCTGTAGATCAATTTGAAGAATATTCTCATCTTAACATTACTAAATCTTCCATTCCATGAACATGGGATGTCTTTTCATTCATTTAGAACTTTTAAAATTTCTTTCAACAGTGTTCAGTAGTTTCCAAAGCACATGTTTTGCACTTCTTTCATTATTCCTAAGAATTTTATTCTTTTTTAAATGATATTCTAAATGAAAGTATTTTCTTAATTTCATTTGTGGTTCCATGCTTACTGTTAACCACGGCAAGCCTGATATCTGGGCTTCACTTCTAGATTATGAAAGAAAGCTTCCAATGAAGAAATCTCAATTCATTCTAAGATTCTTATGTCTGATGAGAGGATAAATCTGTAAATTTGATTCAAACTGTTTTAGAGATCTCAGATAATAAGTCTAGGACACATCTGGACACACTGTTTAAGTACATGCATCTAATATTTAAATTAAGAAGGAGCAGAAATAGGAATACACTAATTCTAGTCCTTTTCCCATTTTTTAATTAGGTTGTTTGAGGCTTTTGTTTTTGAGTTGTCTTTTTATTATTTAATCGTAATAGTTCTTTATATATTCTATACAAATCCCTTATCAGATATTTGATTTGCAAAAATTTTCTTCCATTCTGTGAGTTGCCTTTTTACTCCCTTGATAGTGTCCTTTGAAATACAAAATATTTTAATGTTGATGAAGTTCAGTTTATTTATTTATTGGTTCCCTGTGCATTTGGTGCCATAAAAAAGAACTATCGCACCTTCCTAGAAGTGCCGATGGAGGAGCTACAGAAATCGGGGAGATCACAGGGTGATCACAGCGGCCAACAGCCTGCCCCACAAAGGTAACACGCTGGCCTTTGGCAAGGGCTTCACCTCTGTGTGCCTCAGTTTGCATGTAAATAATAACAGTTTGCACAGTGTTTACAGAGTGGTCTTCACACTGGGGTGCCCATACTTCAGTACCAGACAATCCACTGTCATGCAAGAAGAAAATATAAGAACTTCTATTTATGTTTATTTCGTTCCTTTAGTTTTTAGTTTTGTGTATGCTTTATAAGAGTATGTAATATAATATTATGGTGCATACTTACATACTTTATACTAAATTAGCAAACACAATTTGTCAGTTCACGCTCAGTTTTTTTATTGGTGGAGACTAGCTTAACTCACTGCTGACCACATAGCAAGTGCTCAGTAAATGTTAGCTATCATCAAAATTATTACTGTCTTGATGTCATCATCAAAATTATCAGAGTGATTGGCACATCAACTCAACCACAAAATAATGCTTTTTACTATTATCATTTAAAATATTCAGGTCCAAGAGAGAAGAACAGATTTTAATTTTCATGTTGTTAGTGTGTAAACACTAAGCACCCTGAAAAGTATTTGCTGTTGGACTGGGGTTAAGTTGTGCAGCATCAATTTGGTTTTCTTCTGTTTGTTAAAACTCCACTCATCTGAAGCACAGGATTCCTGAACTGTGGGAACTCCAGGCATCTCTAGGTTCCTCAAAGAGGCCGGGTCCAAGATTGAGGTGTCTAATCTGGGAAGGGCTCACTCCAGCCCAGCCAGCTTCCCTGCCATTCTTTGCCAGGACTGTGTGTATGGCACTGGACTTACTTTCCCAGAAGTGCTCCTGGGACCGAAGTCTGCACAAAGGGGCTGTTAAATGTGTTTCCCTCCCTTCTGGCCCCGCTGGCTCCTGAGCCTCAGGGCACACACAGCTCAGAGTTCCTATCAACTTTTCCCAAAGGACCCCTGGGCTCCTGCAGGAGCCAGCAAGTCCCTGGAACAGGAAGCTCTATTTACACTGTCTTGGAGCCTGGTGCTCATCCATAAAAGGGAAAAGAGTCCTTTAGGAAAAGGGCAGGGTGCTTGGAAACTCTTTAAAAGTGAAAGCTTCCTAACTGGTTTCTGTTGTTTTACACAGTTGGTTGATACGGCTTTTCAGAACATAAAAACACATGCCCTTTGGACTAGCTGAGCAGTACCTCTGAGTGCTGACATGCCAATAAACAAAAAATACAGAGAAAATGTCATGGGTACCCTCCAGAGTGCACACCTAGGTCAGATAATTGTTTCTTTAGTCTTCTAGAACATAATTCCAGACAGATATACTGGTTTATGCATGAATAATCTAGCTGTACTTTACGTGAGGAAGAAGGGCAACCTAGACTTCGGAGTATCGTGATGCTTAGGTCGATGGATGGCTGCTTCCGGTCTTCCACACTGGTACCTGTCATGTGAATTCGGTTCTGTCAGCTAACAGACACAGCTGGTGAGTGCTCTGAATCCAGATGAGCAAAAGACACACCAGGACAGGAAGGCACCTGGGGTGGGAGAGACGCCTTTAAGAATCAGAGCTCTTGGGGGATTTAATCATAATGTTCAATAACTATTTAACCATAATTGAAATATTAATCATAATTTTCATCACTTATTGTTAATGGTCATTATGAACAATTATTATGAGTTGTTACAAGGGGTTGGGTTAAGTGCTTTGCATATATAAACCCATTTAACCCTCAAGATAACTTTGTGAGTTAGGTACTGTCAGAATTCCCAAAGTACAGATGACACAAAGAGCTTAAGTAACTTGTCCAAAGTCATAGCAAGTAGTGAAGCTGGGGTGCAGACCCTGTGCCTCCAGCCCCGTCCACTGATGCCCTAACCAGTTGCTTCACGGCCGCCTATACTCTGCGCCTGTGTTCCAAGCACTTCAAATGCGTTAGCAACGTCAATTTAAACAGCACAAATAATGTGGCAGTGTTTCATGAACTAAAACAGTCATTCCACCTTTCTTCATTTACTCAGCACCTGCTAACACCTAGGACCGTATATAGGTTAATTATAGTGATGTGGGTGTCCTTGGGCCTGGAAGAGTAGGCCCGAGGCCAGGCTTCACGCACGCAGGCATTCCTGACCAGACTCCACCGTCCACACCCCGCCACCCACCCACACCCCACTTCCACCCCAGGCTTCCCCAGCACCATGTGGCATGAGGCTCCCTGCATGTCACACCTGTTGATTTCATTGTCTGGAACATGCTCCCCCCACTCTCAGCTCTCACACCAGTTCACCTCTCAGACTCCAGCCTGAGCCTTTCCCCACCACTCGGGAGAAGGTGACTCCCCCCCCCGCTTTCCTGTGCTCCCCAGGCCCCGTCTCCCTCGGTCGCTGCCGTCATCATCGTCATTGCCTTCTACAGGCCGGCCCGCAGGCCCTGAGGGACAGGGCTGTGTCTTACGCTGCTGCGGTTCCCATCGCTGAACCCAGAGCCTGGCACGGAGCGTGCAGTCCGCAAATGCACCATGGACTTCTTGACCTGGAAGTCGCTTCCCCAGACCTGCGAGACTCTGCCGTCCAGGACTACCTCAGGGAAAACACGCGAGGAGGCTGAAAAGTGGTATTGTGTTTGGTTTGGTTTTGTTTTATTTTGTTCTGTTTTTTCTTTTGGCTCTAACAATCTGGAAGTCACTGGTGACCTTAAGAAAACCATATTGAAATGAGATGTGAATGGACTAGAAGGTGAACAAGTGACAAGACAACTCGCTTGAGAAATCTGATCATGAAGGACAGCGGCAAATAGGCCAATAGCGGACAGACACAGGGTTGAAGGACGGCTTTTTGTTTATGGTTTTTCTGGCTGCTACTGTTGGGATGATAGAGACCTTTGTGTATTTGGGACGGACGGGAATGGGTAGAGAGGAAGAAGAGAAAGATGAAGGGAATGATTGATAGCTTAGGGTTTTAGAGATGGTAGTGAGCAATCGCGCCATTCATAACCAGATTTCCTAAATGGGTTGTCTGTAACTGTCTAGTTTCTTCACCTTCTAGTTCTTCTCATCTTATTGGCTCTTATTAAAGTCACCAATGACTTCCTTATTGCTGGAACCACAAAACCACTTCTCAGTATCTTAAGGTCCAGAGCTGGATGAGAGATAAGTCTTTTTCTTAGCAAAGGAACGGCCACTCCATGGTGACAAGTGGAGAGGAAAGGAAAACTAGGACAGACGAAGGTTTGTCCTGAAGGTGGCCCAAAGTTGAGGGAGGTCTTGGCCGGTATTTCTATTTTTTTGTGACGTGTGAAGCAAAGTCAGTGAGAGGGAGCTGAGACATCTGAGGCTGAAGGAGACAGACAATGTCTGAAAAGTGTTTTCGGAGGGCAGGAGAGTAAGCGAGTCACAGAGGCTCAGTGAGATGGCAGATGGAGCACCGTGTGTGGTTGGGGACCGAGTGTTTACAGTGACCCCAACTTGCTTGGCCAGGCTGCTCTGCCACAGTCCCCAGCTGCCAGGACAAGACCCGATAGTCAGTACAGGTGGGTCCATCCGATTTCAGGTTTTCCGGGCTCCTGCAAGAGAAAGAGGACACTGGAGCTTATGGTGTTTGCAAGAAAGTGATCGACATCAGGGGCCACAGGGTCCAACCTGAACATGGGGAAAGTTACTAGAGGAGGACCCGTGGGCAGGGAGAGAGTGGGGCAATGGAAGTCCCCCACAGGGAGAGTGATGGCGGTGGAGGGCAGAAGCTGCAGGACAGGCTGGCTTTGTGGTCAGCGGGGAGTATGTTTGGGTCCGTGATTTTGAAGGTGGAGCAGTTTCAGGAGAGAGCATGGTTCGGACTTCACATTCTGCCCCAGGAGGATGGGAAGCCGTGGCCGAGTGGAGAGCAAGGCATTGGGTCAAAGAGCTACGAGGTCGCAGAGTGGGATGCGTCCAGAATGAAAGCGGACTGAGGACGAAGGGAAGACTGAGGCTCCACGGTCTCGCAGACGGCGGCGAGCATGCAGGCGCTTGGCGGCTGTCTGCGCTCCACTCCCAGAGCTTTACTGTTGGGCCAGTGACCGGAGATGGAGCGGCCGGCCCTGAAGTGCCTTGGTCATCAATCTCCCAACTGGGGTGCACAGACTTTAAAAATTTTTTATTCATTGCTACCCTGAAGAGGTAGCGAATCCTAACATAACTGTGGAATCTGGGCGACAGTGATGAGCCAGTGGAGGCTCATCCGCTGTGTCCGTGAACCACATGGTGGGGGCTGTGGATGAAGGGGGTGGGGAGGGCCGTGCATGGGGGACACGGGGCAGGGGGGACACGGACCATCTCTGGACTTTCTGCTCCATTTTGCTGTGAACCTAAAGTTGCTCTGGAAAAATCGTCTAAAAAAAAAAAAAAAAAGATTTAGGAGGAACAGAGATCTGTAGGAAAACATCAGAGAAGTTGGTAAGCAGTTAGGCCAAAAGGAACCGAACCCACTGCACAGGCCCGCCGGGAGCCAGCGGGTCTCCAGCACCACAGGCCCAGCCACCAGGGGGACCGAGGGTCGCCTTTCTCATTACACTTCTCTTGCCCCAGCCCGGAAACAAACGGGGCCACAGCCCCACCCGTCCCAGGTCTTGTGGGAAATCTGCTCAGAAAGTCTCCCTGGGTTTCTGCAGCTGGAGGACCCCCAAGGCCACACTCCTTTAGTGCGTTTGCCTTCTTTTGACAAGGGTGGGCATGATGTGTTCTTGGAGGCTAGAGGCAGCTTTTTGTCACTGAGGTCGTATCGGACCACACCAAGCCTCTCTCCTGCGGGAGAGACACAGAGTTAAGTAATTTTCCCAGGGCCACCGGGCTGGCAAAGCTGGAAGTGGGGTTTGGTGTCAAAGGCCACTCTCCACAGTCCTGGTGGTGAGTCACAG
Source organism: Varecia variegata (assembly GCA_028533085.1). NCBI lineage: Eukaryota > Metazoa > Chordata > Mammalia > Primates > Lemuridae > Varecia > Varecia variegata. The sequence goes on from CM052438.1 coordinate 85,626,653, forward strand.
TCAGCCAATAGCATCTCCAGAATATGGAAAGCACAGGTACAAAAGCACCAAGAGCACTTAGGGAAGGCTTCCTGCATGAGAGGCTGCCTAAACAGAATTGCAAAAATGGGAGTTAATATAAGTTTGTTTCCTGAAATGAATAAATAAATAAAAGATCTTGCCAGGTGTGATGGCACACACCTGTAGTCCCAGAGGCTTGGGAGGCTGTGGTGGAAGGATCGCTTGAGCCCAACAGCTTGAAGCCAGGCTGGGCAACATAGCAAGACCCTATCTCGAAAGAAGGAAGGAAGGAAGGGAGGGAGGGAGGGAAGTTAGGAAGGAAGGATCTCTAACCCTCACAACAACCCTACAAAGTTGTTATTACCCTCCCCAGTGTACAGTCAAAGAAACTGAAGCTCAAAGTGTCCAAGGCCATAAGATCATTGGTGGGAAAACCAAGATTCAACCCCTATTCTGAGCTGTCTCTCTGAACCATCTTAGCTATGGAAACTGGTCCTCACATCAAAGAGAGGAATAAAATTATTTTTTAAAATGAGGCAAGTGAGCCAAAACTTTTCTGTTTAAAACCAGAAAACCCACCATTTATGAAACTAGATTTGTCAAAGAAAAGTCGATGGTGGATTCAGCACCAAGTGTAGGGAGAGGAGAGGCCTCCTTCCCCAGGTGACTCAGCCCAAGGGAAGCGCAGCAAGGATGGGTGGCGACTGCTCTCTCCTGAGCACGCCCTGCCGCAGGGGGCCGCCCTGGTGACTGAGCTGCTCCTTGGCAACTGCCCTGTCCTTAGCCAGCACCAAAGAACACCGGAATGAAGCCGTTTTTTTTTTCTTGTGGCCTAACAAAGGAGGCTGAAGAGAAGTGTTCCATTTTATTTTATATCACTTAAAAGTCAGACAACTCCCAAACAGATTTCCTATATGATGAAATAGGCATTTTTCTCTCTGTTTTACTTGAAAAAGTTGCAATTTCTGGGTAAAGATTACTCAGCTAGTCCTTACCATAACCCGTGAAGACAGCATGTATTTTTAGTTTCACCTTCACAGCAAGGAAACACACTCACAGACGGAACATGACTTCACTACGGCCATCCAGTGAGTCAGTCGCAGGACTGATGGGGACAAATTAGCCAGCCAGGTCTCAGCTATTAAACTTCGAGGCCCTAGTAACAATCTGAGAGAAAAAAAAGCAATCTTAGGATAACCTCTGAAAATAGTTGTAATGCCAAGTTCTGTTGCATGTTGATTTCTATTCATCAGCCATCAGCCTCCAGCATTCTTTCCGATGGAGAAGTTCCACCGGGTACGACTGTCAGGACGGCACGAGATAATAGGTGTGAAGTCCTGAGCACAACATGTAGGACACAGTCACTGCTCAACAGCAAATGCCCCCCTTCCGCGTTTATGGGAATCCTGTGTCATTTCCCATTTCTCCTGTATGTGATAACCTAAGAGCTCTGCCTGCCAACCCCTGAGAGCTGCGAGGCAAATGGCAGGTGCACATAAAACCGTGCACAGCCAGCCCACCTCGCTGTTCCCACCGGCTAACTTAGCTTCCTGAACATGAGTAAAATGAATCGGGCTCATCTGTGTTATAGCATACTCGCAAATAGTGTTGGATGGTTAGAAAAATAGCACATATTAAGTATTTTTAAAAATCTGACAAATACAAATGAGAAAACAAAAATCACCCATAATTCTAATGAAATGTTTAAAATATTTTGTGATTCATAGACTCAAATAGATATCTAATTATTTTATTCAAATTTGAATTTCTTTAATTTTTATTGTGGCTATGAGTATAGTTATGAATAATTTGTTCATTACTTTTGCCTGTTTATCTGAGTTTATATCTTTTCTGTTGATTCTCAATCTAAAGTTAAAGAAAAGATAGATTTGGGGTCTTGAAATACTTTCCTTGGTTGTGTGGCTAGCTCCTTCCATAGGCAGCTGTGGGATACTCCCCTCGTTAGATGTAAGGACACTATTAGATGTGCTATTAGATTAGCTTACTGACAGATATTTTAGAAATTAGCACAGAGGGTCTTCTGACTCCATACACTGCTGGCATCTGTGTTCCAAAGTTTTCTTACAACCAATACCAAAGGAATGTGTCCTAAATCTTCAAAAATCAGAGTATGGCATCCCAGTAAAACTTGCATGTATTAGGAATAAGAAAAATATACTTTTACCTATTATTACCTAGTCATGCTTTAAAAAAAATATATTGGTTTGTTTCTTTGTATATCTTCATGCAATATTGTATATTTTTTCTAATTAAACTGTGAGATCTTTTGTATCTACATCAGGAAATGTGACTTGATTAAAGGGAGAGATTTTTAAATAATTTGTCTCAGGTAAATAAGAGAGTGAAGTGTGCACACTAACTCTTATGGTGACAGTGTGATACTTCTGTTCAAGCAAGAGTTGTCAAGGCACTTGTTTATAGAAACCCTTTCTGGCAGGTTAATATTGTGGCACTTCCCTCTTTTTGCCAGAGTCCCAGACATAGAAGTTAAATGATTTCTCCAATCTCCAACCAGCTCCAGAATTAGAAAGCTTAACTTTTAAAACAGGTTTCCATTCCAGTCAGTACCCTGAGACTATGAATTCAGCTCTGTCAGTTCAACAAACATTTATAGGAACCATCAGGTGCCCGACACTGTGCTGGGCTTTGAGATTATACAGATGTCAAGAGACTGTCCTGGGAGAGGGTGGACAGTTGTCTGGTGGTGAGTCACAGTCAGCCAATAACATCTCCAGAATATGGAAAGCACAGGTACAAAAGCACCAAGAGCACTTAGGGAAGGCTTCCTGCAGGAGAGGCTGCCTAAACAGAATTGCAAAAATGGGAGTTAAATGAATAAAGGTACACTAGAATAAGGCATTTATCCAGACAATCTGGCAGTGACATATGAACATTTCCTAAGTCAAAGTTTCCAAACTTTCCTTTGACACAGAGACCCAAGTGTCACGTATAAAACAGATAAAATGTGCAGCTTCTCCTGTTAGGGAGGAGAGAGGCAGAAACCTTGGTCTTCCCTCTACTGCCTCCCTCCCTTCCTTGACCGAGGACAGGGTTATCCTTGTGGTGCTACTAGGGCAGTGGGTACTGACGGGAAGTGGGCACATGGGGGCTTCCGTGGTGCTGGCAGTGCCGTGTTTCTTGACTGGGGCTCTGGTTACGCAGGTGTGTTCATTCCATTGAATTCATCCAGCTGCATCTTGAAGACATTATGCTAAGCGAAATAAGTGAGTGACAAAATCTGTATGATTCCACTTACATGAGGTACCCAGAGTAAGTAGTCAAATTCGTAGAGAAGAAGGTAGAATGGTGGTTGCCAAGGGCTGGAGGGAAGAGGGTGGGAGTTCATGTTTGATGGGAATGGAGCTTCTGTTTGGGAAGATAAAAAAGGTCTGACATCCTGGTGATGGCTGCACAGCAGTGTGAATGTGCGTAATGCCACTGAACTGTGCACCCAAAAATGGTTAAAATGGCAAATTGTGTTATGTGTAGGTTACCCCAATTTTTCAAAAAAATTAATCAAGCTGCATATTTATGATTTGTACATTTTTCTGTATGTAAAAGTTAAGGGAAAAAAAAAAAACCTAACCAAATCCTAGTTTTAATGATCACTCTCTGGAAACTTTTGAAGCTGGTGTTTTTCCACCCTTCTATTCCGTGAAGGACAAAAGGACAGTCCCTGCTTTTTCATCTCACCTCCAAATCCAACTAACTGAAGTTCGACAACTGTGGTGACTCCCCCTTACTGCTATTTCCTGAAATTGGTCTGTGGCTATTTGTGCTTCTCTGTGGCCTGCCCTCTTCCCACACGGGTGTGCGGGCAGCATTCCCTCCGGGAGGAGGTGACTCCGGTCTCACCCCAGCTTCCTCCCCTGTCTGTGAGGGATCCCGGAGTCACACCGTGGCCCATGATGTCCAGGCCAAGCTTTCACAGAGTCAGTGACTATCAGGAAACCTTCCTGGGCCGAATGAGTTTTTTAAACTTCTTTGGCAGCAGAAATAGCCTTCCTGAAATAAATTATTCACTTTGGGCATGAAAATAAAGGGAAGATGTTAGAAGATATTTATTTAAGATATTACTGCTGATTTATCATCCTAATTTATTTAAGAAAACATAAATGAGCCACTTCCATTTGAAAAGAAAAATCACTTGCTCTTGAACAATGTGAGTTTTGGTGAATGTTCATATTATGCAACAAGTACAGTAATTATAGAGAATTATTTGTTTAGATAAAACTTAGATTTGGTACAATTATAATCTGAAATGGCACTATCCAAACATTTTAATTTTGGGGGGTTGTGTGTGTACTCCTAATACTCTTTGATGATGGACAATAAAAAAATAAGTTATCTAAAACTCTATTTACTTAAATATGGACTTGGCTGTTTCTTAACTGTGTATATTAAAAAACAGCCAATAAGTTAAAAATTGAGACTATTTAAAGATGAACTCCCTGTATTGGGTAAAATAATATTTTTATGGATTTGTATTTTAAACTTAATTTTTATGATATTTTAAAAATATTTGCAGTGTTGAAATAGTAGCATGTGTGCTTTCTAATTTTTGATATTAAATGAGCCCACAGACTGTTTCTGTGTCAATATATATATGTCTTGAAACCACAGAAAACTATTTAGACTTATAAGACCATCTACTAAAGAAAGCTACATTTTTACATTGCATGTAAAATTACTCTTCTCCCTCATTTTAAATTTCAATTTGATGCATTGAGAAGAACTACACTGATTCTGCATCTAATTGAATGCACCTGAATGATCTCTAAAAATGTATAAAGTGTACTCAAACTTTTTGGCTACATCAAGGATTACTTTATTTTCCCCTGCCTTTATTGTATGTTTTACTACTAACACAACAATAGTCCTAGCTAACATTGAGTGGGCATCTTCTATTTTCCAGGCACGGGTTCTGGCACTTTACGTGTTTATTCTCGTTTAATTCTCCCAGTAGCCCTGTGGGCTGGTACTGTTATCATCCCTAATTTACAGATGAGGAAGTGAAGCACAGCGCAAATATGTGGCAGAGCTAAAATGCTAAGCAGTCCTAACCCTTAATTTCGTAACCACATAAGAGGCAGAAGTCCAACACCTGCTGTGCCTGCAAAGTAGGACATTTTCATTCCTGCTTAGCTCTGAATCTGCCCATCTGGTGAGCTGGTTCCACACTGGACCAAGACCACATCCGCAGTCGTGTTGATACGAAGCCTGTGAAACCACCAGACGATCGCAGGCTTGGGAACAGGGTCAGAGCCTCTCCTCACCACGCCTGGTGTCTCTCCCTTTGAGGCGCTTCCTTGGCCAGGGTTCCACCAGCTGCACAGACAGCCTGAGCTCTGCCCAGAGAGATGAGAGTCGGGCCAAGAAAAGTCTGGTGAAGACTGGATCCTGCCCAATTTTTGATAAAAAATAACTTTGAGGCTGAACTTTAATCTTTCACCACTTTAGTGAAATAGAATTGAGACAGAACATCTCAGGATTTCCTGACTTCACCTTTTAGTCTGAAGGGGAATGCTCCATGCGACAGCTAAAAGGACCAACTATCTTTAATTAAACTCTTGAACTTTCTTGGCTTTTGAAAACTTACTGGAGGGAAATATTCAAAAACTCTAACATTTATTTTATTTTCAGAGCCAAAGCTGATATCACCACCTACATCTGTGGAAGTCAGGAAAATAGCTGAAGCCAGGATGAGTGAGGTAGTGTCTGCCTCCCAGGTTTCGGCCAATGAGATAATGAATATGTGAGAAGCTGAGCGCAGCGCTACAGTACACATTCTATAAGACAAGCTGTTAAAATGCACCTAAAAAAAGCATTTCATGTAAATTATGGAATACAACATTTATAAAGTTTTCTCCATTAGAAAGTTCCTCACTTTATTATTTGATTTTTGTTTGCTTGTTTTACCTTGCAGGTTCTACCTACACATGTTAAAACAACAGATCAACACTTATATGAGAAACTCAGCTTTAAAAAACATGGTCTATTCAAATTTTAAAGATCTCACATTAAAATTGAAGCTTCTCCTTAGTCTCCTTTTGAATAAAACTCTAATCTGGGGAAAAGAAAAGAAACCCCTTATTTGGCATAAAAGTTTCTTTCTCACCTAAATGCTATTAATATAATATAATGTATTGATTTAAGTATAACTTTGATGAGATATCTAGAATACAGGTTTTCTGGTAAATTTTACTCTGCTAAAAATGTCAAACAGAAACATCATGGTGGTCTCAGTTTTTTAATCCTTGCCTTGAAAGTAAAGTTAATTTTGAAAGCTTTGCAAAGTTATGCATGTATTACTTACATAGGACAAAAAGCATTAACTTTTGAAAGATTAAAAAGTCGAATGGAACCATATGAGAAAATGCTGAGAGAATTGGCATTATCAGCAACATGACAGAGTAAAGACTGGGACCAAAACTGGAAATGGGAACTACCTGCTTCTGCAGGACTTTCAGGGGCTAAAGAATTTGCAAACAGCTTATACTATAAATTATGGGAATTTATGGTAATCAATAGCAAAAAGTTCACATTGCATATTTAAAATATGCTTCATACCAAATATAGTCGAAATCATCAATGATGTAACACAGCCAAAAGACTGTGCAGAGGAACCATACAAATATTCCACAGAGTTCTTCAGATTGTCCTATTTGTATGAGGGTCCCCAGAGCTCTTGATACACAAGAGCATATCATTGCCACAATTCTTGACTCTGAGTCACAAATAATGAGACGGCCCCAGCAGCTTACCTGTCCTCCCCAGGCTGCCGTAGCTTGACAGTCAAAAAGGCCACATCTTAAAAACAGCAGTTAGTTCTGATTTCATGCCCATCTGAGTAGCTATGATTTAACTGTCAAATGATACCAAGTATTTGGCAAAGATATCCCACACTGAGATCTCTAATACACTGCTGGTGAAAAAGAAAAATAATTTGACCATATATAATAGACCTTAAGATATGCATTCTCTAAGGTCCAGTTATTCCACTGCTAGGTACAAGCTGGTTTTATTGTGCTTCACGTTATTGCACTTTGCAGATACTGCATCTTTTTATAAATTGAAGGTTTGTGGCAACCCCGCGTCAAGCAAGTCTATTGGCACCATTTTTTTCAACAGCATATGCTCATTTCATATCTGTGTCACATTTTTACAATTCTCACAATATTTCAAGCTTTTTCATTATTATAATATCTATTATGGTGATCTGTGATCAGAAATCTTTGCTGTTACTATTGTAATTGTTTTGGAGCACCACAAACCACATATAAGAGACGGTGATCTTAATTGATATGTATGTTGTGTATGTTCTGACTGTTCCACCGACCTTTCCTCTATCTCTTTCCCTCTCCTCAGGCCTCCCTATTCCCTGAGACACAACAATATTGGAATTAGGCCAATTAATAACCCTACAATGGCCTCTTAAGTATTCAAGCCAAAGAAAGGGTTGCATGTCTCTCTCTTCAAGTCAAAAGCTCGAAATGAGTAAGCTCAGTGAGGAAGGCATGTTGAAAGCTGAGATAGGCTGAAAGCTATGACTTGCTCCACACAGTTAGCCAAGTTGTAGATACAAAGGAAAAGTTCTTGAAGGAAATTAAATGTGCTACTTTAATGACTACATGAATGATAAGAAAGTGAAACAGCCTTATTGCTGACATGGAGAAAGTTTTAGTGGTCTGAATAGAAGATCAAACCAGCCGCAACATTCCCTTAAGACAAAGCCTAATCCAGAGCAAGGCCCCAACTCTCTTCAATTCTGTGAAGACTGATCAAGGTGAGGAAAGTGCAAAAGAAAAGTTCATGAGGTTTAAGGAAAGAAGCCATCCCATAAATAAAAGTGCAAGGTGAAGTAGCAAGTGCTGTTGGAGAAGCTGCAGCCACTTATACGGAGAATAGTTAAGAAAATTAATGAAGGTGGCTATACTGAACAACAGATTTTCCATGTAGACGAAACAGCCTTATTTTGGAAGAAGATGCCATCTAGGACTTTCATAGCTAGGGAGGAGAAGTCAATGCCTGGCCTCAAAGTTTCAAAGAACAGGCTGACTCTTATTAGGGTTTAAGGCAGCTGGTGACTTTAAGTTGAAGCCAATGCTGATTTATTTACCTTTCAAAAAATCTTAGAGTCCTTAAGAATTATGCTAAATCTCCTCTGCTGAGCTCTATAAATAGAACAACAAAACCTGGGGGGCAGCACATCTCTTAATATTTACAGCATGGTTTACTGAATATTTTAAACCCACTATTGAGACCTACTGCTCAGAAAAAAAGATTCCTTTCAAAACATTTACTACTCACTGACAATGCACCTGGTCACCCAGGAGCCCTGATAGAGACGAACAAGGAGATGAATGTTGTTTTCATGCCTGCTAACACAACATCCATTCTGCAGCCCATGGATCAAGGAGTCATTTTGGCTTTCAAGCCTTATTATTTAAGAAATACATTTCATAAGACTATAACTGCCATAGGTAGTAATTCCTCTGCTGTATCTGGGCAAAGTAAATTGAAAACCTTCTGGAAAAAATTCACCATCCTAGATTCCATTAAGAACATTCGTGATTCATGGAAGGAGATCAAAATATCTACAAGAATAGGAGTTTGGAAGAAGCTGATTCCAACCCTCATGGATGACTTTGAGGGGTTCAAGACTTCAGTGGAGGAAGTCACTGCAGATGTGGTGGAAATAGCAAGAGAATTAATACAGAGTTAGAAGTGGAGCCTGAGGATGTGACCAAGATGGTGCAATCTCATGATCACACTGGAATGGATGAGGAGTTGCCTCTCATGGAGAGCAAAGAAAGCAATTTATCGACATGGAAACTACTCCTGGTGAAGATGCTGTGAACATTGTGGAAATGTCAACAAAGCATTTAGAATATTACATAAAGTTTGTTGATAAAGCAGTGGCAGGGTTTTAGAGGATTGATTCCAATTTTGAAAGAAGTTCTACTGTGGGTAAAATGCTACCAGACAGCATTTGCATGCTATTGAGAAACTTTTCATGAAAGGAAGAGTCAATTGATGTAGCAAATTTCATTGTTGTCCGTTTTTAAGAAGTTGCCACAGCCATTCCAGCCTTCAGCAACCATCACCCCGATGAGTCAGCAGCCATCAACATGGCGGCAAGACCCTCCAACAACAAAAAGATTATGAACTTGCTGAAGGCTCAGATAATCGTCAGCATTTTTCAGCAATAAAGTATTTTTTAATAAAGGTATATATTAATACATTGTTTTTTAGATATAATGCTATTGCACATTTAATAGACTACACAAAGACAGTGTAAACATAACTTTAAAGGCACTGGGAAATAAAAAAAAAATTCATGTGATTCACTTTGTTGTGCTCTTGGCTTTGTTGCGGTGGTCTGGAAATGAATGTCTCCGAAGTATGCCTTGTGTTTAACCAATAAACACTTGAAAATGTGCCTCCAAAGACATGGATTAGAATGTTCATGGTGGCACGGTTTGTTGTAGCCAAATACTGGCAACAGACCAAGTTTCTACTGACAGGAGAATGGATCACTAAATTAATTGACAATAGTCATAGTTTGAGTACTCTATAGAGGTTGAAATTGGTTAAAATTAATGTACTCATGTTCCATATTTCTACTTGGATAATTATAAAAGCTTATTCATTTAAGAAATATTTCAGAAGGTTATGTACAGCAAAGACCACCATCAAAAAAGTGAAAAAATGGTCTACAGCGTGGGAGAAAATATTTGCAAATCATATATCTGATAAGGGAGGTATACCTAGAACATATAAAGAATTCTTATACCTCAATAATAAAAAGATAAGTAATTCTATTTAAAAAATAGACAAAGGATCTGAATAGACATTTCTCCAAAAAGATAAACAAATAGCCAACAAGAAAAGATGCTCATTTATCATTAGTCATTATAGAAATACAAATCAAAATCATCATGAGATAACTCTTCACACCTAATAGGATGGTTGTAATAAAAAACAAAAGATAGTAACAAGTGTCAGCAAGGACATGGACAAATCAGAATTCTCATACACTGCTAGTGAAAATATAAAGTGATAGAGCTGCTTTGGAAAACAGTCTAGCAGCTTCTCAAAACATTAAACATAGAGTTCCAATATGATCCAGCAATTCCTCTCCTAGGTACATACCCAAAAGAAATGAAACATGTTCACACAAAAAACTTGTACAGAAATATTAATAGCAGCATTATTCATGATAGCCGAAAAGTAGAAACAACCGAAATAGCCATCAATGGATGAATAAATAAATAAAATGTGGTATCTCCATACTATAGAATATTACTTGGCAATAAAATGAATGAATATCAATACATGCTACAACATGAATCAACTATAAAACATACTATGTTAAGTGAAAGAAGCCAGACACAAAAGCTCACATATTGTATGTTTCCATTTATATAAAATGACCAGACTAGGCAATTCTCTAAGAAAACAGATTAGTGGTTGTCTAGGTCTGGGAGTGGGGGTGGGGGAGTGGGAAAGGGTGGAGACTGTTAATTGGTACAGGTAGGGTTTTTTGGCTGAGGGGGAAGGTCGTGGTAGAGATGAAAATGTTCTAAAATTGATTGTGGTGATGTTGTGCAACTCTGTGAATATATTAAAAATCATTGAATTATACACTTTAAATAGATGAATTGTGTGGTGTGTAAACTATACCTCATCAAACTTATTAAAGAGGTATGTACATTATGATTAATATGCAAATTTTAAAACATGCAAAACAATATCACATATTGAATATAAAACCACATGTTTGGGAACATGCAGGCAAGGGTGGTATCTGAAATACTGAAAACCTTGTACTGACACCGGCCTTTGCACAGCACTGAGAGCTTGAAGACCGTCCGCCCTACAGGCAGGGGAAAACAGTTCACAGTGATCCCCTCTCTGCAGGGAGGGGAGGAGGCCAGAGAGGGGATCCAGCAGGCTTCAACTATTTCTTTAAAAGATAAGTAAATATCATAAAGTGTTCAGATTTGATAAAAGTTGGTTGGTGAGTACGTGAACATTTATTGTATTAGCCTTTCTATTTTTCTGTATGCTTGAGATAATTTCATAGTTTAAAAATAGTCTACATTTCTAGGTTCCAGTCTCTTAAAGGCCATAGCAAGCAAGTGCCTTTGATCAGGGCTCTTTGTTGCGGAGAGCTGGTCATTAAAAACATTTGCCAGCACGCTACTGAGTCCAGGCCAGAAACGCCAGCCCATTTCCATAAAAGCAAGGACCAGAGTATAAATCATAATGTGCATACCTTTTCTAAAAAGTTTAATGAGGTCCAGTTTACACACCATACAATTCATCCATTTCCCAGGGGTTCATTCTTAATTAGAAGGGAGTAAATCTACTTGGGCACATTCAAGGTAAACCAAGAGCCCCATTATTTGGAGCAGTTGTCATCTGATTCCACTGAAAATTGGGTTTGCATTCTGACAGCAGAAATTCCCAAGTACGAAGCAGAGGATTTTGGCCTAGCGAGCTCTGGCTTCCTCCCTGAAGCCAGCCTGTTAGACCCTCCTGAAGTCGCATGTACCAAAGCGAAGGCCAAGTTCCCGCCAAACAGTGGCCTGCCAAAAACTTCCTGACCTGGAAGCAGAAGGTTTAAGAGCATTTCTGGTAACTGTTGGATTAAACCCCTGACTTCTGGGAGCAGGTTGCTAAAGGTTTTAAATTTTTTGGCATGGACATGTAGTTTGAAAGACTCGGTCAGATGTTTAATAACCTAATTGAAATTTCAAAGCCAAGAATATCAAACAAATTTTTTTTTAAAAAAATAACCACCTTCTCAGTCTTTCTTGTCCTTCTCAACACATTGGTAATACCAGGGTTTAATGGCTTTTTTAAAATTTTTGTAATTTAATCCAATGGCTGCGTTTGAGAGTACCATAGCAGTTTAAACCAAATCAGTCAAAATATGTTGAAAGTAGTCACTGGGAATTAAAAGCAAGCTTTCTCCATCATATTCACCCAGATTTTCCTCTTCTATTGTACTCTTCTTGCTTTCCTTGCACAAAAGAAAGAGAAAGAAAGAAAGAAGAAAAGAAAAGAGAAAAGAAAAGAAAAGTCAAGTCTCCTTGTTTTCCCAAGGATTGAAAAGTGGAGAAGAGAGTAAGACTATAGCCCAACAGGAATAAATTGTGTATGATGTTAATATGACATTAAAAGACCTTTCTGCTTTCCCCTACTGTTTAAGAAGCTCCAGGCATTTGCCTACATTACATAAACTGATTTAAGAGTTAATCCCTTTCCCCATGTGGCCCATGATCCGTGCAGGTCCTTCCAGAGGGGATAAAAATACAATGGATTACGGCATTGCAGCGTTTGCAATTCCCAAGGAAGAAGTGGCTTTAGACATTTATACACCGAGCCTGGAGGCCGAGTGTGGGTGAGTGTGTCCGAGAGCAGTTGGAAATCGGACAGTTTGTGCTGCAATGCAAGGACAGGAAGCATTGCGCGTTTCTGCAGCCGTGGTTGGCTTGAGATAATACCATTGTATACCCAGCCCAGCGACCGCTCCCACCGCTGAGAGCCCGGGCCTGGCGTCTGGCTCCTTGGCCGCGCGCCAGGCTGAGGTCCTGCCGTCTGAAGGCAGGGTGTGCGTCCCCTCCCAGGCGGTGCACACACACAGCGCCGGCCACACCTCACCTTCCAGAGGAAATCTGGCCAGAGAGCCAGACTTCATGACTTCTCCTTTATGAGTTTTCCCCACCCCCGGCCCTTGCCCGGCTTTTGTTTTCCACTTGGGTGCAGTGGTGGTATTCCCGCGACGCTCAGATTGGGATTTAAAGTCCCAGGCAGCGAAGGAGTTGATGACAGGGTTATTGGAAAGATACGGTATCTCTCCGTGCCCGGGTGCCCGGCTCAGCGCTCTCATCGCCCTGCGGCCGCCGGCTCAGGAGCCCTTCCACCAGCAAGCCATTTACCAAGGACTATTTTGGACATATTTAGCAGCAATATTGTTTGATTTTAACTGGACATTGTTCTAAACACACAAAAGAGTTCAAGGATGTGGCGCTGGGTTTTGTTCTTCTCTGTACTCCTCCTCCCCCCTCCACAGGCTGTCAGGTTTCTCTGGGAAAAACGGGATGAAAATGTTTGGGGACATTTCCACAATAAAACACTCTAAAATATTTTTTTAAGATTTCCTTTCTAGTCATGTCAAGATTATAACTCAAATCTGCAGAAGTCAGGAAATTCCAAATTTATGTTGACACTTTCCCCTTGAAACCCTCACCAGATGATAAACAATGTAAAAATTCTGTTTCTATTCAAATATCCCCAGTGCCAAAGAGGGTGCCAGTTTCTCCCAGTGAGAAGGTGCTTCAGGGTGAGAAATAATGATCTTTTAAAAAGGAAATCTAACTTTTCAGCCAATAATTTTTCTAAGTGATTTCTTCATAGAGAGGTGAAATAATTATTTCAGGTAGGCTGGCTTCTTAATTTAATTTTACAAATGGAAAAGAATCCTATTTAAAGATGGAAACGAATGAAAATGTGATGGCACAGTGCTGGGTGGGATGAACTGCCAGATGTTCGATGAGCGCAAATAATCAGACGTGTCTAAGACCCCGTTTCCCCAACTCTGACACGGAGGATGGTGTTGGTGTCTCCCTCCTGTGCTATTGGAGAAGAAAAGAGATGATGAGTGTTATCATAAAGTGCTTCTGAAAATTCCTCTATAAACAGTGAAAACAGTCATCTAGATAGTAGTATCCATGGTGTTAAGGAGAATAAGCCTAGTCAGCATGAGCCTCAGAAACACATATTTCAACACGCTTTAGATATGAACAGAAAGGACCCAATGAAAAGAAAAGCTTAGGGCTCACGTTTGACAAGGAAAATGGAATGTACTTTTAATAGACATGCCTCAGGCCACAGAAACTACACTGACAGAGAAAGTGACAAAAGCAAAAAAAAAAAAAAATCAGCCTGCACTATTTGGGGCCCAAAAAACCCATTGAGCTTTCGATAAATAATGAAAACAAAAAGAAATGGCATGTGAAGGTTTCCAAGTCATAATCAAAAAACCAAACCACAAAAACAGATGGATCTTGTAGGATTTGCAGGCAGTGGCAGGAGAGAGCGCTGTAAGTTATAGGAGACCAGGGAGACCAGCAGGCCCTGGAAGAGGGCAGCAAGCGCCAGGACAAGGCTGGGTCTCCTTCCTCTTCACCAGCTGTAAGAGATGGTGAGCTGGGATCACTCAGCCTGAGGCCGGGGACTGGAATGAAGGGAAGTTGAGCTTCAACAGCATGAAGAGTATTGACACCACATGACTCCAACTAACACGGTCAGATGACCCAGGGAAGCTAAGTTGCTTTTTTTTTTAGACTATAGTATGATAAGGAAGTCTTAGAGGACAGAAAAAGGCGAATACATTGTCTCTCATGTTAAAATAGGAAAAAAAAAAAAGACAGTTCTGGACATTAAATGAATAGAGCAGCTGAGTTCTCATATCTATAAGGATATTACATTTAAAAGTCATCTATCAATACACAGCCAAGAAGACTGTGGGAAGAGGAAACCATTCCGGACCAATTTCATTTCCGTCTGTGATAGACGGTGAGAGTGTGGACCACAGCAGAACAATGGATGCGAGGGGGTAGGAAGCGTGTGCCCCCACCTGCTCCCAGGGCTGCGCTGGCGGGAGCCCTGGCCCTTCTCCCTGCGCTCCTGCCACCGGGGCTGCTTCTGCCCCGGGCTCACTCACCTGGTGCTATTTGCGTTCAGATCTGTTTCCAGAGCCACGTCTGTGGTTTTCTGGTTTTGGACAGTCCAGAGTCTGCAGGGAAATGCGGGTGGGATTTGGAGGCAGCGTGATAAAGGATGCCTGGCTCCGTCGTTCATTTATCTTGTAGACTTGGGCAAGTCGCTGACCCTTTCTGACTTAATTATCCTCTCTTATCAAATGAGAATCAAAATACCACCCTTTCATGATTATGAGAATTCAACATCCAAGACTGCTGCAGTGCATTTATTCCCAACTTTAGATCCCACATCTTCTTCAGCTCTGGGCTTTCCCTGGGTCCTAGACTTTTATGCTTCCAAAAGTGATCTAATAATTTGATTTTTCAGGTTTTTGATTCTCCCGTGGATCCCTGCCACTCCCAGACTGTGGTCTGGGTCAGCCCCGCCAGTCCCGCCCTGGGGCCTGCGAATGGCCATGAGAGGAAGGAGCCCTCATCCCTTTGCTTCTACATTCTTCATTACTTTTCTTCGTTTTTTGGTCTTTCCTCTTTTCTCACTCCTGGGCCCTCATGTTGACAATCGGGAAACTCACAGGGGCTAGAAATTTACACCTGAGACCAAATTGTCAAGACTGAGTTATCTGGGGGCCAACTGACAGCATTGCAATGCCTGTATGAATGAAATTGAAGTCTCCCTCTCTGCTCCTGTTCGCCCCTTGGCGTCTGACCCGGCCAACTTGGCAGCACGTCACCACTTGCCTCCTTGACCGAGGCACCTGGATGTCCACAGCGCTGGTAAACATTTGCCTGCGCAGGGAGGAGGAAATGGCGGTTTCTGCTCAGGCCGGGTGATGCCGCCACTCATCTCCCTGTGTCAATAGCGTGAACAAACAGCGGCAAGGTGCGATGATGGCAGGCTACCTGCTAGGTTCGGACAAGGGGGCTGTGGATGGCCGTGACCGCCAGACTCCATCTCTGCACCTCTCAGAGCACAGGTCACCTTCTGCCCTGCGTGTCAGCTCTGTGCTTGATTCTACTGCCCTCTACCCCCTGGAGCTGCAGAGGCCAATTTTCCCCAAAGGGTAGAATGAAGCTTTCTCAACTGAGGGAGGATCATAATTTACAGATGTGTTTTTTTTTTTATATGCTAGAACATGATATCGGTTTAAATAATTATTAAATATTTGCTCTTAAGAAAAAAGAAGAATGCTTTCTCATTATTCAGTCTGCTTATTACCTCCAACCTGTACTCCAACTGGGAACTCTCTGCTAAAAGAGAAGAAAGGCCATGGGGAGAAGGCGTGGTCAGATGAATAGACAGAGAGGCAGACGTGACCGACGCAGCAGGCCTGGGCTGCTGAAGGCCAGACGCGTGCAACGCAGGGCGTAGGAAACTGCCCTGATTGTAGGTCTGAGATGGGGGGACGGCTTTGCTGCTGAAGGAAAGGAAAATCAGTGTGGTTTCTGATAAACCACTATGGTTTCCTTGATTAGCTCTCCAGACTTCTGTCCCACTATCCCTTTCAGTTTGGGTAAATGGAGTCACAAAATGTAAAGGGAACTGACGGAACTCTCAGCACATCTGAGCAAATCACTCACCTCTTTCAGGCATATGAAGCTTCCCAGAATACCACAAAGTTAGTCTATCATAAAATGACTTCTGATGGAAAAAGCCCATAAGTCAGCACTACTAGGCATTGCTAGTAAACATACATTCTAACGATGCAAACATAAAATCAATAATAATGTTTTGTCCCAACCAAAATGATACAATATTATGCAGATATGTTTGTTTCATAACTAATAATATGTGAAGGTGATCTCCTTTTGAAATTTTAGCTTGAGGAAGCGGGTAAGGAAAGGGGTAGACAAAATAGCTTTCAAATGCCAAATATTGGATCTACTCTAATAAAGAGCTCATCGTAAGCTCAGGTTGGTTGATTTTAATTATTATTTACACGGCAGTATCACTAGCATTCTCGCGTTACTTGTCCTCGACTTAACAGGTCTTTTTGGAAGGTAGTTCAGTGTGGAGGAAGTAGAGAAGAGGCCTGTGGGCTGTAGGGTCTGACTGCCTGGGTTAGAATACTGCTCTGCCACCCTGCCACTTACTAGCTGTGTGACTCTGGGCAAGTTACTTAATCTCTCTGGGCCTTGGTTTCTCTATATGCAAGATGGAGTAACAGCACCTCCTTATTAGAGTAGCTATGAGAATTAAGGGCAATAATTCAAAGCAATCATTGGGCATAGTGCTTGTGACATAAGGAGAGTAAAGCTGAATAGTAATATCATATTGCTACATGAAGTCATTTAAGTGAAAACTTATAACGTGTAATTTTGTATGCATGTCAGCTACACTTATAAACATTAATAATAACTATTGAGCACTTAACACATGCAAGGCAATGTCCAAGGGTTACAAAGAGGTTGAGAAATAAGTAAAAATAAATAAATAAATGAAAACAGTATGGCGGTTCTTCAAAAAACTAAACATAGAATTACCATATGATGTGGGTATATACCCAAAAGAAATAAAAGCATAAACTCAAAGAGATATTTGTACACTCATGTTTATAGCAGCATTATTCAAAATAACCGAAAGATAGACCCAAGTGGCTGGACATTGACAGATGAAAGGGTAAACAAAATAAGATTTGTACATAGAATGGAATATTATTTAGCTTTAGAAAGTAATGAAATTCTGACACGTGCCACAATGTGGATAAACTCCGAAGACTTATGCTAAGTGAACTACGATGGTCACTATAAGACAAATATTGTACAGTTCTGCTTACATGAGGTCCCTATGGTAGTCAAATTCATAGAGACAGAAACGAGAATGGTGGTTGCCAGCACCCGGGAGGAGGGGAGAATGGGGAGTTATTTTTTAAAAAGGTATAGAATTCAGTTTAGGATGATAAAAAGAGTTTTGGAGATGAATAGTAGTGATGGCTGCACAACAATGTGAATTACTAAATGCCACTGAATTGTAAACCAAAAAGTGGTAAAAATGCTAAATTTCATGTTACGAATGTTACAACAATGAATAGATAGATAAATTATAGATATATACATAAAAGTTAGGCTCATTAGATAAAATCTGAAACAAAAAAGTTACCTCAAAACTCCTTTTCCCTTTGCTGCGTGTGAGTGCTGAGCCCTTGAGAAAGTTACTTTAGCTTTACCTGGTTCAATTCCATCTACTGTAAGGTGCAAATAAGAATGTTTACTTCATAACTTAGTGGTGAGAATTAAATGAGATAGTGAATCTAAAAACATAGAGTGTAAAACAATTGGCTCAGAGTAAATACCCAATAAATATTAACAGTTATTTAATTTTCACCGGCAAAAATAAAGGACTAACTTCCAATTTCAAAACCGAAGAGAAGGACCACTATTCATTAATACCACAATCTAAATGAGGTTCCTGCACTCCCTGCTGAAAGCTTGTTGTGTTGAGCAAATACATCAGATAGGGGTTGCGGTGGGAGGATGTTAACATTCAGGAAGTAAAATGCCGGAAGAAGCAGAGTGAAACTAAAACTCTGTAATACCAAATAAAGTTAATTCATTTGAAGAGCTTTCAGTAGCATATTCAGTAGGGATTTTGGCACTTTAGTAATGGCATCTCCATTAGAAGGACCAGCAGCCTTGCAAACCTCCAAAACCTCTCCTGTCCAGATCTTCTCTGCTCCAGATAATAGTGGCTCCAAATCACCCACTTGTACAGCCAGAAACAAGAGAACTCTCCTTGTTCCCTCTCTTTTCCTTGGTCCCCTATGCAGTCCACCAGCAAGTTCCCATATTAAAGATCTATCTGCTTCCAAACACCCAACACATTCTGCACCTTCGCCACTAACTGCCACCTTCTCCCGCCTGGACAACGGAGAGACCCTAACTGCTCGATCTGCATCCACTCAGCCCCAGCCCCAGCCCCAGCCCCTATTCTCCACACAGAAGTCACAGTCTGTTTTTGTTTATTTGTTTAATTTTTTTATTGTGGTAAAATATACATACCATAAAATTGCCTACTTTAACTATTTTTAAGTATACAGTTCAGTAGCATTAAGTGTGTTCACATTATTGTGCAACCATCACCACCCTCCATCTCCAGAACTATTTTAAAAACTTAAAAAAGCTTTTATAGATATATAATAGTACATATCTATGGGATACATGTGGTACCTTGATACAGGCATATGATGTGTATTGATCAAATCTGGGTAATTGGGATCTCCATCACCCCAAACATTTATCTTTTCTTTGTATTGGAAACAATACAATTCTCTTTTAGCTATTTTGAAATGTACAATAAATTATTGTTACAGAACTTTTTCATCTTCCCAAACTGAAACTCTGTAACTATTAAACACTTCCCATGCTCCCTCCCCCAAAGCCCTTGGAAACCACCATTATACTTTCTGTCTCTATGCATATGACTACTCTAGACACCTCATATAAGTAGAATCACACAGTATTTGCTTTTGTAATTGACTTATTTCACTTAGGATAATGTCCTGAAGTTTCATCCATGTTGTAGCATGTGACGAAATTTCTTTCCTTTTTAAGGCTGAATAATATTCCATTGCAAACACCCCAGAGCACTTTTGATCCTAGCCTGAGCCAGCCTTGTCCTCAGACAGCCCTCATCCACTGTCTGCCACAGGAGCCAGATTTACACAGGTCAACAAATGGGATAAAAATATTGCAGCTGTCACCTTTTTCAAGGGCACAGTGGGCCAGTTATGAGGCAGGCAGTGGCCGGTGGCCCAGCTTGCCTGGGAGGTGAGCTGGGACACATTCCTAGGTGATGCATTGGTGGATGAGCAGGTGGGGGGATGTGCAGGAACCCAGTGAGGGGGAGGGCCTGGAGGAGAGGAGGAGAAAGAGCGTGTGCGAAGCACAGACGCTTAGAGAAGTCAGCAGTGTTGGACTCCCAGAAGCTGGTGCACAGGTCCCCGAGGGGAAGACGAAATCCAAGGCTGAAGAATGTGCAGTCTCGAGTGATGGCTGGCCTGGGGCTGGCCACTGGAGTTGTTAGAAAGTTCATGCTCTCTGGAGTCAAAATCTGATTTTCTATAATTATATCCATGAGAGCTAGTTTTCCCCCTTTTTCTTTTGAAGCAACAAAGAAAAAACTTTATTCCATTACTCTCTTTCGTATAAGCTAGCCCTTCAAAAAGTCATGTGAAACATAACGTTTAGATCAATGGTGGACAGCATATACAACTGTGGTCCCATCAGGTGATAATACCATATTTTTACTGTATTTTTTCTATGTTAAGATACACACGTACTTACCATTGTGTTGCCCCTGCCTGCAGTATTCAGTACAGTAATGTGCTGTGCAGGTTTGTAGCCTGGGAGCAGTAGGCTGTACCATACAGCCTAGGTGTGTAGTGCTATGCCACCCATTTGTGTAAGTGCACTCTATGATCCTTGCACGATAACAACACCCTTCTCAGAATGCATCCGTATCGTTAAGAGACACAGGATGGTACAAGTAGGCCCCTCCCTTGTTCCTCCTATCTTTGCTGCTCTGTCCTAATTATCACCAGTTCTTGCTATAACAAAGTTCCCATCCCCTCACTTTCTAGGCACCCAGTCATTGTCACCCTTTGTCATTGATCTGTTCCTTCTTAAGACTCTCCAGAGCTTAAATTTTGTACATTTCAGGACTTCAGAAGTGGCCTGACCCTGACATAATAGGACAATAGGATACAGTCTAGATTAATAAAAGTATAATACACCCTTTTTCTAAGAAGAGCTTCAGCTAGACATGGTTTAGAGGAACTTAAACACATCAGAATGATAAGTTCCCCACAGTAGAAATGAACGAGCAAGTCATAATGTGACCCAAATGTCTTAGATGTCAAATTCTTTATTCTTTCCCCTAAAGTGATTTTAACAATATCTTGATTCTAAGAGAAAAATTTATAATATATAAGTATGTGTAGGAGCAAACAATTAAATTCCAAGCCTCAAAATAAATAAAATTTTATAGGCATATAAAACCACATCTGAGAGTCTGTGGTTTGCTTAGACTTCAGAGACAATCCTTGTAGCCTTGTGCCATAGTTTGCCTTTCTGTTATGTCTATTTTGTCATTATAGACACTCAGTAAAATTTTGAATAAATGGATTAAATGAGGACTGTACAAAAATGGTGTGGACTACCTCAGAAGGTTATAGTAGGAATATAATTGTAATAAAAATTGTAACAGGAATAGTAACCATTTTCCAAGTAAGCTGCAGAAATTAAAATAATGTGTTTTAGGCTTTATTTAAACTATATAAATTTATTCTCATTGA
Organism: Varecia variegata; assembly: GCA_028533085.1. Classification (NCBI taxonomy): domain Eukaryota; kingdom Metazoa; phylum Chordata; class Mammalia; order Primates; family Lemuridae; genus Varecia; species Varecia variegata. The sequence goes on from CM052438.1 coordinate 85,647,699, forward strand.
AAAATCTGTCTCAGGAAAAGCAAATGGGTTTTTGATTGAAAATCTACTGTACTATTTGATATACAAACACATTTTAAGACTCCTACTGGCCAAATAGTCAACAATTTTAGTATCAAAATAAAGAAAGAAAGTAATAGATTATAACCCATTCAATAGGATGAGAATCTATGAGTCCATATGGGTCACAGTCAGGCAGGCAGGGAGGGAGGAAAGATGGAAGGAAAAAAGAAGGCAGAAAAGGGAGAAGAGAAAGCTCTTCCTTTGGTAGAAAGTTAACAAGTATAGATAAATAGCACTTATATTTCTTGCTTATCACAATAAAGATTAGCATTTGCAGATAGACCCCGGAAAACCTAAATATAGAAGAAAAGGATTTTAAAAAAAAACATCATTTTGCAACTATTGCAGTAAACACTGATTCAGGCAAGAATCATTAATAATCTAAATCTGAAGTCAGGACTTCAGTGAAGAACAAAATAGTCTCAAAGTATCTTTAACAAAGAGTTAGTAATTAAGAAAGAAAAATATTATAGTTAACCACACAGTGGGAAAAAAAACACCTTAAGTGATCAAAATCAACCAATAAGAGGCAAATGAACGGACAACATCTGCCCCAGATGGGATGTCGATGTCCTGAGAAACATGGTATTATTCGGGCTTCTAGCCAAAAATACACAACTGGAAACTAATCATGAAAAAATATCAGAGAAACCAATATTGAAAAACACACTATAAAATAACTGGCCTGTATTCTTCATAAATACTTATGGTAAAAGACAAAGACTGAGAAACTGTTCCAAATTTTAGAAGAGTCGTGATACAACAGCTAAATGTAACAAATGATCATGGACTAGATTCTATACCAGAAACAGAATTGCTGCAAAGGACATCATTGGGATAATTGAAAATTGGAATATGGAATACATATTATATAGGAGTATTGTATCAATTTTAAATGTCCTTAATTTGATAACTAAGCTGTGGATATGTAAGAGGTAGATATGTAAGATAATATTCCTACTTTTAGGAAACACACACAAATGAACATGGTATAGACAACCTACACTCAAATGCTTCAAAAATATATTGTTAATATAATGAGAACAGTTACATGGCTGGATACTTTCTGTATAGCCCTTTTATATATGCACACACATACACACACACACAAACACAGAGAAAGAAAATGATAAAGTAAATGTGTCAAAATGTTAAACAGTGGTAAGTTTGGGTAAACGGTATGTAAGAGTTCTTTGTACTATACTTAAAAATTTTCTGTAAGTTTGACATCATTTTGCAATAGAAAAAGTTTAAGAAACAAAATTTTACTTCCAAAAAACACACCCACAGATTCTCAAAAGCAACCAAGTCAAATTATTCTCAGAGAGTGCCACTGAAATGATTTAACTGCTAGGTAATCAGAGCACAGATAATCATATGACACAGAAATGAAACCTTTATTCTTGAAACATTCACTGAACCGATAACATCTGAGTCCCACTGGAAACCAGGGACTTCTCCGATGCTGGGGACACAGCCGTGAAGAGGGATACAGCCCTGTCCCCCCAAGCCCCAGCCTGACAGCTAGCAGGAAAGACAAGCACAAGTCGGCAAGATCCCAAACGTGAGGCACGGAGCACAGATGGCGTGTGTGCTGTCCAAAACGAAGCAGAGAGAAGGCCCGCCCAGGCTTCGGGACGGCCTGGGGAAGTGCTGCCATCTGAGCCGTCCTGCTGGAGAGAAGGACCAGGACACGGAAGGTCGGGGTGAGCACCCAGCCTGGGGGGTGACAAGGGGTGGCAAGTGCAGTGTTGCTGCACAGGACCAGCCTGGGGACTGGAGGAACAGCCAAAAGGCCAACTGATTAATTAATGGAAAAGACCCAAAGAAAATATCTAGTTCAATCTCATCATTAAGTGAGAGGGCAAACATGCCCAGGGTGCCCAGGTTACTGGTCTATGTTCTATCAGTAGTTAATGAGAGAAGTAGAACTAGCTCTGAATTCTTTTCAGGGGTGGGACGTGATCTTCCTTCAGTAGCTTCCAGAACCTATTTCTCTCCTTATTTCTTGAGTCGGTTCCTCAAGGACATCTTCCTTGCCGGGCTTCCAGTTCTTGGACACACAACAGTAAGGAACCGCCCAAATCCCATCTGTAGTGAAGATCAAACAAGAATTAAACAAGCAAGTGATAAACATCGTATTGACTTAACCTACCCACATCAGGTTAATTCTAAAGGGCACCTTCTGGCTGGTGACGCGGTCTAAAGGAGTGGGTTTAAATTGCATCACACGCTCTTCGGGCAGACAGGACTCACATGGCCAAGCGTTGTTAATTAGTGATCTAGAATTGCCGGACAATTAGGAGGAGCCAACCTTCAGCAGGATTTGAGATCAGTAGGGCACAAAGTGACCATTTCTTGACTGACACCGTCTTCAAAGGTCTACTAATCCTAGTATCTACGCGAATTGTTTTACAACACAAGTTGAGTTACCAATTGGGCTTATTGTTAGTGGAAAAATACTCTAAAATAAAGAGCACTTAGATTTCTTGCTTATCACAATAAAGATTAGCATTTGCAGATAGACCCCTGAAAACCACCCTGTTTCTTTCATGACACAGTTAAGTTGACACTGGGGGAGTAAAGAAAAGGGAACTTTCATTGCTCCTATGTTAGGGTAGGTTAGTTTGTCACAATCTAAAATGTGGGCAGACAGAGCTTCCGGGTCATTCTTTTTATATCAACTTTTCCCCTAAAATGGGTTATACTGTGTGAATGACTGAAATATGCAGGACAGTCAGATGTACAAATGAAAAAAGTTTTAAGGGAAATCGAGCAAATGTGCATTTGCTTCTCAGCAAATCTATGTCATTCTCATTTCCTACCAGGGTCACGTGATGGCCACCTTAGTCCATTGAGGTAGTGACGTCTGAGCCTTAACCACAGGGGTGCCTTGCATTTGATTTAGTTATACTCAGCTGTTCATGGAGACAATTTCAGATTCTATTTCCTGCAGGCAGGGGTTTTAACTAGGGAGCAAGCAGGGCATGAAGGTTCCCTTACTAACCTGGGTGCTTGGCTTTCTCCTCCCTCACAAGAAAAGAGACGGACAAGAGCAGAGAGCACGGAAGTGGAGCATCTGGAGGGAAGGGGCTGGGCCCAGATCGCAACCACATTATACCAACTTGCCACGCAGCACCACTGCGATTACACAAGGCATGAAGTCTCACTTCTATTACGAAACTAAATTCTGCACAGTTTTGCCTTTTCTGCAGCTTATTGGGTATGTTGCCTAGTCATATGTTCACAGCTCTAAAAACTAGAGAGAACTTAGGAGATATGCATGAAAATACCTCCCTTATTTGATCAGTGAGAATATAAAGCCCTTTCCCCTTTATCTGTGGGCACCCAGGAATCTGAGCTATACTGTCAATTACCCTAATTCATCCTAATTCATCCCAACAGATGGTTTCTTTCTGTCTTTGCCTGGGATTACCATTTGCACTAAGGATTCTTTACTCAGGTATCAGTTCCCGTCGAATGCCTGGCAAAATGAGAACTCGGAGTTCGAGTGAACTACCCTTCTTCTTTGAAGCAGTATAATTCAGCGTGAAAGTCAGTCTACCCAATCTAAATCCTGGCACTACCGCACACTAGCTGAGTGACTTGTGCAAGCAATTTGATTTCTTTGTGCCTCAGTTTCCTTGTCTACAAACTGGGCTTCTTAGGATTTTTGAGATGATTAAATGAAATATTATCCATAACAGTACCTTGTATATAATATCCATTCGGTTTGTTAGCCACTATTATTGTTAGATAAATTAGATGATGTCATTAGATGACAACATTCTAGTTTTTATTCATTTATTCATTCTGCAGACATCCAGCCTGCACCTCATACATGCACTGAGGATACAGAAACCACAGAAACCATCTCTGTTCTCAGGGACCTTAGGGTGGGGAACGGACAAGGAACAGGCACAAGCAAGATTTCAACAATGTGAGTACCTTGTCCAAGAAGCCACAAGGTCAGTACAAATGAGTCAGGCTTGGGGCAGTGCAGCTTCAGGTGTGGAACGGCCTGAAGCTTGTGAAACTTGGGAGGCCTTCTTTTTTTAAAAGGATCCAAAACGTTGAATCTTCTCTTAGGTGCTAGACTTTGGGGCTTTAAAACTTAAGTTGCAGGAGCTTCACAACAAATCTGTCCCTAACTGGGGGAGGACAGAGACCAGGAATTGGCTGCAGAGAAGCAGCTGCTGTTTGCCTGGGGCCGAAAGTGAAGGCTGGTGTCTACGCTAGCGGGGATTTTGGGGTACCCCTATAAGTCACCAGGGGCTAGTGAAAGAATTTATGTAGGGGTATTGCTAGGCACAAGGCACAAGGAGAGTAGAGGAGGAGAACAGTGTATAAATTAAGTGAGAAATCCACACCTGCTTTGAGGCAATCACCTGGCACTGGAAAGGAGAGAATATACATGAAATATTAACAAAGGGTTGTCAGAATTTCATGACATGACCTTGTTTTCAGAGGTTAGTTACTGAGTTAGCTATAAGGGGGATGGGCGAAGCCAGGGCCACTTGACCTTCTGAATTTCTTTAGGCCATTCCGTGTCCATGGATAAGCAATGACTTTTTTCTGGCATTCTTTTTCTTAGTTTCATGAAACTCCCTTGACCCTCTCTGCTCTAGTTCAACAATGAAATCAATGGCATCACTACAACTTAAGGGGGAGAAAAAGGAGTCCCGTGGGCTCTCCATGTTTCTTTTCTCAGAGGAAATTGATTTGGGTGTTCTTTAGTCAATGCCTAAAAGCACTGAGGCTCCTGTAACAGATGAAGCCCCCGCAGTGTGGGCAACAAATGAAAGGCCCAGGAAGCATGAGCTTTTTACCTAAAAACCCAACCCAGCTTGACAACAAACACTCCATCTCTCCCAGTGCGAAGCTGGGAAAGATAAGAGTTCTGCTTCACCTGCACCCATGTGTGGAGCTGGGAGTAAAAGTTTTCCATCTTAAACTCCAAGGACAGGTGTAAACAGAAGCTCAGCACTTCCTGGGAGGCTGATTACAAAGAAGAACTAATCAGAAGCCTTTCATCTCTGACCCTTTACCTTTAGGTCTATTCTGGGGCAGGGAGGTGACAGGGCTGCTGTCCTTTGTGCCCAAGGAAGTGACAGGCCACCTGCTGATCAATAGCCCCTTTGGTAATGTCTTCAGAACTTAGAAGAGGGGCCAGAAAATGAAGCCGAAATCGATACTCAGGTCTGGTGAGAAAGAGGTTATCATTACATTAATTTCATTTCTAAAAAGGGAGACAACAACAAAGGTAAACTGATTACCTTTGTGTTCCTAGAGAAACGAATGTGCTTTCTAAGGAAGCGAAGGCTGAGAGTGGATTTGATCAACTTCATGCCCACAATGAGCTGCTGCTGAGTTTCCAAGTTTTGACATCCTCTGTGCTGTTCCCCAGGGCAGCATTACCTGATTTACTTCCAAGCATCACTAGTTGGACAACAACTTGTAGTAGAAAAACCTAAAAGGGAAGAATTTCTGACAGCAAACCCGAGGCTTTAGGAACAAGGAGTTCAATAGATAAATGAGGAAGTTTGGGAGAAATCAACAAAGCAATTCAGAGACTGGCGGGATTGATTTATGGGGAAGATCGCTCCTTTGATGTTTAGCTGGGCTTATCAATGATTCTTTTTTCCTTTTTGACATGGATTAGGGGACAGGAGATGAGTAAAGGATTAAGATGAGTAACATACAAATGCTTGAAATAAATCATTTTACAGGAGAGAGAGGAATTCCTTGCAAATTGGCCAACAGAGTTGAATAGATCTAAGAAATTAATTCAAAAAGCATTTGCGTCTCGGCCTTTGTCCTCCGGTCCACTCTCCATTGCTTCTCATATTGAATATACACTCACAGGCTCTTTGTTAGTTTAAAATAAAAAACAATTATAATTTAACTTCTTAATGAAAAGATATTTGAAATATTAGAATTGCCTTTAAGAAACAATAAAAACTTACTCCACAAAATATTTAAAATTACATTAGCACATATGTTGTATAAGAGAGATATGTAACAGCTGAATTTGTCTCTTCCATCTCTGGCATATAAAATATTATTTCTTATATTTAAATAGAAGTTTTAAAAATAGGTTTTAAAAACTTTTAAACCAATCTCCTTATTGAACTTAAAAATTTAATAAATTCATTCTTCTAATTTGGACAAGATTAAATTAAGATTTGTTTTTGGTAAATTTAAAAAATATAATTTATTTGTTGTCTGATTCAAACATCAAACAACACAATGTCTACTTAGCTCTTATTTATGGGGTTTGTTGTTGTTTGTTTGTAGAGACAGGATCTCACTCTGTCACCCAGACTGGAGTGCAGGGGTGGGATCTTAGCTCACTGCAGTCTCGAACTCCTGGGCTCCAGCGACACTCCTGCCTCAGCCTCCCAGTTACTTTTTTTAACAGTTGGGAAGCGAGCAGAGGCCAGGTGTGCTCCGCCACAGCTTCCCCTCCTGCCCCTCCCCATGTGCTTCACAGGCAGAGGTGGCTTTTATACGTGCACATCGGATCACGTCCCTTGCCCACTTGACCATGTCCCTTCGTCCCTAAGGGGCTTCCCGTTGTACTTGGGATAAAACCCAGGCTTCTTGCGGGCACCAGGAGATCCGCCATCTGCTCCAGCCCGGCTGCCTGACTTCACCTCCTACCGCACCCCTTCCACCTCCCTGCTGCTCACTCCACCCGCACACACCAAGCCTGGGCCTGCTCCTGGCACGACTGTTCCCTGCGCCTGGATGGCTCTTCCTGCCATGCGGGCCCCCTGACATCGCTCAGGTGTTGCCTTCTGAGAGGGCAGCACACACCATCCTGCCACGCTTCTTGATCTTTTCAGAATATTTAGCAGTCTCTTGAATCATATTATTTATTCGCTTGTGCATTTGTGGTTTGTGTTCCCCGTTAACTAGTGCCCTCCACGAGAGAGTGACCGTCCTGTCCACTGCAGGCCCTGAGTGTCAGCACAGGGTAGCCTGTGTTCATTGGAAGGAAGCATGGATGGGAGGAAGGGAGGGAGAAGTAAAGAAGGAGGGAAGGAAGGTGAGAGAGAGTGAAGGGAGGGAGGGAAGGAGAAATGAGGGGAGGAGGGAAGGAGGAAGAAAGACCGATGCACTATGCCTATACCGCGGAGCTCTAGAGAGAGCCATCAATACACACTCCAAGCTTCTCAAGAGCAGAAACAGTCTTTTTGTTACTAGTACTTCTTGTGTCTAGCACATAATCATACATTCAAAAATATTTGAGAGCAGTAACTTAATAAATGAGCTAAAGTTTATGATCCAGTTAAGGATAGTCACAAAAAAGGTAATAGTGCGATAATCACCCTTCAGCAGGGTCCCGTGATAGTTCTTTGCAAATACAGTGCAGTACTAATTGTCATGGCGAGCCCATGTGGAGTACTGTATTGTTATTCCCACTCTACAGTATGGAGGGGAAGCACAATCCACGTAGGAATTTTTTGTCCCAGGTCACAAGCTAGTGAGTGGCAGAGCTGGGATCTGAAGAGAGCCCTCCTAGCTCCAGAATCTATGCTCATATCTACGTCATCACCATCACAACCCAGTGGGCATGCCACATGCATTGGGACACAGGGCTCACAGAAGAAGTGGGGCGTGAGGAATGAGTGTTCAGAGCAAGTGGTGGGCAGTGCAGCCACGGGGAGGGCTCAGGAAAGGCAGGGAGGACTCTTACACTGAGTCCCAGCTCTCTAGGGTGGACGTGTCCAGTGCAGCCTTTCCTGACCTTTCTGTTTTCCGTGTGCCCGAAAGACAGCACTCATCCGTTGACCTGAGGAGCAGGTGGATATGGGGACCGGTGAAAGTGCTGAACAGTAAGCACTGTTGGCACTTTCACTAGTTGGAGAGTTGGCTGGGACCTGCTATTGAGAGGCAAGGATTTGGGAAACATAGTAGGAAAGAGCAATTATTAGAAATTTTAGGTAAATGATTCAAGTGGTGTGCAAGATGGATTTGAAAGAGATGAATCTTAAGACAAAGGGACAGACTATAAAATGAAGGGACTGCTATGCCAACTAGAGTAATGAAATAATTATAAAATAGTAATTAATGAGATTGATAAACTATTAGACATGTCCATCAATGGGTGAATGGATAAACAAAATGTGGGGTATACAAACAATGAACTATTTGAAAAGGAAGGACATTCTGACACACGCTACATCAGTGATGAACTTTGAGGATATTATGCTGAATAAACTAAGCCAGACACTAAAGGACAAATACTGCATGATTCCATTTATAGCAGGTTCCTGGAGCAGTCAAATCCATAGAGACAGAAAGCAGGACAGTGGTTTCCAGGGACTGCAGGGAGAGGGGAATGGGGAATTGCTTAATGGGTACAGAGTTTCAGTTTTGCAAGATGAAAAAGTTCTGGCGATGGATGGTGGTCA